>CM031242.1:177729988-178329988 GCA_018340775.1 Taxus wallichiana var. yunnanensis | reverse complement strand
GAATTAGTTCCCGATAGAACTAGTTTTGATGTACCTCCAATCTCCCGAAATCTGCAATACTACTCCCTTCACACTTCTCTTTGCTCAATATCCCTTCGTTGCATATCAATGACCTCTCGTGCAGAACTAGTTGCTTCATGGAACTTGTTTCACTTGTCTTAGGTTATCTCGACTCTCTTGGTTCCCATAACCCATCGCCGATCTACAAAACACACTCTCCTTAGCCTTGTGGGTCAAACCACTCCGTGGGGAACCTTGGTTCCTGTGGAACCAATTCTATCCACACCTCCAAGACCCGTAATACATAATAGAGCCCATTTTTTTAAAATTTTCTAAGTGTTTATATCTTTTGAGCCTAGAGAGAAAGAGAGAAATTTCCCAAAACTATTGTAAGTGCCCAAAACATGAAAAATACTTATTTTCTCCAATTTCTTCATCAAGACCCCATAAAACTACCCAAGTCCAAACTTGGTCAAGTTGGCCATTTTCAGGGTGTAAAATTGGATAACAATAAGGTGATAGTTCTAATACATGTATGTAAGTAGTGGAATCATAGACGCGAATGACTAAAGAGGATTTATTAGTTAGATCGTTAGTAATGCCTTCTTTCATGAGGAGGGATAGAGCACATAGATTTATAGCATATCCATTGTCAATGAGTACACACTTAATATAGATGGCGCCAATAGTATCAATGATAAACAAAGGTGCAAATGGATCGTCAACAATAAAGGGATGGATATCCTCATCACTAAAAGATATAGCATGTGGTAGATTTTTGAGGGATTGAATGAGGTGAGTAAAGGAAACAGGTGAATTATTACTTTCAATGTAAATGGAATGAAGGGTGGCCTCTAATGTTTGAAAAAAATGGGTGTCTTGTGCAATTGATCATAAAGAGAGATTTTTTCTAGTGTATTCTTAAGTTGCTTGATGATTTCATAACCCTTAGATTTGGTAGGAGGAAGCTGTGGAAGTGATATGCGGTGGGACAGAGATGGGAGGATCAGTACGAGGATGAGTGAAAGAGGTGGTGACTACATTGATGGATGGATCAAACATTGGAGTAATGAAGTGAGGAGGATGTTGAGTATGAACTTTCATAAAATCAATAGCAATGGTAGTCATGCCAGAAACCTTGGTTGGAGTAAAATAAGGATAGGAATATTGATCCATGAATTCGAAAGAGATAGATTTTTGATACATTCTCAAAAGGTAGGGTTTGAATGAGCGGGTTCACCAAATGATTTAATTTAATTTGAATTAATTAAATCTAAGTATTGCAGATTCACTTATTGAAATAAATGAAAAAGTACATAAATGACATAGGAAAACTAAAATGTAAATATGAAAACCTAAGCGCAAGTGATAGATGAAGAGACTTGGTTGATTTACACTCAATTTGGAACTAATATGGACTGGAAAAAGTGTTGAGCATGTTGGGAAGAGTGTCGTAAATGCTCAGAATAAATTCTACAACTCATAAATAGATCCGCATACATGGGCACCCACACTAGGACAAGGGCACCTGGGCACTAGAGACTACTACAGGTGCCCGTGATTGCGCGCAAATGGTTAGAATTTGGTTTTCACGTGTTGCAAGAGTCTCACGGTTTTTCCCGATGGTCGTTATTTAAATGTCCAAGGTACCTATAACCTGTAAAAGAGATGTTCACCTACATAGGCCCATAAACCACATTAAACCTAAAAATCAAAATACATAATGGGGAGTCAAACTAACCCCGATTGTCACCCGAGAGTGAACTTATGATCGAGTGCTACACTACATCTCAAACTCCATGTAGTTCTTGTGAGTGTGTGTAGAAATTATTCCCTAGGATGCCCTTGTGTAAGTTGCACTTGATAGCGGGTTGTAGCTAGAATGTAAAAATGTATAACATGTGTGGATGGAATAAAATGAACTTCCCCTTCCTATGCAATGTATGCAAAGTTGATGCAACCCTTTTCCCTGAATGGATGCTAGATATATTTTAGAGTGCTTTAGGTGCCTTTTTGATGTAAGCTTAGGTGATGATAGTAATGTTTAGTGTTTGGTCCTTTATTTTGAACACATAACTATGTATTTATATGATTCCCTTGTTTGAATTTCATAATTGACAACTGGAAGGCTGACCCATAAGTGAAAAAGATTCCCAAAAGATAAAAGAGACCCAAAAAGAGTAAGGTAGAAAAGGGCCAGGAGTGCTCGGAGGGGACAAGGGTGCTCGGGCATTGTTGTCCTAGTTTGGCACTAGTTTCTGAAGCCATAAACAATAAATTAGTAAATTCCGACTAGGCTATAGGGTGTGGAAGACCAAATATAAAACAAGAGAAAAAGAAAAGAGGCCAAAGATAGTTGTCAATCACTAGTTTTCTTGCTTAGGAATCATGTAAATGCTAATATGCTTTTAGGACCTTGAAATTTACCCAAGTGTATTATTTTGTGTCTACATAGCCAAGACCTGTGAACATGCCAAATGCATAACAAAACACAACAACCGAATATAACCCTAACACACAAACAATGTTGTTAGGGTTGTAAATTGTGTGTATAAAATTTATACAACAAAATTTTTGTAAATTTTTACCTTATAGCTTGTATTTCGAAAGTCGCATCATCTGTAATGATTTCATTAACATATCAATCCATATTTTTCCTTTTCCCCCTTGAGTAGACTTCAACAATCCATACATATATGTCTTCAAATTTATTATAGGACAAAACTACCAATACAACGGGAACCCCAACTTCTTACTCGTCAAAAATAAGAAGCGTGTATAATTGTACTGAGGCAAATGTGTACATGAAAAATATGGTTAGAATGAGAATGACATAAACAAGTATATCCAAATATCAAATATGCTTGGAAATGAGATAACAATGACCTTACCCCATATTTATTAGTTGAGAACGTTGAATCCATTACAATGATGGAGTTGTGGGAATGTCAAACCATCATTTCAAGCATCCATGGTGTTTGAAGGCCCATAATGAAAGGCATGTCAGTCCCACATGGCCTCTGATAATAGAAAAATGTATCCCTCTCTGTGACATGCCACAAGTTGATACTAGTGTTATCGTGTTGGTGCTTTTGGGATCTAATGCACTTGACCCTCCTCCATGCATTCAACACATCTTTCCTAGTTATGCACTCATCCTTTTGTTGACAATCCTCACCAACTCCAAATCCATGTAGTGCCTTTCGATAATGGTGTCAACAGATATACCAACAAACAAAATAAATTCAATTTATTGCTTGCATTCAGCTGATAAATTAGGAGTGAAACCACTTCGTGCATCCAATCTTGTGTCCTTTGCACCATGGAAAAACTCATCGTTCATATCACAATGATACATATCATTGTATATGATATGTGCCACATCTAGTCTACCAAACATAACCCTCACATTGAAATGGAATTGACATCCACACTTTTTCGAAACCTCCTTATTCTTTCACTAGTAGGTGGTTTGTTCCTCTTGTTGTTAGGGCCATAAGCACACCAATAGCTGAAACAAAAGGAAATACAAACTGATATTAGGTATGGAATATGAAAAACATAGCACTAACATATGTGAACACTATTGCTAAGGTATACCAAACATAAAGTTAATATAAACAAACTGCAGATACATAATGGTAGCATGTGGTGCTTTGTATTCCACCGTATCCATGGATATCCTTTTTTGCTTGCATATGAATGTCATCTTAGTGCTATCAAGAAGGCCTTCCCCTTTAATAAAGGCATCAATCATTGTAAGAGGGATTGTCGCACAAAGATCCAAATGATCATTATCTTTGCCTATCAGTGTCCATTCAAGATCGTCTTGTGAAAAATGAGATTTCCCATTTCCCACGTCTTGAACATCTAGGGAAAGTAATTTTTGTACTTTTTCTTTCGAGGCATCCTAAAAAATCATGTAAATAAAAATGTATAAAAATAAACATGGTATTGAACATATCAATATATGATGAAATATGACAAACAAAACATAAGTATTATGCTCTTAAGATATTTGTAAACAAACTTGCATGGAATGATATACAGACTATGTTTTTTTGTAAACAAAAACACCCTAATATGATACTAGTAATGAAAATGTTATGGAGATGTATTTTTGGTATACACAATCTGTTTATAGTCTGTATATGAAAAAATGCAGCTGTGTATGAAAGTAGGAATGAATGTGTTTTTATGTGTATTATATGGTATACAAACTGTCTTTTATTGTGTGCATACACCAAACAAAATAAATGGTATAAAACTATTAATGATTATGTTGATATGTGTATTTTGTTGTATAAACACTATCATTTAAAGTGTGTATATGTCAAACAATATAATGGGCTAATAGTAGTAATGACAATGTTTTTTTGTAAAATAATGTGGTATACACATGTTGTGTTTTTTACGTATGTGTCAAACAATGCCAAGACCCTAATATGATACTAGTAATGAAAATGTTCTAGACACGTATTATGTGGTATGGATGGTCTATTTAAATTGTGTATATGAAAAAATTTACTGTGTATGAAACTAGTAATGATTATGTTGTTTTGTGTATTTTGTGGTATCTATACACACCGTCATTTAAAGCGTGTATATACCAAACAATATAATGGGTTGATAGTAGTAATGTGTTATCCCATTTTTAGCTTATTGATAAAATGGGATAACCAATCAAAAATTTCATGAAGAACCTATTTATGACCCATTCTTCATCCAAGGATTGCTTTAAAAATGTCTTACTTACTTTTTGAATCGGTTTTGCGGTTTCTGTTATCTCAAATTAACCCCCTCCCAGATTAATTTGGATAACTCACTTAAAATACACCTAGCACTTTATACAATCCTGGGATGTTCAAATGACCAAAAAAATTCTACACCACAAAACAATTCAAATGCTCACGAGGAAGGAACACATGACGAGATTCTGTGTCTCTTCATAGCATTTGGGCTCCACGGACCTCAAGTCCCTGGAATAAGTTGGAGTGGATAGAGTTTCGGGCCCGAGGTGAAGCACAAATTTAATAGGTCAACAAATGATCCAAGGCTAAAAGGCAAAAATGTGTCGGCATTTCGGCACTCTTAGAGTCATATGCATTCTATGGACCTCAAGTCCGCAGAATAAACCGAGTTTCATAAGGCTTCGGGTTCGGGTGGTCATGCGCAGTTAAGGAGGGACACATGGCATCATTTTGTAAATCCAAAGATGAATTCTACCTAGATATAAGTCACGATGTGAAAGAGAAGTGTTGCAAGGTGAACACACAATGAGGTATGGGCACACATGTCACCATTATGGTGAACTTCAAGGCGAGATGCACCTATGAGCGTGAGGTCATGAGAATCAACCAAGGTTGATAGAATTTCAGGTCTCTGTGTGAGGGTAAAATGGTCAATTGGGTGAGAAAGACAAGTGATGCAAACAAAAGGCACCACATGGCACATGATCAATAGCCAACAATGGACATGCATCATCATTCGGCGCGCAGGTGACAAGATGGGCTCCCACAAATGCAAAGTCCACATAATGAGCTAGATTTTAAATCATTTTGAGTCCGCGAGGCGAGGAAGGTAGTATGCAAGGATAAAATCAAAGGCCGACCCGAAATCAAGGAAAATAAATGCACACAAAGATAAAAAAATTCCCAAATCCAATCAAATGCTGCCACGTGTCACTCTCATGTTCATCCCGACATATAAATTTTCAAATGGTCATAAATTTTGCTCTAGAGCTCCAAATCATGCAAAATTGGTCTCGTTGGAAATGTCTCCTTGATCCCTTCAATTTGGAATCCTCTAATTCATAAATTGATGGCATTTAGTGGCGGAAAAGAGGAAAAATAGTTTAGACATTAATACACATATCCAAATGACCCAACCACCCACATTTCATAAGATTTGGTCTCCTTCCTTCTTTTACAAGCTAAAATAGACATGGGGAAGCACATCTAACATCATTGATAAAGTGGATTTTTAGGAATTGGTTTACTATTTTTAGTATGTGGTTCAAGTGATTTCTATATTTTTCTCTCCCCTTTTCTATAAATGTAAAATGTTGTGGCATTACAAAGGGTTGGAGATTCTTTGCATGAAATAGATCTTGAAGTTGAAAAGAAAGGAAAAACTTTGTGTTTTCCTTTTTCACCATTGAAGAATATTAAAGATATATGTTACAAACTTTGTGTTGTGGATATATCTTTTTCATTTGAGGTATTGTTCTTATGTTCAATGCACTAAATGGTTCTTTGCTTTAATATCTAGTTTATTGAATCTACAACAAGTTATTACTACCGATCGCGTGTGATTATCTTTTGATCTGCATTTGCTTAAGTGAAAGCATGTTCCTATCTAGTCTCTTCTTATTCTTCTGAAATTACTCTTGTCTTTCTTCTTCTTCTCTCTTTACACACCTTCCTTTCTAATAAGAACAAATCTATTGGGATGAGATCCCAACCCGAATGGTTAGATTAGTGTAGATATTGTAAATATTATTTGGCATGCATTAGGTTAGTAATAAACAGGGTGCCTCCCCTTTATTTGAGGAGGGACTTTGTCCCGCATACTTGTGGTTGAACCTCATATTTTGTCTTTGAAAAATATCCAACCAACATAATGACAATGTTTTTTTCAGTAAAATAATGTGATATAAGTTAGGATTTAATATCATAGTGCTCTCATTATTATATTGTAATATTATTAATATGAGTTATATTATAACTCATTATTAATAATACAGGTTTGTTATATTGTTTCAACAATATAATTTTGTTATACCCGTAATAATATTAACGGGTTGTTTTGTTGTGTGACTTCTTGGTTTGTAGGAAGTCAGTTTTCTATTTCCATGGCTATTTATTAGCCTCTGTATTATTTGTAATGTGGAGAGAATATAATATTAGACAATTATCTTCCTATGTATTAATATTTTGTACGAATATTTGGTATCAGAGCGACATGAATCCTATGCCTGTTACATGAAAGAATAATATTCAAAAAGGCGAGATCATTTAGTACTGCACTTGATGGTGTCCTAAATGTTTTGCAGGGGAAATTTAATTACTCTTTGTCCCATTGATGAGTTGTATCTAGATCCATGCACTTCATTCAAGCGTCTTATTCAAGACCAGAGAAGGAGCAATTAAAATCAATTATTTATATCTGGATTTGTTCATTTCAAATTACGTCTCAGCCTGCTATACTCGTGTATTGAATTCTAAGTATCTGCATGTTATCCTGACGCCTTGTTTTCAACTACTCACGAGTTCCAACAAATTCTTTCTAATTGCTCAAAGACGTCTCCAAGATTTGAGCGTATTGCTTGGGGGATTATTTTTGTTTTGATCCATTTTTCATTGCATTGATTTGGTATTCAATTGGCCTTCTGTGAATTATTGAATCAAGCAATTTGGCCTAAGTTCGGCGAGCTCTCACTGGTCCACAACATCCATTCACGGATCGACACAAATTGCGGGTGAAAATATATACGTTGGATCTAATACAGTGCATTGTATATGCATTCAACCAGCGGTTTTCCCTTCAACATTGGATGCCCACGCTAATAGATCACAACGACCTGATCAAAGATTCGATGCACCAGATTTTTCTCCAATTTTGACACGTCTCCACGTGCAACTGAGCAGCAGAGTGGACAGTTTGATAGGAATTCGTGCATGGAAGATTTGATCAAACAGAAGTGAATATGTTGGCCGCTGCAAGTTCATTTGATTCGGAGGCTGTCCACAGCTGCACAATCATATCTTTGGAACTTCGAGCCATAGCTTAGACTCCTCTGGGTGGCGAATGTGATTCAGTTTCTCAGTCGTGGAGTTGAATTCGGTGCTGCACAAGATTGACCATGCATTCCGCCATCAATTTAGCCTAATAACAGCTAAATACACTCAAGTCATTTGTGAGTCTTATTTAAAGTTTTTATTAGTCATTTTGTTATGTAAAAGTATTGGTATAGATTCTTGACATTATTTTTGGATCGGTTTTATAGTCTTATGTCAAAATCTATTTTAAGATATTAGTATTATTGTTTTATTGTTTAAATCCAAAATTCATAGTTAAGTTTTTGTGTCAGTCAAAGTTAATAATAAAAGTCTTTGTGTTGTATGTGTAAAAAGTAATTGAATATTACTTTTTAATTACTGTTTTCTCAAATGTATGTCTCTTAAAAGTCGTGAAAATCCAATCTTTAATTGGATTTTATCGTCAATATAGTCTCCATCATTGATGTCGTTTTATTTTAGTCTTTATAGTGTCGTTATTTATTGTCAGTCTGTCTAGGTCAATAATTTTTGAATTTTTAAAAAAAGGTGCACTTTCGGTTGTATCCGACACCTATCTCACAATGGTCAAGAAAAGAAGAAAACAATGTATTCTCATGGAACCAATTACCATGGAGAGAGACATAAAAAATATTCAAGATCAAGAAAATTCAGCTATGCTAAATTTAGAAGAAGGATATGAAGGTGACAGTGAATTTGAACCACCTAGATCTCTAAAAAGAAAAAGGTTGATAGCTAAAGAATACAAAGACCATCTTTTACGAAAAATGAGAAGTTCGGAAAAGAAGTCTGAGCACATTTCTCTGACCTAAGCGGTATGTACTATTGGAGGAAGGAGGCAACGGAGGCAGGAGGACAATCAGCGTCCTCGAGTTCGTCACTACCTCAGAGGCCGCAAACTGCTTTAGTGACATCTTGGTGTTTTGTGTGATGAATAAGAACAGATGAGCATCCCTGTTCCTGTGTGTAATACAGTGCTTGTGTGTCCCCCGTGATGATAAATTGTACCATTGATACTATTGCAGGAAGTGTTCTTGATCAGACTGATTTGATGGTTGATGTGAATTGGTTGAACGGTCCCAATTCATGTATTCATCTAATAGGTTGAACGGTCCCTGGATGATGTAGTTCCTGATCGGTGTTGAGGATCGAGACCATGTGCAAGCTACGGAGCGGCATGCTGCTTGGTTGAAGATGGTGTTTTCCCCATGTTCGCACTAAGGGGGGGAATGTTAGGATTTAATATCATAGTGCTCTCATTATTATATATTGTAATATTATTAATATGAGTTATATTATAACTCATTATTAATAATACAGGTTTGTTATATTGTTTCAACAATATAATTTTGTTATACCCGTAATGATATTAACGGGTTGTTTTGTTGTGTGACTTCCTGGTTTGTAGGAAGTCAGTTTTCTATTTCCATGGCTATTTATTAGCCTCTGTATTGTTTGTAATGTGGAGAGAATATAATATTAGACAATTATCTTCATGTGTATTAATATTGATGTACCAATAATATACACATGTTGTGTTTTTTGTGTGTATGTGACAAACGATGCCAACACCCTAATATGATATTAGTAGTAAAAATTTCTAGACATGTATTATATGGTATACACAATTGTATTATATTGTGTATATGAAAAAATGTAGTTGTGTATAAAACTAGTAATGATTATGTTGTTATGTGTATTATGTGGTATACACACTATTGTTTAAAGTGTGTATATGCCAAACAAAACAATGGGTTGAT
The DNA here is from genome assembly GCA_018340775.1 of Taxus wallichiana var. yunnanensis. Taxonomy (NCBI): domain Eukaryota; kingdom Viridiplantae; phylum Streptophyta; class Pinopsida; order Cupressales; family Taxaceae; genus Taxus; species Taxus wallichiana. Next base: position 178,320,429 of record CM031242.1, on the reverse strand, counting down.
AGTAGTAATGACAATGTTTTTTTGTAAAATTATGTGGTATACACATGTTGTGTTTTTGTGTGTATGTTTCAAATGACACCAACACCCTAATATGATACTAGTAATGAAAATGTTCTAGACACGTATTTTGTGGTATACACGATTTGTTTATATTGTGTATATGAAAAAATGCAGATGTGTATGAAACTAGTAATGATTATGTTGTTATGTGTATGTGTGGTATACACATTATCATTTAAAGTGTGTATATGCCAAACAAAACAATGGGTTGATAGTAGTAACGATAATTTTTTTTCAGTAAAATAATGTGATATACACATGCTGTGTTTTTTGTGCATATGTGACAAACGACGCCAACACCATAATATGATACTAGTAATGAAAATGTTTTGGAGACGTATTATGTGGTATACACAGTCTGTTTATATTGTGTATATGAAAAAATGTAGTTGTGTATGAAAGTAGGAATGAATGTAATTTTTATGTGTACTATATGGTACATAAATTATATTTTATTGTGTGCATATGCCAAACAAAATAAATGGGTTGATACTAGTAATGATTATGTTGTTATGTGTATTCTATGGTATACACATTGTTGTTTTAAGCATGTATATGCCAAACAAAACAATTCAGAGGATTACCATTCAAGAGATAAAGAGTCACCCATGGTTCAGAAAGAACTTTCCTAGGGAACTCATGGAAGGTGCAAAAGAAAACTACCAATATGATGATCCTAGTAACCCTCCTCAAAGTCTAGAAGAAATTGTCAAGATCTTAAAAGAGGCAAAACAACCCCTCCACAATAGAAGACTGTTGATATTTTCTTGTGGGAGGAGGATGATAATGAGGAAGATGAATTTGCACCAAGGATTGAATAAGAGCTAGAGGGAAGTGGAGAATATGATGAATGTTATTATGATCCAGTGTATGAGAATCCAAAACACTACGAGGATCCCAAGAACTATGACGATTCCAAACACTATGACCCCAAATGAAGTTTTTCAAATTCAAATAGAGTATTGGATTGTATAATCTTATTTCCCTTTTTCGGGCTTGGAAGTCTTGATTTCCCTAATAACTGCAACCATAAATCCTCTTGTTGAGGTGTTTTATCCAAGATTTTTACCATCAATAACTTGGTAAAGATTTGAAGGGAGAAAGCATGTTGTCTTACATAATCTAGAAATGATTTTTTGTAGAATATAATGCTTCTTGGCTAGAGAAAATGAGAACCGAAAAAAAAGGATGTGTGAGTACCATTTCTCACATGAATTAGTCCATATTACATATGGTATGATTTACTTGGTTGTGGATAGAAGACAATATGTACTATAAAACTTTTTCTTTGTAACTTCACTCATTTATGGAGCTTATATATTTTGCAGTATTTAGCTTTTGGGTATTGGATTGTATAATCTTATTTCCCTTTTTTGGGCTTAGAAGTCTTGATTTCCCTAATAACTACAACCATAAATCCTCTTGTTGAGGTGTTTTATCCAAGTTTTTATCATCAATAACTTGGTAAAGGTTTGAAGGGAGCAAGCATGTTGTCTTACATAATCTAGAAATGATTGTTTGTAGAATATAATGCTTCTTGGCTAGAGAAAATGCCAACCAAAAAAGGGGTGTGTGAGTGTCATTTCTCACATGAATTGGTCCATATTGCATATGGTATGATTTACTTGGTTGTGGATAGAAGACAATATGTACTATAAAACTTTGTTCTTTGTAACTTCACTCATTCATGGAGCTTATATATTTTGCAATATTTAGCTTTTGTGTTTCATAGACTTATCATATAGGCTCCATCAAAAATGCTTTAAATAAATACATTGTTATCAATTCATATTAAAATCTAGAATAAATCAACAACACGAAGCCTTATATCCAATTTATGACAAATATATAATATATAAAACAACATGAATTCTTAAAACATCAGCCAAAACAATAACCTTGCAGCTCTCTACAGCCTCCTCAACGTTCCCCGGACAATTATCCCCAGCTTCTCCCACATTCACCTACCGCAATCACCTTGTTGTGGTAGAAAATGGATTCGTATGGAGCTTCACCGAAAAGTTGGAATTGTTTTGGCACTTAACATTATTAACCTTGGAGTGAATAATCAAAATGGTAGAGTATTGTGGTTGCGTAGTGAAAACCAAAGAAATGCATTAAACCTCTTAAATGTACCACCTTTGTTGTCCATTATGTCATCTTTTCCGCCTTGTCTTGACAGTGAGTCAATGATTGGGCTATGACTAGGATGTGTTGATTCATCAAACGCCTCCTTAATCGGGTCCCACACATGAGTGATATGCATATGAAATATTATGGTGTATCTTATGGGGGCATGTGATCCCGTCTCCGGATAGACAAATCTAAAAATAAAATTATAGAAAAGATACCCTAATCCATCTCCCATAAAATTTATAGAAAAGATATCGGAAATCTCTTACCGTAAATGCTTGTTTCTAAGAAGAAGAAGAAGAAGAAGAAGATATTTTAACGTCCAAGAGGCTACCAAAGACATCCTATGGGACAACAGATCTTGATAAAGATATTTTTGGCATTCATACCTCATGTTGGTGAGTTTGATGATCAAATCCCCTATTTTTTCAACCATATTCTCTATGAAAAATTCTTGAAAGATGGCAGAGCCTACCGTGTTATCAAAATGGACCCTAATGTCGTTATAAGCATTACATTCCAACATGAAATGTTTCTCTGATTCCAATGTACCAGATGTGCAAAAGATATAGATTCTCTCCTCACATTCCTCTTTAGATCTTTCACATCTTTATGTTTCACACCAAAGACTATGTGAATAAGTTCTCAATTTAGCTATGGAGATCATTGCTTTCCATGGGATATTAGCCCCTATAAAATCCTTTTGTTGATGATCACACGTAGAGTTAAATTCCTCCAAATAGTACTTCTTATTTCTCCCTAATGGATTTCCCCACATAACTTGGTGAATTTTTCTATAACCAAAGTTTTTATCTCTTGACTATTATTAGGACATGCATTCAAGTAAATGTTCCATTTTTAAAGCCATTTGTTGTTTTGATTCATCCATGATTTTTTTCTTTTCTCCAAAAACTCATTGAGGACAACCTTAGGCCATATACTACCTTCCATTTGTTTGATATTTTTTAAATATGTTATGAGATGAACCATAACAATAACTTCTAGAGGTATAGCCCCCATTTCAGCTAGAAGAATCTCATATGGGACCGAGATCTTTAATTTGAACTTGCTAGTAATCATGCTTTTTGAATCCTCTCAAATTGTTTCCATCTTGAGTTTGAAATGTTGCTAGCCCAAACCTCACATCCATAAAGCACCACTGGAGTCACTAAAATCCCAAACAAAGTCTGCATAGTTTTCCAATCCCATAATTCCGCCTCTTTGCATTTGTTTTGGAAAGCATAAAAATCTCTCCACCCCCTAAAGTTCTTTTTTTCTACAAATCTCCCAGCTGAGCTTGTTATTAAAGTCTAACCCAAGATATTTATACTGTTACTTCCTCTAAAATGTTTCCATCGAAATAGAAATCATATTGAGTTATTTTCTTTCTATTAGAGAATATCATAATCTTGGTCTTATTGGTGTTGACTTGCATCCCCACTTCTTCGCAAAATCTATCATGCACACATAAATGCTTTTGAAGGCCTTGAGCGGACCTAACAATCAAGATAAGATCATCAACATAAAGGAGAAGTCTTACAACATACTCTCCTAGCAAACACCATCTTCACTCTGCATATTTAACCATTCCTCAAGTTTGTCAATATATAGGCCAAATAAAGTAGGCGATAATGGGCATCCTTGTTTAACCCCAATATCACTCCTAAAACTTTCTAAGATACCAGTTTGAGTTCTAATTTTGACTCGTACATTTTCATAAATTATATGAACAACTGCTCTATGATGCGTTGGAATACCAAGCTCCTTCATTTTGTCCCATAGCTTTCTCTTAAGGACTATGTCAAAAGCATTCTCTAAGTCAACAAAATAGCAGTAAGCTTCATCTTTATCATTCCAAATTTTTTCAATAATGTGCCTTAAAGTGATACCATGATCTATTGTTGAATACTTAGGTCTGAACCTTGCTTTCCTTTTTCTCTCTTGCCTTTTCTTCTGCCCACTTGCTGATTCTACATTCCACCATGCTGCCAAACAAATTTGCAAACAAAGGGTTGATCATGATGGTTATATAATTAGAAGGATTGTTAACATATCCACTCTTAAAAAGAGGTATCGCAAGACTAGTAGTCCAATCTCCAAGAAAACCCTATTGAATGATGTTGTTGAATATGTCAACAATGTGAGGAGTGAGAAATTATTTTCCCCATTTTAAATATTCTACCTGAAATTCATCCAAGTCTTTGGATTTTCCAACCCCAATTTCATAATACCCTCTTCAACTTCTTGCACAATAAGAATCTTTGTTGTCATATTGACCAAAGGGGTGCCTTCAACTTCTGGATCATGTTCAAAAATTTGTTTTGCAAACTCAAACCACTTATTGGTTGTGATATCGTTGTCATTTGTATGTTTTTTATTTGATTGAATATCCTTCCAAAATGATTTTGGGTTATGTTTCCCTAAGTGTATAAGATCTTCCCCCCTTATAATCATGAACTCGCTTTTTTTTCCTTTATGATCTATTTGTACAATTTTGTGTTCAAATTCTCTTTACGCTTTCTTTAATAGCTCTCCTTGTCGCTTTACAATCCTCATCAAACCATCTATTTACCGGAAAACAATTTGTTTGCTTCTTCTTATTTTTTGTTCTTTTACAACTTGTAAGGGCCTTTTTAATTATGTTTGTTAACTCATATTTTTAAGGCCTTGTGATCTTACTTTCCCATCTTGCATTAAGCGACTCAACACCATTATGAAGATATCACTATTTTCTTGTGTTACAAGGATCCTTCCTTTTTCTGGAAGATGTTGAGATTATTATTTCCTTGTGAGCCGATTCTTGCTCGACCAATCTATCACTATGAAAATTAGATTATGATCCAAATTTAGGTCCCTAATAAAATCATCAATCTCCACTTATTTTATCCTATCGATTAAAATTTGCAATAAAATTGCATAGTCAACAACGTTTGCCCTATCAGAGGTTTTACAAGTAAAATTTCCAAATTTATGCCATCTCTCTAGTAAAATTTCTAGAATGAATCCTCAATAAGAGACACGCCCCGTGTCACTTGTTTTCGTGGGGATAATCCTCGACTCCCAAGTCTCACACCATGTATGAAATACCCAATCTAATTTTGGACCAGGGGTTAAATTTGATGCCCGTTTAAACATTTTTACTATTTTAGTCGTAAAATACTTGCAAACATTTGAAATAACCATCGATGTCACTTGCATAATTTAGATATGAGCGTCATTTTTTCTAGAGATTTATATCTAAAGTATATTAATATATATTAAAAATAATTAAGTATATACAATATTATTTTATATTTATTTTATGAACAGTGTAAAAATAACATTATTTTACATTTTTTAAGGGTAATATTTGAAAATGAATGTCATAGGTTTGAGTGAAAAACTATTATGTTGAAGAAGGAACTTCGGATCTCCCGGGGTTTTTCATGCAATCGCATGTCATACAACGATGCGTGAATCAGTGCCTCCTTAGATTTTTTAGGGTTATCCCGACGGTCCTATCATAGTGAAACTCGACTATTTTCCCGCCACTAAGGTGGTGAGTTGCTTATAAATGGCTAACTCTCATTCCATTACAACGACTATTGCAAATGGTGGTGAAAATGGCTCCCAAGTGCGTGTGGAAGCTTCTCCCAAAAGTTTACTTACGAGGTATGGAATTTGAATCTTTCCCGAATGTTGTTATTTATGATGAATGTTTAGACCCTGTGGTCAAGTGGTATCATAATAACTGCCTTATTTCTTATTTTTGTGGTTGCATTCCCTTAGAATCCTACCTTTAGAACTGAATAAAAACCATTAGGAGTCCAACGGTATCCTAGTTTTAGGTATCTCGTAACCTCACCAAGGGGTTTTATCTTTTCTCCTTTCGCGAGCCTTCTCAGCTCCAAGCCCTCCTCCTTAAGGCGGCTTGTTGGTATCTAGGAAACATCATGTTAGTGAATTCACCTTGGACTATTGATTTGAGTCCCACTAGCCAAGTTTCGTTGAAAATTCTAGTTTAGATTGAACTTCCTGGTCTTCCTCTTCATCTCTGGTATTTCCTAATAGAGATTGCGAAACCCGTTGGTGCTTGGTTTTAACCTCACCCCTTTCAGACCAGTTAGTACTTTCAGTCTGCGTGGTTTGAAGTATTTTTGTCTCCCGTGTGGATGCATGAAGTATTATCTTTATTAGGTTGTTGTCGTCAAATCCTTTTCTATGGTCATGGATCATGTAGTGCCTGGTATTGTTTACTAGTTTCTTTCTCGTGTGGACCAGTTTGTAATTTGGGAGTGAATGTTGGAGTTTCCCCTTCTTTTTATTTTTCCACGGTCGTGTTTTCCCTGTCAAAATTTTGTCCCAATGTCCACGGATACGTGTTCATCTCTAATTGGACACGACATGGTGGGTCTATTTGGTGAACTTGTCACTTTTGTTACATTTGTAAAAAATGCCCAATTGGTCTCGTGGCTCCAATGAATTCTAATTGGCTACTCAACAATATGAAGTGGTAGAGCAATTTCTTACTTTGGCCCCGAAAAGTGTAAATGTTTCATAAGTCAAGCCGTTGCGAGAAGGTGGGCTCTTTTGGAATTTTGAGGCATTATGACGAAAGGTGTAAAAGTGTAAAAGGAATTCCTAGAGCTCGTAAATGGACATGTGGTCATTTTTAAGTTAAAAGTGGGGAGGTGGGTCACCGAAAGACTTTGGAACTTTTAGCCTTGTTTTGAAAAAGGGAGTAAGGTATAAAAGTGAAGTGCGACCCCACAAGTGCCCAGATAAAGCCACGTGTTGAGTTTACATCAAAGACGGAAGGCGGGTCACGGAGTTATTATGGAATTTTCATCTTTGTTTTGAAAAGGTAAAAAGGTGTAAAAATAAGTTGCGAATCTACCAACGCCCTAGAAAGCCACATGTTAAACCTATATTGAAAGTGGGTGGGCGGGCCAGAATGTTTAAAAGCACAAAATTCTTCTAAGTGGCATAAAATGCAAAAGGTCCCCAGAGCCCACCTCAACTAAGATATTTTCCACATGGAGGACCCACGCCTATTTAGTTAGGGACCTAGCCCCGAATTTTCTTTTGAAAGTGTGTCGAAGAAACACGTGGAGGCTTCGCTAGATCCTCTTTATACCGAGACTTTTCAACGGTTGGTACAAATTTTCTCGGACTCGAGACATGTGGAGAGCTCGCGCTTGTTTGGGGTCTCCACTTTTGGGCACCATATCAAAAGTGCGCCGAAGAGACACATGGAGGATTCTGCAGGCTCCTCTTTATAGTGAAACTTTTTCAATGGCCGAGGCAACTTTATTGGGCTCAGGACACATGGAGAGCCTGTGCTCGTTTGAGGTCCCGCCTCTAGACTTCATCTTTGAATTTGTGCCGAACAGACATGTGGAAGCTTCTGTTGACCTTCTCATGCTCGGAATTTTCAGCGACCAAAGGCAACTCTCTTAGGTTCCGAACACATGGAGGGCTCGCGATCATTTGGGAACCTACCTCTAGAATTCACCTTTGCAGTTGCGCCAAGGTGACACATGGAGGCTTCCGTTGGCTCCTCTTTACACTTGGCCAACTTGGAATCGCAACACGTATATGTGGCATAATCCATGTGAGGACACTTATTTTTGAGAGGCATGAATGCGGATATCTATTCCTCAAGGTGTATTCTCAAAGGTGAAAAGGATTGCTTATTAGATCAAGCCATATGGAGCCATCTGAGAATTAATAAAAAGGGGATTTCTTGCATGACAAAATATAAGAATGATTAAAAATACTGTCAAAAGTTATGACATGGCATCTCGGTCATAGTTGAGAACCGAGAAATGTGATCAGTTCATGATTTATCCACCAAAGAACAAAAAGTAAGATATTTTTAAGGGAATAAACATGTTTAAACGATATGTTGTAAAGAGGCATATTCTCTTCAAGATTTAAACTTTGGGGGAATTTGGGAGGAGTGAGTGAGTGAAATTGTATAAATGCAATGAGAATACTCTTTCCATGTGTTAATTTTTCGAAAAGTTTGAGAAAACAAGTTTCCCGAGAGACCATCCGAGAAACATGTTTATTTCCATTGTTTTAGATTTAATCACATCAATATGGTTAAAAGTGTACATCCGTTGAAAATCTCTCGAGATTGTTCAAGAAACTCTCCCATGCTAATGAATCTAATGAACCTTGAAATGAATTTGTGTTGATCATGAGCACAATTGTGTTTTCTCTTATTTCAGTATGTTTTCAAATAGTTTTTCTTGTTCCTGTTGCAATATTATGTTGAAATCCCTCTGAATCACACAATATTTGATCCCTGTGGTAGTATTATGGCATTTGTAATTTCATTGTGAGAAGATCTTTTATCTTGTAATGAAATAAACAATTTAAAATCACTCTACTTTCACTAGGTTGACAAATATTGTTTGTAAGTCTATGAGTGTATCTTAGGCGTGACGAATCAGGGACTTTCAACATTTAATTGAGTCTTTAGCATGATCCTTTTTGTTGAATTCTCAAGAGTGTATGAAACCGTATATCGTGGCCTCCATTGATACACACCTTGGTTCGTCAAGGAATCTTTTGGCTATTTTGAAGCATTTTGTCTGTGAGTATTCCAATATTTGTAATGTCTCTCAAATATCTTATATAATCAACTTTATCTTACTTAACTTCCCACCAAAAACTTCTCAAATGATAAATCCTACATGGACTGCCCCTGTTTATACTATGTATCCACAAAGATTTAACAAATTTCACTGCCAAAAATATGCAGAGACAATCAGGTTTCAATTATTGTCTTTAGTAACCCGAACCTTGTCCAGGAAACATCTCCACTCTCTAGTGTGATAACTCGTGAGAGTTAGATTGTGTTGTATTGATCATATTTTCTCAAGGTTTTCATGAAAATTGTGCAAAGAAGGATCTCTTGATATCCTTCACTAACACGGGTTACAGAATGGGTCCTCTCACCCTAGTTGAAGGCACAACCTAAAGTAGTGAGGGTAGATCAAACCCTTAGTAAGGTGCTATCCATTTCTCCAATGCCTGAGTAACAAAGAGTCACTGAATCCTCCCTGATACAAAACAACTTATATCATGATTTTTCTGTCTCTAAGCATCTTGTTAGTTTCATGATGTTGCTCATCCCTCACAAGAGAATCAATTTGGATACCAACACCCAAGTGGGAACTGCTGCTGGGATTATTTGAACATCAAGACCTATTTGTGTAGCAAACTGAAGTGGCGTCGTTGTCGGGGATTATTTGAACATCGGGACCTATTTGTGTGGTAACCACACCAAAGTGGCACCGCTGCCAGGGACTATTTGAATTGCAAAGGATTATTTGAACACCGGGACCTATTTGTGCAGCAACAACACCAAGTGGCACCAATATCGAGGACTATTTGAATTTTAGAGGATTATTTGAACACTGGGACATATTTGTGTAGCAATAACACCAAAGTGGCGTCAATGTCGAGACTATTTGAATTGCAAAGGATTATTTGAACAGGGACCTATTTGTGCGGAAACAACACCCAAGTGGCACCGTTGCTGGGGACTATTTTTACAAATGCATACACATACCGACCCTGGTAATGTTTATTACATGGTTTAAGTACAAATAAGTTGTTTAAACGTCATCCTTTGTTGAGATTTGTAAGATTTGTGCAAGATTACAAGTTCATTGTGCAATATTTCCAATTTCTAGTGGTTATTGCACTAAATTTGCATCAATAGTGATAAATGTGGGTAAAGGAAGGTCAGATTTGTTAAGCTTTGTAGAAATTAAGCATTGATAGACACTTGGTAAGTTACTTATAGTGCATCTACACAACTAAGGTGAAAATCCTTAGTGGCAACTCTGTGTTGAATTGAAATTTTGATGATTACCAGTTCTTAACCCGTGTCAAGTGAAATTTGTCATCGATATTTGCAAAGCTGGAGGGAATATGGTCATTCTTCACTAGGGATCCTACTAAAAGGTTATTTCTAGAACTAGGAAAAGTGAATTTAAGGAAAACAAGTATGGAAAGTTGTTAGAAATCAAGAATCAAAAAAGGAGATATCATTTCTGAAAGGTGATCAATCTGTGGTTGAAGATTACCATACGTCTTCAAGTGATTTTGAACTAAGTAATCTTTATATAAATTTGAGTTCTCTAACTAGAGAGGGGTCATCATTTGTGTCTGAAAAGTGTGCCTCTCAATTTACCCTTGTTTCTTCCAAGGTTGATAGATTTTTCCAGAAATTAATTCATTAGAGGATATTTACTTTAAGAGTTATACTATGTGCCCAGAGACTCGCTTCGTCCCTTATCATTTTGATTCTCCTACAAGATCACCTCTTCAAGGCAATATGGCCCAACGTCCACCTAGACATCCTTTTGTTGTCAACACTTTTGGACCTATATATTTCAGAGGTATGGTTGGATATCCTAATATGGTCCCACAAGATGTCGAAATAGGTTGCCAAAATTTCAAGGGAACAATACCATCACTTTGGTGACCAGAATTTAAGATTCTTTTTCAATATGATGGAAGATTTTGAAATTGAGTTTGAAGACGTGTATATAAAATTGTTTATTCATACTCGAGGAGGATGCATGTGACTGGGTACAAGGATTTACTAGATAATTTAATAGATTCATAGACCTAGATGAAAAATACCTTTAGATTGTAATATGGGGATAAGATAGATATCGAGTTCCTTTTATCTGAATTTGAAAATATAAAGAAAAATCTAAATGAATTTGTCCATGATTTCAATACTCGGTTCAATAAGACCTTGAAAAGGTTACCTATAATCTTAAGGCCAAGTGATGAGTCCTATTTGATAAAATATTTTGATGCTTTTGATAAAAAGGTTACTTATTACTTGAGAGATAAGAACTCGGGAACATTAAGGCAGGCTTTCACCATGCCCTTACAAATAGAAAACAATATCAAAGCAGTTGGAAAGCCTCCTAAGAGAGAGGGTGTCAAGTTAATCAATCGAGAGGCCTCAATCAAACAAATCTGTGGATCTGGAAGAGGTTGTAAAAACTTTGGCTAGAGCAATTAAAGAGATATCCTATAAACTAGCTAGAGCAGAAAAAGGGATAGGACAAAGTTCCCAGGGTCAGCACAAGCCACACGGTCAGGAGAGATTTGGAAATCATCCTAGAAGTGATCATAAACTAGATGATAGAGGGAAAGGGCTCATGGGATCAGGTAATAAAAACCTCAACCCAAGGAGAATAGATTGGTTCCTGATCCTTTGACTGCTATGGTTACTACCATGGAGGAGGCTAATGTTATCGAGTGGTGTGATAGGTGTTTCTTACCACACTCCCCATGTGATGTAGATCAAGAAGTTGAGGAAGTAGATGATGATGAGACATATGATGATGTGTGCATGATGGAATGCCCTGTAAACTCATGGCAGGGGGCAACCTCAACTGAATTGATAAGTGCCATAACTATTGAAAACTTATGGGATTGTGTTCACCGAGTATTACCTCTTCCTCCTATTAATACTTTTGAAATTAATATGGTGCAAGCATTTGATCTTCCTAATCACGATTTTGAATATTTAAGGGCCTTGATGATTGTTGGCTAGATTTTCTACATAGCTGAAAACCTAGGAAGTCATGAGATAAATCTCCCTAATTTACTAGTGAGGATCCCATGTAAGATTTTTCAATTAAATATGCTAGTATCTATATGGGGGTATTACTTTAACCATGCAACTCATGAACCATAGCTGTATAGTTTTGCAGCAAGTAAGCAACTGTTAAAGAAAGGAAATATCTAAAGAAGAAAGAAATAATTAAACACATAAAAGAAATAGGGAAGATGTGTAACCCAATCAATAGATTACAGAGTTGATTGCATGCACATAGACATGACCAATAGATATTAACACACAAAATTATAAGCAAAGGAAACTTTCGATCTAGATCTAAAATAACCCAAATTTTATAAGTAGATCTGAGATAAAAAGTTAGAAAAAAATTGCACCGTGATACAAATTTCTCCGTAAATCTTCTCCTTTATATTCCTTTTCTTCAAATAGCTATCAAGGATTTCAAAGACAAAGTCCTGGAACAAAAGAATGTTGCTTACCAATTCTGATCATTATCCCAAAGGTTCTTCCTCTACTTATAGAATGTAGAAGGGAAAATACAAATGGGAAACTCAACTAAACTAGAACATAAACAAGAAGTAAAGATAACAACTAACAATCATCTTACTCTAATTCCTCTTCAAGTGACATGCATCTGGATCCATAGTCAAACTTATACACATCTGTCACTTAACTAATAGAATCGCTCCACATAACTTAAAGTAATGGTTTTAAAACCAATAACTTTAATTTTTTATAATTATATCCGGGAATGTAATAAATAGAAGAAGAAAGAGTAGAAGAAGAAAGATTCGGTTGTAACACCTACATCTTCTTTTTGTTTTGATACTCAATATACCTGTCGAACATGTAATTCAAAACTTCCTATCCATCTTAGCCACAACTTCCTTTTCTGTCTCCGAATCAGTAGCAAGCCTTCACTAAATACCCCGATGCATGCTTCCACATCCTCCAAGATAGGCCCGAACTTCTCAATATTTGATCGCAAAGACATCACTAGCTTATGGATGGAATCCATCGTGAAAGGCCTAATAGCTCCATCAATTCTCCCTTGCACCATTAGAAGAGATCCCTCCAGGGAATCAGACACTTTGCTAGGAATGATCCTCGTGTACGAACAAACATTTCCGACCACTTCTTCATTAGTGAAAGCAATGATATTGTCTGGTAAAGATGATGCCATACTCTTGAGTGCCTGCATCCTTTTCAGCATAATTATGTAGATCTCCAAATGGAAAGATACTACAAACTCAAGTTGCTTCCCCTTCTCAATTGATCCATCGGGCACAATCCGTTCCACAACCAACACCTCTCTCGGCAGCTTATTTATTTCGCCAAAGTACTTAGGTTACTCTCAACAACTGTGTTCATATCTATCGTGTTTGTCACCAGTTGCTTCAGCTGATCTGATGCATCTTTCATAACCTTTAGATGGGTTGGCACTTCTCCGAGTTGTACAAAAGCTTAGCGAATGATTAGACTCTTCCATTCATTGATAGCTTTAACCTAGTTACTTGCATCTTCCACTTCCTACATCAGATGATCACTCACCTGCTTTTGTGTTGAAATTGGTTGAATGGAAGATTTGGCAACCTTGGAAATGATCTCGCACAACTGAGATACCTGCTTCTGAAGTTCAAATTTCTCTACCTTTTCTTTGTCAAGCCTAAAGAATAGAGCATCTATCAATGTCTGCATGTCCTGCTTCAATCCTTCTATGGTGGCTTGACCTATGGGTACTCTGGTCACTGTTATATCTTCTGCCGTGAGCTCATCCTCCTTCCGGAATTGACATCTCAGTGAACTTCTACCCCGACTCCTCAATGATCAACCTTGAAGTTACCTTAGAAAATTTAGGTTTTCTATCTTTTCCGCCTAGATTCAGGAGCAGCTGCAAGTCGTGTTCCTCCAACTTGATTTCTTCTCTAGGCTCTGGAACCAACTACGAAGCCAACCATTCTGAGAAATTACTTCTCATAGAATGAGAAGTTGTTGAGTGTACCACTATCTCATGCTCTAATTCTTCTCCATCTGAAACTACTACAGTGTTGTGGTTGTCATCCTCTAAATTATCCAAAGACAAAGCTCTTTCAAATTATGCCATCTGCAGCTTCAACGTTTCTTCAAAAAGAGGTGTTAAACGGAGTGGGATGCAGAGAAAAGATGAATGTTGCGGATTCAACAGAGGAATGACAAAGATCCTACGAGAGGTGCGATAATCGGTGAAGTACTTGATCTTTGGAGAGAAGTCATAACTAACACCATAGCAGTAGAAGTGATCTTCTCCTTCGAATGAGACCTCTCAGTGCACTTTAATATTTTCAGGCCTTCTGCTTGCTTTCTCCTTTGTGCTTCCTCTTGAGGGAATCTCCTATGCTGAAGTTTCCTATGATCTGATTCATCAATGCTTCATCAAGGCAATATCCCTTCATCAACAACCAGTTTGAAGTATTGACTTAATGGTGGCGAGACCTTTCCTTGATTATATGGCAGCCACCTACGCTCTCCGAAGTACAACTCTATCTCCTCCCATCTCGATGGTATGTGTCAAATAACACAGACCATCATCTTCAAGATCCGCAGTATCCATGCCAATCTAAAGTCAAACACTTTTGCATTGATAACCTAATGAAATCTTTCTTTCTAACTCCGTACTCACTTACGTACTTCATCTAGAAATATTCCAATGAAGGCACATGCGCGTACTCCGGGAGATTGTCTTCCTGCCACTCCAAATGGATCGAAGTTCAACCATGCGGGAAGAAATTTTACGCGTAGTCAGAGAATATCTCCGCTTCAATTCCTTGGGCTTTATGAATTCTCTGGCAGCTGTAATAGCCCACTGCGATCGGGAAGAAGCCTGTGGACTTGTGTCATTTTGATTGTAGGTCATTCATCTCCACGAGTTGTTTGTTGTTCGCCATGATGACCAATTTATCACTCGAGGATATCCGGGGTAACTTAACTAGTTCTCCTAAAAAGCCGGTGACCCTGAGGTATGTAAAGTCCGCAAACTGGATAAAGATATTGCCAATCCTAGACACAACTTCCCACGCTTCCTTACTCACCCTGTTGGCCTTTAGATTGCCATCCAACCTGCAAATGAATCCATAAAATAATCCATCGTTGACCACCTTGAAATATTTATTACATGCGAGCACGTAAGTCAGTGTGGATAGCACTTGAAAATATGATCTTTGGAAAGCACACCATGCCTATCCAGCTTGGAGAAGACACCCTGTGAAGCTGCTGCATATACCAAATACGAAGTCATTTTGAAGTTGTAAGTATGCCTCACATTCCGGAGTTGTTCACCAATGTTTTCACTAATGATTTCGACCAATTGATTATTGAATCTACTTTGTTGATTTCAATGGTCCTGATGAAAGCATACATCCATGTGCGGAAGTTGTGAGTGTTAGCTTCGCCATTTATCCTACATAACAACTTGGCAATATCATCCACCTCTCATACTAGATTGGACCGTGTAAGAGTTCTCGGGAACTTGGATGGAGATCTGGGCTTCTTCATGTATCTGTTGTTCATTATGCTCACACAGTCAACTTTATGCTTTTCCCATCTATTGCCGGCATCCTATATGCTAATAGTAGTCACCACTTGTCGTGCTAGAATCTTCAGACAATAATTGATGAACTGTGCATCCAGCCGGATTATTGTCTTCCCCGCAACATCTCGGACTGATCTAGATAATGGATGGTAAGACCTAGCACACTCCATGATGAATTCTGGCAACTGGGTTGTGAATGGAAATGCTGCAGCTCGAATGATTCCACTACTTTTGACTGCACGCATGAGGGAAGTCTTTCCAGCTCTGGATCTGTCAATCAATTCGGAAAGAGGTTCTGGACCTAGATCTGTATCTCCAATGTCAACAAACTTAGAAGTGATGCATGACTCTGTTGAGCTTTCTTTTTCATCCCGCTTTGCCATGGCCGTATTTGTCTTTGTCTGAGCAATTCTTTTTCTCTTTATTCGGCCGGAATTCTTTACAACCAATGCAGATCTGGAGATTTCCTTCTATTCGAGAGGACATGTTCAATGTATTGCACATTGATTTAAGTTCCCTTTCTATTATAAAGCACTTATAATGAATTCCTTCAATTAATTCGAAAAAGATAAAGAACCTGAGGAACATGAACATTGTATTTTAATTATAAAATCTACATATATCAAGCCTTCGCCCCAAAATTTGATGTTTTATTTGCATGCAAAGCAAGCATGAATTTTGTCAACTTCACTGAGCACTGTATTCACTATGCAGATAATTAATCAGACACAAATCAAGCTCCTTCAAACCTAGGCACCAAACTTTGAAGCTTTTTGGCAGTGAAAACACCTTCTTCTGAGCAAAATTCCTCCTTAATTGGGCGCCAAAATTGTCTGGGCTGCACTTCCTTGCTAAAGAATTAATTAATTCATCCTTATGGCAGCCC
This sequence comes from Taxus wallichiana var. yunnanensis, assembly GCA_018340775.1. Taxonomy (NCBI): domain Eukaryota; kingdom Viridiplantae; phylum Streptophyta; class Pinopsida; order Cupressales; family Taxaceae; genus Taxus; species Taxus wallichiana. The sequence goes on along the minus strand of CM031242.1, from coordinate 178,304,178 downwards.
ATGCTTATATAACCTTCATCATTCTATAATTAATTATTGCCCCTCCTATTCCTGGCAATTAATTAATTAATTAACATGCTTTTCTCTTCAATTTGGGCACCTATTTTGTGCATGTTCATGGCTGCCATTAAATAAATTAAATTTATTTAATTTAGCTCTCTACTTCGAGTCCACTTTGAATTCATAGTGTGCTTTGAACTCATCCACTAAAAATAGGAATTAATTACATCAATTAATACTTTAAAAAGTATTATTCCTCCTCAATATGGGTCGCACTTTTTGACATGGCCCACTTCTATTTTTAAAAGCCAATTTTCCATGGGATTATTCACTCTACACCGCAGCTCCAAAAATCCCATGATCCACTTAAGTTGTTTGACTTTCATAATGGGATTATTTACCATACGCAAGTGTGCACGAAATTCCCATCAATGCCTTAAGTGATTTTCTTTTATTTCATAATGAGAATTTTCACCCTACAAGGTAGGTAAGAAATTCTCACTTCTCTCGCCTCTAATTTTCCCATTGTGACTTAAGTGGCGCTGCCTCCGTGGGGCACGCGCCTTTTGGGACTCCGTCCTTGAATTTTACTTTTGAAAGTGCACCGAAGAAACATGTGGAGGCTTCCGCCGCTCCTCTTTATACCGAGACTTTTCAACGGTCAGACAACTTTTCCTGTGCCCGAGACACGTGGAGAGACTGCACTTGTTTGGGGTCTTTGCTTTTGGGCACCATATCAAAAGTGCGTCGAAGAGACACGTGGAGGTTTCTGCTAGCTCCTCTTTATACTAATACTTTTTCAATGGCCGAGGCAACTTTCTTGGGCCCAGGGCATGTGGAGAGCTTACGCTCGTTTGAGGTCCTGCCTCTAGACTTCAACTTTGAATTTGTGTCGAATAGACGCGTGGAAGCTTCCGTTGGACCTTCCCATGCTCGGAATTTTTAGCGACCGGTGCAACTCTCTCAGGTTCTGAACACGTGGAGGGCCTGTGCTCATTTGGGAACCTACCTCTGGACTTCACCTTTGCAGTTGTGCCAAGGAGACACATGGAGGCTTCCGTTGGCTCCTCTTTACACTTGGCCGACTAATAATTGTAGCGTAGATATGTGGCATAATCCATGCGAGGACACTCATTTGTGAGAGGCATGAATGCAGGTATCTATTCCTCAAGGTGTATTCTCAAAGGTGAAAAGGATTGCTTGTCAGATCAAGCCATATGGAGCCACCTGAGAATTATTAAAAAGGGGATTTCTTGCCACGACAAAATAAAAGAATGATTAAAAATATCACAAAAGCTATGACATGGCATCCCGGTCATAGTTGAGGAACTAAGAACGTGATCAATTCATGATTTATCCACCTAAGTAAATGTGAAAGTAAGATATTTTCAATGGAATAAACATGATTAAACGTTATGTTGTAAAGAGGAATATTCTCTGAAGATTTAGATTTTGGGGAAAATTTGGGAGGAGTGAGCGAGTGAAATTGTATAAATGCAATGAGAATACTCTTGCATAATGGGGGTTAATTTTTCGAAAAGTTTGAGAAAACCAGTTTCCCAAGAGACCATCTGAGAAACCCGTTTATTTCCCCGTGTTTTAGATTTAATCGCGTCAAGATGGTTGCAAGTGTACAACCATTGACAAGATTGAGATTGTTCAAGAAACTCTCCCTTGCTGATGAATCTATTGAACCTTAAAATGAATTTGTGTTGATCATGAGCACAATTGTGTTTGCTCTTATTTCAGAATGTTTTCAAATAGTTTTTCTTGTTCCTGTTGCAATCTTATGTTGAAATCTCTCTGAATCACACAATATCTTATCCATGTGGTAGTATTCGGCATTTGCAATTTCATTGTGAGAAGAGATTTCATCTTGTAATGAAATAAACAATTTAAAATCACTCTACTTTCACTAGGTTGACAAAGATTGTTTGTAAGTCTATGAGTGTATCTTAGGTATGATGAATCAGGGACTTTCAACGTTTAATTGAGTCTTTAGCATGAGCCTTTGTGTTGAATTCTTGAAGAGTGTATGAAACCGTGCATCTCTGGGCCTCCATTGATACACACCTTCTGGTTGAAGGAATATTTTGGCTATTTTGAAGCATTTTGTCTGTGAGTGTTCCAATATTTGTAAAGGCTCTCAAATATCTGGTATAATCAACTTTATCTTGCTTAACTTCCCACCAAAAACTTCTCAAATGATAAATCCTACATGAACTACCCCTATTTGTATTGTGTATCCACAAAGATTTAACAAATTTCACTGCCAAAATATGCAGAGACAATCAGGTTTCAATTATTGTCTTTAGTAACCCAAACCTTGTCCAGGAAACATCTCCACTCTCTAGTGTGACAACTCGTGAGAGTTAGATTGTGTTGTATTGATCATATTTTCTCAAGGTTTTCATGAAAATTGTGCAAAGAAGGATCTCTTGATATCCTTCACCAACACGGGTTACAGAACGGGTCCTCTCACCCTGGTTGAAGGCACAACCTAAAGTAGTGAGGGTAGATCAAACCCTTAGTAAGGTGTTATCCATTTCTCAACCACCGAGTAACAAAGAGTCAGCTGAATCCCTCCCTCGGCTACAAAACGACTTATATCATGATTTGTCTATCTCTAAGCATCCTGCTAGTTTCGTGATGTTGCTCAACCCTCGCAGGAGAATCAATTTGGATACCAAAAAAACCCATAGGTAAGGTGATTTTCCATGAACAAGAGCATTTTTTATACACTCATCCTAACAAGTGTGTCTGTGTCGAAGTTGACCTTGCAAAAGACCTGTAGGACCACCTAAATATTCGAGTTAGGTCTCTGTGTATCTCTCAAAAGGTGGCTTATTTTAAACCATCCCAACACGTGTTTTCACTATCAAGGCCTAGACCATCGCATTCATGATTGTTTACTACTAGCTCATTCCAAGCCAGCGGCGACGCAACCCACGGTTTCTAAGCCCAAAGTTGACCCGCCAACTGATGGTTGGACTACGTTTGGGAATAAGAAGGGCTCTAGTGCGAAACCCAATCCCATGGTTCCACCTAACCCTTGTCCCCTCTTTGTCTAAGGATGAGTGGGGTCTGAGCCACCCAACTCTTCTGTTTACATTCCTTCCAAACCTTTGTAGAGTCGGGTTTCCTTCAAATTATGAGAATACTGGGAATTTTACTTCAACTTCTCTTCCTTTGTGATGCTCTCGGGGTCCACCATGGGAGGTGTCCCACAACATGCGAGGGGATAATGGGGCCAAATGCCACTCCATTCAAGTTAAGCGTTCTAATTCATACCATATTCCATTTGCCAATAATTTGTTATCCATGGCTCGGAGGATGGTATACTGCAGGACGGGAAGAGGGAGTTTGATATGTATATTTGTCATGAATTTCATGTCATGGAATGTACGGGGACTTACAAAGCCCTCTCGAAAATACTATGTTTGTCTAGCTTGTCAGTGTATCGACAACCTTGATGTTATTTGTTTATAGGAAATTAATATTTTTGGTTTTTGCTTCAAACTTCTAACTTGTATTGCCCTAGATTTTTACATTTTCATACTCAACACATTGATGAAAAAGGTGGTGCGAGCATTTCCATAAAGCACCAAAATTCTCGGCATTAATCACCTCCTCGAGACAATATCCTTCAAATTAGGCAATGTGGGTGATTATGATCTTTCTTTTGGCATTCTTAATGTTTATGCTCCTAATGATGGTTCAAAAAGAACAACTTTGTTGAAATGGTTAGGTAATAACTTACCTGTCGCTTACTGGTTAGTTTGTGGAGACTTTAATATGATAGAGCATCCTGATGATAAATGTGGCACCCTTCCTATGCACTAGTGTGGAGGCGAGCATGTGGCATTGTATTTATTTAAAAGCCATTGGGGACTTTTCGACCCCTTACTTAGTCGACGACAGGAATTTAAAAACCAAACTTGGTATACATGGATCAATCTTCGAAAAGGATATGATCGGGTTTTAAAAGGATTTATCATGCACTTCTTTCATAATAGACTTTTTTTACTTTTGATACGTAAGGCTCCTCTCGCTTTCAAGGTATGGTCGATGCGCTATTATCAAATATCCACCTGATCACATTTAAGGTTGTTTGGCGTGGGGCCCCTCCCAAAATCCTGTCTAATCAATTCTTTCTTAATATCTCATTCTTTGAGTCATCTGAGGGTGGTCCCTCTTCTCACCAAAGTTTAGAACATGGAGCCACATCCATCCATTTCACGCCAATTGGATCTCATGGTGGGAAGCGGTGATTCAGAGAACCACCCATTTCCTTCGTCGTTTTGGCAAAGCAAGTGGCTCGAGTTTGTAAACGTGTTGACTTGGCTCTACACAAAGAATCTAGAAGGATCTCATTGTTCTCGAGTCCAATCCCTTTGACACTTACTTATTGGTAGGTGGTTGTTCATTGGATGTCTTATAGCAAGGTGAAACCTAGCACAAGCTCAACCTTATTGATTTTCATTCGGTCCGTGGAGCATGATTGGTCGAGGATGCATTGGCTTAAAATGGGAGACAAAGCTTCAAAATACTTTTTCAAATCCCTTAAAGCCAAGCACGCTCGTCAAAAGCTCAAATCTATCTATGATTGGCGTCGAGAGGCTTAGAGATCTCAAGTGCCTTTGTCTAGCACTATTGTCTTGTCTTTCAAGCTCAAGAGGCTCTCGATGAGCGAGCTACCGCCCCTATAGTGATGTATTGATGTTGTGTCGAATAAGCTCTCTCTCAAATAATGAGAGTGTTGCAATGCTCCTCTTTCTTTGGAAGAACTCCATGTTACCTTGTTGTGCTTATCTGATGACAAATCTCGGGACTCGATGGTTTCCTGTGTGAATTTTACAAAGCTACGGGCTTTTGTGGGACTCCGATCATCATGATTTACAATGAAGCTCTCCAATCCAATTCTCTTGGGAGTTTCATTAATCAAGGCAACATCAAATTCATTCCTAAAGTTGGTGATCCTAAACAGATAACGAATTGATGGCCTATCACCTTGCTAAATGTTTCTTATAAAATTATTGCTAAGGCTCACGGCTGCGGATAGCTGATCTATTGCCTAAAATTGTTCTCCCTGAACAAACCGGTTTTGTCAAAGGCCAATACATTTTGGATAATCTTATTGCGGTTTGGGAAGGGATGGAATGGGCTCAAGTTTCTCTGCAACGACCTCTATTTCTCAAAATTGACTTTGAGAAGGCTTATGATCGGATCAAATGACCATTCATTTTGGCTATGCTCAAAGGCCTTGGCTTTGGTAAATTTTTCAGGTTGGCAATCATCACTTTGTTTTCTAATATGTCAGCTTGCCTCATCATCAATGGCCATCAATCTGCTGCGATCGACCTCTTCCGCTCTATCAAACACGGGTTTCCTCTTGTACCAACCTTGTTTGTTCTAGCTTTGGATGCTTTATGCTATCTTATTGCCCATCATGTTGCCCAAGTTCGTATTCGGGGGTTTTTTCTTCCCGATCATACGACACAACTTATCAATGGTCATTTCACTGATAATTCCTTTCTTATTGTGGATGAATTCAAACAGAATGTGGCTATGGTGTTTGAATGCTTTGATACATTTTTCCTTTCATCTGGTTCCATTATTCAAATGGCTAAGATGTTGGGTTATCAACAAAGATGCTTACCTATCCCAATTTGGTTGAAATCTTTCCTGGAAGTGGATTAGAAGAGGCGATCAGTTCAAATTCTTGGGCATTCCTTTTGCCTTTGATAACGACTCCGCCACGCTATGGCAGTATGTTATTAATAGAGTTGAGCATAAGGTTTCTCGGTGGTCTTCCAAACCAATCTCTCTTCTTTGGCAAATTCCAAGTTTGTACTAAGATTCTTGCTACCACCCATGTGTATTATTCTGCATGTTGGTGCCCTTCCCGTGCTTCATTTTCCAAACTTGCCAAGTTGTTATGGGACTATCTTTGGTGTAAAAGTTCTGGTTCAAATTGGTTTTCACAGGGTGGCCTGAGAGGTTTGTTGTCTTCCTCGTGAACAAAGTGGCATGGGAATCAATGATGATTACCGCCAAAGCATGACCTTATGTTCTAAATGGGTTGTAGCATTGTCGATGGGAGATCAAGCTTGGAAAATTCTACTTCGACATTGCATTGCTTTTGGTGCACCCTATGTTAAAAATGTTGGAAAATATTGGCTTGCACACCATTATTATCACTAGGGCTCTTGTCTAGAATCATAAAAACCTTTGTTGCCAAAAGTATCTAGGGAAGCCTTTGAGATTGTGAAACCTTTGTTGTGTTGGATTGGCGATGGCTTTCGACCTTTGGGCTCTCTTTCAATTTTTAGAATCTTTGGTGGCCCCCCATCAGCCGATGATTATTTTCCCCTTGCAGAAACCCTGGGCATCAAAGCACTCCAACTTTCTCGCAAAGGAATTCATACCATCCAAGATTTGGTCACTCGCAGAGATTGGATCCCTTGGCCTAAGCTCAAGACAAAATTTAATCTTGCCAATTCGGATCTCTTGTCTATATGCAAAATTCAATAATTAATGCCCGATGTTATGCTCCACAAACTGGGCATTAAACCACCAAACGCTTGGTGACATGATTGGCGGTGGAATCATGAAATTGCCTTCTTCCGCTACAACACTGGAACTACTTATCAGCTTATGAGCCCAGCCTTGCCTCCCATTGTCAAACTCAATGCCCATTGGGGTCTGCAGTCTTCTCAATCCACTTGGCTTCGACGGCTTTCCGTGTTTGGAATTGTCTTCTTGAGCCTAAAGTTAATCACCTTTTGTGGTGCCTTATTTATCGGTCTCGCCTTTATAGGAGAACGTCTTAGCCACATAGGCTTTCCTAAACCTAAATGCTCTTTCTATTCCATACTTGAATCATTTGAACATTTATTTTGGTCTTGTCCTCGTGCTCAGACTATCTAGAAGTGGATCCATTCTTTTTCCAACCCTACCATCCAGAATTCTTTCACATACGTCCGACATTGTTCGGTGATTTTAGTAGTTGGCCATATTATATTGATACTCTATGGTAATTGTTTAGAGCTTATATTTAGTTTCATCTTTGGAAAACTCAAAATGCTTTGATATTCCAAAATGATTAGTCTTTCTTTTCCACTAATGACAAAGTGGTTATCTTGTCTATTGTGCGCATACTGAGATCCTGACTCAAGCGAAAAGGTTGCCCGGAGTTCGCTCATCTTCGGGGTTGCTCGCACACCGGAGTTCGCTCATCTTCAGGAGTTGCTCGCACACCGGAGTTCGCTCATCTTCGGGGTTGCTCGCACACTGGAGTTCGCTCATCTTCGGGAGTTGCTCGCACACCTTTGGAGAAGGCAACCTTTTCGGCTTGAGCCGATCTCGTATGCGCACAATAGACAAGATAACCACTTTGTCATTAGTGGAAAAGAAAGCAACAGAGATATATATATATATAGACATATGTACACACACACACACACACACACACACATATACCACCACTACCCGTAAGACTACGCCGCAGGCCGCTCTCGCAGTCATCACTTCATCACTCCTCGGGGTTGCCCTTCAGCTCCGTCCTCCTTTGAACCAAGATGGAGACCTCCTTCGAGGGGGAAGGACATTACTAGTTCTCCACGGCAGGGCTCACAACTGCTTGACATGCAGACTATGGCAAGTTCTTTGCGCCTCTCTAGTTGGGGCATTAGTGTTCCATTGTAGATGCAAATGCCCGACCATGATGGTTGGCAGGTGGATCCTCCCTCGGCTGAGCTGAACAATGGAGTGTTTATCCCTCCCCGGGATGACCTTCCTCCTCCTAGGGAAACGACTTGTGCCTCATTTATTGTAATTCGGTGTTCTCTGGTTGCCCTTTAGGCGTTTCGTTCAGAACCTATGTGACATTTTGTTGTAGCTTTCGTGGCGTTTTGTGAGACCGTAGATTTTGTGGGCTGCCCCTGCCAATGTAAACTCTCTTTTATTAATAATAATATAAGGGCAATTCCAATGGTAAAATGAACATCCCCTGAGAATTGTTTGACAGGCATAGGTGGCCGTCAAATTTAACCCGCTGAGTTCGGATTATTGTGATGGTGAGCATTGGGGTCTCAAAGATATTTGTGGGATGAAGATCCCTTGGATTCAACCCAACCAAGCAGAATTCACTGCCTGCTCTTTGCACAGGGTAAGCACGTTTGTAGTCGTACTGATTTTTATGAAATTTGAACATACCAAGGAAGCCCTTAAACCCTATTTATCATTAGCGAACCTCCTTCGACTTCGATAGTTTCAAATTTGAACATATTTATTCATCTTCTGTCACAGGTGTGTAGTGTTGATTACATGCGTCAATATTGTTGCCGTGTAAATTAGTCGTTCAATTTTCAATTCCAGAAGCACAACTTTCTTTCAAAGTAAAACGAGTTTTACAGAGCAGCGAATATGCTTCCAATTTCATTATTCTTTAATTTTCAGAGCACGCTTCAGTCTTGAAGGAAAAAACAAACAAATCAGGATTACATAACATGAGCCATTATGGAGACAATTACCCAAAAGTATTGTGAATGACTATTTGGGCTTTTTATATCGAAATTCTTTTGAAAAGAACCAAATCATAACTCTATGCAAACTTCTTTGTATTGAAAGAGATTTTGTTTGAATTATCCAGCAATCTTGTGCCAAGTTAAAAATGTAGATGTTACTAGCTCTATTGAAACATCCACGAAACTGCAGTTCATAAAATGCAATACATCAAATTGTTCATTGTTGGCTGGTTTGAACTTTGAACAATTACCTAATTTGTTTTCATGACACCGAAAGCGTAGGCATGGGCCAGCTTTTCTGTTTGCATTTCACAATTGAATTGTGAGGAAAAGCATGCAGCTGCACAATACTCATTACAGGCAGTGACACAAAGTATAATTGTCTTATACAGAAAGTTATATGGGAAACTGTCAGTGAAAGCAAAACACTATATTAGGTTTTACCTTAATCATTTAAGATCCAGAGAGAACTTGGATCTTTCAACAAGTCTGTTTGGTTTCAAAATTCATAGTGAAAGCAATTTTCATTTTAGATTTTTGCAATTTTATGCAACGATTCACAAATTCCTTGTTATTGATATCTTAGAATTACTGTAATTGCTTTCAAACCAATGTAATTGTACTCCATTGAATTGCTCGAAAACTAAAAAGGTTCCTTTCGCCAATGAAATAGGAAAACTTCTGACGTCTTGTTTCTAAGGCTAGAATAGTAATGGATATGCGAGCTTGGGGAAGCACCATTGGTGTGCACATGTATCAGAGTCATCTGCTAGGCATGGATACTGGAATTGTATCCGCAAAAGCAAGGACTAAAGAAGCAGGATTAAGTGGCGAAACATTGTTGAAAAAAAAGGCAAGAGCGGAGTATTGAGAAATCCTGTTGATAAGTTTCACATTTTCAGTCTAAATTATTCACGTCACTCGACTAAGAGATCTTTCAAGTCTAAATTCCCCATTCGGTGCCTGAATTTTTTTCATGGAGTCAACTGGAGATTGAATGAACCCGACAAAGGTAAATTTGTTTACTTCCAAGCTGTGCGGAAATTGATGGTAGTAAAGATGCCTGTTTATGCACTTTAGAATCCTTTGATTTCATTTTATGTCTCTTCAGTGACTACGACTATCCCCATCATGGTTGTGTATCATTTTTAGAAGCTACTTTTAATCCTCTATGCTATCCTAATCTCTAATTGATAAATGTTTGCTAGGATTTTGTTTCAAAATAGCCGGCATGTGTAAAAGGTTTCATATGGTATCCGATTCTTTCTGTATCCCACTATTTAACACAAATCTGGATTTCAATTCCCATTGTAATCCAAAGTAATTATTAATCATATGATACTAGTAGTATGCCTCATGTTTTCTGAAGGAATGAAGTGCATACAGACTTACACTCTAAGCCAGGAAACATGCCATTTCCTTGGAACAGATGCTGTCAAAGAGGAATTGAGTTTGTGGCTTCATAGGGTACAAACCTTCTGGAATGGAATGACGGATCAATTGGAAAAAGAGTACAGTCAAGAAAATCCCCAATACCAGCATTGAGGAACTTGAAATGAAGCTAGATTTTATGGTAGAATCAACTATCGATTCAAGAAATTTTATAGGCGATCTTTCTCCAGCGGCGACCATTTCAATAGAACAATTCAGCCGGTAAGTGGTGTTTTCCAATGTATTGGAACTTGGATGTTATTTAATTGCCTAGGATATTGTTTTCCTATTTAATTTGCAGTTTGTTATATATCTCAACCATTTCATTACAATAGATTTCTGTTTGGCTTTGGTTGTAGTTACAAGGCTAGCTGATTAGACAGAAGTCGATGTTTGCAAAAACCCTTGTTGAATGGAATTTCAGTAGCAAATCCATTTACATGAATTCTCACCAAGCTTTCAGAATTTTGAGCAGCCGACAAGTTTGTCAGTTGAGTGACTAATTTTGTGCTTACCCTGACCCTACCTTTATGCTCTCTTCTAAAGGAATCTGCTACGGCCTAGTGTTTTTGAACATGAGAAAAAGAGGAAGTTTAATATTTCTATAAAATCGGCAATACATTACGACTCCAAAACATTAGTATAGGCTATAGCTAATCTGTAAGCTTTATCAAGCCACTACTAAGTTCAAGAGTATCAGAAATTCAAAATCCAAGTAACGATATTAGTGATACTATTTGTCCCGAAACAAGCAAAAACTATCAAAATATTTCCAGAAAATCAGCAATACATTATGACTCCAAAACATTACTATAGATAATCTGTAACCTCCTCCAAACCCTCTACCGAGTTCAAGAGTCTCAGAAATTCAAAATCCAGGTAGCCATATTACTTATTAGTGATACTATTTGCCTCGAAACAAGCACAGACTGTCAAAAAGGGATTCCTACAACTCCTGAGTTTTCAAACAGCTTATTTTCATACCCAATCATAATGGTGTTGCATGGTCCTGGTGGATTTTAAAAAAAAAATGAACAGGCATAATTTATGTCTTTAAGCCTAGAAATCATAACCATAAACATAAAAACAGGCTACCACTGCACCAAAACCCAGTTGCCTGCTAGAGCAGACTGCATTGCATCATTCCATATTGTTGTTGCCTGGGATAGGTGACAACATTCCCTCTACCTGATCTCCACAGGTCAAGTTGATGGCTCTGTAACAGCTTGCATTGCTTATATAATTAATCCGGGGGTTTCGAGCTTTCAGAAATTTCTGCATAATGGAATTGGATGCAAGTCTTGTTTTGAAATTATGAATTGTCTTAGATGAAGTAGCACCACGCTCTAGGATGTGTTAAAATGCACCTGACCAGTTGGGGGGACTGATGTCTGCAACTCCTCTCTGATACCCTTCAAATACTTCCCCTTGAGCTTCCCTGTTAAACTGGTCAGTCTTCCTGTCACCACTGTTAAAATGTCCACATTATGCACACAATCTTCTCCAAATCCACTAAGCAACTTTCCACATTCTCATAGGAGCCTTAAGAGAAACTACATCTGCTTCCAAATCTTTCAGAGCAGTCCCATCCAATCCCCCATTGATCACCTTCAGTTTCTTGGTCCTCTTTGAAGGTCCTGGCCTGCAATCAACCTGATGGAAATTTGCATCTGCCCCATCCCCCAGCTGCAGAGGCATACCGTGTCTCACCTGATACCCCTTGGATATGTGTTGGGAAGTCAAATTCGACATGTAGCTCAGTTCATCCATCTGCAGTTATGTAGCTCAGGATTCAGTTCAACCCCCGGGATCTTATAACATGTGGAAGGTGAATTGTTGTATCTTCTGATTACTTACACTCTCCTCCAATAATGAACAAGAACCATGAAATGTTCGGTGCGACCTAGGGTTTTGGAATTCCATACTTGGTCTGCCAGAGTCAATGTTTTTTTTTGATAAGGTAACCGCTTTTACCGGAGCTATGAACCGGGGTTCTTGGGTCCCCTCCCTTTACAGTATGTATAGTAGAACCGAAGAAATCAGGGTGGTTAACAATGCAACCATGAAGATAATACCACCCTGATACAAAAACCAGAAGCTAGAAAGAAAACAGGGTGAAAAGTAATGACATTGTGAAACTATGTCACCCTGAGCCTAAAAACAAAAAACTATATATAAATACTATACTAGCTGGCCTTCCACCATTAGTCTGATACTTCAACAATTTCGATCTTGGGACATTTAATATCCTCTTCCACAGGAGCAGCCTGGCGTATCCTGGAACTGCAACGGCAGACAGGAACTTGCTGCTGAGAAGCCTGAAGAAGGAGGATGTAAGCTGAGCCACCGCATTCATGAAGATGAGCCACGCATGAGGGAATCGGACCAATTTTCCTGTCCAATTCCTCCAAATCGAGTCGTTAGATGGAAGCACCTTCTGTTGCCTTGGATTTGCATTTCACATGCACCGCAACTGCAAACCTCCACAGGACCTTGTTTCTCCTCTGCAATTCTTGAACCAGCTCCTTGGCCACCCCTTTCGAACCCACCCTCACCGTCAAGCATAAAACAGGAGGGTGAATAGAACCCCCAAACCACCTCTTCCAGCCCAACCAAATGACGGGGAAGGATGAATCGGCGAGTAATATTCACCGCCTCTGCTTTGTCTTCGCTTATCAACAGCAAATGGGTCACAAAAAGAGAGGCGATTTCAGCATTGACCCGAGGTCGACCTGATCTCTGCAAATAATCTTCCCCAATAATGGCCTCTATGGCCTTGCGAATCCGAAGGGAATTGAACTGGAACACATTTTTCAATCGGGTTAGCGAGACAGGCCCGTAAAACGCCATTTCTTGTGTTTCACCACGCAAAAACAACCCTGGAAATGGCCCAAATTCCATCGCAACAGAATTAGCAAACACTCTAAGGCTGAAAACAGAAAGGCAGGATGAAACAAATGGAGGCAGTGAGAGAAAAACTATTGCCACACGTGTCGTTGATGTCTGCGCCGCCGCGGGTGAGAATGCATCATTCTCCAAAATGGTGGCCAGTCTCGGTCACTCAACACAATCATTAGCTGAAAAGGAAGTGGTGCTTTGAGTCACACCAAAATTGGCAAGAAAATCTGCTGCTTGATTACCTTCATGGTAGATATGATGTATTTCCCATGATTCCAATTTAGCAAGCCAAAAGATTGCATTGGATATGTAATAATCAAGTTTCCAGTTTGGGGCTTTACCTTCTTTAATGGCTTGAGTAATAATCATTGAATCCCCTTCGATGAGGAGATGAGAAATGCCATTTTGCACAACAAGTTTGATACCAAAGAGGAGAGCTTGTGCCTCGGCTTGATTACAGGTTCCTTTTTGCAAATGGAAGGAACCTGCACTAATCAACTTACCTGAATCATTTTGAATAAGACACCCCACCCCTGAAAGACCAGGATTCCCCTTGGAGGCCCCATCAAAGTTCACTGCCACAGTCAATGTTAGTGGGCTTTTGGATCTTCAAAATAGTTGTCTCTCTTTTTAGCCATTGCTTCTATAAGAGAGGAGTGAGGCTTACAAAGAGTAGGAAGCTTTCAAGGAAGTGACTGAGTGCAGCCTGCAATAGAGATTGCCAGCAAGTCCAGCAGTCAAGATAGCTGAAGAGGGTGTTGCAATTTGAGTTTGAAAATAGAGTGTAGACGTGTGGCAGGTTTATGCAGTTTTCTAAATAAATAGCATATTGAGTTTTCTCAGAAATCAATGAAAAGTGTCATTTTTTCCATTATGTGATCTCTTTGTTTATGCTTCTAATGTTTTGTTGTGCACCATAACCCCGTAGAGTGGTTGATGGTTGTTCGATTGACCCTCCATGTTGCCATCAAACCCATCTAATTTTTTTACGGATACAAAAGCCTTCAAACATTGTACTCCTAGGATCACATTAATCCTGTTTCCAGTCATTTTCATAAAATTCAACCTATCTTCTCTTATTTTGTAGTCCATGATGACCTCCTTCTCTACTGTTGTTGTGATGCAGTAAAGGATAGGGTGTCAATTGAACAACCCTTTCCTGCTGCCATGGACCAATTCAATTGGTTATGGGCACCCACACACAGATGTACACAAGATGAGACCAAATATCACAACTTTTTTGATGTTGATGACGAAATTACAAAGTTAGCAAACACACAAATCACTGGTTTTTTCTTGTATTACAAGCATGAAGAAAAGCAATACAATAGTAGCACTGTTCTTGATTCGATTCTGAAATGTACACAAGGCAAGATACCAAAGTTCACAACTTTATTCAGTGTTGATGATGAATTAGTAATTACAGAGTAAGGCAAACACACACTTTTGTATTACAAACATGAAGAAGAGCAATATAATATTAACCCTATTCTGAACTCGACTCTCTCTCTACTCCTCTCTGTTCTCCATGAACCAATATCACCTCCCAAGCAAGCATGAAGCTCCTTTTGGACCGTCCTACCATGTTTTTCTGTTTTTGTCTCCTGTAGTGTCTCTTTGAACTCCTCCTTTCTTGAAAAACGCTCCAAACAGGCTTTAACTTTGATGGTTACTTATACCCGTGAAACAAAATTTCAGTGACAACAATTTTTCAGCAGTGTCCTTCAAATTTTGCACAGCAGTACTCTTACAATACGGATAAAAGTAAAAAAGATCGCATTTATTTTAACAATTTTTAAAAATACTCATACATATCAATATGATTTGTATATATATTTCAAATCTGCAAGTTGGAAGAGACAATGATCTTGAAAATTTGCCAGTATTTTATGGGCAAATGGCTGTCAAATTTAACCCTGGCTCCAAATGAAAAAACCCGCTATTTTGGGCAATTACTTTGCATAAGCATTAGTCGTGGGAGAAACTGCCGCATAACACCATCCAACGATTTTGCAATGACTGGGGTGATTTCAAATTCTCACTTGTCACTTAACACAAGTTGATGGTTTTGAAACCTTCATGTAATGTCCCTTTCGGGCTCAAATTTGAGGAATTTGGATTTTTCCCAAAACCCTAATGGAACATTGTTGGAAATGATGACAACCACATGTATAAATATGATTTTTATGACAACAATTTGATTTTATGCAAAAATTAGGGCAGCGACCTATTTTAGGTCCACAAAACCCTAAGCGACCTAGGTTAAATTCAGATTTTAGTATCTCCCACACACAAATCTTCAAAAATACATCAACAACATGAAACCCTTGATGAAATCATGCAAAAAAATGCTTCAACAATAAGAAAACAGATTCATTGGAATTAATTAATTGCTCAAAAACAGCTGAAACTTCAAAATCCATATCTTCAGAAATACTTGGAGATAAAATGCAAATGATAGCTCAAAATGACCACAAAAATGGTAGCTATCAAACAAAATTAGAATCAGATTTTTTCGCAACCACCAAAACCCACTGAAAAGTGATCATGCAATCTCCAAATGGGTCGTCAAGCTGAAAATGAGTGTGGCAGCCCTCAAAAAGTGTGCCCAAGCATTGATGTTAACCCTTGCTGTTTTGAAATTCTGAATTTGAAGCTCACTTGCGACTCTTGAATGAAGCCACCAATACAACAAATGAGGGTTTTCGTCCCCATAGTATCCAATTAGGGTTTTCATCCTCAAAGGTTGAATGAGAGCTCAATGCTCTAATTACCAAGAGAGAAGTATTTTTTTTTTGATAGATAAAGCGGGTTGAAGGGACCCGTTCCCTATTTACATAAACAGAGGCCCGGCCTCAAGATTTCAAAGCAAAACAAAGCAAAATCATAAGAGCAAAAAAAATGGATATACACGAACATAGGCCAACATTATCCGAGATATACTATAACTATAGTACTAGGCAAGAGAGGGATTACTCTCTAGACCCCAAGGTGACAACAACACTAGCAGCCTGAGACACCCGACCAAGGCTGGTATCATCTTCCATTTCAACTTTCACTTCAGAGCTCGCCCAATTCAGCCAGAGAAAGTCATAGGCCCTAGCCGCAACTCGGTCCATCCAGGCGGGATAGGGTCCAATGGAGCGCAGAGGGTCTTCAGATTAGGAAGCACCAGCAGCACGATTGGCAGCCCGGTCCGAGCATACACCACCAGCTGCTCAGTGAAGGCTAGGAGAATGCTCGAACCATTTTTCAAGTTCGTTGAAGACACCCACAACCACCCCCGATGTGCTCTCGCAAAGACTCACGCATGCCTTAACGCTGCACAACAATTCGCCACTTCGGAGGCCGGAGTTACCACAAGATATGCCGGTCAAAGCCGGCAGAGCTAGACTCATGACATTTGTTTTAGAGGGACGGATTATCAATAGGTTCTCAACGAATACAGAGGCAACGCCACTGTTGATGTGTGGCCAACCAACAACAGATAGATAGTCTTCGCCCAGGAATCCTTTAATGGCATCCAACTCTTCGACGTAGGAGAGACGAAAAATTCTTTTCAGCCGGTTGTCTGTTATCCTGGAACGAAACGCCATTTCACGCAGATCACAACTCAAGGCAATTCGCGGCAGACGAGGGACAACCATAGCTAGCAAAAGGAGGGAGAAAAAAATATAAGGAGAAGCCCTTGTCCAAAGCATTAAATAGACCCTTCACATCCCGCAAGTGTATCATTAGATGGCGTGTGCTCTGAAATCTGCCTCGTGCGAGATCAATATCCCCAATCCTTCCCACGCTTTGGAATTGAATGCCACTATCTCTGTTGTGCTTGCTCGATCGCTGCATTCGCCAGCTTGTCCGCAATTATTACTTTCCTGAAACACGTGCTTAATGTTCCAGGCACTGAAATTCCCGAGTTGCAAAGGACCTTTTTAACTCCTAGGTCCAGTTTCCAAGACAAGGCTTTCTTTTTAATTATGGCATTCACAATTACTAGTGAATCCCCTTCGATTTCCAGATTTTCTATCTTTAAGGAGGCCGCTAGATCTAGACCTTTGCTTAGAGCTTGTAGTTCAGCCGAATTACAAGTGCCATCCTTGAGCTTGTAGGAGGCGACACCGACCAATAATCCCTTTTCATTTCTTATAATGCATCCAATGCCGGAGATGCCGGGTTACCTCCTACGCTCCATCAAAATTTAGTTTGAGGAAACCCGGGGTGGGGGGAGCCAACGGGCTAACCGACGGAGCGAGGCTGAGGAGATTGAAGGGCGCTGAGCACCTGCTCCGGGCTTGACGATTCTAGGCCAGCGCTGCTCGATTTCCCTGTCAATGTTGGAGAAGTGATGAAAGCGGGACCAATTAGCGAAACCGCCTCAGAGATAGCCCATTCCAACCTGAGAATGACCCTGTCCACCGAGTTCTGCTCCTCCCTAAAGATTCTTTTGTTACGCTCCCACTAGATGTGCCAGAGAAGTAACACGATACCACATAACCAAATCGAGGAGAGAGCGCCAGAGTGGAGGTTTACAGGCCAAGCCAAAATGGCTGCCGGGAGTGTAGAGGGCTGGACCCACGGGAGATTGAGCCTGGCACACAACCAACTCCAACATTCAGCTGTGAATGGGCAATGAAGCAGAAGATGATCACGATCTTCCTCATGCTTCTCACACAGAAAGCACATTGAGGGACCATGAAAACCAAATCTCTTCCTCCTTTCTTGAGTGAGAATTTTTCCTTTGAAAGCCATCCAAGTGAAAAGGCCAGCTTTAGGGGGACACGAGGGGGACCAACATGCCTTCCAGATTAGAGCCTCAGCTTCCTGCTCAACATGCAATAATTTATAGCCGCACAGGGGAGTATTTCCTGAAGAGGCCGCAGTCTAGACAATTTCATCATTACCCCCGGAAAGCACTATCTGTCGTTCCTGCAGAGCCGAGCGAAAACTATCCTTAGTTTCCAAAGAGAGATTTAGGTGATCAATACTTTTCCATTCCAATAGAGAAGGGAAATTTTCCGGAATCAACCCATAGTTGGAAACATATGGTCCCCATTCTTCAACTAAGAGCCTCTTGATTTCCCCAAACTCAGGATTTTCCCCAAGCACGGAAAACCATTCCAAGGATCGTCCCAGAATAACACCCTGTCACCTTTTTCGATTTTCCAGGCCGCATTGAATAAGAAGAGCTCCCGACATTCAACTAAGAAGTTCCATATATGAGAACCACAAGGGGATTAGCAATGCGGAGAATTGATTCCGGAAGATGGGCCCCTAGATATTTTTTTTCCACCACTTGGCTGCAAAGACACAGAGGTTTTGTGAGGAGATTCCAGACAAGCTTGGCGCCTAGGGCCAAGTTTTGAATACCCAAGTTGAGAATGCCAGCCCCGCCTAGATCTTTGGGTTTGGACAAAGTTTCCCAGCTGATCAATGGGATTTTCCTTTCCATAGAGGGACCTTGCCATAGGAACTTTCACATAATCCCGATAAGCTTTGATAGAACACTTTTGGGGATTTTTAGTATGGAAAGCATGTATAAGGGGGAGGCACTGAGAACAGATTTGATGAGGACCAGTCTTCCAGCTAGTGATAGCCATTTTCCTTTCCAGGAGTTGAGTTTCGAATTAACCGAAGAGAGGAGATCATTCCACATCAAGGTCTCGACCCGAGCCACCAAACAAAGGCACACCAAGATATTTGAACTAAGGGAGCCTTTTTTGAAATTGAAGATGCCAAGATTCTAGCTTCCTGGGAAGGGGGACGTTAAAAAGAAGATGAAGGATTTGACATGGCTAACCTCTTGTCCAAAGCAATGATCGCATAAGCATCGAGCAACCCCTTCAGTTCTCTGGCCTCCTGAATGTTGGCTTTGCCAAACAAGAAAGTGTCATCCGCGAATTGCTGGTGAGAAATAGGATCCACCCCCTCTGTAATTCTTAATCCCTGCAATTTGCCTTCCCGAACTTTATTGCTGATGGCCCTACTCAACGAGTCAACCACTAAAATGTAGAGAAAGGAGGAGAGAGGGTCGCCCTGTCTTATACCCCGATTACCTTCAAAGAAACCTTCAACATTACCATTAATTAACATGGAGAAAGAAGGCCCAACTATGCAACTGAACACCCAATTACAAAACTGAACCGAAAAACCAAACTTTCTAAGGATTCTGATTAGAAAACACCAGTTGATCTTGTCAAAGGCCTTGCTAATATCCAGTTTTAGTAACATACCTGGGGATTTATTGCAGGAGAGAGAATGAATGAGTTCATGAGAGAGAAAAATACCATCAAAAATCGACCTCCCTAACAAGAAACCAGATTGCTCCGGAGAGATCATAGGTTCCAAAGCAACCCTTTGAGTCTGGAAGCAATGGCTTTCGAGATGATTTTGTAGGAGGTATCCAAGAGAGAAGTATTAAGATTCACCAGATAATCCTTACAATGAGCCCAAACATTTGCTTTTATAGTCTTTTCTTTCCTTTCCTTGTGGAGCGCTCCATGTAGGCCTCTTTATTTCTTTTTAACATTTATTTTTCCTCCTTAGAGAGGGACGACCTCCCTTTCAAACATCCTTTTCTATTTTGAAGTTGGCGCTTTGCACTTTTAGCCACCAACATGCTATTTTAGTGTTATAATTGGCAATTTGCCTTTTTACAAAAATATGACAAGGCTGAAAATAGCAAATTATAATCTTAACTCGACGCGTTTGGAGAGAGTGGAGACATGGTAGTCCAATGTAGATCTCGGATGCTTATCTTGGTTGCTTAAAACAACTCGACTCGCCCACGGGCTCAACTCGGTGCATAGCAAATGCAAAGCGCCCAACTCATTTCCCGATGCAACACACTATTAATGTTTACACTAACTATAATTTCCTAACAAATCTCGGGTCAGAAACACCTTATATCGCATAAAAGCATGTAAAGGGTGCAAGTTATGTGCATTTTCCACATGGCTCCCGAGATTTATCTCAAATGCTTTTATTACGGGCTTTGGGGAAGGGCTTGCATCTTGCATCTGCATAAGACTTGTTAATCCGGCAAGCAACTAAGCATTCTTTTGTTAATTCGGGAATGTATATCTGTCATTTATTTCATAGTTCCCGAACCAAGAATGGTCCGAACATGGTCGAAGATCACAAGATGGACACACAAAAAGACGATTACGAAGAGAAACGAAAACCTCACAAGACAAACCCTAGAAAACAACACAACGTCAAACTAGGAACTGACTAAAACTAGGAAAAAGATCTCGCAAATGGTGCCGGTAGTTACCAATACACATACAGTACCAACACAACCCATGATGGAATTCCCTTCGAAAATGTAAGTTCACAGCTGTTCATGACTGCTAATGGCAGTCCCAAATCTGATTTTTGCATGTTCAGCCATATGAAAATGGCATAACAACTACCAAACTGAAATCTTATGGAAAAAGACAAATTCATGAGTAATGTAGGGACTGAAAATTGTCTTACATAAGCTGAAAAATTAAGAACAATAGGTCTACAATTGAAATCAGCAGACATATTGGCCCTTAACTCAAGACCCTTGCTTGACTCTATGCATTGAGTGCTTTGAGAATATACCTCTTCCTCCTTCGTGGTAGCCATGTTTGGAACTCCATCCACTCTACCTTGAAGTATTGTCTTCTTCTTGAATTCCAACATAAGGTGTGAACAATGCATACCAATACTTACGCTCACCTCTTTTTGATTGTAGTTACCTTGTTGATTTTGGATTCCAAATGTTGCCTCCAAGCTGCCCCATTGAATTCTCTTCAAAAATTGGCTCGGATTAGATCCTATGAGAGTTGGCAGATGAGTGTAACAACCATATATAACTTTGGAATTCTTCAAATTAGTCAACTTGTGGATATTAATAACATTCCCAACTCAAAACCCAACATTCCCAACTCAAAACCCGTGGATATTAATAACATTAGAAAGGTGCAACAACTGCCATACTTGAAATCCCTTTCACACATCATGTTCAACCCAAAGAACTTCATCATAAATGTCAACCTACAACTATCCATCCAAAATATGAATTCAGAAAGAATATCTTACCATGGCTGAAGTATTGTATTTTCCCATGCAAAATTGGGATGGTGGTAGTTGGAGACCATTTTGCACCTGATGTAAACACTTCATCCCTCACTGTGGGTGAGAAATGCCTTTTCCTTGTGGTTACCAATTCTCTTATAGCTGCCATAAGGATGTAGGTAACAACAGTCCTCAAGTTTGTAGCAACACTCTTCAAAAGATCTCCCGGATCCCAAACTTCTATGTACAAACAATATGAAATTTGCAAGGAAGAATCTATGTGCCCTTTGTCCCTCAACATGTTCTTCCTCTTATCAAATTGATCATGCTGCCCTCCATGATACAAATATGGCAGCGACATAGGAGGAATCAATAAATTTGGAATATGATGGTCATGTCTAGGGCTGCCAACAAAGAGTTCCCTTCTTACGGTTGAAACTTTATTAGAATATTTCTTATGACGACCAAAATATTGCAAAGACATAGCATGAAGGTGGTGTAGCAAATCCTTGCTAAGAAGATGAAATTGTTTACCATAGGTTGCTGTCATGAAATTTCCAGCGAGCTGAAAATTAACACGAGCATCAAGAGAGGCCCTTATTCCATGGGCATGCCTCCCAACAAGGTCACCCAGAATTTTAGCCCCATTAACCCCTTGCAATTCTGATTTTTCTCCATTCTTAGCACCATGATGATCACCCATTTGTCGTGATTTACTATGGAGCATCAAACTTGCCCCATGGTCATCCTTTTCAACAAATTGCCCATGACCACAAATCTGAAATGGCATAGTAGAAAGCAACAAATCTGAATTACCTTCATACCTTTGGTTGTCTTCATAGTGTTCATCTTTCTTCACCTTATGAGAATTTGTTGAAGCATCCTCATTTTGTTGATACATGTAGGGAACAACATCATGACTCTTATGGAATCATGAACATCATCAATTTGCTTTTCATTGCTTGTTGTTTGGAAACTCCTAACGAGCTGATCATCATCCTTATCCTTGGGCAATTGAGCTTCAACCATCAACCTTTCTTCACCCTCTTGTAAATATGATTTTCCTTCCTTCTTGGGCTCATGTTCCATGGTTTCTTCCTCCAACACATGCCCCTTTATACTACTGTTCTGAAAATCAGTCAAGGGCTCACCCTTATGAAGAATGATAGGTACTTCTAGGGCTTCCATGGGCTGCTCCCTATCCATGCCCGACAACTTCGAGTGTTCTTTTTCTTTGATCATAATGGAGGGATTCTTTCCCTCTAGGGCTGGAACATGTTTCCCATTTTCCTTGGGTATAGCTCAGGGTTTAGACCTTGGTCCAATTCCCACTCTACCATTCTTCAACCCTATGAACTCGGTGAGTGACATGGCATCACGAATCTCATCCGGAAGAGCCCTGTACTCATAGAATGAATTCTCCCATAGGGAGGAAGGTACGCTTAAAAGGCCTAGCAACAACTCCAAAGATTGACCCTAAGGGCCACCTCACGCTATGAATTCCCGAAGAACTTCCTTCTCCATTGTGGTTTTGCATGGCCTGGATCAACTGTGTCATCCGATTCGGTAATATTTCTTTCCCTAGGCGAACCTCTCACATATGTTTGCCATCTATCTATTCCTTTTGAATGAAACCCTTAAGGATGGGAAGACCAAAGCTCTGATACCATTGTAATGTCCCTTTTAGGGCATCAAACAAAAAATTAGGGTTTGGACTCAAACCCCAATCACAATTTATGATTTTCATCACAACCACCTATCAATCACTTCAAACCCTAGAGGAGCAAACTGAAAATGCCATTAACAACCAAGAGTGATCTGAATATTTATGACAACAAAGGAATTCATATGACAGCCAACAATATCGCCACTTAGCCCTATCAATGATTATGATTTTCTATTTCTAGGGCGGTGAATCATATGGGCTCTTCAAGACAATATTCTCATGTAATATAGTCTGAAAATCAATATAGAAATATCCCAAATACTTCATAAGTCCAACAAGATGAAATATGGAGCAAATATATATTTAATAATTTTAATTCAAGTGCAAACATAGCTGAAACTTCAAAAATTCATAACTCCATCAATACTTGGAGTTTCAACACAAACAAATGCTCAAAATGATCTCGGAGAGACCAGCTATCAAATAAAAGTGAAATCACAATTTTCTAATCATGAAACCCCTCCAAAAGTGATCCACATCTTCCTGGGTGGGTAGATCAAGTGGAGGAAGGGTGCTAACACCCTTGAAAGTGCCCTAGTTAGAGTAGAAGTGCCCTATGCATGGATAAACACCTTGTTGTTCCAGAAATATGCTAATGAAGTCCACTTGTGACTCCCAAATGAAGCCACCAATGCACACAAGAGGGTTTCCGTCCCCAAGTGTGATTCTATTGAAGGTTTTCATCCTTAATAGGTAACCAAGGAAGGGGTTTCGTCCTTCAATGGCAAGAAGAGAAGCTACACTAGCTCCAAATTCAAGAAAATGTCAATTGATGAATCAAAATGATGTCCTCCTCCTCCATTCGAACCTCCCTAAGTACCCCTCTTTAGCGCCAAGGGTGAATTAGAAGATCAACTCTCATGGTTGACCTCTTAATGAAGGGGAAGTGTACTTTTTAATCTTCACTTGGTCCTCCAAGAAGACCGACCTCATGTGGAGAAGATAGAAGTTCCTTTTTGCTTTGTCATTCACTTATCACCTAGTCGAATCACTCAAGCCATAATTAGTAATCAAATAAATAAGGAAAATACAATCAGTTACAATTATGGCAATGTTCACCTCCCTTGCTTTCCTTCCTTGAAGCCGACAAAAAGTGTAATGGTCCCAAGACCTTCATAGTCACTAGCTTGGAAAAGGGGACATTACATTCTGTGGCAAAAGACATAGTTATGTATGTTAGCCGACGACGACAATAGCCTCGAGTCATATTTGTTCTCTGGTTGGCGAATATGACCACATCTAGTTCATCCTTCTCATGGGCTCTTTTCGCTTTGAATTGGGGTGTACTGATTTATGCCTCGTGACACCCATCCATATTGCCGCATATTCATAAAGTCTTTGAGCTTTGCCTTCACTTTTATTTACCTTGGGATACGGATTTCCAAATCTTCGACACATGGTCTGATCTAGTGCTTCTTGGCTTTGGAATCTTTATCAACTTGGCGCATTCTCTTTGTTCTTTGTGAACTCCGAGTATCTGGGTGTGCGACATGGCATAGTCTCAAATTTTCAGATACTTTGGCAATTTCCATCTTTCTCCCCTAACCTCAATTCTTTCTAAAGCCCGGCTTCACGGTGATTGCACCACATGGTGGCAATTTGTGCTTTCGGATTCCTAGTAGATATCTCCAACAGTTGGGCAAACCTCCAAATCTCTACGGAAACCCGACACGTGTTAGCAATTTGTAGAGTCTTCAATCTTTCCCCATGCCTTAGCTGATTTTCGAGATTTTGCCCAAAAATATAACTATCACATAGACTTTTGCTCCCCTATGCATAGGAGGTGTTTTCTATAAAATCACCACCCGTGTGATTCCCTTAGCTGATGTGGTATTACTCCCCAAGGCAAAATGCAAAGGCCACCATTGTCCAAATGCAGGCAAGCTCGAAACACAACTGTAACTTGATGATCTTGGCGTTGTTTAAGGCTTTAGATCTTTCTCAGGCTCAACCTGTTAACATCTTAAAGATCTCGAAGATGTCCCTGAGCTGCCTTCAAAGAAGAGAAAAGTTGAAAACCAGGTGGAACGTTAAATGAATGAAATGAGGTGCAGAGAACAATGTTCCAATGATTTCAACTCTTTACGTTGAGTTGCATGCTGTCAAATGCCTTTGCAGACTGCAAAACACTAAACCGAGTGTCATGAAAGCATTGATAAACTGAGAAAACAAGCAAAGTTTGATCCTAGTTGATCAAAATGAGTGGGAGGCTCATTTTGGCAACAATTGGTACTAGAGAGTCTGCCACTATATGAGGAGCATACATTCTTATGGCAGGATGTGTAGTTGGATGAGATGACAAAAGGGTGTGTGTCAAAAGAAGCAATGGACAATCAATACCTCCAATCTATCTTGAATCTGATGGCTTATGTGACCAAGCATTCTGATTGGCACATGGTCAACACATAAAGCTGAGAGCAATGGTCAAAATTTGAGTCTGAATTGCAGGCAATCAAGTAGCAACAAATTTTCACAAAGAAGCAAAGGAGACATGCCTGAGCCAAAAGGTGTAAATACAAAGATTGTAGAAAGAAATTCGGATTTGAAGAGGGCTTACATGAAATAGGACTAATAGATTTGAACTTGAGAATTGGAGCTATAGGGTAGAAGGAAATAAGTGGATAGGGCCAGTAAATAGTTTTAGGAGGCCTTTTCCAACGCCTCCGTGCTCGAACTTCAGCTGGCGAAATATAAAAATTAGGAAGGAGAGTGGGAGAAGTAGATGAAGGCCAAGGGCAACAAGTGGCAAGCCAAGTATGATACACAATATGACAATGCCAATATTGTAGTGGCTCAAGTTCTCAAACTATAAAAGGAGCTGAAGGATCTTGGATGAAGAAGTGTCTCCCCTTCCTTACATGCACCTCAAGCACTGGGACTTCCACTTCCACGACCCATCATCCACCACTACTTTTCGCCTCAACAACACCACCATCAAAGCATGATCTAAATGAGTCTAGTTCTACCCCATCATTGTAGAATATGAGAGATCATTAGATGTTATCTATGTGCGGTTGTTGTACTCAAAGGTATATGAATATAATGATGATCTTTCTAGTATATTTTATCGTGTGTGATCCTATATCTTTCCTTTGTTCTATGTGATGTAAACATATCCTACAATGTGTTTGGTGTGTGTTGTTATGCAGTGAAAATAATCTCTACATTGTAAGAATTACCTCCTACAGTGTTTAGCTTGCGCTTGAGAATGACTTCTAAAGAACTTTTTGAGGCCATGTTTGAAGTGAAAATAATTATATAATGTCACCTTATGTGCCATTAGAAAAGACAAAGACATATATTTGTTTTAATTTTCATGAATTCATAAAGGCTGTACATAAAGAGAGCTTAATTTGTTTTTGCCATTTTTATCCATACCTGCTCGTATTTTTGTAAAAAGTATGTTCCAAGATATGTCCGTATTCTTTGGTCATCTTGTTTTCGGTGGTGGTGGAACATTTCAACTTGTTAAAAGGAAATATTTTCTTTTATAGAATTTTATTAAATTAATTAAGAGAAACACGACCTTATTTTGTTCATCTGCTCTTGTGTAATAATGCTCGAGTTTTTTGTAAATTTGGTTTGATGCTTAAATTTAAACATTATTTTTTCTTCATTATTGCTCTTGTAGCTTGAATGGGCTCACTTTGGAAGGAAAATGCAAGCTCAATTTGAAGCACATGCTCCAAAAACAATGCATAATGAGGCCCGTAATTTAGTGGAGTATTGCTGCTTTTCATTTTTAGCGCGAGAGGATTCAGACATCCATTCGTCTCTAAAGGTATATAGTTTGATATTGCCCAAGCCATATTTTATCTGTTCTTTTATCTATGTATTTGTATTGACATTAAATGTAATAATCTACAAAGGTCTCACTAGGAAACGAAGGCTAAGCCTGCTCTAGTTTCCTTAGACCACACTATTGCATCGAGTGTATTTTTACATTTTTTTAAAGACTTGGAAATCTTTGGATAAAATATGCATTTGCTTTTAGTGGCCTGCCCTAGGAATTCTTAACAAGTATCATCATTACCGTGGTCTTTTTTTTTTGCATTAAGCCAACACTTATGTATGTTTGCATGATAATAGAAATAATCTCTTGTGATGGATGGGAAAAGCAAGTGGTTAGCGAGGAAAATCCAGTGGTACCGCTCATTGGACAAGATGGACCCCCTTGGTGGAAAATTATGAAACTAGGTGAAATTGTTCATTATTCGGGGGTATTCCATTTGGTTTCCAAGTCTCCATAGCTGATCAATGAAGATAGATATGAGTCAATGACTAAAGTTGAGAAGAAAATGCAATTTTGGCATGGCATTGATCTTACTCTTGCTGGGAAAATTAAGGTCGTTGATAGAATCCTAGCAAAGAGGGTACATGTCATATGCCTCTTGCCTCTTCCCTTCACTAAAAACATATAATTATTAGAAAGAATTCTAAGGAATTTCTGTTTGGATAAGTATGGAAGGGGAAAAGGGGAAACATATTTCGTTTGTTGGTCAGGACGTGTGCATTTTTCCTAGGGAGAAAGGAAGCTTGGGCTTCCCGATATTAGAGCTCAAGGAGTAGCCCTTGCAGTAGGTTGTTAGAGTTGTAGCAGGGGAAACCCCTTGGAGAATACTGCCCCACCATTGATTCTTTACAACATGCCATATTCAAGGATGTTAAGAACTTAGCAGCACTACTTGGAATCCTCATTAGGACATGCTAAGGTTGTAGTCTAAGGGTCTTACACCATTACTCATAGGAAAATATACATAGAAAAACATTCTCTTAAGAAAACATATCCCCGCAGAGAAATCAACACAAACTTAACATATCCATAATTCACCGCGATATTAGACTAAACCATGACAATAGATAGATAAATATACCTCTTAAACACAATATAAGGAAATGGAACTGCAAACTACCTAGTGTCCCCAAAAATTTCACTTGGAAATCTTGGGACACCCCTTTAAATCTTTGGTCTTCTTGACTTGTGCTGATTCACTTAGGATTCCTTCAGGAGATTGCAAGAGGTTGCTTGGTCTAAAAGGTGCAATATTGAATTTTATGAAAATAAGAAAAATATAGCCACCAATGCATGAGCTCGAGAAAATAGGTACTTTTAGAAAAAACGACACCTAAAACGTAGCCACAGAGTGAAAGTTATGGCACTTGCAAGTTTTTGTTACACGTCTTCCCGGACCCTTTCCAAAAATGGAAAATTTTATTCTATACTTGTGTTTTCTTCACCGAAAATCCGTCATGAGGATGTGCATTGATTATCGACTTTTGAACAAGAAGGCTGTCAAAAAAGGTACCCCATACCTAGGATTGATGAGTTGATTGATGAATTACATGGAGCAGTATATTTTTCCAAGATTGACTTGAGGACCGATTATCATCAGATTCGGGTAAGAGAAGAAGATGTACAAAAATAGCCTTTAGGTGTCACTTTGGGCATTTTGGTTTTTCCTTTTGGTTTGACTAATGCTTTAGTCACTTTCCAATCATGCATGAACCATGTTTTCGGTAAGTGTTTGAGGAATTTTGTTTTGGTATTTTTGATGATATTTTGGTGTATAGTAAATATAAATTCCAAACCCTAGCGTAAGGATGTAAATATTTTTATTTTATGATAGAAATGAGCCGTAAAATTGGTGGAAATAATTTAGAAACCCTTCAAAATAATATTATTCAAATCTGGAAATGATTGTAAGAGAAAAGCACTTTCGAAATTATATCTTTTTACCTATTTAATAAAGCAGCTGGAAATTAATTAATTAACGGTGAATACGCTTACAAATATAGCTGGAAATGAAGGTTTCAAGCCCTAAAATGAAGTACAAATGAAGATCGTGATATGCTAAAAATAAGAAAAACACAATGATGGCTAAATTTGAAGTTGTCGTTCCCTAAAAGACCCCAAATTCCACCTTGGGGCAAGTTGCCACTCTTGGAAAGGGCTAAAAATGCCTTAAAACTGAATACAAACTCCTTATGTGATCACCCTTTTGCAAGCTTGAGGGGTTTCGTCCTCAAACCAGCCCACTATTGAGAGGTTTCGTTCTCAATAGGTCTTCCAAGAGGGTTTTCATCCTCAATGGATGAGAGAGAAAGCAAACATGCTCCCAACTCCAAAAGCAAACATAACCTCTTCCAAGCCAAGTGACCCCTTTAAATAGCTAGAGGTGGCACCAAAAACCAATTAGAACCTTCTAAAGAAGACCGACCTCCTTGGGGACATAATAGTTCCTTTTTCTTCTATTTTTCATTTGGCTTTTCTCCTTTACCCAGCCGACCTGACTATACTTAGAAAATTACTAAAAAAGAATGCAAAGCTCACAAAAAAACATTGAAAAACATGACATTAGCTTCCCTTGCTCATTCCCTTTTTGCCCATGGGAAGTGGAATGGCCTCAAGGTCTTCAAAGAGAACTAGCGTTGAGAAGGGGACATTACATCAGTTTTAGATTCTCGAAGTAATAGTAAGGAAAAAATTATTCAGAATATGGGATTCTAAATTCCCGAAATTGTTTTGGGATCTTGTTATCTAAAAAATTTACCTTGATCTGCAAGAGGGTTTTGAGAGGGAGTCCCAAGAAGACCATGCTGAAGGGCATATACATGAGAAAAGAGCTTTATTGGTTGTTAATGATGATGTTCAACTTGCTGGAATTTTCTGAACAACAATTAGTAAGAATCGAATCGATGGTGTTCTCGATTTCGGCGAGAACCATGATGATAATCCATACATGTGTCAACAAAATGCAGGAGTCAAGGCGGGAAGATCTTCACTTGAAGAAGCGAAGGCAAAGGAGGGTGAGCTCCTTGTGCGCAACCCAAGGTATGATAGTGATGACCATATTTCCGATTTATTGTTTCCTCCTATGTCCCTGCCATATTTTTGTCATCATGAAAAATATTTTAAGAAGCATGTTAGGTCCAAAGAGACAACTTGCAGCTATGGGCATGTTGCTTCTTCTATTCAAGGCCAAGATTGCTTTGGCATGGGTGGTCTTTAGAGGATCAAGGTAAATGTCATCTCTTGCACTTGGAGTGGAAGGAAAAATATGAAAATGCATATGAAGTTTGTTGTACATTCGAACCGCATTGTGAAGGATGAGATGCTCCAAAATGGCTTCATCATCCCTTTAACCAAGAGAATCCAACAACTCAAGTTCACCTTGGGAAGGCACATGGTAAGTAATGATTTCTATGTTGTTGGTATTGGAGATACAAATTTGTACTTGAGATACAATGGTTGCATTCCTTGAATGAATTTAACCAAAACTATCGATCTATGAAGTTAAGATTCAAGCTTAATGGCCAAGAGGTTGTTCTTCAAGGCATACAAATAAAACTCCTCAAGCCGCTACAAACAAAAGGATGAAATTTTTTTCCGCAAAAGGAAATATATATGGGCAGCCCATGGTAAGAAAAAATCCCCACTTTCAGTTTTAGAACAATAATATCATAGAAGTTTTCAGCTCCTAATCCATGCACATACTCTTAGAAGAAGTCTTCCAATAAAAGTGGATGTTGAGTTCATGAATTTTGTAGTTGGAAGTGAGAGAGATGGATGTTATCTTGTTGTCCAAAGTATTGTAACCCAACTGGAAATTGGTGGTATGGTTGTAAGTAGTAGAAGACATATTTTATGGGTTTGTAAGTGTAATGTCCCCATTTTTGAAGACCCTTAGCCTATCTTTCCCCGTGGGCTTTGGGATGTTGCAAGGGGAAAATTATATTAAATAATTAAATATTATTGCCTAGAGAGTGATTTTTATCATTTGACATTATAAAGCAATAATTATTTAATTATGTAATTTATTTAATTTAATTCCCACAATGCAAAATTAAAAAAGGGAATTAATTAAATAACTTTTGGGTGGCTTTTAATATTAAAATCACCCTTAGAAAGGGGACGCCACACCTAGGGAGGATAAAGTATTTTTATTTAATGATTTCCCTCTCCTAGGGATTTCGAATTTTGTGCCTCCTTGTTTATAAAAGGAGAGCTTGGGATCATTGTGAGACTTATGTTGGATTGATCATTTGATTTCACTCCATGCTTGGAGTATTGGGATGTATGCCCTAGTTCTTGCATTGTGCTCTCTCATTTGGATCCATTATTGAAGAATATTGAAGACTCATTGTTCTCTCCATTGTGTTCTCTTGAGTTGAATGTGTTTATGTATTGTTTTTCCATTCCAATATTGGCGACTTGGCTCATATGTTGATGCATTAATTTGTGAGTTAAATCTGCATGTTGGGGTTCCATTTTAAGTGATATTGCAAGGGTTTAATAGTGTTTTGAGCTGCTGGTTATTGCTGCATTTATTCCAACCATGGCGACTTGATGTGGGTCTTTTTTTGGCATGTTTTAAGGGTGAATCAGCTATATTTATAATCTGATCTGTGTTGGTTTATTTTTGCTAAGTTTGGGCAACTATTTTGAGTATATTGAAGGGTTGTTAAGTGCTGGAAATTATTTATGCAATTTATTCTAACCCTAGCGACTGGGTTTTTGATTTTGGGGCTTGTTTTGGGAGGGTTTTAATGTTCAGAAAATTCAAATCTAAAGTGCAGTGGAAAGCCATAGATTTCTAGTTTATTTTGCATCTTGTTTCATGCAAAAATACCAAGTATTGAAGGAGTTATGAATTTTAGAAGATTTCAGCTGTCTGCCAACTATTTGGTTGCTAACAATTAAATATTAATTTCAGATCTGCAGTTTGGGGTCAGTTTAATATTGGATTTGGTTGTAGAAATTAGGAGAAATAAGGAGAAAGTGATTTTATAATTTTTGGAGCTAATTGGATGCCCTATATGTTGGGCGACCTAATTTTTAGGGAAAAATTAGGGTTTTATGTTGGCTGTGCAAAAATTGATTTTGGGATATTGTTCTTCATATTTTTGTGGCCCAAAATCCAAAGTTTGAAGATTTTTGCTTGGATGGTTAAGTGGGAAATAATTTTGGAAGATTGCAGTAGTTGGGGTTTGAATTTTAAATTAATTATCTGCTGTTAAAAATCAGATCTGGGTAATATTAGCATTCTAATTAGTTTTCCCATCTAACCCACCACCTTGGCATACTCCAATCCCACTTTGGGTTGTATTATTGCCAACATTGGGTTATTTGAGGTCAAACTAAGAAGATCTAATCTTCCTAGGGTGATCCGGATAATTAATTTTTGCAGATTTAAATAATATCCTAAAAGGGGATATTACAAGTAAGACACACTGTCATAAAGAGATGTACTGTTAATCCTTTTTTTTCAGCTTTCCCAACATTGTACTTGCAGCCATACAGGTAGTCTCAAAAATACATTGGAGTAATCTTCAGTTTGTTGAGATTGTTGAAACATTTTCAGTCACCATATGGGTGATTCCAACCCCTAGATCACTACCATTACTGGGTTTGGTGAAGAATTTGAAGTATGATAGCTGTTTTACTATCCTTTTTCTGCTGTCTGCATCAGATCTGGCCCCTTAACACTTTTTATGAGAGTCACGAAAGTGTTTTCAGTCACAAGGTGGAAGGATTTTCCGCCTACCATCAATGAGGGATTGTTTTCCGCTGTTTTAGAAGAGTTTTCGGCCACCACAATGCTGATTCTGAGCGAGAAATTGCAATGGTACAACTACAACCATGCTTGGGGCAGCGTGAATGGACCTTTGAGAGTTCATCATATGAAGGGAATTTTGAGGAGAATGCAAACCAAGGTAGAAAGCTAGCCCATATATCTATGAGGCATGATGGAGAGGTTGAGAACATTGGTGGAAGCTCTTGTTTTCCTTAATAAGTTTGTTCCATGTGCAGGTACATGTATAAAAAGGAAGATCAAATGTGTTTGTTTCCCACCCAAGAAAATGGTGGAGCATATGGGATTGCAGTTGAAGATGGAGAGTTTTCAATCCTTGTATGGTTACCTACAACTTATACACCAATCACATTACTGAAACTTGCATGGGTTTGTCATATTTGTATCATTTCTATATTATTGGTCATAATATTTTCAGTCATGAACAACTATACACTTGTGTAATTTAAGAGGGTTTCCTTGCATGGTAATGATAGTGGAGAGGCTCCACTATTGAAGACAATCCTCTCAACCATCCTAGTGCTGATTTGGATGGAATTCCAAGTGACTTGTGGCTGTTATGACTTATTTTCAGCTTACATGCAAGTTGTGTTGTGCCATGCTTGGAGGGATCAACCCACGGTAACATTATGGGACCCATTGGAGCTCAAGGCTATAGTCATGGAGCAAGTGTATGGGATCCTTCATCACAAGAGAAGAGCAAATGGGTACCTTGGGAACACGGTAGTGAGCACTTGGGGCAGCCTTTGGCCTTAAGGGAGTGTATGAAAGATGTTCTCATGCTTTGGGTAGAAGGCTTCATTGAGGGAGAGCATATAGATGTGGGTGATGGATGGAATAAACACCATGATCATTATGGGCGGAGGTTGTTCCACTTGACAACTATGAGATTTAGTTGTTTTGGTATGATGGTACTTGGGCATATGAGCTTGTGTTGGCAAGAGCTCTTTCATTTGACAGGTACAAAATCTAGATTATTGGAGCATCCAAACTTGCAATTGCTTGAGGTCAAGCAATTTTGGTAGGGGAGGACTGTAATGTCCCCTTTTCTAAGCTAGTTTGATTTGAAGACTCTGAACCCATTCCACTTCCCTAGGAAAGAAGGAAATGAACAAGAGGAGTAATTGTCATGTTTTTCAGTTATTTTCGTGAGCATTGCATTCCTCTTTAGTAGTTTTATATATATATAGTCAGTCTGAGGTAAGTAAGAAAGAGAAATGAAAAATATAAGATCCATTATGAGGTCAGTCCTATTTTGGGGGCATTATTATTGGTTTTGGCGCCACATCAAGGTATAAGAAGGGGTCGCTTGGCTCATTTGTGGATCATCATCTTGTCTAAAATTAACATTGCATTGTTTTTGGGTTGATTTCTCAAATACTTCCACTCAAGGGCGGAA
The DNA here is from genome assembly GCA_018340775.1 of Taxus wallichiana var. yunnanensis. Classification (NCBI taxonomy): domain Eukaryota; kingdom Viridiplantae; phylum Streptophyta; class Pinopsida; order Cupressales; family Taxaceae; genus Taxus; species Taxus wallichiana. The sequence goes on along the minus strand of CM031242.1, from coordinate 178,270,560 downwards.
ATCCTTTGGTGTGGCCAATAAGGAGGACGAAACCCTTTCTTGTTTGATCAAGAATGAAAATTCTTGATTCATTGAGGATTCTCCATCCTGGGATTTCCAAAGAGCTTCAAAAAGACTGATTTTGCAGATTTTCAGCTAGGGTTTGATTCCAACGGTGATTTTCAGCCCCTCTCCTAGGGGAGCGACCCACCTTGTGGAGGAGTTAGGGGGTTTCTAGGGCATGACGACATCCAACTCAGCCATCATTGCATTCCTCATATTTTTAGCAGTCGGAATCTATATTTGGACTTCATTTTTGGGCTTGGAATCCTTCATTTCCAGCCACTTTTGTAAGGGTGTTCACTGCTGTCATTTTATTTAATTAAATAAATTCCAGCTGTGGTTTGAAGGCATATTTCTTGGTCAATAATTGTTCTAAAATATTTCTAAGTTGCCCTACATGTTTTGGATGGTGTGAATGATGCATTTTTGAAGAGATATTGCATTTTCCTTACTGTTACAAAAATTCAGACTGCTGTACCTTGCTGTCCTAATTTTCAATTGGCTGTCATAAATTTCAGTTTACTATCTATTGGGGTTTGTGCAATTTTCCTTTGTTTTTCAGTTAGAGCCCGGAAAGGGACATTACATTGGAAGTGAGCAAAATAGATGCTATCTTGTTGTCCAAAGCATTATAACTCAACATGACAATGATATGATTGTTTGTAATAAGAGCATTGATTTATGGGTTTTGAATCATGCCATCATAAGTTAGATTCCAGTCACTATCATCTCGATATTGAGGAAGGAAATGCATGGTCACAACTGTGTTTGGGGCAACATGATTGAATTTTTGGAAATCCATCCCTTGAATGAAGATTGGGAGGTGGTTGCAAGCAATGAAAGAGAACTTGCCATCATGTCTATGAGGCATGAAGGAGGGATGTTGAAAACTCTTGTTTTCTTTAATGTGTTTGTTCTATGTGCAGGCCTAGGAATGGAGAAGAAAGAAGGAAACAAGGAAGAGCAGCTGAGTTTGTTATCAGCCCAAGCAAGTAATAATGAATATGAGATTGCAACGGAAGATGAAGAGATGTCTCCACAAGCCCAAGAAGCACACCGGAAAGAAGTTGATACGGCAACCAAGGTAAAAGAGTTGCTTGACACATTTGGGGCAGCAATGAGAGTGATTTTTGGTATTGCTGTCATCACCTTCACCAGCCACTTGATTACTCCTTTTGCTCTCATGCAAAGGAGTTTACAAGTTCCTTCAAACACGAGGAGGAGTTCTTTTCGATTGGTGATGGTTAATATGGGATTTTCAGTGCTTGCATGGCTGTTCCCAACCCCTACATTGCCTAAGTTGTTGATTTTGCAAGAAAATTCCACTTTGGTATCTGTTGTACCTTTTTCATGTTGTTGGGCATGAAAATAACAGGTATAGGACTGCTGTTCCCAGCTAAGGACAGCTGTAAGTTTGCACAAATTAAGGAAAAATCCTTGATGAAAAAGGTTGGAAAGAAGGTTTAGTTGAAGACAATTTTATGACAACCACCAAGGTACTTAGTTGGGTGGAAACCCAAGTGTGTTGTGGCCGCTGTAACTCACTTCCAACCCATCTACAATCTGATTTTTATCAGATATTAAAAAGGAACAACCCGCAAAATCATTGACAGCCACCAAATTATTGCAGTTGCTTTCATATTTGGGGATACGGGATGTCCTCCCACCATTGTTGCCAAGGTTAGAATGAAGAGTGAGGATGCCATATTAGAATATGTTTTAGCTTGTCTAGCTGCTGATTATTCATCAATTCTTTTCTCTATGTCTTAGGTTACAACAATTTGGAAGGTTTTGAGTACAACTAAGTATGCAAATAACAAATTTGCTAGTGTTGTTTTTGAAGAAGAAAATGAAGACAGCAGGTGTATGAGCTTGTTTTTGCAAGAGCTCTTTCATTTGACAGGCATGGGATCCAGGCTTTTGGAGCACTACAACATGTTTCACCTCTTGGGCATGGTACTTGGGCATGTGAGCTTGCAATTGCTTGAGGGAAAACAATTTTGGGAGGGGAGGATTGTAATGTCCCCTTCTCAATGCTAGTCCTCTTTGAAGACCTTGAGCCCATTCCACTTCCCGTGGGCAAAAGGGAATGAACAAGGAAGCTAATGTCATGTTTTTCAGTTTTTTTTGTGAGCTTTGCATTCTTTTTAGTAATTTTCTAAGTATAGTCAGGTTGGTTGGGTAAAGGAGAAAATCCAAATGAAAAATAGAAGAAAAAGGAACTATTATGTCCCCAAGGAGGTCGGTCTTCTTTAGAAGGTTCTAATTGGTTTTTGGCGCCACCTCTAGCTATTTAAAGGGGTCACTTGGCTTGGAAGAGGTTATGCATACTTTGGAAATTATTTCTCTTGGAGTTGGAGGACGAAAACCTATTGAGAACAAAACCCTCAATAGTGGGCTGGTTTGAGGATGAAATCCCTCAAGCTTGCAACAAGGTGATCTCATAAGGAGTTGTATTCAGTTTTGAAGGCATTTCCAGCCCTCTCCTAGGGTGGCGACTTGCCCTAAGGTGGTGTTTGGGGTCTTCTAGGGCATGACAACTTCAAATTCAGCCATCATTGTGTTTCTCCTATTTTTAGCAGCTGGAATCTACATTTGTACTTCAATTTGGGGCTTGGAATCCTTCATTTCCAGCCATATTTGTAAGGGTGTTCATTGCTGTTATTATATTTAATTAAATAAATTCCAGCTGGGGTTTGAAGGCTCATTTCTTGGTTTATATTTGTTCTAAAATATTTCTAAAGTTCCCTACATGCTTTGGATTGTGTAAAAGATGCATTTTTGGAGAGATATTGCATTTTCCTTGTTGCTGTTATAAAAAATCAGACTGCTGTACCTTGCTGTCATAAATTTCAGTTGGTTGTCATAATTTTCAGTTTACTATCTATTGGGGTTTGTGCAATTTCCCTTTTGTTTCAGTTAGAGCCTGAAAAGGGGCATTACATGTAGTTTCCGGATTAGTCATTGGGAGGGGGTATAAATGTTTTTAAGCCATTACATAAATATCGACTAATTAAATATTAGTTTATGTGCTTTAGTTATACAATGTATAACTACTTGACCCGATATAACTTATTTTATGTTTAATAAATGACAAACACACATAAGATGTAAGTGTAATGTCCCTTTTGGGCTCAAATTTGAAGAATTTGGATTTTCCCTAAAATCCTAATTGAACATTGCCGGAAATTATGACAGGCACATATAGAAAACCTGATTTTTATGTCAGAAATCTGATTTTATGCAGGAATTAGGGCAGTGACGTGTTTTAGGTCCACAAGACCCTAAGCGACCTAGGTAAAATTCAGACTTTATTATTTCGCAAACTAAAATCACCTTGAAAGAGTTGGGATATTCGTGAAACAGGTTTAAATGTAAACTTTTATTTATGTTATAAAGCAAGTTCAGAAATAAATAAATGCTAAGCGCATTTTTATTTTATCTTTACTACTCTCTCACGATTAAGGATTCTAATGACATGGTTTCAATGGCTGTCTTCTTTCAGTTCTTTACAATTATCTATTTAACACAATTCTCTCTCCCTACCTAGATGAGTTGAATAAATTTACGCGTATCCAAAAACTGTCTTTTCTGAGTTTAAGTTGATTTAAATGTTCCTTTAATCCATGTTTGCTTTCATCTTGGTAAGAATACTGGTAAATTCCTTTCCACGCAATCAATTGATATTATATCATGTTCATAAAAGAAACATATAGAGTGGGGTTGCAAATTGATTTTCTGTGACTAATTTTAGTACTAAGAAAATGTTTATATGCAAATATGACTAATAATTCTGTTTGTCAAACATTTATAAGTCTCATATGTTACAGGATTGTGCTTTTCGACGCCTTATGTTTGTGACTATGCTAGCCTGGCAGAACCCGTACCATAAAGATGTCAAGAGTGCTGGAAACACATCAAAAAACAGTTCATTGGTAAGATAGATCTGTTTATATATCCCTTATAGAAAACAAAGAATATATTGGTTTTGCATGGTATAGAAAATTTGTAGACATAAGTTATATATTGAAAACGCACCTCTAGTTTGTTTTTGGAGTTCCATTTTTGGTATCCTTCTGTTTCTCTAAAATATGTTCTGATCTGAATGATCATGTGTAGAAAGGAGAAAAAGAAGGGAAAAAGGGTATGCAATGGGGACAAAAAAGAAATAATGTTATGTTCAAAAATGACAAAAAGTACTTGTCATTGGAAATTAAAAAGTACATTTAGTCATGGAAGTAGTAGGGTAAGAAGATAGGTTAGGGAAATTAAATAATAAGAACTAAAGAAATGCAATCATAACAAGAGAGGTAAACCTAACGTGGTCAAACATCAAATCATAAATACTAAGTACAAGACTATTGGAAGGGAAGGGCCCCTAAAAGCATGGAGCAGACAAAGACAAAAAAGGAGTCACATATTTGTAGTAAGGCTTGGTTTAGGAGAAACAACATATCCTTTGTCACTGCAAAAGGTCACATGCAATATCTGAGAATGGTCATAGGGGAATGTCTAGGGTTGGGGGTTCTAGGTTCGACAATACTCGGAGGAAGTTGGGGCTTGCTCCTAGAATCTCTCCCAACTTCCTAGACTGATGGACATATGGTAACAAAGAAATAGCTAGTAACATGTGCTTGCCTTTGTGGCCCAAGTTGTGGACGTGGGTAAGGACATCAATGGTGAAATGAAGGAGGTCCAATGACTCCACTCCAGCTAGAATAAGTGAACTGGCGGATTGGGTAATACACAAAAAGGAAAGTCTAATGGACATAGCCCCATATGATTATGAATTGGCTGCATCCAATGCCCGAGTGTGCTGCAAGAATGAAGTAATCATCTTGACAGCCCTCGGGGTACCTTGTAAGAATCTATATTTGAGAATGACAACCTCTTGAAGAAAAATGCCAAAGACCATTTGATTAGGGTATGGTGTCCCGAGATTTCACCCTGAAATCTGGGACTACCCCTTTTAAATTTTTCATTCTTTTTAAGTAACGGGTCATGTTTTGTGTTTTGTTTTTCTTGCGGTTGCTTGCATTTCTCTAAGGTATCCCCAACAAAGTCATCCATGGCCTCGAGATAGAGATGGAATTTATTGTGAAGGCTGGTTTTTAATGCAGCAGCTTGGGTATAAGTCACAGTTTTTGGTAGAAGTGATTTGTTTGTGCAAAATGATAAATAAAGCTGCCACCATCACCCAGGATCCATGCAATTGCCAAAGAAGTCAGCTTTTAGCCAAGTCATGGTTCTTCATGCCTCTGTTTTCTTGTTGCAAGCTGCCCCCATCATCAAATTCCCACGCCATGGTCCAAAAATGAGTTTTTATGCAAGTCATGGTTTCCCATGCCTGAGTCTTCTTGTTTTAATGCAAATCGTGGATCTCCAGGGTCTTATCTGCCAATTTGAAGAATCCTCCTTAGCCAGTATCCACGCAGCTTTTGGGAATGTGCACAATTATTTTAATAAAAAGAAAATCATTTAAAGTGCAAGTCGTGGATGTTAGGAAGCTTGTCTTCTAAATTTTCAACGCCACTTTTGTATTAAAAAAACACAAAGCAAAGCCACTTAAGTGAATTGTGTGGATGTCGGGTGTCTTGTCTTCCTTTTGCAAAGCATCCTCTCCCTTCTATATCCACACAATCCTCCTCCCTTGGAATCCACACAATTGTTTTAAATAAAAAGTAAATCACTTAAGTGAATTGTGTGGATGTCCGGTGTCTTGTCTTCCTTTTGCAAAGCATCCTCTCCCTTCTAGATCCACATAATCCTCCTCCCTTGGAATCCACACAATTGTTTTAAATAAAAAGCAAATCACTTAAGTGAATTATGTGGTTCTGGCAGCTCGCCTTCTACCAAGTTGTGGATTTCCAACAAAGAGTCTCCTTGGATTTTAAACGCAATTTTTGAAAGGTTAGAAGCAACACGTTTGGAAGCAAGTCGTGGTTCTTAGGGGGCTTGTCTGCTAAGTTAAAAGCTGCCCTCTCTTTGCAAAATCCACGCCAAAATTGGATCACCACTCAAGCTAACTTTTCCATATTCCATGCAGCCCTAGAAGATGCATGTAAAGTATCCAGTGTATCCTTCCCAGAACTCATGCATGTTGTTTAAAAACTCCTAGTTGAGCCCACACTGAGTCTACTTATATCTGCTTGCACCCGAGTCATTCCCAGAAGCCAGAATTGCTCACATATTAAAATAAATATGAGGGTGATGAATTGCATATTTGTCTGAATTGATTACAGGAATACTTCATCTATGCTAATATTTGTGAGAAGAAGCAAGAGTCAATGTCTGATACATTGAATATATCTTCAAAGTCAGGGGAAGCAATTGCAACTTCTGCACAAATAGATCCAACTCTCACAACTGCAAAAGCTTCAGGCAAAGGTGGAAAAGGGAAGTCTCAGACAAAAGCAGATTCAGGCAGGATGAAGTGTGATTACAAAGGTTATCCGACAAATCATGCATAGTGTCCAGGCTTGCTGAAGTTAATGATGCATACGTGGGGCAAGTCTATCAACGAATTAATTGATAGATCAAGGGCAAGAATGAAGTGTTGCAGTTGGATTAACTTCTAAATTCTTCTCCTCTTTCTTCTTCTTTCTCTTATTCTCTCTCGACAAAGTAATTGAGTGATCAATTAAATTGTAAAACTTAGGTAATTGGTTTAGAAGCCATTACTTCAAGTTACTGGAAGAAGTCAATTACTTGGAAATAGGTGGCAAACATGCAGAATAGAAGGTTCTATTTTCAGTTGTAAATCATGCATGTCATTCAAAGAGGAATTCTAGGAGGAAGATTGCCAACTGTTTCCTTTACGGCTTCCACATGTGGGAATTCATAGAAGCATCCTATTTGTAATTGCCCTCCATGCACTATAAATAGGGGAAGAGCCTACGGGTTAAAGGATCACAACTGGTTTAATTAGAACTTGTTTTAGTTAGAGCTTTTGTAATTAGAGCATTCTTGAGTTTTCAGACTTTGTGTTGGAACCCTTGATGTGATTCTTTGTGAAGGCTTGGGATTGAATAAAAGGTGGATTTCTGGAGAACTTTGTGTCTACAGTGTTTTGTTGAGTTCTTCTTTTCAGAGGTTTTAGATAAACTTTGTGTTATCTTAGATCTAGGTTAGAAGTCATTTCTTTCTCGTTCTATTGAATGTTGTGGTTTCTATGTTTATTTAATTTGTGTGGATGAGACCAACTCTATTAACTATTGGTTGATTCAACACATCTTCTTTCTTCTTTCCTTACTTGTTTTTCCCCCTTCTGCAGATAACCCATCACAACTACTTACTTGTTGCCAAATTACCCAGTTGTGGTTCACAAGCTGTGGGAATTAAAGTAAAACCCGAAAATAGTTATTAGGATTCACCCTTACCAAATTGATAAACATCTTACATGAGAACCTCACCGTTAAATGAGGGAGATTTATCTCATGATTGCCTAGGTTTTATGTTGTGCATAAAATCTAGCCAACAAGGTAACAAAAGGAAGTGAACAAAGAACTAACCTATTCTCTGTAAAAAAGTGTTTTTCACTCGGATCTCATAGATAGGCCACCTAAAAATAAAGTGCTCCTCAATCTCCATCTCTTGGAGAGGGAAAACACACCATATTCTCTCATAACTTGTGGGAGCACATGCTTGGTTGGCCAAGGGGAATTTTAAAGCCATGTGACCAATAAGCGGGGATAGTTTGAATACATGACGCTATCCGAGTTAATTTACTCGCCCAATACTTGTAAAAATTATTGTTTGGCGAGTATATACATTGTTAACTCGATAGTCTTTCTGGATGAATTTTCGCGAGTTCTTGCTTTGAGTTTTTCGAGTTTTTGTGTATAGATGAAGTTGCGTACAAACCAAGTTTAAGTATGTTTAAGTTCTTTGAATCTTACTTGATTTAGAAATTTTTGATCATCCGAGTTTGAGTTGAGTTTGAGTATGGGAACTATGATGTTATCATCTACAATCACTAAGAAATGCTCGACATAGGAATCCAACATGTTCTGAGTAGTTGTAAAGAAGGTGCCAGTGACCTACTTATATTGTTTGTCTATATTATCTCTAAGAGGCTTTTGGTGACTTTAAGGGAAGAAGGCAAGGAGGGGTATCTAAGGAGTCCTTGAATGAAGGAACGTGATAAAAGCAGGTTACTAATAGAATGAAGGAGAAAATGGGTTTCAAGATACTAATAATGTCGATGCTCAAAAGGGCCCAAATTGGCAAGCATCTTCGAAGAACAAAGGGCCAAATATGGATGTCTCTCCCAACCTAAAGTTCAAGTCAACTAGGGATCCGAGCTTGTCAATATGAAAGTAAACCCGAAGACACTCTCTAGATGAAGGGGTTGGGTTGAAAATTTGATACTGGTCAAGGTAGGGGTATGAAGGACAACCTTACCTTGCGGTGGGATTAAACTCAACTATGTAATATGAAATGGAAGATATTTGATACTTATTCATAAATGGAGACATCCTTGCTTTTAGAGATGTACAAAAACGATCTTGAAATGAGCCAAAAACACATGAGCGAGGAACTGAAATGTGTCTTGGATTAACCCTCAAGCACGAAGATGTAAAACTACACCAACAAGAGCGCAACCCAATCACCAAGAAAGAAAGGAAACACAAATTTCTGATTCGGGCATTTCCTCAAATAGTTAGCATTGAAATATCTTCCAAAACAAATTGATTTTTATTTGGAAGGAAAATCCTTCAATAGGATGAAAAACCCACACGGAATCCACTTTGTCCACTTCTCTCGAGAACCTTACCAATATCTATAACATTGATGGTGCCAAAATAACACCAAAATGGGTAAATTTGTCTGTATGTCTCTGGAAATTGATTAATGTAAGGTTTTAAGGTTTCTACACAACCTTCATAGAATCATGAACATGGTGATTTACCCGTTTTGCATGGTATCTTCTCAACTTCTCCAACCTCGATCAAATGCCGCCTCAAAATGCTCATGTGAAGGGACTTCGGGGTTTTTGCCATGAAGTCATGATTTATGTTTCACATGAAGCCTTTGGACTAGTCATGGAACCTTCCAACTATTCCTCACCTACTATTACTCCCTTTTCTCTCCATGAGTTGCAAGAACTAAAATACAAAACGACTCATAGTAGGCTCAATCTTGTTTTTCTTCAAGCAACCTTCTTTTTGGTTTTCACGGGGTTTTGTGATATTTTTGACCTCTCAATGGACCCTCCTTTATATCCTTGGGAATTTTTAGGGCTTCCAGATTGCTCCTCATCTCTCCTTGGCCTCCAAAAATGCAATCCCTTTTAAACAAACAACTTTACAAGAGTATAACTGCTTATCGGTTCATGGAGATTGCATTTTTCTAGAATTTTAGGATATGAAGATAGTTTTAAGATCATTTAGAAAATTCCATGCCTCCTTTTCTTCGCTTCCCCTTATTCCTTGCTCTAAAATAAGTATCTTCCTCCATGTATGGCTCATACAAAACCAAAATTGGTTATGCTTCATGGGGCTTATCTTGATCATCATTTTAAAGGTTTTAGGAGGTTGAGGTGTAGTGCCTAGAATTCTCAACCCAAAAAGGGACAATTTTAATTTATTTAAAGGTTTATGGTCATACAAATAAACCAAAACATAATATAAGCAATCAATGTCTTAATTTAGTTTTAGTGTCCTTGAAGATAAGATAAGATAAATATATTAATGTCCAACAAATGACCACAAAAGTAGGTCAAAGGGACTTGCAGAAAACAACGAGCACCGATACAAGGCGGGAAAACCAAAGAGTTCTCGAGAAAGTCAAAATACAAAGGCTTGAGGAAGCGGATGACGGAAGAAGAAAACACACCACCCAAAATGGGGGTGGAAAAACAAGTGAAAGGAAGAAAGGAGGAAAGATGACCAAGGAGAAGAGAAGAGGAAAGCCCATCAGGGGATGGAAGATCCAACTCTCCTAACATCCGAGGTCGACTAGAAGAAGCTGAGAATAGAATGCCTATCGGTTAAAGGGGTTTACACGATATGATCTTTGTCAGATACAATATTATCCCTCTGATGCCTGGTGGATATCGTCTGTCTCCTGAGGCCAGGCCTAGTACGGGCATGCCTGTGATGACTCGGAGAACCATGGATGGTTTCCCTGGGCCGAACCAACCTAGAAGAGGAAGCCTAGGGATTTATTGCAGGAGAGAGAATGAATGAGTTCATGAGAGAGAAAAATACCATAAAAAATCGACCTCCCGACAAGAAACCAGATTGCTCCGGAGAGATCATAGGTTCCAACAGCCCTTTGAGTCTGGAAGCAATGGCTTTCGAGATGATTTTGTAGGAGGTATTGCACAGAGAAACCGGCCTGAAGTCCGCGAATGAAGAGGGTTGAGGGATCTTCGGGAAGAGACTTATAAAGGTACAGTTTAGTGATTTAAGCACTGAATGGGATCTGCGAGATTCTTCCACAGCCGCCCAAACATCATAGCCAACGATGTTCCAAAATTTCTGAAAGAAATCAGCCTGAAAACCATCCGGACCTGGAGCTTTGTTCTTGGCCATAGAGAAAACCACTTTCTCCACTTCACTCATAGTGAAGGGCTTAAGAAGGGCCACATTTTGAGCATCAGTGACCAGCGTCGGGATATTGTCAAGGAAAGAGGATTGCTCTGAATCAAAGGATGCGATGTCACCTTGAAGGAGGGAAGTAAAGAACCGGACCCCTTCATCAAAAATCTATTTTTGATCAGAGAGGACAATACCATCATGACTCTTTATCTCAGAGATGAAAGACGAGCTCCGCCTTGCTTTTACGGATGAATGAAAAAACTTTGTGTTCTGTCCCCATCCTTGAGCCATAATTCCCGCGATTTTTGTTTCTAAGACCTCCTCGCGCAGAAGCAATTCACCAAGTTCGGCTAGTAAAGACTTCTCCAGAAGAAACTCCGCCTCCCCCATGCCAGAGACAAAAATTAACTCATTCAGAGCTTTCAACTCGGCTTCCACTCTAGCCTTTTCTTGGAAGATATTCTTAAAACAAGATTTGTTCCAAGATCTTAGATCCTTTTTGAGAAGTTTTAGTTTTTGTGCAAGCACCAAGCATTTTGAACCTTCAACCTGATAGGAGTGCCACCATTGCGAAATGTTGTTTTCCAGAGAGGCATCCCTCAGCCACATAAGCTCAAACTTAAAAGGGGATTTGCGAGGGGAAAAGTCGATATTGACTGATAGGGAAACCGGGAAGTGATCAGAGCCAGACCAGGAGGTAATCGAGCATTCTAAGACAACATTATTCAGAGACCACTTAGGGCCAACTAAGAACCTATCGAGCCTTTCAAAGCAATATTACTGAAGCCCTTCCTACGATTTCTCTAGGTGAACCAACCTTGCTTGGGCTCGATATCTAAAAGAGAGTTGTCAGAGATAAAGGAACAAAAATCACTGGGATTGCCGATTTCTAGAAATACCACCTTTTTATCTTTCTCAGAGGTGATAGCATTGAAATCACCACCAAGAAGAAACAGTTGATCCTCGAGGGGGAGCAAAGACCTGGAGATGTCTTGCCAAACCTCTCTTTTGCCAATTATGCTATTCGGACCATACACATTAAGGAGGTAGAAGACCGAATGAGAACGTTTCGGGCAAACCCACCCAACTGCCAACTATGATTCTAGTGGATAAGATCAACCTGAACCTGACATTCCTTCCACCAGAATCCCAAGCCCCCGAGGCCCCGGTAGCATCGGAGAAGAAGAAATTCCAGCCCTTAACTGAATTTTTCCAGAGCGCAGCAGCTTCCGTGGCCATCTTTGTTTCTTGAAGCAACACCACACTCGCCTCCGAGGAGAAGAGATAACGCTTAAACAAGCGTTGTTTATCAGGGGTGTTGAGACCCCGATATTCCAAGAAAGTATTATCATTTAGGAGAGGGAAGGACATTCGCCTTCCCAGACACAACTTTGGCAAAGTTCAGGACACTTTGTTTGCAAGATCCACTTCCAACAGTGCCAGTTCTTGTTTGGATTTTCTGCCTTTTTGCCGGTTGAGCCACATATGGCCTCCTTCAACCCTGCTTGAACCGAAGCCAATTTTGAGGAAGCTAAAGCCGGTACCAGCAGATCCGGCTCAAATTCTCCTTCCTCCAAGACGCCATCACCTAAAAGGGACTGAAGCTTATTTGTCTCAACTTTATCCAGGAGCCAAGATTGTAGCGAGTTCAGGGAAGCCACTTGCCCTTGATCGAAACCTTCCTTAATAAGGGAAATTAATTCCCGGAGTTTTTATGCACTTCTTTAGTTTCTTTTAGAAGAGAAAGAGGTGAAATATCACCCACCAAGGGTGATGCCATTTCGCTCTCCTCCAACCCTTTCATCATAGAGCCAACCTTCTAAGAATCCAACTCCTTGGAAGCCTTGGCCAGTTTCAAAGAGCAGGCCTTACTCAGATGACCCAACTGCCCGCAATAAAAACACTTTGCATTTAGACCCTCATACTCAATGGTAAAGCACTTGGGGCCGGAATTTGTTTGGAGAGTCAAAGACGGCGGCAGAGGGGTAGTCAGGTCCATCGCCACACAGAGACGCACCGAGCTTTTGCGCCAAAAATTCAGTAAGGGGATTGCGATGGGCGGGGAGGGTCCCCGGGAGTTCGCGGTGGCTTTAGAACAAACCATTTGTGGAGATCCAAAGGCAGATCATGAATGCTTAACCAAAGTGGGGCCTTGAAATTTTTCCTTCCAGGGGTCGAAATTTGGTGACCAAGGACGAAAGTATAGGCTGGAAGAGTTCATGAACCAGGGTCCTTCTTTAAGCACCAAATTCAGCAAATCAGGGGAGGGGAAACATACCTGGAAAAAGCCGTTGGCATGGAAACTGACTTTTGGTTTAGCATTTGAGCCCCAGAAGCGCGTGACCCAGCTTGAAATCCTCCTCCAAGAGAAACGGGTGCCTACAAACTTGCTAGAAAATCGCCCTTTTCACCCGCGAATCAGAAAAATCAGCTTTGGGAGGAGGCACCGAGAGATGTAAACTTTCTGCAGCGATTTTGAAATCGATTCCGTCAACCTTGAAGTCTTCCGAGCTCTTCAGCCTATCAGACCCAACCGGGATGGATTGAAAGGGACCTCTCTGTATCACCTCAACGGTCGGCTCAGCCTGCACTAGACTTTTTTCGCCGCCATGTTTTCCAGTACTGACTCCCCAAACAAAGAAACTAGGGTTTTGACAACCAAGCTAGCGCCGAATTGTCCTATCAATTCAAGCACAACCTTTTTCGCTTCAAGTTCACGGGCCTCACCAGCCATTTCCCACTGGGATCTTGTTCGCACCAGTGAGGACCCCAGCACTCAGTGCGGGAAACCCATCTCCCGCCACGACCTTTGTTATTTTTGAAAAAACAAGCTTTTTTCCTTTTTCACCTTTTTCGCAGATTTCGCTATTTTCGCGATTTTCGCATAATTCGTAGTTTTTGCTAGTGTGACACTCCATCCGGTAAAGTCCGCCCTTGTTCCGTCTCCATTCATGAACAAAATTTTTAATGCCCTTTGAAAGTTTGTGAAAACTCAAAATCGATAATGGAATGAGAGTGTGTTTGTAATAGATAATGGTGTATTTATATAGCTTTTTAGGAAGTGTGTTTAGCAAGTTGGGGTTTGTGAATTAGTGTTTTGACTATTTTTCATTTTCCGGTGACCTATGTTGTCGAATTAGGATGAAAATGTCCTAGGTTTGTATCGGTAATGGAATAGAAAGGATCAAACCGGAATGTGGTAGTGTTTCAAAGTTGTTTCTATACCCATTTCCATTTTAGGTACATGTATACGTGGAAATGGGGGCAAGGGGTGCTCCCCTACAACACATTCATAGATCAATTTTAGAATAAACTAATGCATCACGCATCGATAAAAATATCATCTATCCTTGGCAAAGGATATCTATTATTTATTGTGGCTTTGTTTAGCATGCAATAGTCAATGCATAACCTTAGTGTGCCATCTTTCTTTTGACAAAAATGACCGGTGCTCCCAAGGAGACACGCTTGGTCTGATTAATCCTTTGGACAATAAATCATTCAGTTTATACCTTGAATTTTACAAGTTTTGTTGTAGTCATGCGGTAGGGAGCTTTAGAAATAGCTTCATTCCAGGTTTGATGTCTATTGTGAAGTCAAATTCACATTTTGGAGGGAGTCCAGGTAATTCCTCCGAGAAAGACATCGTTGTACTCTTGTAACAGCGGGTAATCAGCCAAAGAAGTGTTGCCTTCTTCGAAATCAGAAATTTTAACTGCATAAAGCATGCAACCTTTGTTTTTGGCCTTTTTAAGTTGCATAGCAGAGATTTGTCTCACTACTATGTCTCTTTTTATGCCTTGAATGACTGTTGTTTTCTGCAGGTCATCCAAACACTTTATTTGTTTTTCATAGCAGTCAACCATTGCCTTATGTTGTGATAACCAATTCACGCCTATGATGACATCATATGAACCTAAGGGAGCTACGTAAAAGTCTATTTCAGTTGTAAAACTGGGCAGCTCTAATGCTGCGCCAAAAGACATTTATTCACCATGTGAACAACATTGTTCCCATATTGCACAGTCCATGATTTCTTCATATAACCAACTTTTCTTTTAATTTTTCCTAGCTTATTGGAAATAAAACATTCAATAGCACCAGTATCAAAAAGAATAGTTACAGTATCTGTCATACAAGTTCAAGATTTGACAGTGTGGCTTGCTTTTTAGCTTGCCTATTTGCTACTGCAGCATGAATCCTATGTTGTTGGTTGTTATCTTTGTTTCGCTGAGGATAGTTGTTCGTGTAGTGATCACCACCACACTTAAAGCATCCTCCTATAGGCCCTTTCCTCTCTATTTTGTTTTCATTCACTGCTGTATTATTTTGACCATTTTTCTTATGGTTTACAACAGACTTTGTTGCTGTAAATTTCTTCCCATTCCTAGCTTTATTGCCCACTTTCTTCCACCAAGTCTTCTTTGGTGATAGTGGAGATGGTGAACATAAATTCTTTTTCCGTATTTTGTCACGATGAGAAGATATAGATTGCAGCTTCTGCTCTTGGCGGATGGATTTTTGAAAACTGCCTCCATGGTTGAAGGCCCATGCACATCCACTTCCCCGCCTATAACAAGGTTTAGGCCCATGATGAAATTTTTTTATCTTGTATTTTTCATTAGCTTAGTACTGAGGAATGTATTTTAATAACTTAGTGGACTATTCCCAGTACTCTCTTACACTCATCTTGCCCTGAACTAATGTTTGAAATTCTGACATCTTTTGGTCATAGAACAATTGCGGTAACCAACGTTGCCTAAAATATAACTTGAACTGATCTCAGATGATGTTGATCACATCTACCTCCAGTTTTACCTTCCGATTGTCCCACCAAGAGGAAGCCTCTTTTGCAAGCTGATACACACCCAAGACTGCCTTAGTTTCTTTAGAGAATTTCCAGATGGCGAAATATTTCTCCATCTCACTGAGCCAATTCTTAGCCCCATCCCCTAGCGTTGTCCCATCAAATTTTGGGGGACTGATTCGCTTGATGTCGTTTGACAATTTGTAATGTTCCGATTCCTTCACCGAGGGCCTAAAGGCCATTTTTCAGTCTTAGTTGTGGTCATACTTGAGGGGCTAAGCGTAATGTCCCCATTTCTAAAGACCCTTAGCCTATATGTCCCCATGGGCTTCGGGATGTGCAAGGGGAACATTTTTATTAAATAATTAAATATTATTGCCTGGAGCAATAATTATTTAATTATTTAATTATGAAGATTATTTAATTTAATTCCCAAAATATAAAAATTAAATGGGGAATTAATTAAATAAATATTTAAGTGGCTTTTATTGTTAAAATCACCCTTTGAAAAGGGGACGCCACACCTAGGGAAAACAAACTGCTTTTATTTAATATTTTCCCTCTCCTAGGGTTTTCAAATTTTGTGCCTCCTTGCTTATAAAAGGAGTGCTAGGTCATTATTATTATTATGCTATGATGAACTTATTTTGATACTCCATGCTTGGAGTTGGGATGCATGCCCATTGATGCTTTCTCTCTCTCTTGCGTGGGAGGTTGTTTTAAGTTGGTTATTGAAAATCAATTGAAGTGATTATTTGCTAGATCCATGTTTTTGGCTTTGACAAGCAGCTGGGTTTTTGTTCTTTGCATATCGATTTGGCTGATATAATATTCCTTGTGATATTGGTTTATAACCCCAGCCCTAGTGAACTTCTTATGGTGTTTGTGGACTGTTTTTAGAGTGGTAAATGATCAGATTTTTGTATACTTATGTGTCATAATTGCAGCTACAGCCTGGGCGTGTTTGGTAACTCCTTTGGGGCCTTTTTAGAAGTAATTTGATTGATAATTACTGTCTAACTTGCAGCGACTTCTTCTATCTTGCAAATGGACTGATTTAGAGCATTATTTGATATGAATCGATCAGCTGATTGCATGATATCATCTTCTTTTTACAGCGACTGATTCAAGGCAAGTTTGGTGTAGTAGTTGATAGATAATAATCTGGTTTTTGTTCCTACACCCAGCTACTTCATTGGGAAGTTATTAAGCATTTGAATGTGTATTTTGGGCCTTATATGATCAGCGAACTATTTAATGTATCTTGCTAAACCCTAGCAATTTGCATCCTTTGTTTGGTGACTGGTTTTTAGAGTAAATCCGTGTGCAAACTGACAGCGATTTCTCTTAGTAAGTATTACTCTTTGTGGCTGCTCATTTCCATGCTTGGCGACTTGGTTTTTGCATGATTGGTTGGTGTGTTGAAGTTCTAAGTGACAGCGAACTGTATAGGGCTCTTGGATACTAGGATCTGGACCTGATTTCATCTGCAGGCTGAGAGCAGCAAACAGGTACCTTGGTTCAGCGTTTATTACATTCATGTGATTGTGACAATCAGTATTATTGCAGCAGTCTGTGTTTGGGTTCATAGCAGCAGTCTATAAGAAGGTTTCATCAATATTATGTGAAGGGAATGTGAGGATTTGTTCGCTGTTATGTTATTATCAGATTGTAATAATTATTTCATAACCTTGTTGGCTGAGCTTGACCATTTTAGTGTTGATTCTACTTGTTTGGTTGCCATCTCCCACTGATCCCGGGAAGTGGGATATTACACTAACGGTGTTGGAGGCTATTGGGTATGGATGTCTGATTACCACCTTGTTTTATGTTATATTTTATCGTTGACATTAGTATTGGGCAACTTGGTGGGAATTATTGTTATATTTTGTCGTTGGGGGGGGGACTCATGGTACTTTATTATTCTATTTCTTCGTTGGGGTCACTTAAGTCACTTTTGGCGCCTAGGGGGAAAAGTAACTTAAGTTACTTTATGTTCATGTGAGGTTTCCCTAAGGGGTCGATTAGGGTTTTGGGCCCTTTGTTGCATTGGAAGGTTATAAAAGGTGGTGTTGGGGAGAAGAAGAGGTCATTCATACACACACATCTTTTGATATTGGAGCAACTGCTGTTTGCATTTCTCTTTGCTTGTGGAGTAAGATCCCATAGGAACCCTAGCTTCGGTGGTGAAAGATCCACCATAGTTTGGTAATTTGGAGCCCATTCAGAGCATATTTTCAGGAAGATTCTACAAGGTTTTCAGAGGTTGAGGAAGATCATTTGCCCATATATTTCAGCCATTTGCATTTCAGATTTTTCCCAACGCTTAGGGCAAGTTTGGCGCAACTTTTGGAGGAATTTTGGAGGGTTTCAGCCCCTTTCATAGGGAGACGTCAACCCTAGGAGATTGCAGCTGGTTTTTCTAGGGTTTCTAGGTGCCCATTTTCAGATTTGGATATTGGAATCATTTCTATATATTTTATAGATGTTATTGCCAGAAAATCATTTTTTATCAGTTGTATTCAGTAGTTATGAATTTTTAAAATATTTCAGCAGTTTAGGGCATTCTGAAAATTACTGGCAGTTATCTATTATTCAGAAAAATCCAAAATATTTTTCTAGTGTTTGTTATCATATTAGAAATCTCTTTATAAAATTTCGTGTGATTTGGACAAGTGGTTTGCAAGTTATCATTATTTTTCAGTTCGCTGTTGTATTTGGGCTTTATTCCGTAAAAATTAGAATATCATTTGCTACAATTTTTTATCTATTTATCAAATAGCAAAGTTATATCCCACAAGGGATATTTTAGTGGTATCAGAGCCGACTTTCCTCTAGCCTGTTGGGTGTGAATGAAAGTTTATTCCAGGAGAAATACACCACAAAAAGAAGGGCAAAAATGGGTGACAATGATGAGCTGAATGAAGAGATGATGAAAAAATTATTTATCAATATGGTTAAACAACAGGAGACCACTAATCTTTATTTGAGCCAACTCACCGAAAGATTAGTGTAGGGAAGAGTTGAGAATCATGCTGAAAGAGGAGAAAATAGTAACACGGGGCAGCAGGGTCGAAGAGGTGAAAATAGCAATTCAGGGAAACACACTCCCCGTTCCCATAATACACATTCGAGCATGCATGAGCCCGCATTTTTGAAAGATCCGGAAAATACACAAATGGGACAACAATCAAATTTTTTTGATGAGGAGACTTGTTGGCTGAAATATGAATCCTTGAGTGAAGGGTTTAAAGCTAACATGCCTTTTACCGAGTATTGCAAGATGAAGATCGGTAGTAGGCCCAAGAGGGATCACACTACTTAGGTTCTAGAGTTACAGAGGAGATTGGGATAGATTTCCATTCCACACTTTGATGGGTCCAAGAAGTGTACAACGCAATCCTAGATTCAGAAGTTGAAGACATACTTTGACTTGAATCCCATGCGTGAAGAGGATGCAATTAAGTTTGCAATCCTACACCTTGAGGGAGATGCACATGACTGGTGGCATCATGGTCTTATTACACAGGGGCACATGCATATTGGTACCTATGCAGAGTTCACACAGAGGTTGATGAGCAGGTTTGACAGGAGGGATCCTGACAGGTATTTCAGAGAGTTGACTCATTTGAGACAGATATGTACATTGCAGACTTTCAAAGGTTGTCAGTCATGGTTCTTGATGTTTCAGAGATGAGATTGACTTCACTCTTCATAGTAGGGTTGATAGATGCACTAGCAGGACTTGTGAAGGCATTTGAGCCTTCTTCATTGCATGATGCTATTAGGAGAGCATGGGATTTGGAGTTATCTACTCCAAAGTCGAGGTTTCCACCTCGAGTTCAGCAGAGGTACCTCCATCTGTGATCGAATGGTTTTTAGCGAGAAGGTGCCTCCACCTGTGCAAATACGACCAAGAAGCCATTCATAACCCGAGAGGTTAGAGATGAGTTGAGGCGAAAGAAACTATGTTTCGATTTCCGCACACCTTGGGCTCCAGGACATGATTGCACAGGGAAAGGAAAGGCCTAATTTATTGAGGTCTTTGAGGAGAGTGACAGTGATGGAGATGAGGAGCAAGAGACTCAGGGATTGGATGATGGAGATAGAGATGCTTTGGGAAATGTTGGTATTGAACAGAGAACAAGACTTTCCCTTAGGAGACTATTGCCACTTTGTCTAGTACCTCGAGGTACAAGGCATTCAGGGTTGGAAGAGTTTTACATGGTCAACGAGTAGTGGTACTCATTGATAGTGGGGCAGAATGATCCCTTTGGAGAGGGGGTACTCGATTTATGACAACGAGATATTGGCCATTATGCATGCTTTGACCAAATTTAGACAATACCTTGTGGGAAGCAAATTCGTGGTTCGCACGGACCACAACAGTTTGAGGTTCTTCCTGGGGCAGAAGGATCTCAACGACCGCTAACAGAGATGGGTGAATAAGGTGTAAACATATGACTTCAACATAGAGTACACCAAAGGTAAGAATAATGTTGTTGGTGATGCATTATCTAGGAGGCCTCACCTTACTTCTATGCTTAGTTCCATGTCTGAGATTTCAGCGGATTGGAAGGCTCACATACTTGAGTATTCCAAAATCAGTTTGCATGTGAGATCATGGATGGCATTATACAGATGATAGATACATGATCTTGGATGACCTCATATACTACAAGGATAGGATTTTCCTTGTACCAGAATCCAAGATGAAAGAGAAGATCCTTCGAGCAGTGCATGATACACCCCTAGCGGGACATCCTAGGTATTTCAAGACCTATAGGTATATCAGGGAGAGATTTGCATGGAAAGGGTTGAAGGATGACGTCCTTAATCATATTAGAGTGTGTAATTTGCCAGAAACCAAAGCCGAGCATTCTTTTCCAGGAAGCCTATTTCAGCTCTTCCTATTCCAGGCGTAGTAGCAGAGCATATCCATGGATTTTATCACAAGGCTTTCCCCAAAGACATGGGCATGATTGCATATATGTGGTGGTTGATCGGTTAACCAAGTATGCCCATTTCTTTTCTATGCCTAAGGGGCATAAGGCACCACAGGTGGCTCAAATATTCTATACAGGTGTTTTTAGGCTTCATGGTTTGCCTAAAAACATTGTTAGTGATGACAGAGACAAAATTTTCATGAGCACCTTTTGGTAGGAGATTTTCAGACTCAGTAGTGACCGAATTGACTGGTACTAGTTATCATCCACAGACATGGACGAGAAGACAAAGATAGTCAATAAGTGGATAGAGGGCTACTTGCGTAGCTATGTGATAGGACACCAACATGCATGGGTTAGATGGTTACACATCGGTGAGTATGGCTACAATACCACCTACTAGATGAGTACTGACATGACTTCTTTTCGGGTACTGTATGGGTATGATGCTACATAATTCGTAGACTTATTGTTATCAGACAACCGAGCTCCCAAGGCTCATGATTGGTTATAGGAGAACTAGAATATCCTAAAGGGCCTCAAGGAGAACCTTCAGAAAACATAGAATCAACAGAAGATGTATGCAGATAGGCACAGGTTGAAGAGGTCTTTTGAGGTGGGAGATTTAGTCTTCCTACGTTTGCAGCCCTACAAACAATCCTCACTTAAGTAGAGTGGTGCTGAGAAGCTAAAACCACGGTTCTATGGACCATACAGATAACACGAAGGGTTGGGGCAACGCATATGAGTTGGAGCTTCCCGAACACAACAAGATACACAATGTTTTTCATGTTTCATGCCTCAAAAAGGCACTATGACAGCATATTGTGCCTTCTACGGATTTACCACCACTGGACGATGAGGGGACGCTGGTTTTGGAACCTGAATCTATCATTGAGGTGAGACAAAAAAAAAAAGCTCAGGAACATGGTGATCACATAGTACTTAGTGCGGTGGAGAGACTTGCCACCTGAGAATGCTACTTAGGAGGGAGAGAAGATTTTACAGCATCCTATTTTGTATTTTCTTGGGGACAAGCAAATTTTGGGAGGGAGGACTGTAATGCCCCCATTCCTTCACTGAGGGCCGAAAGGCCATTTTTCAGTCTTAGCCTTGGTCATAACCGAGGTGCTAACGATGTTGGAAGCTATTGGGTATGGATGTCTGATTTTCATTCAATTAAATTTGCCATCCCCTCCGGGTTTTAGTGACTTGTTTTGGATGTTTGGGAATGCATATTGGGTGCCAAAAATAACCAGTGATTGCCTAGGTGTTTGATGATTGGTTTATGATCTTTTTAAGGTAGAATCGATTATTTTCATGCATGATTATATCTCTTTTACAGTGATTGGTCTGGGCAGGCTTTGTGCTTAGTGAACTGAATTTTGTCTAGTTTGATTGCTGTTCAAAACAGCGACTTCATCTGGGATGTTAGGGTCTGATTTGGAAGTCTAAAGGAGCTGCTGTTCTTCACTAAATCTAGCGACCCCATTTAAATGCCCTCACTTGCTAACTGACAGCGATCTCCCAGTATGTTTGGAGTAATTAATAATCTTCAGAAGTAGCAAACAGTGTAGCAGCAGTGTGAGAGATTTGATTGATAGTTGTTTGCAGTTAGGATTGATCTTCATGTAGCTGAGTTTGAAGTATGATTTCCTCATCATTCGGCAGTGATTCATAGTTGATTTACATACCTCTTGTGGCTGACATAGTTGCATATCTGTGAGGGCTGATTTTAGAGCATGTTTGCATGAGCTTATTAATGGTTAATCAATCAAAGAAATCTGATTTCTGAGGAGTATAGTTTCAGCTGTGAGTGAGCCACTCGTTAGAGGCCATTAAACCCCTTTTATTGGGTTTATTGAGTCATCTATTTGATTGGTTTAAGTAGTTTTTGACTGAGTTTTGCTATTTGCATTTGATTGGAGTGTTGGAGAGTTGGTTGTTTTCCTAATTCCCATTGTTCCCGGAGTTGGGACATTAGAGTGGTATCGAGCATGTTCTTTTGGTTAATCAATCAAAGAAATCTGATTTTGAGAAGTATAGTTTCAGTTGTGAGTGAGCCACTCATTAGAGGCCATTAAACCCCTTTTATTGGGTTTATTGAGTCATCTATTTGATTGGTTTAAGTAGTTTTTGACTGAGTTTTGCTATTTGCATTTGATTGGAGTGTTGGAGAGTTGGTTGTTTGCCTAATTCCCATTGTTCCCGGAGTTGGGACATTAGAGTGGTATCGAGCATGTTCTTTTGGTTAATCAATCAAAGAAATCTGATTTTGAGAAGTATAGTTTCAGTTGTGAGCGAGCCACTCATTAGAGGCCATTAAACCCCTTTTATTGGGTTTATTGAGTCATCTATTTGATTGGTTTAAGTAGTTTTTGACTGAGTTTTGCTATTTGCATTTGATTGGAGAGTTGGTTGTTTGCCTAATTCCCATTGTTCCCGGAGTTGGGACATTACAGTGGTATCAGAGCATGTTCTTTTGCACCTGTGAGGTTTGACATTGCTTGTGGATCATGGATTTATCTAGTGCAGGTAACATGAAGGCAAGATTCCGGAAACTTGGTAGAGCACTCAAGCACCTACCTCCATCAAAGGATGAGTTGCTCAAAATTCTGGAAGAAGCAGCAAGTTGCTTGGCAACAATAGAGCAAGATGATTATGGATCCATGCTTCTTGCAAGGGATTCCTTGGTGATGCAGTTGGCTAAGCACGAGTTGTTGGATCACAAAGATGGGGAAGTCAGAATTATGGTCATCTTCTGCATTAGTGAGGTCATGAGGATTGCAGCCCCTAAATTGCCATATAGTGATGCCATCATGGAGGACATATTTGAGGTCATGGTGGGAAGTTTCCAAGGCCTTTGGGACCTTGCAAGCCCTTGCTTTGGTAAGAGGGTTAGCATTTTAAACACTATGGCAAAGGTAAGATCTTGTGTGATAATGATGGACCTAGAATGTAATGATCTTGTTTCTCACATGTTTGAAGTGTTCCTTGATGTTGTACATGATGATCACACTCAAGAGGTATTGGTTCCCATGCAAACCATTATGTCTTTGGTGTTAAATGAATATGAGAGTCCCCACCACCATTCTTTATCACTTCTTGAGGAAGGATTGAGTCAAGAGGCATCACGTGTTGCTCATACACTTGCCAAAGGTGTTCTAGAGCAATGTTCAAGCAAAGTAAAGACTATGATTCTCCAAGGTATGAGCTCTTTTGTTTTTGATACATTTTTAACATCTAATGATTGCATGGGTTTGAATGGGTGCAAGAAGAAATCAGATTTGGATGATGAGCATGAAGAGGGCATTAGTGTCAAGCATGTGCATGATGGAGAAGAAATGATGGCTAAAGAACTTATGGGAGACAAATCAGATTTGACGGATATCATTCACCTTCATCGTGAGCCATGTGAAGGACAAGAAGGGAGCATGAGTCCCATAGTTGCTCCAAGTCATTTCCCACATAACATGAGCATTGGTAAAGGAGAAAAAAGGGGTTTGGATGAAGAAAATGATGAGGGAAAGAGCGTTGTCCTAAACTCAGAAATTCTGAGTTTTGTAGATGTTGGGGGCAGCCCAAGGTATGATTTTTCATGTTTATTTCCTCCTTATATGTTGAGCTTTGATGAATATGGGTATGAGCATGTTAGATGGATGGATAAGAGGTATTTTGGTCATACTATTGTTGATGTTTTTGCTCCTAACACTTGGGTGCATAAGTGTCAACATGGCAAAAGGAAAGGGATGCCTAAGACTCTTTCTACAAACAAAAATCATGACAGAAGCTCGTTGGCCTGTGTATAACAACGGGTATTAGGGAGCAAATAAAGGTGCCTTCTCCTCTCGAATCAAGCTCCAAGGAAGCTCCATGTACATGTCAAGTAAAGGTGCATAATTACAAGGTGAGAAGTGGTGTTTTATGGTACAAAAATGTAATGAGCAGCCCCAATCATGATGTTTTAGATTTATTTTCTTTATCCATAAAGGAGGTACATGGGCACAATCAAAGGTATGAAGTTCCTTGGGTTTACTATGATGTGGTTTATGGATGCATGAGTTGTGGTTTCTCTTTTTCTTATATGCATGGTGCAATAAAAATAATGGGATGTTATCACTCTTCATGGTATAGAGGGGTGAGAGGTACTTGGCATGAAGAACTCTACAAGCTTTGTTTGGATGCTATGGTTTCATTTCATTTCATCTTGATACTAACTCTTCTCCCTTTGAAAGTCTTGAAGGAAGGATGGGCAAGACATCATGGGGCTACTAGCACACATTCCCACATTATCTTGGTTGTTTTAAGCGAGAAGGCCAAAACACCTATGGCCCTAGAAGTGGACTCCTCACAAAGATCACAAGTACTCTTGTTTTTTCTTCTTGTATGGGTCCTACAAGGATAAGGTATCTCGCTGTCCTAAGCAAGAAAATTCAGTTTTTTGAGTGGGTCATGATGGAATATATGTTAGTACACCTTTTAAGGATAATCATGGTGCTAAGTATGCAAGTATACACCGCTGTAATATTCATTTCCAGTCTGATTTTATCATTACTAGCTGCCCCACAAGAAAAGGGACTCATCGGTGGTAAGAAGGATTCTTCATTTTTCATGAGTATGAATGTGTTTCAGCTTGGGTTTTCATGGGGACAAACTTGGAGTTGTCAAGCTGCTGATTTATCAGATTATTTTGTTGGGACAACAGTTGGTTTCTTAGAATTCAAGGAAGTTTGGAGCAGCAATATGACATTTGGGGGCAGCCCATACACAGGGGAGACTCATGGGACATTCATAGTGGAGACACATTGGAAAAGTGTTCTTCAACACTTATTTTTCTAATTTGTTTGCTTCATGCGCAGGTTTGAAGAAGAAATTACAGACTACACTCCTAACTTTTAGGAGAATGAAGCAGTCCAAGATATTGCAAATGCTACTTCACTTGAGTGGCATGGGAGCACGGCTTTTGGAGTACCACACTTTTGGACATGGACACATGAGCTTGCTATTGCTTGAGGGCAAGCAATCTTGGGAAGGGAGGACTGTAATGTCCCCATTTTTGAAGACCCTTAGCCTATCATTCCCGTGGGCTTTAGGGATGTTGCAAGGGGAAAATTATATTAAATAATTAGATAATATTGCCTAGAGAGTGATTTTAATCATTTGACATTATAAAGCAATATTTATTTAATATTTATGGAGCAAGTAATGTATTTAATTATTTAATTAAATTCCCAAAATGCAAATTAAAAAAGGGAATTAATTAAATAATATTTAGGTGGCTTTTAAATATTAAAATCACCCTTTGAAAAGGGGACGCCACACCTGGGGAAAATAAATTGCTTTTATTTAATGATTTCCCTCTCCTAGGGATTTCGAATTTTGTGCCTCCTTGCTTATAAAAGGAGTGCTAGGATCATTATGAGACTTATGCTATGTTGAAATTAACTTAATACTCCATGCTTGGAGTTGGGATGCATGCCCATTGATGTTTTTCTCTCTCTCTCTCTCTCTCTCTCTCTTGCGTGGGAGGTTTATTGAGTTGATTTGACATTTAAGTGAAGTATTCTCATGTGCTTTTGGAAGTAGATTGGTGTTATGTGATCTCTTGTACCCCAGCGAACTCCTTATAATTGTTTAATGCATTATGAAGTGGTACGACTTGGGTTTATATTGCAGCGACCTGTGCCTGAGTATTTGTGGATTGTTTTTGAATGGTAAATAATCAGATCTCTGTATGCTCATGTGTTACAATTGCAGCAATAACCTGGGCATGTTTGGTAACTCTCTTGTGCCGTTTTTGAAGTAATTCGATTGGTATTTATTGTCTTATTTACCCAGTGAACTATTATGGTGTTCTTTGTGATTATTGTGAAGGGTATTTGATGTTTGAAGCTCACCTTGCATAGCTGTAGCAAAGTCGACTGGATATCTATGTTATTTTATTGGGATTTTGTTGTATTGAGGGCCCTAATAATTGCAAAGATGATTCTCTAATTTATGCTGGCTGTAGCGACCTGCTAGGAGCAAGTTTGTGGATAATATCTGGTAAACAAAGGTCTGATTTTCATTCAATTAAATCTGCCATCCCCTCCTGGGTTTTAGCGACTTGTTTTGGATGTTTGGGAATGCATATTGGGTGCCAAAAATAACCAGCGATTGCCTAGGTGTTTGATGACTGGTTTATGATCTTTTTAAGGTAGAATCGACTATTTTCATGCATGATTATATATCTCTTTTACAGCGATTGGTCTGGGCAGGTTTTGTGCTTAGTGAACTGAATTTTGTCTAGTTTGATTGCTGTTCAAAACAGCGACTTCATCTGGGATGTTAGGGTCTGATTTGGAAGTGTAAAGGAGCTGCTGTTCTTCACTAAATCCAGCGACCCCATTTAAATGCCCTCACTTGCTAACTGACAGCGATCTCCCAGTATGTTTGGAGTAATTAATAATCTTCAGAAGTAGCAAACAGTGTAGCAGCAGTGTGAGAGATTTGATTGATAGTTGTTTGCAGTTAGGATTGATCTTCATGTAGCTGAGTTTGAAGTATGATTTCCTCATCATTCTGGCAGTGATTCATAGTTGATTTACATACCTCTTGTGGCTGACATAGTTGCATATCTGTGAGGGCTGATTCTAGAACGTGTTTGCATGAACTTATTAATGGTTAATCAATCAAAGAAATCTGATTTCTGAGAAGTATAGTTTCAGCTGTGAGTGAGCCACTCATTAGAGGCCATTAAACCCCTTTTATTGGGTTTATCGAGTCATCTATTTGATTGGTTTAAGTAGTTTTTGACTGAGTTTTGCTATTTGCATTTGATTGGAGTGTTGGAGAGTTGGTTGTTTGCCTAATTCCCATTGTTCCCAGAGTTGGGACATTATAGTGAGAGAGTTCAGGTTACATTCTTGCAGGCCTAGATAATACTTAATACTATCTAAAGAAAATCCCTGTGAAGAGTCAACTTCAACTAGATTACTGACAACCTATCTCAACATTACCCTCTATTACAATTTTTGACAGAGTATCATTTAGAGTAGAGTCATGTTTTCACACTTAAAATCACAATTCGAGCGCACTAAAGATGCAAAGGATATGATTAAACTCAAGTCGACATTTACTACTTAGTGAATACACCATTCATACTCAAAAATGGTATTGAGCTTCAATCAGTCAAGACATAGTACCAGATCAAACAGTCGACTCAACTCCTACTCACATATGTATGTAAACACGACTTACCAACAGGTGGCTGAGTTCATATCAAACCTAGTTGATAATACAAGCACGGTGACTCCCAAGTCACGGTTACACACCGAAGTTGCCACTAAAAACATGCAAAACCCAAAAAAACAAACTATCGATGTACGATATACCCATACGGGTTCGGTCTACGAAGATAATATTAATAAGCCAACATAACCAACCATGATCAGACTGTGGATTAATGGAAACCCATAAAGGTATCAGGGTCGAATCGACCCTTTCTAACCGAGCTTGGCAACTTAACATCACGTCTTTCACAGAGAGACAGTTATCTATTTCCAGTTCCACCACTATCATGGTGGCTTGAGTTCAATAAGCTCTTCACAAAATATACTGAAGAAAACCTACAGGTTCAAATAATACCCATGCAAAGAAAAGATTCAAGCCAGCCTAAAACAACTTATGAAACAAGTTAACAGGTATCCAATACCCAACAAAAAAATTTGCACGAGCTATACGAAAACAATCACGATTCACAGTCAAGAAAGATGGATAAAAGACTTGCAAAAAATAATCACTTCCCAGAAGCAAATTCGAGCACCCATATGATAAAATAAACCCAACTCAAAATAAAATAACCAGACTTAGAAGGAAACTCAACACCCAAGATTTCAACAACAAAACATTTAATCGACCAGAATACATTCTATTATTACATAATGAAATATCAAGATAGGATGAGGAATTTCCATGCCTGTGAAACTCCTGCAAAAAATCCCTCAAACTTGTGCAATATTCCTCCAAGTCTCTTTTCAGAAAAACCCAAAAGAACAACACATATACACAAAAATATCCAAAGATACCAAGCCAAGCCGCGGCTATAAATTGATAAACCCACCATTATTACCTTCCTGAAATGGCTCAACGAATTAGCAAAATGAAAATGCATGCAACAGCTCGACAGGGAGAGGGAAGATCTCACCACTTACATGCAAAGAATAAAAATAGAAAACCAAGTTTGCATAGTAGCTTCGGAGGAAGCTTCTCTCATTCCCGAGATCCGTGGGGTTGATATTAAATGCATTTAATATTTGCAGGTGCCACGTAGTGGCTATTCCTATCTACCTCCCTCTGCCAACTTCCAGTTTCCCTCCAATACCAACTCGGTGATTACGAGTAGTCCAAGACTAAGTTATAAACCATATAATTTGCATGGGTCGCAATTCGACCAATTTAAATATATTAATAGCCAAACCAATGACCATTCGACCATAGTCGAATTAATAAACAAACAAAGCCTTAGTATAAGGTCAATGATCTCCATCTTATTAACAAAACAATTTGCATATGATCATTCACATTTAACTTAAAATCCATGCATATGAATATGGTCTAAGACCATAATTCTTTTTATCTTTTAAATAAACCATGCTCAATTACCTTTAAACAATTTTACTTATGACTGCCTTGCTTAGAGGTATTTACCGAGCCATTTAAACCAATAATGGCTCGAGTCGAAACGTTATTAAACAAATTATTTGCCACAAATGGAGTATCAATCAGTCCAAGATAATTAACCGACTTAACAAGTTAAATCCATATGAAAGATAATCATGATAAACACTTTACGATCATGATATAAAACATATTAATATGTAATCTTAATCAATAAACTTGTAATAACATTTAATCGTAATTAAGATACTTAAACATGTACCTCATTGAAGCCAATATTTTCACCTGTCCCAATTGGAGGTCCTCTCTTTGTTGTTTGATCAATGATCGTTAGTATCAAAAGAGTTAGTACTTTCAACATTCACATTATTTTCACATAACATAATGATATATAATAACCATGTATAAATTCAACAATACCGGTGTCCCCATATTTCACCCTTAAATTTGAGACTACCCCATGTAAAAATTTCATACTTTTAAAATAATGGGTCGTTTTGTGTTTTTATTGCCAGAAAGTGTCTGTATTGTGTCAAGATATTCCTAGGGAGTCATATAAGCCAATTTCGCCAAACACCCAGATTCCCAAAATCGTTATATTCTGCCGCTGGGGTTTGCCTGCGGGAAATTTTTATTTAATTATTTTGAGCCCCGTTTGAGACAAATTGTGCTATGGTTTAACCCTGTTGTGGTCTTACATGTTAATATTCTTGTATACCAGTAGGGTTTCCACCTGGAATGAATCCTGAGCTTTATCTGTGACTTCTGGCAACGTTTTGCGTTTTTGGTGTTTTCTCATTTTGTTTTCTGTGAAATTTCTCTAGGTCAATTCCTTTGCCGGTTTAGTTTGATTTCTTTCCTGGAGTATCTAGAGATCACCTATGGACGTTATGCCAGAAGGAATTTGTCACAAGAAGTCTGGTTCTCTCTAGAAAGATGAAGTCGTGCACAGTTTAAAAGGCCTCTTGGGCAAGTTGCATTTTGGAAAAGAAGGTTTTAAGATACAATGGGATTTTTGGTAGTAGCAGGCAGGTGGAAATTTTGTAGCTACTGGGTACTTTTTCCCATGGGGGCAAAGCAACTTAAGTCATAATGTGATTATTAGAGACAGATACTGGCGAGAATTTCTTACTTGCCTTGCAGGGAGAAAATTCCTATTGTGAAATAAAAGAAAATCACTTAAGGCATTGATGGAAATTTCTTACCGCCTTGCAGGTAAAAATCCCATTATGAAAGTCAAATAGCTTAAGTGGATTATGAGATTTTTGGAGTTGTGGTGCGGGGTGAATAATCCCATTGAAAATTAACTTTTAAAAATATAAATGGGCTATGTCAAAAAGTGCGACCCATATTGAGGAGAAATAATACTTTTTAAAGTATTAATTAATGGAATTAATTCATATTTTTAGTCAAGTGCAAAAGGTCAAAGCACACTGTGAAGTCAATGTGGACTGGAAGTAGAAAGCTAAAATTAAATAAATTTAATTTATTTAATGGCAGCCATGAGCATGCACAAAATAGGCGCCCAAATTAAAGAGAAAAACATGTTAATTAATTAATTAATTGCCAGGAATAAGAGAGACAATTATTAATTATAGAATGGTGAAGGTTATATAAGAATGGGCTGCCATAATGATGAATTAATTAATTCTTTAGCAAGGAAGTGCAGCCCAGGCAATTTTGGCGCCCAATTAAGGAGGAATTTTGCACAGAAGAAGGTGTTTTTATTGCTGGAAGGCTTCAAAGTTTGGCGCCTAGGTTTGAAGGAGCTTGATTTAAGTCTGATTAATTGTCTGCATAGTATTACAGGTGCCCAGGTGAAGTTACAAATATTTATGCTTGCTTTGCATGCAAGCAAAGCCTCAAATTTTAGGGCAGCGGGCTTTATATGCAGATTTTTATGATAAAAATCAAGTGTTCATGCTCGATTCCGTCTTTGTCTGAATTAATTGCAAGTATTCATTCCAGGTGCTTATTTAATTGAAAGGGAGCTTAAATCAATGTCCAATACATTGAATATATCTTCCGAATCTAAAGAAATTCTCGATCTCGCATTGTCAAAGAATTCCATTGAATAAAAAAGAAAAAGAGTTGCTCAGATAAAGATTGCTCTGGCCATGGCGAAGCATGATGAAAGAAAAGGATGCAAAATCATGCATAGCTTCCAGATCCAGATCTAGATTAAGATTGAGATCCAAATCTAGATCCGATTCGAATCCGATTCATAATCGCAAAGGATTCATCCTCTTGTTTCTAATGCGATCCGTGTAGAAGTCAAGCATGTGAAAATTCTTTCTAGAATCTTGTGCATGTGCTCCCAATTTTCCAGTTGAAGCCTTCATTGAAGTTGCATTCATCCGTAGTAAGTGCTTTCTGAATTTTTAATTGCTCATATGCAATTAAAAATAAAAAGATGAGTTATTTACGACAAACATTGCACTGATGCATGTACTGGAGAAGAACTGCAGAAGCTTCAAGGATAAGAGGGAAGACAAGGCAAAGGCAACACTCGTGAAGCCGAGATCACCACTTCCGAGATCCAATTGCTTTGATTCGGGCCATTTGGTGAGAATCAAAGGCAAAAGAATCAATCGCATGCAAAATATGGAAAAAGAACAAAAGTGTTAGCTTTATTTTAATTCATTTTCCTCTTTCTTCTTCTCTCCGACAAAGTAATTGAGTGATCAATTAAATTATAAAACTTAAGTGATTGGTTTAAAAGCCATTACTTGAAGAAGTCAATTACTTCGATATAGGTGGCAGACATGCAAAATAGAAGGTTCTATTTTCACTGCAAATCATGCACGTCATGCAAAGAGGAATTCCAGGAGGGGAGATTGCGGTTGTTTCCTTTACAACTTCCACATGTGCCGATTCACTAAAAACTCTCGGCTGTAATTGCCCCTCTACATTCTATAAGTAGAGAAAGAACCTTCGGGTAATCATCAGAATTTGTAAGCAACATTCTTGTATTCCAGACTTTGTGCTGAAATCCCTGATAGCTATTTGAAGCAAAGGAATAGAAAGGAGCAGATTTCCGGAGAACTTTGTGTCACGGTGCATTTTGTTTCTAACTTTTTTATCTCAGATCTACTTATAAACTTTGGGTTATTTTAGATCTAGATCTGAAGTTGCCTTTGCTTATAATTCGTGTTAATATCTATTGGTTCCGTTTACATGTGTATGCAATCAACTCATTATCTATTGATTGGGTTGCATATCTTCCGTATTTCTTCCATGTGTTTTATTATTTCCTTCTTTAAATATTTCCTTTCTTTAAACAATTGCTTACTTGCTACAAAACTATACAGCTATGGTTCATGAGCTGCATGGTTAAAGTAAAACCCCATATAGATACTAACATATTTTATTGACAAATCTGACACAGGAGCCTCACCGGTGAATGAGGGAGATTTATCTCATGACTGCCTAGGTTTTCAACTATGCGTAAAGTCTAGCCAACAAATACTTTGCAAATTAATACTTCCAAAGCATGAAAGTAAACTATAGTGTATGTTATCCCAAATTTGCCCCAGATTTGGTCAAACATGACCTGTGCAAGAAGAAATTGAAGAAACGACTCTATCGAGAGAATCCATGCTTCAAATCCAAAGAGACAAGTTACAGGCGGGCTCGGAAATGGAATAACAGGGGTCGGGAGAAGAAAAAAGTGTCAAAGAACCAGAGGCTCAAAGGAAAAGAAACGAGCGAAGGCTCGAAGTCTTCGGGCTCTGCAAATGACTCAGAACGAGCCCGAAATTGGCTAAGTATGGAGGAGACAACGGAAGTTGCCAAGTGTCCAAACGGCACACCTCCAAAGATTAAATCCAAAGGGGTAGACCCAAACGAGCGCCAAGCTTCCACGCATCCAGAGCCCCAAAAAGTTGCACCGGCCGTTGAAAAGTCTTCAACTTAGCGGAGGGTGCCAAGTGTCTTAACGACGCACATTCAAAAGCGGGATCTAGGCCGGAGACTCAAACTTGCGCCAGAACCTCCATGTAGCAAATGGTCAATAGAGGTCAAATGAGCACGGGCCTTCCACGTGTCTCAGAGTCCAAAAGGGACAGAGTCAGGTTGAATAGTCAAAGCATTGAGACAAGCTGCGGAAGAAGTCACGTGTCAGTCCGACGCAACTTCAAAAAAAAATATAAAGGCTGCCCTCAAACATGCGCCAGCCCTCCACGTATCCGGTTTCAAAAGGGGGCCTGTTTTGGTAGCTGGTTCCTGCTATTTTATAGTGGTGTCCCCAGATTTCATCTTGAAATCTGAGACTACCCTATCTGAAAAAATTTCGTACTTTTAAAATAATGGGTCGTTTTGTGTTTTTATTGCCAGAAAGTTCTTGTAATGTGTCGAGATATTCCCAAGGAGCCATATTATCCATTTTCGCCAAATACCCAGATGCCTAAAATTGTTATATTCTGTCGTCGGGATTTGCTGGGAAATTTGTATTTAATTATTTTGAGCCCCGTTTGAGGCAATTTGCGCTCTGGTTTAACCCTGTTGTGATCGTATATATCGTTATTCCAATATACCAAGAGGGTTGATAATACTTAATACTATCTAAAGAAAATACCCGTGAAGAGTCAACTTCAACCAGACATCGACAACCTATCTCAACATTACCCTCTATTACAATTTTTGTGAGTATCATTTAGAGTAGAGTCATGTTTTCACACTTAAAATCACAACTCGAGCCCACTAAAGATGCAAAGGATATGATTAAACTCAAGTCGACATTTACTACTTAATGAATACAACATTCATACTCAAAAATAGTATTGAGCTTCAATCATTCAAGACAGAGTACCGGATCAAACAATCGACTCAACTCCTACTCACATATGTATGTAAAAACGACTTACCAACAGTGGCTGAGTTCATATCAAACCTAGTTGATAATACAAGCATGGTGACTCCCAAGTCACGGTTACACACCGAAGTTGCCACTAAAAACATGCAAAACCCAAAAAAACAAACTATCGATGTACGATATACCCATACGGGTTCGGTCTACGAAGATAATATTAATAAGCCAACATAACCAACCATGATCAGACTGTGGATTAATGGAAACCCATAAAGGTATCGTGGTCGAATCGACCCTTTCTAACCGAGCTTGGTGACTTAACATCACGTCTTTCACAAAGAGACAATTATCTATTTCTAGTTCCACCACTATCATGGTGGCTCGAGCTCAATAAGCTCTTCACAAAATAACATCAAGAAAACCTACAGTTCAAATAATACCCATGCAAAGAAAAGATTCAAGCCAGCCTAAAACAACTTATGAAACAAGTTACTTGGTGTATCCAATACCCAACAAAAAAATTTGCACGAGCTATACGAAAACAATCATGATTCACAATCAAGAAAGATGGGTAAAAGACTTGCAAAAATAATCACTTCCGAAGCAAATTCGAGCACCCATATGATAAAATAAACCCAACTCAAAATAAAATAACCAGACTTAGGAAACTCAACACCCAAGATTTCAACAACAAAACATTTAATCGACTGCGAATACATTCTATTATTTCATAATGAAATATCAAGATAGGGTGAGGTATTTCCATGCCCGTGAAACTCCTGCAAAAATTCCTCAAACTTGTGCAATATTCCTCCAAGTCTCTTTTGAGAAAAACCCAAAAGAACAACAAAGATACACAAAAATATCCAAAGATACCAAGCAAGCCGCGGCTATAAACTAATAAACCCACCATTATTACCTTCGAAATGGTTCAACGAATTAGCGAGAATGAAAATGCATGCAATGACTCGACATGGAGAGGGAAGAGCTCACCGCTTACATGCAAAGAATACAAATAGAAAACCAAGTTTGCATAGTAGCTTCTGGAGGAAGCTTCTCTCATTCCTCGAGATCCGTGGGGTTGATATTAAATGCATTTAATATTTGCAGGTGCCACGTAGTGGCTATTTCTATCTACCTCCCTTGGCAATTTCCAATTTCCCTCAATACCAACTCGGTGATTACGAAAGCAGTCAAGACTAAGTTATAAACCATATAATTTGCATGGGTCGCGATTCGACCAATTTAAATATATTAACAGTCAAACCAATGACCATTCGACCATAGTCGATTTAATAAACCAACAAAGCCTTAGTATAAGGTCAATGATCTCCATCTTATTAACAAAACAATTTGCATATGATCATTCACATTTAACTTAAAATCCAGGCATATGAATATGGTTGACTTTTATGGTATGAAAATTAAGCTGAAATAATATCGGATGCAAAACAGATTTAATTTCCATGAATTATGTAGTTTAAAGTCATTGATTGGTTCGTTTTGTGTGTGCAATAGTAATGGATCGACACAGTTCGGAAACCGGTATCCTCCATCAATCGCATGGCCTTGCAATTGAAGAAGCGGGAGAAATATATGCGGAGTGGTTCTTCCGGAGCACTTCACATATATTTTCAAGTTTCTTCGTTTGCCAACTATGGGATTGTTGGGAGATTCCATTCCCTAATGTAATATCCCCTTGTAGGATATTAACTAATTATTATTAAATACTTGCAAAAATAAACACTTAGAAGATAAACCCTCCTAGGTTTACCTCAACAAACCCTAGTGTCAGCTTCAATACAACTCAAATAGGGTTGGAGTGAGCCAAAGTGAAGGTTTGATGGGCAATCCAATTGGTATTTACACTCCTTTATCCAATACAATTTGCAGAAGTAAAAATAATAAATAATAACTACTGAAAATTAGCTGAAACTTTGGAAATTAATAACTCCCAAAATACTAACTCTTTTAACTTGAAACCAAATGCAGTAGAAAGGGAAAATTATGAGCTTTTCATCAAAATAAATATAATATCTTTGCATGCACTAGAAACCACTCAAATCAGCCCCGAAATCCCAAACCCAGTCGCTAGGGTTAGGGTAAAATCTGCAAATTAATTCCAGCACTTTTTCCCTTCACTTTAGAGTCAATAAATGCAGTTTCAGATCTGCAATTAATAAATCTAAAACAGCAGCTTGATAATCACTTCAAAATCCCTCAAAACACTCTTAAAACATGCCCAAACAAGTTGATTTCATCAAGTAAAAACCAACAGCATATAATAAAATATATTCACCATAAATCACATTCCAAAACCCTCAAAGCAAGCTTAGGTCTTCTCCAAAAATGGCGCCTTATACATATATAGAGAAATGATTGCAAAAACTTATTACTTCAAGCTCAAATGGGCACACACACTTCACAAATGGTGGTGTTAATGAACACCTTTGTTTTTGATCACAAGTGGGCATACATCCCTTCTTCAAGCATGAAGATAAGTTTCATAAACCGTCAACATGCCCAAAAAGGAGTATCCACATCTTCTTTTATAGCTTTGCCTTGCACATCCTCCAAAGCTCTTCTCCATTTTTGGCGCCATGCTCTAGGAGGGGATCTTATTAAAAATATGCCTGAAAATCATATCCAACAACACACATTAAATGCATAGGGATTTTAAAGCAAATGAGACCCATATAAATCGACCCATGCATAGAAGGGATCACTTTATTTTTAAATATTAAATATTAAAAAGTCTCCCAGAAAATGCGACTTGCTTAGTCACTTGATTCACCCTTTTAAAATGCATTGATTAACCCAAGGTGAAGTCGACTTGCTCTTTTATTTTGATTTGCACAATTTAGAATATTTTATTTTAAATTTACATGTGCAAATCGATTTCCTTTTCTTTTTAATTTTTAATAAAAAAGGGGGACATTACACCTAATCTGTTGTGGAAACATTACTACTGCAAGGTAGATGAGCTAAGTTTAGATGACTAATCTTCTTTATGAGTCAAAAACTTAGTTTGACAAGTACAATAATTCTTGCCAGTTCTTGGAACTGATACCCCCAAATAAAAAGTGTCGCAGGTTTAGTAACGTTGATCGGACCTTCTTACTCTGGCTTGTGGAGATCAGCATTAGAAGGGATAATTTAAATTACGGATCTTGGATGCTAATATACTTGTACTTATGATTAAATATATGTGCCTTGGGCGAGTTGTACTTTGTAATAGTCCTTTGATGGACAAGATTTTTTATATTTAATTAAGATGGCTGATTTGATTATGTATAATTACTTATACTATGGGTTGGGAAACGAATGATCTAAATGTTAAAGAAAGGAATCATATGGTTATGTATTTGATGCCTTAAAGAAGAGTACAATTATGTATCTAGAGATGTATCTCATATTTAGTTGGCATCTCATTGATGTAAAGAATTAATATGGGTAAATGGAAAGAAAAGAAAGTGAGATACGAAACTGAAATTTGAAGGGCAAATTATATGTATTTAGTCATAACTTTGTAAAGGGCCTAAGGTTTCTCGTATTTTACGACTCTATGAATAAATTGTATATGGGTTATGTTATAAAAGTTATATCCGAAGTATGTGACAATCTACTTCTTTATAGAGTCAGTTATGGGTAGAAGTAAGGATTAACAAGTAAGTTTTAAAACTGAACTAGAAGGGAGTAAACATGTGAGTTAATAGCCTTAACTTTAAAAGATGTAAGTCTAAAATTGGGTAATAACCTGGTCCAATTTATAGTTTTCATTATGAGGTAAATACTTGATAGCAAACTAATCAATGAATAAAAAGAATAGGCTTTAATAATCATCAATTTTAAAAAAAGGACTACAATCTAAATTTAAGGGTAAATGGTTAACCAAGTAAAGGGTGTATGAGCCACATGTAAAGAAATGATTTTAATCTATTCTAAGTCTTAGGGAAACTAAGCTCATTATTATTATCAACTTAATGGTCTAAAAATCTGCCTTGGTGAATTATCGGATCAATCAGAAAGTGATAAGTAACCGCCCTCTAAAGGATACAAGCATAGTCAATCTTAGATGAATTTTTTTAAAGAGTAATATGATAAACTTATCCGAAAAGATAGTTATTACTTATAAGACATACAATTTTATACAAGAAGTCATCATACTTCGCATTGCATGCATACTTGACTAAGGATTTAATACACTTTTTCTATCAAAATGTTTAGAATGTATGAATGGGGTAGCGAGGTGATAAACACTTCGAGACCTTATCCTTTCATCCATGGTAATTAGATGTGTAAACTATAATTCACTAAGTAATTGGACTAAGTTTAATAAATCTAGATAATTGTGATGAGACGTTTGTGAGGTGATGGGAAGACAAGTTTAGATGCTATGTGCACGCATCTATACTAAGCATACATAGTACAGACTAAAAAAACTTTGGCCAAAGTAATGTGCTTGTTGGGTACATTGTCTAATCACTGTGATTCCTCAAATTTCAAAGTGTAGGATACATGATGGAGTTTACTAAGTGAACTCTAGGTAGACACTAGAGGATCAATCACATGTTCTCACTACCATAGTGTGGTAAAACCAAGCGAGGCTAAGTAAGAACATTCTAACGAATGTTAAGGGTGATCGTGGAGATCAGGGATTGTTAAAATATAGCACATTATATAGCTTGTAATACAGTTATGTAGTTGCTCGGTTGGTAACTATATAACCACCTCTATCATCAATAAATACACTGCCTGTTCGTCATTTAGACAGTGCAGTTTCGTGCTTCTGTCTTCTTTCTTCATTTTGTATAATCTAACATTGGTATCAGAGCGTTTGCGGTGAGAGGTCGACGAGAGGAGAGGTCGACGAGAGGAGAGGTCGATGCAGTCTGAAGGCGAAGAAGAAAACGCGGGTCGCGAAAAAAGAAGACGCACGGACGTAAAAGCAGACGAGGGGAAGGAAAACAGAAGGGAAAGACGCGCGGGACAGGCGCGGGGCAGACGCGGGGAAGGAAAAGGCGCGGGATAGACGCCAGGAGGGCGAGGACGCGCGGAAAATTAAAAAAAAA
Organism: Taxus wallichiana var. yunnanensis; assembly: GCA_018340775.1. Taxonomy (NCBI): domain Eukaryota; kingdom Viridiplantae; phylum Streptophyta; class Pinopsida; order Cupressales; family Taxaceae; genus Taxus; species Taxus wallichiana. The sequence continues at coordinate 178,231,681 of CM031242.1, read as the reverse complement.
AAAATATACGATCGCGTTTACGACGAGGGCGAGATAATTTGTTTTTCGATTGTGGCAGAGGTAACACTTGTGAACAACAAAGCCCTGGTTTTGTGTTGTAATATTTCTCTGTGGCCACGTATATGCATAAAACATACAGTATTTTTGTTTATTTGGTGGAGAAATTAAAATAATTAAATATATCTGCTGGAAAATTGGTTATTTTATTATTTTCCATTGTTTTGGAATAATAAAATGTCAAACATTACCAATTTGATTTTGCCGGATACACAAAAATTAACGGGCACGAATTTTAATGTGTGGAGCCATAAGATCTTGACACTGGCAGAATTTCGTGGTTTTGAGAAAATAATCACGGGTGTCGAGAGTAGACCTACAAGCAAATTTCGATGATTATGACAAACGTCATCGGGAGGCTCTTCTGCTATTAAAATTGTCGGTATCGGATGAATTGATACCTGAGGTCCGGAATGCCACTGAGGTGAGTAAATTGTGGGTCAGTCTGAAGGACAAATATCAGACGTCGGAGAAGAGTCGGGTTCTATACCTCAAAAATATGCTTTTTTCCGTAAAATTACAAGAAGGTGGATCGTTGTCTGAGCACCTACTTCGGATGAAAGATCTCCGAGATCAGCTTGCTTCCATCAACAAGCCGGTTGATGATGATGATATGGTGGCTCTCATTTTAAACAGTTTGCCCTTCTCGTATGACTTGTTCGTGGAGGCTCTTCATTTAATGGGCGAGAGTCAAACTCTTACGTTTGACAAGGTGTGTTCCTACCTGTTGCAGAAGGAACGGAGACAGACACAAGTTCAAGAGTCCAGTTCTGGACAATCTGAGAGTGCATTTGCTGCACAATCCAAAGGAAAGTGGAAGCGACAGGCTGATGCGTCACCTTCCTCTCCTAAATTTCGATGCGGTGTCTTATTGTCACAAACTTGGTCATGTGAAGAAGGATTGTCAGAAGCGACTAAGTGCCCTGAAGAAGCGGAAGGGGCAAGCACATGTGGCAACAGTTGAGCAACACGAGTCAGAAGATGAGTATGCCCTCATGGCATCTTGCTCGGATGGTGGCAGCCCTACACGGTGCTGGTTTTTTGATTCCGGTGCATCACGACACTTCACGTGTCAACGAGATTGGTATGTTACTTTTCATGCTAATTCATGTTCTTCTGATTCATTACTTTAGGGGATGGAAGATCACATGCTGTGGAAGGGATTGGGGATGTTCGTATCATGTTAAATAATAACACTAAATTGCTTGTGAAGAGTGTTAGATATGTGCCTAACATGAATAAGAACCTGTTATCCATCAGTCAATTAACTGATAATCCTCATATCTCTGTAAACTTTTCTGGTAAACAATGTATTGTGTCTGATGTCAAACATAATAAGGTGGTTGCCCTGGGAATTGGGCATGGAGGTTTGTACAGACTCGTTGATCCTGCCACGGTCAACTTGCATGCCTTAGTTGTGGTAGAAAATACCAGTGTTTTGTGGCATGAAAGATATGGGCATCTCAATCTTCCGTATTTGGCCCGTCTTCATAAAGAAAATATGGTTGTTGGTTTGCCTCCTATCCAGGAAAAGCAGGATATGTGTGTTGGATGTTTTGCAGGCAAACAAAGGCGGAAACCTTTTCCTCATGAAGGTGTTTGGCGTGCAAAGGGGCTCTTAGATCTTGTTCATGCAGATCTATGTGAGCCATCGTGGAAGACTTCCACAGTCCTTGGTGCACGATATTTTCTGTTATTGGTGGATGATCACTCTCGGCGGATGTGGATCTATCTCTTGAAAAAGAAGTCTGATTGCTTTGCTTCTTTTGTCAAGTTCAAGGCATTGGTGGAGAACCAGACCAGCCGGCGGATAAAGACTTTAAGATCCGATAATGGGGGTGAATTCACTTCTAAACAGTTCGCTGTTTTTTGTGAGAAAGAAGGGATTCAGCGTCAGTTGACAGCACCATATACTCCCCAACAGAATGGGGTGGTTGAGAGGCGGAATAGAACTATCATGGAGATGGCCCGGTGTATGATGCACAGTCGTGGAGTGCCATACATATACTGGGGAGAAGCTGTTAATACAGCGGTCTATATACTCAATCGCAGTCCTTGCAAAGCCTTGCAGGAGATCACACCAGAGGAGGCATGGTCTAAAATCAAACCAGAGGTATCAAATTTTCGTATTTTTGGTTCAGCTGCTTATACTTTGGTTCCTGATCATAAGAGGAGTAAACTAGATTCCAAAAGTTCTAGATATTTCTTTGCTGGTTATAGTGATCATTCTAAAGCATATAGATTGATTGATACTTCCACTAATAGAATCATTATTAGTCGTGATGTTGATGTAAAAGAAACAGAGTCTTTCTTTGGCTGTAATCAGCAAATAGACCAGCAACATAGCAGCGATCAGCAAGGGGTGGTCACAGAGATTGGTTCTCTTTCCTTGCCTGATGATGAGTCTGGTCATTCTCATACTCCTCCACAGACTCCAGTACAGTCTATGCTCTCTCCTACTGAGTCTTCTCCATCTCCTGGAAATCAACTTGCATTGGTTTCACCTCCGGAAGTTCCACTAGCTTCCGAATCCTCAGTTCAGCGACGGCCCAAGTGGTATTATTCCACTATTCAGGATCTGACACAAGATGATTTGTCTCCACTCTTAGATGGCCGGTCTCGCATGACACTGCAAGAGGATTGATTACTGCGAGCAAGCTCAATTTGCTCTTGCTTCTGATCTCCTCCATATTCGCGAGCCACAAAAATACTCTGATGCACGAGGCATACCAGAATGGGAAACTGCCATGCAAATCGAGTATGATGCCTTGATTAAGAATGATACCTGGAAGTTGGTGTCATTACCTCCAGGAAAACACCCTATTGGTTGTAAATGGGTGTACAAAATCAAGTGTAAAGCAGATGGTACTTTGGATAAGTACAAGGCTCGGCTTGTTGCAAAAGGTTTTTCGCAACAGGAGGGGATAGATTATGAGGAGACTTTTGCTCCTACTGCAAAGATGGTCACTTTTCGGTTACTTCTTGCTTTTGCCGCTCAATTTGGTTGGAAAATATATCAGATGGATGTGAAAAGTGCATTCTTGAATGGCGATTTGGAGGAAGAAGTGTATATGACTCAACTTTGAGGGTTTCGGGTATGTGGTCGTGAGCATCGGTATGCAGGTTGATTAAGTCCTTGTATGGGCTTAAGCAGGCTCCTCGAGCCTGGTATATTAAGATCGATACACATCTCAGAGATTCGGGCTTCAAACGAAGTCATTCTGATCCGAATCTCTATGTCAAAAGCACACATGATGACATTGTGATTCTTATTGTTTATGTTGATGACCTTGCCATCACAGGCAGTGGAGATGCTGCGATTCATAAGGTAAAATCAGATTTGTGCACTGCTTTTGACATGACTGATTTAGGCCTCCTTCATTATTGTCTTGGTGTAGAATTCTGGCAAGAAGATCACTTGATTTTCATTTCTCAGGTTAAATATGCCACGAATCTTTTGCAAAAATTTAAGATGTATGATTGTAATTCATCATCTACACCTATGGAGGTCGGGCTGAAACTTTCAGCTCATGATGATTCACCACCGGTCGATGAAACATTGTACAGACAGTTGGTAGGTAGTTTGATTTATCTCACCACTACATGACCGGATTTGTGTTTTCTTTGTGAGTTATCTTTCTCGGTTTTTGTCTAAACCGAAACTCATTCACTGGGGAGCAGCAAAACGTGTGTTAAGGTATGTCAAAGGAACTCTTGACTTTGGCATCTTGTATCCGAGAGTTGCAGATTTCACGTTGATTGGCTACACTGACTCGATTGGGAGGTTCAAGTGGATACTCGGAGATCTACCCTTTGGATATATCTTCTCTCTTGGTTCAGGAGTTATTTCTTGGCGAGTAAGCTTCACCCCACTGTGGCTCTCTCTTCCATGACGAGAATACAAGTTCTTTGTTAGTGCTGGTTGTGAAGCGGTATGGCTTCGTCAGATTTTGGTTGATTTTCAGTTTTCACAGGTCACTGCTACACCTCTTTCACTTTTTTGTGATAATCAAGGTGTGTTGAAGATGGTCAAAAATCCTATCTATCATGCCCGCACTAAACATATTGAGATTCATCATCACTATATTCGTCAATTAGTTGACTCAGGTGAAATCTCTCTTCATTTCTGTCCTTCTCAGGAGCAGTCTGCTGATGTAATGACTAAACCTCTTGGTGCTTTCTTGTTTGTCAAGTTTCGGGATAAACTTGGTATAGTTTCTAGGTTAGTCATTAAGAGGGGGTGTTAAAATATAGCACATTATATAGCTTGTAATACAGTTATGTAGTTGCTCGGTTGGTAACTGTATAACCACCTCTATCATCAATAAATACACTGCCTGTTCGTCATTTAGACAGTGCAGTTTCGTGCTTCTATCTTCTTTCTCCATTTTGTATAATCTAATGAGGATATATTAACCCTTACAGCTGCACAAGGTTATCACATTGTTATAGGATGGATTAATTAATTATGACATGTTGCATAAGCTAGCCTTAGCTAGTTATCGATTTAATTATGTAGGGGAATGTCTATTTGTTGTTAAGATAATAAGACTTGTTGCATTAACTAGCTACCTAAATTATATATGCAGAGGAAGGTCTGTTGAATTTTTTTTTTTTTACTAATTTGGGTGTCAAATTTTGGGTCGCTACAGTATGGACACATTTGTACTCTGCAGAGTCCCTTTGACCTACTTTTGTGGTCATTCATTGGACATTAATATAATTATCTTATCTTATCTAACATATTATGTTTGACTATAATTAATATATATGGTTTATTAATAATATAAGTTGTCAAATCTATGTTTTGGATAAAATTTAATCAATCTAAATATATGTTTTTTTTCAAGTTGTAAAATACACTAAAATTGACAAAAGCAGTCCACGGACCGTGTTGGCTAGATTTTCTGCACAACTAAAAACCTAGGCAATCATGAGATAAATCTCCCTCATTTACCGGTGAGGCTCCGTGTAAGATTTTGTCAATTATATTTCCTAATATCTATCTGTTGGTTTTACTTTAATTGCGTAGCTCATGAACCATAACTAGACAATTTTGCAGCAAGTAAGCAGTTGTAAGCAATATGTGTAGAAAAGGGAAATAATTAAATACGAGAAGAAAGGAAAGGAGATGTGCAACCTAACCAATAGTTGACAGAGTTGATCACATGCACATAGACGAAACAAATAGATCTTGAAATGCAAAATTTGAAGCAAATGAAAGTTTCCGATCTAGATCTAAGATAACACAAAGTTTATGCAGAGATCTAAAAAGAAAGTTATCAAGGGTTTCGAGATCAAAGTCCTGGAACACAAGAATGCTGATTACAAATTTTGATCTTTTAACCCATAGGTTCTTCCTCTACCTATAGTGTGTAGAGGGGAAATTACAAATGGGAAACTATAATCGAACTAGAACATGAAGTAGTAAAGGGAACATCTGGCAATCATCTTTGTAGAATTTCTCTCTTAGTAAGATGCATCAAGAGTTTTAGCCAAAATTGTGCACATTTGTCACTTATCTTAAAGAATTTTTCCAAATAACTTAAAGTAATGATTTTTAAACCAATAACCTCAATCTTACATTTTCATCCAGGGAACATAAGAAATAAGAGAAGAAAGAGGAGAAAAAAAAAAGATATGCCGGCTATAACACCTACACTTTATTTTTGTTCGATATTGAATATACTTGTCAAACATGTAATTCAACATTTTCCCATCTGTTTTAACAATAGCCTCTCTCTCGGTTTTGAACTCGCAGCAACCCTCCTGGACAAAACAATGGTGTTAGCTTTTACCTTGTAATATCCCCTTTTGGGATATTATCCAAATATGCAAATTAATTTGTTGAATCGATTCTAGAAGGACTAAACCCTCCTAGTTTGACCTCAAATAATCCAATGTTAGCTTCAATACAACCCAAAAAGGGGTTGGAGTGAGCCAAGGTGGTGGATTAGATGGGAGAACCAGTTAGGAAATTAATCACTTCAAATCTGAAATTAATTGCAGCAGTGAATTAATTAAAAATGCACCATAACAAAGCTGAAACTTAGAAAATTCATAACTTGCTCAATATTCCATATTTTGTCCTCAAATAAAATGCAGAATTTTCTATAAATCAAGGGCTTTCCAACGAGCTACCAATCTGGATTTTTGAACCACTGTAACCCTTCAAAAACAACCCTCAAAATCCCAAACCCAGTCGCTAGGGTTAGAATAAAATCAATAAAAATATTTCAGCCTTTCCACAAGCTTCCAAACACTCCAAAAATCACTCCCTTTGCTCAGAAATAATTTATAGACAAATCAGATTTTTAAATCTGATTATACACAGCTGAAAACAATTATTAATCAAACCCCGTCTGCTGCAATCTTTAAAAATTCATATCTTCCTCCAAACTACTCCGATTTGGGCAAATGAGATATGCCCGGACTCGGAAAAATACAAGGAACAAGATGAACCAAACCAAATTAGAACAACAGTAGCTAAACTCCCAAAATAGTCAAAATAGCAAGTCGCCTAGGGCAAAATAAATTGCTGTTTGCACATAAATTAATTCCAGCACTTGTATTACTCTTAAAACCCTCAAATATGGTCACACATACTCACAAAATTATGCTAAATCAGATCAGATTGCAGATCTAGCTCAAAAGACTCTAAAACATGCCAAACAACCTCCCATGCAAGTCGCTTTAGCTCTAGTAAAAGCAAGAGGGAATCGTGAACCAAGTCGCCAATCCTATAATGGAGAAACAATGCATAACACACACTTCAAAAGGAGCACAATAGAGAGAACAATGGAATCTTCAATATTCTTCAATAATGGATCCAAATGAGAGAGCACAATGCAAGAACTAGGGCATACATCCCAATACTCCAAGCATGGAGTGAAATCAAATGATCAATCAACATGCTCATCCAAGGAAATGCGACCCCTTCTTATAGAATAAGAGGTGCAAATGCCAATGTTTTAAACATTTAATGTTTTCCCTCTAAATAAAAAGTATTTAATAAACCACTACATGTGCACTTTATTTAATTTCTTAATTTAATATTAAGAAATTCCTATCCTATGTGCACATTCTAAACTACCTAGAACTTCCCACTTGTTGCGCTAGACACACCAAGGGGTTACAATGCTTAATAAAAAGAGTGAATCGATTAGGTAGTAATGTCTCTAAAAAGGGGGACATTACATACCTTCTCTAAACCAAGCCCATACCTCTCAACATCACTGAAGCTTTATGAGTCGCAATTGAATCTATCGTGAAAGGTATGACGGCTTCACAAATTTTTTTCGCACCACTAGAATAAATTCTTCACGGGAAGTAGGTAATTCGTTTGGAATGCTCTTCGGCACTTCTCCCATCATATTTTCTAAAGAATCGCATCCTTTTCAACATAAGCTTGAGGATCTCTATGCGGAAGGAAACTGAAATTTCTAATTGCTTCCCCCTTTCTATCAATCCACCAGGTACAATTTTCTCTGCAATTAGCACATCCTCTGGTAACGAATGTATCTTAACTAAAGTATCCAGATGAATTTCAACAACTATGTTCTCATCTTCTATCTGTGTCATTAGTTCCTTTAGTTGAGATACTGCCTTGTGCATATTCTCCAATTCAACTGGTATTCTTTCGAACTATTCTGAAGCTTGGTGAATGATTTGCTCTTTCCATTGAGCAATAGCTTTGACCTGGTCCCCTGCATCTTCCACCTCTTTAATCAGATGATTACTCACTTGCTCATGTGCTAGAATGGGCTGAGAGGAAGGTTTGGCAACCTTAGCAATGATCTCACATAGCTGGGAAACCTGCTTTTGAAGCTTGGTTTTCTCAGCCTTCTCTTTGTCAAGCTTGAGGAATAAAGCGTTCATTAGTGTCTGTGTATCCTACTTTAATCCTTCCGTGGTAGTTTGACATATTGACACTTGATATCTTGCTTTATCAACTGCCGTGAGTTCTCCCTTCTGCTTTCCCTCTGCTGGAACCGATAACTCAGCGAACTTCTATCTTGATTCTTCAATAATCAACCTAGAAGTTATTTTGGCAACTTTAGGTCTTCTATCTTTTCCACCCAAACTCAGGAGCAACTGCAAGTCGTGTTCCTCCAGGTTGATCTCCTCTCTGGCTTCTGGGATTGTCTGCAAAGCCAACCACGATGAAAAATTGCTTCTCGGGGAATGAGAAGTCACTGAATGCACCACCATCTCATGCTCCGACTCTGCTCCATCCGAATTTTCCACAGTGTTGTGACTGCCACCCTCTGAATTGTCCAAAGACAATGCTTTTTCAAACTCTGCCATTTGTGCTTTCAACTTCTCCACAAGGAGAGGTGAAGATCTGAGTGGCTGAGGAGAAAATACAAATGACGTTGGATTCAACGAAGGAACGAAAAGATCTCTTTGGGGTTTTGGAGTTGTTGAAGTGCTATGAGTTGATGTTGGAGAAGTTGGAACTAGCACGATAGCTGTAGAATTGGCCTTCTCTTGTACCTGAGACTTCTTGTGTACTTTAAGTTTCTCTGGCCTCCTGCTACTTTCACCCTCGTGCTTTCTTTTGCTGGAGTCTCCTGCGGTAAAGTTACCTGTGATCTGATTCATCAAAGCTTCGTTGAGCAACACCCCTTTGTCACAACAACCGTTTGAGGTGTTAACCAGAACTGCGGAAGATCTTTCCTCAATCGTTTGTCACCACCAATGTTTTCCTGAAGAGCAGCTCTATCCCCTCCCATCTGATGATATGTGTCAAGTATCACATGCCCATCATCCGTGAGATCTGTAGGTATCCGTGCTAAACCATAATCAGACACTTGTTGCACCGATAACCTGCTGAAGTCTTTCTTCCTGACTTCATATTCGTTTTTGCACTTCATCCAGAAGTCTTCCAACGAAGGCACATGTGAGTATTCTTGGGAGATTGTCTTCTTCGCTACCCCATATGGATCAAAGTTTAGCCGTCGTTGGGAAGAACTCATGCTCATATTTAGAAAACATTTTGGCTTCGATTCCTCTAGCTTTGTGGATGCTCTGGCAGCTGTAATAACCCACTGTGACCGAGAAAGAAACCCGTAGACTTATGTCGCTTTGATTGTAAGTCATGCATCTCCACGAGTACATCGCACAACTCTATGATGACCCACTGTCGCTTGGATACCTCGCAACTTAACTGGTTCTCTCGAAAATCCGATTACCCTGAGATACGTGAAGTCTGTAAACTGGATGAAAATACAGCCATGCTGGGATACAACTTCCCAAGCTTCTTTGCTTACCCTGCTGGTCTTCATATCACTATTTAATTTGCAGATGAATCCATAGAAGAACCCATCGTTGACCACCTTGTAATCTTTGTGGCATTCAAGAAGCGTAAAGCGTGGGAAGCACTCAATAATAGGATCTTTCGACAATATACCCCGTGTATCACTTGGAAAATATACCGCGAGGTCAGCATATACTGTATGAAGTCATTTTGAAGCTGTACGTCCGCCTCACACTTCGGAGCTACTTACCGATGTTATCATTGATGATCTCCGCCCAATTGATTATCGAATCAACTCTGTTGATCTCAATGGTTCTCACGAAAGCATACATCTATGAGTGGAAGTTGTGAGTATTGACTTCTCCACTTAACCTGCAAAGCAATTTAGTAATATCATCCACCTCCTGCACCAAATTGGATCGCGGAAGAGTCCTCGGGAACTTTGATGGAGACCTGGGCTTCTTCATATATCTGCTATTCATTATGCCCACGCAATCTGCTTTGTGTTTCTCCCATCTGTTGCCAACATCCAACATGCTAATTGCAATCACCACCGGTCGTGTCGGAATCTTCAGACAATAATTAATAAATTGTGCATCCAGCCTGATTATTGTCTTTTCCCGCAGATCCTGAATTGTTCTGGAAAGAGGATGCTATGACCTTGCACACTCCATAACAAATTCAAGCAACTGAGTTGTGACTGGAAACGCTGAGGCTTGAATAATCCCATTGCTTTTTATTGCCCGCATGAGAGATGTCCTTCTCGGCCCTGGATCTGTCAATTAATTCGGAGATGGGTTTAGGGCCTATGTCCATGTCATTGATATCAACAAATCTAGAAGCTATGCATGACTCTGTTGATCCTTCTCTTTCATCACACTTCATCATGGTGGAGCAATCTTTTATCGAGTTCTTTTTCTTTTAATTCTGCCGGAATTCCTTACAATTGGATCAATTTGTGCGGATCTAGCAATTTCTTCAGATTCGGAATATATATTCAATGTACCTGACATTGATTTGAACTCCCTTTCACTTATATGAACACCTGTAATGAATACCTGCAATTAATTCAAACAAAGATGGAGTCCATGGCATGAATACTTGATTTCTATCACCAACATCTTATAAAGCCTCGCTGCCCTAAAATTTGAGGTTTTGCTTGCATGCAAAGCAAGCATAAATATTTTTAAATTCACCTGGGCACTTATACCAACATACAAATAATTATCATAGCAAAAATCAAGCCATTCCAACCCTAGGCGCCAAACCTCAAGCTTGACAATGAAAAACACCTTTTGATGCACAAAACCTCCTTCCCTTAGCACCAAAATTGTCTAGGCTGCAATCCTTAGGAAAAAGAATTAATTGCTTCTTCATTATGGCGTCCCATGCTCATATAGCCCTCTGCATACTATTTTTAATAATTACCCTTCCTATTTCTGACAATTTAATTAATAAATAATCGTGTCTATTCACCCAAAATTGGGCGCCCAATTATGCATGCTGCTGGTTGCTTTGAAATAAATTCATTTTATTTATTTTTAGCATGCACCTTTAGTTCTCTTTGGCTTGTCTTCTTGTATTGACTTTTCTTCCATACATGGCACCAAAATTAGGTGAAAAAGCCATAAATAAATATCATTAAATACATTGTTTAATGCCAAGGTGGGTCTCACTTTTTGGCAAGGATAATTTCTAAAAATAAGAAGTCAACTTTGATGGAATTTCTACCCCGCACCGAAGCTTCAAAAATACCCTCTTCCACTTAAGTTATTTGACTTTCATAATGAGAATTTTTACCTCGCAAGGCGGGTAAGAAATTCCCTACTGTCTGCCGCCGCAAAATTCCCACTGGAAAATTAAATCATCTCCCAAAAAGTGCGACTTGCATGGAAAATAGCCGTCTTTGATAAAGTGCAACTTGCATGGGTGAATAAACCTCTTTGATGGGAAAAGTTAGCCTGCTAGGCAAGCAAGAAATTCCCATTGGTGCTTTAAGTGATTCTTTATTTTATAATGGAAATTTTTACCTTGCAAGGCAGGTAAGAAATTCCCGCCTGCCTGCCACTACCAAAAATCCCATTGCAACTTAGACCCATTCATTCCAAAAAGTGTGACTTGCCTAGGAGAGGCTTTTTGTGCCTGACTTCATCTTTTTTGGTCAGAAGTTTGCCTTCTGAGGCTGATTCCTTCTGGTGTTGAGGCCGTAAATGATCTCCAAATGCTCCAAGCAATTAAACAGACTATACAGAACAAAGAACGGACCCAGGGGAATTTAACAGACAAATTGCGGAGAAAACCGGAGAAAAATGCAAAAGAAATAAATAAAACCAAAAAACGTTGCCAGAAGTTGCAGACAATGCTCTGAATTCATTCCTGGTGAAAATCCTATTGAGATGTGTGAATACTGGCATGCAAAACTTCAACAGGATTCAACCGGAGCACAATTTACTTCAAATGGGGCTTTATTTATTTAATAAATAATTAAATAAAAATTTCCCATGAGACAAAACTTGGCGGAGGGATAAAATGAGTTTCAGCATCTAGGGTATTTGTCGAAATTGGCTCATATGATTCACTGGGAATATCTTAACGTAATAAAGACATCTTCTGGAAATAAAAACACGAAAAGACCCGTTATTTTAAAAAGAACGAATATTTTTCAAATGGGTAGTCCCAAATTTTAGGGTGAAATCTGGGGACACCAGACCATCAAATTCCAAGCTCTGCTCCTTTCCCCATTGCTTCCAACAAATAGGGCAACAAGATCAACACATAGTTTTGTCTTCATTCACGCTTCTATATCTTATGGTTCGATATCACTTAGCTAAACCCAAACTAAGTTTAGGGTTTGATAAAATAAATAGTGACGGTAGTACGTTAAAAATTATCCCGTGGTTACTATGTGTTACTGTGCTAGTTACAAAGGCTTGTAACAAAACACTCTTTAGAACAAAATTGTGTGTGTGTGTATATATATAGGCATATACCTATTTATAAATGGAGGTTATAAAAGTAAAATACTAGAAGACTGGCCCTTATTAGACCTTAAGAGATTGACCAAGGTCAAAACCCTCGGGCCCAAATAGGGTTAAAAACTGAAACTAGGGTAACAAACATCCTATCCTTGAAATCAACCAAACACAAGAAAATAATGTATCGCATAACCCATGCAATAATAAATTTCGTTAGAGTTTTAATGATTGGTTTCAGTCTGCTGCTCTGTGGAACTCGTCAACATGGAGAGAGTGGCATTCCTGCATCCACTTCGGACATGTAGTAGTTAATCCCAGTTGATTTGATATGCTGAATAACCATCTAATCATAATCATATGATAATCAAAACTGAATTTAAAGCATTATGCTATTAATCACTCATTTCTAGCAAATCTGCTCATCAAGTACAATAAGTGGTAAAAAAATCTGCATTTAAATAAACTGATTATTTCAGTCTGCTTCTCTGTAGAACTCATTGACTTGGAAAGAGTGGCGTTACTGCACCTACTTCGGACAACATGAAGTAGTTAGTCCAAGTCAATGTAATATGCTGAATAATCATTTAATAGTAATCACATAATAATCAAAACTGAAAATCAAGCAATTATCATTTATGATATTAATCACTCATTTCTAGCAAATCTGCTCATCAAGTACAATAAATGCTAAAAAATTCTGCATTTAATAAATTGATCACATACATCTAATCTAGATGTAAAACCCACGTATGTCATAATTCTGAATAATGTTTATCATAACTGATAAAATAAATTTCAAACACTGTTTATTAAGTCTCAAACATTGTTTATTAATATTTTAAGTATTTCCCGAACAACAGTCTGAATCTGTCACCAACAGTTGAACTGAAAGCTACATGTATATGGGAAGCACAATTTGCAGTTAACGGGGACAACTTGGGTTGGAGTTAGTTGTGTGTTCTCCTCATTCATGAGTCTCACGCTGGAAGGCCAAGACACAAAAGTATTTTGTGACTTGAGGAAGAGACTGCTGAGGGCTGAAAGGTACCTAGATAGTGCCACACTGATTATAGTTCCAACAGGAAATATAGATAACAAAAGTCAAGACCTGAGAGCAGAATTTAAATGGCTTGGAGGAGGTAAATAGATCAATTATAAAAGAAACTGTAAGTGGGATGCGCTCCTTGAATCTATTGCAGACCTAAATGTGAGGGAGATATTGTTCCGAGGCATCTAATCGGCACTTACATTGATTTACACTGCCTAATTCTTTACCAATTTGAAGGGTGTTAATCAGAGGGATAAAAAGTATTTAAAGGATTAGTTGAATATTATTGTGGTTTCTTCTCTCTAAAGTAGTTGTAACATTTAAGAAATGTATTGATGTCAGAAATTTGTTTTAGTTGACATTTCTTTCAGTTAGAACTCTTTTTCTTCATTTGGATGCTGGTGGATGCAATTTTTTAAACTTTTAATTGGTTCTATGTATTGAATTTTTAGTTTCTAAAATCAATTTAATTTTCCCAGAAGAGGATGCTTGTTCAAGAAGAGGCTTTTGTTCATATTACTCCAGCCATTCCAGGAGTAGCTGACAGGCCAACATCACATCACCTTTTCAGGGCACTTTCTGGTGACAAATGTGGCATTTCTTTAGATGTTTGGGATGCATATATTTCTGAAATATTGAGGTTGGTTTGTTCTTTTGTTTGAATACAGTTTTATTTGGAGTACAGGAACTTCAATGAACCTGGCTAGACCTTAATTAAAGTGGAGTTTCTTTCTTGTCTTATTAAAGACTGCCGATTTATATGGTTGAATAAAATGTATAGCTTTGCCCTAGATCAATGAATATTTGATATTTTCATTGAAAGAAAGGACCAGCAAAGGAAAAAGGCACAAACAGAAATAACAGAAATAAACCATAGTTTGCACACTCGGACTCACCAAATACTTGGCAGACCAAAGAACATTCGACTTGGCAAATACTTGACAACTTCAAAATAACTTAAATATCTCTAAAAACATGAATTTTATACAAAATATAGATACAAAATGTATTAAATGAATCTTTAAAACTTTGGGGAAGTGTTTTCTATTAGATTTGAACACAAATAGAGTATTTGTAAATTGACGATCTCTCTTGCAGGACTCATTGGTGCATCAATCTGCCCGAGTGCATGTCTTGAGGAGTGTACTAGGAAACTGGTGGGGTTGTCTCTATTTTAGGAGAGATGTCCATATGATTTTCTGTTATACCTATCTATTCCTTCATACTACTTTCATACCTCCTTTGATGTCTCCCTGAAACCTTGAAACTTGGCTAAGTCTAAAATCTGATAGGACTCTCCAAAACATAGAATTTGCATCATTGCTCCTAGATGTCTGTAGTTGCTCCCCAATATTCTGGAATTATATACAGAAAATATAAGTTGAAGTATAAGAATGTAAATGTCAATGTAAACTTATACTTTATGTTAATTTTATGCATATATTGGCATGAACTTGCAAAGTACTTGTGGCGAGTGTTGTCCGTAATGTCCCTTTTCTGGACATTTTTGAAAATGAAGAACTGAAGACCCTCAACCCATTTTCTCTCCCCGCGGGTTCGAGGATAAAGCTTGGGGATTGCTTTGAGGTGTCTCGTTGTTCGCATTCAGAGCCCTTGGCATGTCTTGCGCTACAAGGGGGAGTCTCTAGTTAGTTTTAAAATGTGCACATAGGTTAGTTACTTTTTATTATTTAATTAGAAAATAATAAAGTGCACATAAAGTTAGTCTTTTAATATTTTAATTAAGTTTTATTAGTTTTCCCTCCAAAAGGGAAAAGGTCGGCCATTTGAATGTTGCACCCCTTATCTTATAAAAGGAGGTTGCATGGCCATCTTTTGGTATGTTGGATTAAATCATTTGTCTCTCCATGCTTAAATGAGATGTATATCCAAGGAATGTATGCCCTAGTTGCTCTCTCTCTCTTTGACAATCAAGTTGGAGCTATTGAAGATCTGATTGAAGACTTATATTTGCATTATTGTGGTGGATTATCATTATTGTTTATGCCCTAAGTGTGGCGAATTTCCTTGGTGGAATATTTTAGTGCAAATCCGGTTTTTCCTAACTCTAGCGAGTAGGGTTTGGGGCTGTTTTTCCACATTTCGTGCCCAGAAAATATGCAAAAATAATAATTGGATTCTTCATAATTTTGTGAACATTTTGATATGTCATTTGTGTGATTTGGTTGGGTATTTTGTGAGATATTGAATTTACAAATTTTGACTGACTTTAGGGCAGCGACCTGTTCTAGGTTTTGTGACAGCTTTTTGGGGTCTTCCCACCCTTGGAATTTGGCAATTTTGGGCTTTTTGGAAAGATAAAAATTCAAGGATTCTTTTGGTCTTTGTTTCATGCGAAAATACTAAGTTTTGAGGAAGTTATGCCCTTTTCAAGTTCTGTTGTGTTTTCCTTTCGAATAAAAATCAGATCTAAGGTTTTTGGAGAATTTCTGAGGTTATTTGGGCTTCATAAATTAGTGGCAGCTTTGAGGATTAATTTCATCATTGTTGGGCAAGTTTGGATGCCCTAATCAGCCCTAAATGTGTGGGGCGAAATAGTAGGAGGGCCAGATCTGCATGTTTGGTAGTTGTTATAAATTGGTTTACATCATCTTGTTCCTTGTATTTTTCCGAGTTCGGGCATATGTCATTTGCCTAGATCGGAGTTGTGTAGAGAAAGTTATCTTTGTTTTGAAGATCGCAAACATGATTAGGGTTTCAAATTTAAATTATTTTCTAGCTATTGTAAAATCTGATTTGAATATGTTTAAATTTTGATTTTCTTCCAATCTATCCCACCACCTTGGTTAGTTCCAACCCCATTGGGTTCGAAATAGCTGACATTGGGATATTTTAGGTTGATGCAAAAGGGTTTATCCATTCTTTGATTGATTTTGACAAGTATTTCTTGATTTCCTAACTTGTTTAAAAAGGGGACATTACACTGTCCCAAAACTCTTCACAGACTCAAGCAGTAGTATATTGAGAAAATACTCGTTTTAAAATATTTTTGCAAGTACTGAGTACTCAATGTTTTCCAACTATGAGATAGACCACCTTCAATATATCTCACTCTGTACTAAGTTTTTTGTTTAGTGTCCTTGAATGGCCATTTTAAGCTTTACAAATTATTAATACTTCATGTAAGTATTCTCTGCGAGTTCCCAAGTTTATATGAGAGATGTCACATGTATCCATAGTTGAAGTCAACGTTTGTCATTAAGAATTTTTTCATTTCCACTTTGTAATCATTATGGGTAGGCACATAAATGCATGTTATGATTTTCTTATAGGCATTTTCAATTAATGATGTTGTAATAGAATGCGATTGATGATCCATAGAGGTGCACTTAACTTGTAGTAGTCCATTTATGTTTAAAATAAACACATTTGAACTGCGTGGCGGAGGTACAACCAGATTAAGTAGAATTGCGACCGAGTAAACCGAGTCACAACTTGTGATCATCAATAATTCCAGGTAATGTAGTGCAATTAGCATGGAATGATAAATTTACAAACTAGTAGAGATAAAAATTGTCATTTCGGAGTGGAAGAAGCAATCAACTAAGTTTTGTTTGGTCTAACAAGTGCTTATCATTTACGCTGGAAGTATTTTATGCTGATCTAGGGGTATTGATTTACGCCTTGATTCAGTCCGCATCTCATCATTTGTGCATCAAATTCATACAAGGAAGTTTAGAGCTAGTCAGTAATGTCCCCTTTTCTAAATTAAAAATAATTAATAATATTTTAAGTTGGGCCCACCAATTCTTATTTTGGGACAACTTCATATTATTATTATAAAATAAAAAGTATTTTTAAATACTCTTATGAGGTCGGTCTTCTTAAGGGAAGATTAAAAAGTGCATTGGGCTTCTAATTCATCCTTGGCGCCAAAAAGGAGGATATAAAGGTGGATCAAATGGCCTAAGAAAGGTTATGCATGTTTATTTCAAAGATTGATATCTTGGGTTTGTGCACGGCGTGCCCTACTCTCCACTGAAGACGAAGACCTTTGGTGTGGCTCAACTTTGAGGACGAAAACCCTCATTGGATCCTATTGGGGATGAAACCCTCAATAGTCACAACACTTGGGGACGAAAACCCTCATTTGTTGCATTGGTGGCTTCATACAAGAGTCACAAGTGGACTTAATTGGCTGATTTTTGGAACAACAAGGTGTTTATCCATGCTTAGGGCACTCCTACTTCAACTAGGGCACTTTCTAGGGTGTTGGCACCCTTCCTTCTTTGGAGTGACCCACCTAGGAAGTTCGAGATCAATTTTGAGAGGGTTTCCATGGTTGGAAAATTGTGATTTTAATCTAAATAGTCACTTTGTTGGCTAGATTTTCGCATAGCATAAAACCTAGGCAATCATGAGATAAATCTCCCTCATTTACCGGTGAGGCTCCGTGTCGATTTGTCAATTAAAGTATGCTAGTATTTATATGGGGTTTTACTTTAAGCTCATTCACTCATGAACCATAGCTGTACCGCTCGCAAAGCAAGTAAGCAACTGTTTAAGAAAGGAAATATTTATAGAAGGGAATTATAAAAACACAGAAGAAATGGGGAAGATGTGCATTCCAATCAATAGATAATGAGTTGATTGCATGCACATAGAAGAAACCAATAGATATCAACACAGAATTATAAGCAAAGGTAGCTCTAGATCTAGATCTAAAATAGCACAAAGTTTATTCAAAGATCTAAGATGGAAAGCTAGAAACAAAATACACCGTGACACAAAGTTCTTCGGAAATCTGCTCTGTATATTCCTTTACTTTAAGTGGCTATCGGGGTTTTAGCACAAAGTCTGGAACACAAGAATGCTTGCTTCTAAATTATGATCCTTAACACGGAGGTTCTTCTTCTACTTATAGAATGTAGAAGGGAAAGTACAAATGGGAAACTCAACCTGAAATGGCACATGTGGAAGTCGGAAAAGAAACAACTAACAATCTCCCTTCTGGAATTCCTCTTTGCATGACATGTATGATTTGCAACTAAAAATAGAACCTTCTATTTTGCACGTCTGCCACCTATCTCCAAGTAGTTGACTTCTTCAAGTAATGGCTTTTAAACCAATCACTTAAGTTGTATAATTTGATTGATCGCTCAATTATTTTGTCGGAGGAAAGAAGAAGGAAGAGGAAAGCTGCAGTCTTGTCTTTTTTCATGTCTGCATGCAGCTAATTCTTTTGCCTTTGATTCTCACCTAACTGGATCGGGAATAATGGATCTGGAAGCAAGTGGATCTGAAAACAAGCTGGATCTAGAAGCGAGCTGGAATTTTTCCTTCGCTGTCTTCTCTTTTATCCTTGAAGCTTTTCCAGTTCTTCTCCTATACATGCATCAATGCGATGTCTGCCGTAAATAACTCATCATTTTTATTTTTAATTGCATATGAGCAATTAAAATTTTTGGAAAGCACTCCGGGTGAATGCAACTTCAATGAAGGCTTCAACTGGAAGATTGGAAGCACATGCACAAGATCCTGGAAGAAATTTTCCACGCACTTACTTCTACACGGGTTGCATTAGAAACAAGAGGATGAAGCCTTTGTGCCGGAAGCTTTTGCAATTATGAGATCTGGATCTGGATCTGGGCCTATTGAATTCAGCAAATCTAGAAGCTACGCATGATTTCGCTGAGCTTTCTCTTTCATCTCGCTTTGCCATGTCATATTTCGAACAATCTTTGTCTCGAGCAATTCTTTTTCTTCTTACTCGCCGGAATTCTTCAAAAGCAAAAGTGCAGATCTGGATAATTCTTGATTCGAAGGATAAATTCAATGTATTGGACATTGATTTAAGCTCCTTTTCTTTTGTAAAGCACTTGTAAGCGAATTCTGCAACTAATTCAGACAAAGATGACAACCGGACCATGAACAGTGGATTTTAATCATAAAAATCTGTATAATTTAAGCCTGCTGTCCCAAAAATTGATGTTTTGTTTGCATGCAAAGTGAACATGAATTTCTCTAACTTCACCTGAGCACCTGTATCACTTATGTAAACAATTATCTAGACACAAATCAACTCCCTTCAACCTGTGCGCCAAAATTGGAAGCTTTTAGCATTGATTTCACCTTCTTTTGAGCAAAAATCCTCTTCAAATGGGGCGCACTTTTCCTCTGGGCTGCACTTCTTTACCTATGAATTAATTAATTCATCTTTATGGCAGCCCCTGCTTATATAACCCTTGTGATTCTATAATTAATTAATGCCTTTTTATTATTGGCAATTAATTAATTAATTAATAAGCTTCACTCTTCAAAGGGGGCGCCTATTTTGTGCATGCTCATGGCTGCCATTAAATAAATTAAATTTATTTAATTTTAGACTTTCGCCTTCGATTAACTCAAGCCTCACAAAGTATGCTTTGACCTTAGCCACCGAAAATAGGAATTAATTTAATCATTTAATACTTAAAAAGTATTATTTATCTCCCAAATGGGGCTGCATTAAATAAATTAAATTTAATTAATTTTGGAATTCTATTTTTAAATTCCTTTTGTCCACTTTCCTTTGTTGACTTTTCCACAAGCACTGGGTGCAAATTGGGTGAATAAATATTAATAAATATTTATTTAATGCATTATTATTCACCCAAGGTGGGTCGCACTTTTTGGAATAAGGAATTTCTATTTTTAAAAGTCACATGACAATGGGATTATTTACCTTGCAAGGCAGCCTGAAAATCCCATGATTCACTTAAGTCGTTTGACTTTCATAATGGGATTATTTACCCTGCCAGGCAGGCAATAAAATCCCATGATTCACTTAAGTTGTTTTCTTTTATTCCACAATGGGAATTTTTACCCTGCAAGGTAGGTAAGAAATTCCCACCTGCCTGTTGCCTCTAATTTTCCCATCATAACTTAAGTGACTTTGCCTTCATGGGAAAAAGTACCCTGCAAGGCAGGTACAAAAATCCCACCTGCCTGCTGCGACCAAAAATCCCATGATCCACTTAAGTTGTTTGACTTTCATAATGGGATTATTTACCCTGCAAGGCAGGTAAGAAAATCCCATCAATGCCTTAAGTGATTTTTCTTTTATTTCACAATGGGAATTTTTACCCTACTAGGCAGATACAAAATTCCCACCTGCCTGCTGTTTCCAAAAATCCCATGATCCACTTCAAACCCTCTTTTTCCAAAAATGCGGCTAGCCCCAGAAGAGGCATTTTGGTGTACGACTTCGTCTTTTCCCGAGAGAACCAAGCGTTCGATGGCGAATTCCTTCGGCACAACGTGCATATGTGATCTCCAGCTACTCCAGGCCAAGAATCAGGCCAAACCGGCAAAGGAATTGATCTAGAGAAATTTCACAGAAAACGAAACGGGAAAACACAAAAACACAAAACGTTGCCAAAAGTCACAAATAAAGTCCAGAACTCATTCCTAGTTAAAACCCTACTGGTATATAGGAATAATGATATGTACGATCACAACAAAGTTAAACCGGAGCACAAATTGCCTCAAACGGGGCTCAAAATAATTAAATACAAATTTCCCATGAGACAAATCCCGAAGACAGAATATAACAATTTTGGGCATCTGGGTATTTGGTGAAAATGGATAATATGGCTCCTTGGGAATATCTCGACACATTACATGAACTTTTTGGCAATAAAAACACAAAACGACCCATTATTTTAAAAGTACGAATTTTTTTCGGATAGGGTAGTCTCAGATTTCAAGATGAAATCTAGGGACACCATAGCTGATACGTTTTGGATACGGGAGTAGGTATGGAGTATCCAATACGCGGATACGACAAATTTTTTTTGGCCCTGGATACGACAAAGACAAAAATATATAAAAATAAAAAAATATAAATTTCAGCCTTCTAAATAGGAATTAAGTTATTAACCACATATTATGCATATGAAAGACAAGATAAAAGACATGTTATAAGCTAAATAAGTGAATAACCACAACAAACAAGCTAGGATACCGATAAAGATTAGAAACTTAAAATCTTAAAAGTTAAATTAAAATAGTTAAATTGAACACAATGTGAATCTCATGATATATTAAATTCAATCTATTAAAATTTACACCAAATTAGTCATGATCAAAGTTCAAATGAAAAACTATTTTTCAATATTCATCATATTCCTCTTCAAGAGGATCAACATCATTGCATCATCATCATTACGTGGTTCATTAGAACCACATGGACTCGAACCACTCCCACTAGGGCCACTGCCAGTTGCACCCCCTTGTGCATGTAGGTCTCGCGGTGCCACAAAACTCTCCTCATCATCTAATGCTCCATGGTGGGAAATGGAAGCATCCAAGTCAACTATCTCTAGATCAATATCCCAATGTTTTGTTGTCCCTTCCTTGTACTCCATGCTTGTGGGATAAAAGGCACAAGTTGGAATGTATGTATACCAAATCTTTAGCCTTTTTAGCCCCCAACTTGTTGCGCTTCTATGAGTGGATGAAGCTATATGTACTCTAGTTGCGCTTAGAGGAAGATGAACTTGCAACCTATTGAGGCAACACAAAGTCAATGCAAAGTTCAAACTTAAACACTCAAACTTAAATTTAAAAAAACTAAAAGTTATAACAAAAAAGGAAAGAGAATTAAAAAACTTACCTGTGCCAAGACCTTGATTGCAAGAGGTTGTAAGTAAACCGATGCATGACCATGGAGGTACCACCACATATGAGCATCCATTTTGTATTTGCTCCGAAGAGCGAGAAGACCATGACTGTTCTGTTATGAAATTGCCAAACTTTACCATAACCATGTCTTGGGCCTTAGAATCAGTGAAGAGCCTAGCCAATGTCGCCATATATCCCTCATTGACTTCCACATCCTGTATGGTGCTACCCTCCCTGGCAAGGAAAGGATCTCTATCGTTGTAGAATCTAGGAGTCAATGCAAAAGCAAGTAGATGTAGTAAGGTGGTCATTTTGTTCCACCGCTCAATGAGGATTGATTGCACTTGTTTGAAAAATGTTTCCTCGGGATCTTGTTCTTTTGCATTTATGACGGCTTTTATCTTCTCAATCATTGAGTTGATGCCATCATATATCTCTCCTAGACATGGCTGATCCATGTCAGTAAAGCGGATCATGCTCATAATGGGCTTAGTAAAACTCAACAGATATTCCACTCGATCCCACCAAATGTCATCTAAGATCATGCTCTTCACTTTTTGAGCCCGTTCAGTGTTTGATTGCCTCCATACAAACCAAAGGTTGGAGGTTACCATCCTCATGAGTGCCTGTTGCACCTTCACAAGTCGTCTCAAGACGATTGTGTGTGATGCAAATCAAGTCTCAACAACCTAATATAATAAGAATGAGAAACAAAAATTAAAAAAAAATTGAAACTTTTGAATACTAATTATACTATATTTTAAAAATAAAAAACTTATATTTAAATTTTAAATTAAAGAAAAAAGAAAGGTAGCTTTCCTTACCTTCAACAACTCCAACTGCGAGAATGATCTAAAAATGCCCTGTGATTGGTGATGGTTGGTGACAAACATTTGGATCTCTTCAGCCTCTACATACACTTGTTGGATCCACTCTATTTTGTTGGCCATCTTTTTTAGCATTAAATTTAGTGAATGGACGACACATGGTGTCTAAAAATATGCCCATACCTTGCCTCAACTAACATTCCTGCGGCTTTGCAATTTTGGCATTGTCCGTTATGAGTTAGACAACACTTTGAGGTCCCACCGCCTCCATGGATTCGAAGAGGATGTTGACAATGAATTGGGCATCCTTCACTCGCTGCTCACAATCAATCGCTTTAAAAACATTGCCCCTTTAGGGCATACTACAATCACATTGATTAAAGGGCGGTTTCTTGCATTTTTCCATCCATCAGAAATGATGGACACACCTATTTTGGCCCATGAGTCTCTAATTGGTTGCATAAGGAGGTTTCCACATATTTTTTTTGTTTATCCAATAGGGTGGTGCAGATCTTCTCATAGCCTGGTGATTTGTACCCTTTTGGGGCCTCATTGATGGCTTTCACCATCTCATGCCAATAAGGTGACCTCACAACATTAAATGAAAGCCCATTAACATATACACATCTTGCAATGTATTCATCTGTAATTTCCCGCACTCATTACGAAAGGCCTTTTCCAATGGCCCTTTTGTCTTACTTTTCTTTCATGAAAGGGAAGCATTGTAATATCTCCTTTTGGGATATTAATTAAATTTTATTAATCTACTTGCAATAGAAGTAAACTTAGAAGAGAAACCCTTCTAAGTTCACCTCAACTAACCTAGTGTCGGCTTCAATACAACTCAAATGGGGTTGGATTGAACCAAGGTAAGGGTTTAGATGAGCTATCTAGTCGGAATTAGCACTTCTTTAACCAATAACTTTGCAAAAGTAGAAAAATAAATTAAAAATGCTGAAAATGACTGCAAACTTCAAAAATTGATATCTTCCTTAATATGAACTCTTTTTGCATGAAACAAATTGCAGATGGAAGATTAAATTAAGAGCTTTCAAAAGAACCAACAATCAGAATTTTCCACCCACTGAAACCCACTCAAAACAGCCCCGAATTTGTAGAACAAGTCACTAGGGATAAGGAAAAATAATTATTTTATTTCTAGCTCTTTTCCCTTCACTTCTCAGCCCAATAAATGTTGTTTCAGATCTGCAATAAGGAAGTTATAACAGCAGATCGAAAAACCCTTCAAACCCTTCCAAAACACTGTTAATAAATGCCTGTAAGTCGACTTGCATTAAATAAATTCCAGCAGTGTTAGCAAGCTCCAAATATCATGAAATAAGTGCATTTATCATAGAATAATGAGCAAGAACAATTCAGATTTTATTCTTGCAAAAATAACATTCAAAACACCATAAATCTCCTTCAACAAGTCGATTTATATCATGACAAAACTAGTAGCAATTTCTAGAATTAATTGATCAAATGATAGCTCGAAAACTCTCCAAATAACCTCACAAACTCTCTCAATAATGGCGCCTTCACTTATATTGAATAGAAATGCAAATAACTTATCAATTCAAGCTCTCAAGGGCACACACACTTCACAATGGGTGGTGTTGAGGACACCTTTTGTTTTTTATCACAAGTGGGCATACATCCCTCTTCAAGCATGAAGATAAGTTATAATAACCGTCAACATGCGAAAATGAGTGCCCATCATCTTCTTTTATATCTTTTCCTTGCTCAATCTCCAAAGTTCCTTCTCCATTTTTGCGCCAAAATCTAGGAGAGAATCTTATTTTAAAAAGTGCCTAGAAATCACACTCAAAACAAATATTAAATGCATGGGGAAATTAAATTAAATGATGCCCATATGAATCGACCCATGCTTAGAATAAATCAATTTATTCAAATATTAATTATTAAATAATCCCAAGAAAATGTGACTTGCTTGGTTACTTTATTTACTTCAAAAACAAATAATTATCATCCCAAGGAAATCGATTTTCTCTCTCTTATTTTTGATTTGCACAAAAATATATTTTGATTTTTAAATTCATATGTGCAAATCGATTTTCCCTTATTTTAATTTTTATTTGAAAAGGGGGACATTACAAGCATCCTCATTATCCTTGGAGGTAAGAGCCATAAATGGATGTGGCATGGCCACAATGGGGATCCAGTACATGTTGGGACAAAGAAGCCTCGTTGATCAAGATGAACTTCCTCTTTTGGCCAATGGATGACTCTTTTTCATAGCCAAATTGTCCTTTGCATCTTCTCGCTCTTTGATATATGCCAAAAATTTTGCTTTTAGCACCCCAACATTATTCTTCCCCTTGCATACTCTTATACCGTTACCCGTTATCGCACACAAGTGGCTTTTCACCCGACTGTAAGAGCCTTTGAATACTGATTCACAATCATTGCATTTCCAAACAAAACAACCACCACTTGGAAGTTGTTCAAGTATTGTTACATGCCTCCATAATGGCGAATTTAGGTCAAATTCCTTGACCAAAGATTTTCCAGAAGAAGTGGAACTTGTTGCCATTGTAGAAGTATCTACAAGGTTCAAACCAAACAACATAAGCAAAGAAAACAATGGCATGTATTGAAAATTTCAAAAATTAAATAGAAGAGAGAAAAATGATGAACATAAGCAAAAAAATGAAGTGTGTGAAAGATTAAATAACAAAAAAAAAGGAGAAACAAACTTAGAAATTAAATAAAACCTTACCTTCACTTAATAAACCACAAATCCTCCTCCTTTGCAGCTCCTCACACTCCTACAAGCTTAGGAAAATACTTGCAATGCTTTTTGTTGAAGTATCAAACCCTAGACAAGCACAATGCAATTTTAGAGAGCCAAAGATGAAATGAGGAAGGAGAGGTAAGTTTCTTTGCTTTATGTTTTGTTTTTGTGTTGTTCTTTTGTTTTATTGTTTAGAGTTAGCTTTTAGGGTTTAAATTAGAAGAATATTATAAGGCTTTAAAAACATGTTAAAAAAAAAAAAAAAGGCGTAAAAGGGGGTGGATATGGCTCGAGAGTGGGCAAGGTACGTCGTGTACCTGCGGATACGCCGTGTACAACCGATCGTGCACAGGCGTATCTGCAGTACACAACTTACCCTGCCGGCTCCCAGTGTACCCACCCCGTATCTTCTCCGGGTATGTTTCGTACCCGCTCTGAGGCCCCCGCGTATTGGTATCCTAGATTTCAGTTGCATTGGATAGCTGGTCTCTTCAAGATCATTTTGAGCATTGGTTTGTGTTGAAACTCCAAGTATTGATGGAGTTATGAATTTTGAAGTTTCAGTTGTATTTGCACTTGAAATAAATTTACAAAATACATATTTGCTCCAGATTTCATCTTGCTGGATTTATTGAGTATTTGGGATATTTCTATGTTAATTTTCAGCCCATATTGCATGTGAATGATTGTTCCTAAGTGCTGGTACAGTTTGTTGCCCTAGAGGGATATTAATTAATGTTCTAAGCTGATTTTGATACCCTAAAAGTGTAATTTCCAGTTCGCTGCTAGGGTTTCTAATATTGTTGGATCTGTTATAAAAATCAGATTATTTTCAGTTGGGTGTTGGTGTATTTTTAGATCTGATTCTTAGGGTTTGTGGCCAAACCCTTATTTTCGGTTTAAGCCCTAGAAAGGGACATTACAATGGTATCAGAGCTTGATCTTCCCAGCCTGAGGGTTTCCTTGCAAGAAGATCAAAATGGCGGATATAATTTTTGGTGATGCTAGACTCGAAAAGCTTTCCCTAGGGCAAGAAAGATTGGCCAACACAATGGCTCAGTTGATCCATACCATTCAAAATCCAAATGGTGGAAGGAGCTCTTCAAAGGAAGTTGATAATTCTCAACCATCCAAAGTGGACAACATTGCTACATGGTATGAGGAGTATAGGGCTCTTAGGAGAAGATTCATGATGCCATGTCATTTTCTAAGTTCATGGGAATAAGCAAGGGAAGATCAAGGCCCAAACCTAGGTCACAAACTACACAAGAAGAAAAACTAGGGCTGCAAGTAATGGAGAAGAAACAATCCATAGAGGAACCCATGGTGCAAGTTGAAGAAGGAAAAATCGTGGAGCTTGAGAGGAACAACCCATTGAAGCCCTAGAAGCCCCCATCACCATTGCCAAAGTAAAGCTCTTGACTGATTTTCAGATCAACAGCGTGAAGATATCACAATTTGATGAAGGATTGAAGCATGAACCTAGGGAAATCATGGAGCATGTGTCCCAAGGTAAAAGTTCTTTAATATTTAATGATATTTCATTGGTTTCTAATGGGTGCTTGTGGAAAATTGTTGAAAAGAAATCAAATTTGCATAAGGGCAAAGAGGATGACATTATGGAAGGGTATGTTCATGGAGGAAAGGCACTTCCGGTTCCTCATGATTACTTTCAGTTCGCTGGAAATTTTCAAACAACAGTCACCAAGGAGCAAATCGATGAGGGTATCCACAAAGAACAATCCCAATTTCATCATCATCCGAAGAAGGGTAAAAATCCTTTGATGTTCTATGATAGTTTATTGAATTCTAATGGTCACACAGGGCAGCCACATAAGGAAGTCAAATCAGATTTACTAAGGACCTATGAGGATGACATCATGCGTGAAAGAAGGGCACCATTAGGGTATTTTCTGAGTGTTGTTCCTAACTCAGAAATTTTGAGTCATAAGAGTGTCATAGGCAGCCCGGTACATGATTATCTCAGTTTGGTTGCTTGCTGATATGTCATTGCTGGTATGTTGCTCTCACACACAACTGGTTGGGGAAGGTGATCAGATTTCATGCTTGTTATGTCCTCCTATGTCACCGCTGATTGGACATCATTATGCACCTCATACTCCATGGAATAATGAGATAAGTACTTTTTGTTGTGTGGATTCTTGGGCTCAATTCCAAAATTGTTTCCGCATGTGGAACATAGGTGCAATGTTGGGAGGATACCTATGTTTGAGGCATCAAGGGCATGTTGGTAAGTCTGATTTTCCATTCCATGATTCCATAAATATGAAAGAGCTAGAGAGAATATGGTGGAAGGGCAACACCCTTACTCTAATGTGTGGCACTCATGCTTATCACCCATTCCGGGTGAAGGGTCTTCTTCATAACCAAGGGGTCACTATGCTGGTAGAGAATGACACCATCATACTTTGCGCAAGGAAAATAGTACAACTGTCAATTCTCTTGGGAGTTCATGAGGTATGTGATGAATTTTTTGTGATTGAACTAGCTAATGATGAAATTGTTCTTGGGGTTCAATGGTTGCAAACATTGGGGGAGTTCACCCTCAAATATCATGATAAAGAACTGAAATTTTGTGACCAAGTTGGAGAAATCAGAATTCATGGCATGAGGAAAGAAGTGAATGCTGAAGCAAATCTTTGGGAATCACATTGTGGGCTGCTCTCTTGCATAACTAAGCGGAAAAATATTATCACTGTTGGTTATGTCAAAAATCAGCTTGCTAATGACATCATGGAAGGAGTTTGCAAGAAGGAACATAGGACAACTGTTTTGGGGCAGCAAGGCACTTGCAATCAGAAAATTCTCCACAACGAGGATTGCTCACACTTGGTAAGAATGGTTATTATTATAAAGTGAATTCTGAGGAGCATATTGGGGTGAAAAACACCACTTTCAGCCATAGATATAGAGCTGGTTTGAGTCAAGTCCAAGCTGACTATGGCAAGAAGATTTCTGATGACCTTATGAAGATCGTCGTGAATCTTTTGCCATAGTCATCTTGGATTATCTTGCCTCCACCATGCAAAGCCTACAAGGAGGAAGGACATTCAAGGAAGAGCCTAGGGTTTCAAAGGTCAACAAGGTGGCAACTAGCTTTGAAGAATATCAAGCCCTTTCGGAGAAGATCCGTGATGCCCTAACCTTTTCAGAATTCATAAATTTGGAAATAGAAAGAGTGGGCATTGGAACTCGGTCCAAGCCTCGAGGCATGCACAAGGGTTTTGGGAAAAATACCCCTACCCTAGTGGAAGAGAGCCCCATCTTGTTGGTGTTGGCTAGATTTTATGCACAGCATAAAACCTAGGCAGTCATGAGATAAATCTCCTTCATTTAACGGTGAAGCTCCCGTGTAAGATGTTTATCTATTTGCAGTGGTGAATCCTAATAACTACTTTTTGGGGTTTTACTTTAATTTCCTCAGCTCGTGAACCACAGCTGGGTAATTTTGCAGCAAGTAAGCAGTCTGTGTTGGGAATATTTGTAGAGGGGAAAACAAAAGTAGGGAAAGAAGAAAGGAAGATGTGTTGAATCAAAAAATAGTTATCAGAGTTTGTCTCATCCACACAAAGTAAATAAACAGAGAAATCACAACATTCAACAATAAGGGAAAGAAATAACTTCTAGCCTAGATCTAAGATAACACAAAGTTTATCTAAAACCTTTGAATAGAAGTACTCAACAAAGCATTGTAGACACAAAGTTCTCTAGAAATCCACCTTTTATTCAATCCCAACTTTTACAGAAATCACATCAAGGGTTCCAACACAAAGTCTGAAATCTTAAAAATGCTCCAGTTACAAAAGCCTTTGCTAAACAAGTTATGATTATTGATCATCAG
The DNA here is from genome assembly GCA_018340775.1 of Taxus wallichiana var. yunnanensis. Taxonomy (NCBI): domain Eukaryota; kingdom Viridiplantae; phylum Streptophyta; class Pinopsida; order Cupressales; family Taxaceae; genus Taxus; species Taxus wallichiana. The sequence continues at coordinate 178,202,270 of CM031242.1, read as the reverse complement.
CCCATAGAATTTTTCCTCTATTTATTATAGAGGGAAAATACGAATGGGAAACTTTTAATGATTTTCCGCATGTGGAAGCTATGAAAAAGGAAATCGATTGAGAGTCCTCTAAAAATTCTTTGCATGGCATGGAAGATTTTCAATTTAAAATAAAATCTTCTATTTTGCATGTTGCCACCCATTTCCAAGTAATTGACTTTTTCCAAAGTAATCAAGTAATGGCTTTTAACCTAATTACTTCACTTTACAATTTAATTGATTACTCAATTACTTTGTCGGAGAAAATAAGAGAAAGAAGATAAGATAAGATAATTATATTAAATGTCCAACAAGTGACCACAAAAATAGGTCAATGGGACTGCACCATACAAAGCAGGATAGAAGCAGCAAGGAAAAACCAAAACGAGTCCCCAAGAACAACAAAGAAGAAGAAAGAGAGAACGAAGAAGGAGAAGAAGAGGAGGTGGAGGGAGAGGCCTTGACACCAACCCTCATGACTGTCGCCCAAGGTCACGGTGAAAAAAGCGGTGATGTGTTGATGTTTGGTGTCAAGGAATGGAAGCTGTTTGAAACACCTATGATCGTGGAGAGTCGAGATCTTCGGGTGAACTGGTGTTCTGACGTCCATGAGAAGGGGCCATTGGCTGGGTCTAGGTCCATAAATCTCTGGCATGGGAAGAAGCACCTCTGGTCCTGACAGATCTAGAATGAGAGTCCCCATAAGAGTCAGGTCTCCGCTTGGTGCCCCTCTCCCCCGAGATCACAACAAAGAAATATGTGATCCGTCTAGTAGTAGTCTCCTTGGAAGGTGGATGGAGGACTCCTTCTCGAAGCTTAAGAGCTTTCTGTGAATAGAGAGCAAGACACCTCTGATCATAATACCTGAAGAAAGTTGTGAACGTGGGACGTTCACGGAATGACAACAGTGAAACCTCCCTCTAATCTCATAGTAGGTGGGGCATCGGAAAATGAAGTATTCCTCTGTCTCAACCTCCTGGAGGGAGCAAAGCAGGAAAATCTGCTCGGTCCTATCCAACTAGTGATCACTCTCGACCCGAAGCCTATGAGAGCCAACTCCGACCTAGCCCAGGGAGATGCGGAGAGCATGTATCCAACACTCTCAGTCTTGTTCTTCTTCCATACTTTGTATGCTGATCCAACATGTATTGTACTTCGCCCCATCCTCTTTAGCAATGAATGATATGAATGATATCTCTGTCTTGAATCCGAGAAGCGCTTTCTCTCATATACGGTTGACTCCTTTTCTTTGACTCTCATTCGACTCTCATCAAATGGGTTTGAGATATTTGGTATCACTGTAGATTTTTATCAACTTCTCAACTGGATTACCCGTGAGAGGAGTAATGATTCCATCTATTTCCCCCTGAGCAGCTGACTGTGATTTGCTTGCGGATGTTGCCTCTGTCCTGTCTTCACCTCTTGTCCTTGAAGCTTTTGCAGTTCTTCTCAAGTATGTGCACAAGTGAAATATTCCTATAAACAATTCAGACAAAAATGCAACCCATCACCCTTTTATTTATGCATATGGGCAGCCTTAAATTGGGAATTACTTCAGTGCAAGCAAAGAGAAGTAGGCTCAACGTGGGCTCAATTGGGAGATTGGGAACAACATGCATGGGCTTTTGAAGGCTTAACTGGGAGACTTTGCATGCATTTATATTGGCTGCGTTTGGGCTTTTAGAGGGGATGCAAGGATGTCTGCGTGCTTGGAGAGGGAAATAGCTGCGTTCAAAATAGAAGACAAAGCCTCAGACATCCACGCAATTCTTTAAAATGTTTTTCTTCTTATAGATCTGCGTGGATGCAGGGAAGGGAGGATGGTGTGGATTGAAGGCTGATTGGATGCTTCCAATTTAGAAGACAAAGACTTGGGTATCCACTTAAGTGGTTTCCAATTCTTAATAAAAGGCTGCGTTGATTTCAGGGAGAATGGATGGAAGAATTGCGTGCAAATAGAAAGAAGACAAAGTGCCTAGAAACCACGATTTGCCTTTAAATGATTTTCCTTTGCTTTTAAAAATTGTGTGGATACTAGGATGAGTGGATGCTTTGCAAAAGGAAGACAAGCTCATGAACATCCACGATATCACTTAAGTGGTTTGCTTTTCTTCTTTTATAACAATTGCGTACATTCCCTCAAAAGTTGCGTGGATACTGGAGGAGGAGGCTGCTTTGCAAAAGGGAGACAAGACCTTAGACATCCACGATTTGATTTAAGTGATTTTGCTTTTGTGCTTTTTAATACAAAAATTGTGTGAATACCAAGGAGGCTGGATTCTTTTCAAGAGGAAGACAAAGACTTCTAAAACCACGATTTCCACTTAAGTGAGCTTTCCTTCTAAATAAAATTGCGTGGATTTAAAGGGAACTGAATTGTGTGGTTTTGGAATGAAGAGGATTCTTTCACAAAATAAGACAAAGCCATAGACATCCACGATTTCCTTTAGAAGATTATGCTTTCTTTTTGAATGGACAATTGCGTGCAAAATAGAAGACAAAGCCTCAGACATCCACGCTTTGCTCTTGATTTGAAATCTGCGGGAATGCAATTACTCATAGCTGGAACAAGTCGTTTTGCAATTAAAAACAATGGATGGCTTTTTCAAAACCCTAGGCCAGGGAACGATCCGACACGAAGAAAGAAAAGGCTATGGGGATTGCCAGATGGAAAACGGAGAAAGACCAAAACCAAAACACAAGAAAAAAATAAAAACAAAATACCTGAAAGAAGTTGCGGGCAATTGCTCGAAAAATCTCTCCAATTAGCTAGTCTGTAAAAACTCTTCCCCGAGTGAATGCTCCACTTTGAGGTGAAAGTAATACTGGTGTGGTAATAATGATGGGGTAAAGTGCTTTATATAACCTAAATTTCCCTAATTTTAGCTCAATCTATTTTTAAATGAATTTTTACTTATTTAATATAAAAATAAGTAAATTTTTTTATAAAACCAGACTAGGTTTTGGAAGGGAATTGAGTGAGATTTTAAATATGGGTATTTGGCGAATGTGGCTTTATGACTTCCTGGAGATACCTTTTGAGCAATGCGAGCAATCAAAGGCAAAAAGAAAAAAGCAAAAAACATGACCCTTCGCTCAAAAAGATTGAAAATTTTAAAAGGGGTAGTCCTAGATTTCGGGTGAAATCCTGGGGACACTAGTTGGCAAAGCAAGGAGTGGCTATGGAGCTGGTTGAAGAAGGGGCCAAAACCCCAAGTTCGCTAGGGGAGGAGAGGCATGTCTATTCCCCTAAGGATGAGGAAGATAGTGTTTTGCCGCAATTGGTTATTGAGAGGGAGCAACCCTCGGGAGGGTTAGAAACCTTTGATCCTCTTGTCACAATTGATCTCTTGGATGGGTTTCCTAACAACACCTTGGTGACACAAGGGTTTGATGACATAATGAAGCACGAGCCAAGGAAGGATGAAGTTGCAACCCTTACTTCCATTCCTATTCGGATATTCAACAATATGAGGTAATTTTGGATCATGGTTTGGTTAATACTAATTTTCTTTTAGCTAATGATTAATTTAGGCTTGAGAAAGTGGGAAAGAAGAAGGAAACCTTTGTCCAAATAGATATGAGGACAACAAGCTTGCTGGACTTTTTATAACAGCATTCAAAAGGAAGCATAATGAGGAAGAATTGAGCCTTGGTAAAGGCCACAAAGGCAAACCAAGCTCAAACAATCAAGATATGGAGATAGTTCAAAAAGAGGAAGATCATTTGATTGGAGAAACATGGACCAAAGAGTGGGAGCACCTTGATGGTAAAGGGCACATACACTCTCTCATGCAACATCCAAACTGGGTGAAGACTGCTTTATGTGCATGGGCCAAGATAGAATTGGTGAGAAGCTTCCCCCTTCCAAAGACCATGACATGTTTGTAAAGATAACCGATTCCCGTTTTTGTTTGATTCATATCTCAGCTGTTATGCATGTGCCTAGAAAGGAATTTTGGGGTCACAATGATGAATGCATTAAAGATAACTCACCCAAATTGATAAGGTCAAGAAGAGAGGAAGAATTTCTCCATAGGAAACCAAGGATCACAATAGGTGAAGATGCTGGTCTGTACCTAACAACAGTAAAAAGAAGGTCATTTAAGGAAAATCTCAGACCTATGAAAGCTCAAGAACATGGGGAAATTGTCAAGCAATCATCAAGCAAAGAAGAAGGTAAAAGACTTTTGGTTGTTCATGATATTCCTTTGTTTTTTAATGGTTGCATGTGGCAAGATACTAAAGGATCTTGGAGGCATAAGCAAAAGGATAGAAAGAAGCATGAGTAGCAAGAGAATGAAGAGGATGTTGAAAGGGTTCCATGTATAAATACCATTGATAGTGTGAAGAGACTAAAAGATATAGTGAAGGTAAGCAGCCCTGGACCTAAGAACAACTCAGATTTATTGTCAAACATGTTGCTACACCAAAATGATGGACATAATGAACAAAGGGGAAGGAAGGAGGACTATGTACTCTTTCTTATGTGGCTGACATGTTCTCACATTCACCATCCGCAAGGCCAATCTGTTTTGAAAAGGGGCCTCATGAATGACACTCAACAAGCAAAAGATCATGAAGGTAAGGTGTTTTTGAAATATTTTCTGAGTGTTGGTTCTAACTCAGAAATTCTGAGTTTAAGGAAGGTTAAGGGCAGCTCATGGCTCAAAAGGGTTTCAAATTCATTGCTCACCAACATGCCAAAACAGTTAGCATTTCGAAGAGGTATGATAATTGTATTACATTGTTCTAGCATTTAGCATTTTCGAAGAGGTATGATAATTGTATTACATTGTTCTACTCCATGTTATTGTTGAGTTTTTACTCTAATGTTCAGCCTATGCCAAGTAGAAGGAAGATAAGAAGTGAATGGTGTAGCCAAAGGTGCAAGGTATGTGATGCTTTCCTTAGAATGAAGCTAGGTGAAGTTACATTGGTTTATGGGATGCAATGGATTCAGTTTTTGGGAGAATCTGTGATAGCAAAGAAAGGGATACTACAGGTTCAAAGTCACCATGTTGGGCACTCTAAGGTATGGGAACCAAGTGTTTTTCCACTTTCTACAAAGATAATCAGATATGATTTTGTGATGTTTACATCTGATGTCATGAGAAATAGGGACAATTCAAAGTTGTCTATGGAAAGCATGCGAGTTGGCAAAAATGATTTGGCATTAGAAGACTCATAAGTGAAAAGGAAAAGTACTTTCCAATGTGCTAATAGTGATCTGTTGATTGGGAAATTTGTTATAACAGCCATGAAGATAAGCTCATTGAAAGGTTCCATGTTTTGTAATGTCCCCATTTTCAAAGACCCATAGCCTATCTTTCCCCATGGGCTTTGGGATGGTGCAAGGTGAAAAATATATTAATTAATTAGAAAATATTGCCTAGAGATAAGATAAGATAAGATAAATATATTAATGTCCAACGAATGACCACAAAAGTAGGTCAATGGGACTGCAGTCCAAACAATATACAAAGTGTGAGCGGGGACAACTCAAACGAGTTCCCAAAAACAGAAGAAAGAAAAAGAGACGAAGTAGAAAGGAAGCCCGAAGCCAAATACTCCCACAAAGGGGGGGCAATGGAGCAAGCGGGGAGAAAGACGGGAGAAGCAAAGAAGGGAATGGAGGAGGGGCAAACGAGGACCAGTGGTCTACTCAGGAATGGTAGCCACACCCCTCCTAACATTTGAGGCCGACGAAAAGAAGCTCCTGATGGACTGGCAACCCGAAGAGGGGGGCGAAAACCTCCTCCCTGCTGAGATCTGAGACTGAAACGACGGCCAGGGGGACGAATGGAGTAGGGTTGCCCTCTGGTACGAGTGCGCATCCGATTCTGTTGGTGGTGATCGAGGGAAATGTGAAGGTCCAACCGGGACGAACTGATCGATGCACTATATCTGGGTCAGAAAGGCTCTGTCGTTTAGTTCCTCCACCTGCGGGTAAAAAGGAAAGAAGGCTGTAATTCGTCTTGTGGGGATGACTCTCGGAGGAGGATGAAGAATCTGGTCCTGAGCAGCAGAGACTCACGGATGTAGAGGGCAAGACACCGTTGGTCAATATATCTGAAGAAAATCGGGAGAGTCTGAATCCTCTGAAGAGGCAAGTGAAATCGTCCTCTGATCTCATAGTATATGGGGCAGCGGAAGATGAAATGAGTCTCGGTCTCCACCTCATGAAGGCTACAGAGCCTACAAAGTCTGTCATCCCGATCAATGTGGTGATCAGTCTCACACCGAAGTCTGTGGGAGCCGACCGAAACTGACCCAGAGGTATACGGAGGGCATGCCCCCAGTGACGAAAGGTGTACTGAGGGCGGATGATGAGTCCATCTCTGATCTCAAGAAAGTGCTCTGCATAAAAGGACATCTTAGGGCGCAAACCCCCAGGAGGGTTCACCCAAGTAGTCTGAATGAAGCTCCTGTAGATATCTTCCGGATGGACCTGTTCAACACTTGCTTGGTGGGCAAGAGATGACTGGGAGCATTCAGGGAATACTGAAAAGGGGGAGACGATCAATCTGGATACCAACTGAATCCAACAAGGCAGAAGTCTCGGAAAACCAACAACGGCCCACATCCTGGGCAATACTCACAGAGGAACAATAAGCGAGATACGAATACCTGGCCCGCTCATCGGAGAGATCACCAAACCTCCTGATACGATGAAGAAAGGTTGATATGTCAAATATAGTTTCCAGACGGAAAGGTTGGGCTCGAACTCTGCCAAAATAATATGTTGGGGGACCGTCTGCTTGCATCGATGAAGCGGCAAAGGAGGAGAGTCTGAATCCTCTCAGCAGAAGCCCAATCTGTGTCTAAAAGGGAGGGCCCCCAGACAATAGACCCATAGAGAACAGTGGGGCGGATGAGGGAGTTCATAAGAAACATCTTGGAGGAGATGTCCTGGAAGTGGTTTCGAAAGCACTGTCTCTCGAGAATGGCAAGAGACCCATACCCTTTATTCACCCTCGGCTGAAGAGCATGCCTCATACTGAATCTTGGCCCTGAGAACTGGACTCCCAAGTAGGTGTATGTATTAGTGATTTCAACCTCCTGTCCCTTGAAGAAGAAATGGAGGTGTGATGTCTTCAACCCGTTGAAGACCATGACCTTGGTCTTACCTAGATTGACCATCAAATGCCGAAGATCACAAAATAAAGCAAGTGCATCAAGTTGTCTCTGAAGCCCCTCAGAGAAGAGGCGAGTAAAACAATATCGTCGGCGAAAATAGGAATAGAAATCAAGACGTGGTGAAGAAGGCAACCATCCCCTTCCTGAATGTGATCCCGAAGAAAAGATTCCAGCTCATCAATGTAAATGCCAAAGAGGGTAGGAGATAGGGGGCACCCTGTTTAACCCCAATGGTGCTCTTGATGAAATCAGACAATCCGTGTGCAAAGACAAAGACGACCAAGGATGGACTCATAGAGGCGCATGATAGTGATAATAAGAATCTCAGAAATACCAATGTCTCGGAGTCGCTGGAAGAGGGCCATGCGAGGTACGAAGTCAAAAGCTTTTCGAAAGTCTACAAAACAACAATAAACTTTTGAAGAGCGGTGACGGGCCTCCTCAATAATAGCCCGAAGGGTGAAGATGTGGTCGATGGTGTGGTAACTAGGGTGAAAACCAGCCTGACCTCTGGCTCTGAGCTGCTTCTGCTCCAAAATCTCGGACAACCTGTGGAGAACTGTAGCATAGAGTTTGGAGAAAGAATGGCCCACCATGATAGTCCTATAGTTGTTTGGATCAAAAATGGACCCAACTTTGTGAATCGGGTGAATGATGTGATGAGACCAAGTAGGAGGGAATCCCACGCTAACCACCTGATTGAAAAGATCTGTCAAATAGTTACCAAAGACCTCAAAACCTTGCTTGAAAAACTCGGCCTGGAAACCTTCCACATCAGCTGCCTTGCTACAGTTCAAAATCCTTATTGCCTCTTTGATATTACGGTGAGTAAAGGGATTACCAGGCAGGTGGGATGCCAATCTGGGTAAACTGTTGCCCTGGAACATTGTAAAGGGTAGAGGTGTGGGAAAAAATGGAGATAGGATCGATCATCGTGGAGGAGGGGGAGTGGTGGGGAAAGACAATACGCTAGAAGGATCGAGGGTTAGTCCTAAGGGAAGTGGAAAGCATATATCTGTGGTGGGAAATGAAGGATCACTTCTTACGGTGGAGAAGGCACCGATAGGCAACCTTAAGAGTGGGGAAGGAGGGGAGGGCATGGGTAAAAGCTGGCGAAGGCGACGGTGAAGGGATTTGCACTCTACATCATACCATTGGTTCATGGGGCAAGATTTAGTAGTACTAGTGGTCGAGGGATGGGTGGTGGAGCTGGGAAAGGATCTCAGGGCAGCCTCCCACATGGCAGAGGAAAGGCATGTATACTTGGCCTCCGCACTAGGCAGGTTAGAGAAGTGGGGCTCAGAGGGGAGAAGGTCGCAGATGTGGGATGAGTAAGATCCGTAATCCCCTTTATCAAACTGAAAGGAGATGCGAGGGGGTAGTGGGGAGGGGAAGGAGGGGTGGTGGTGGTAGGAGGACTGGCGACCAGAGAGAAAGATAGGACTGCATGGTCGGCAAGGGGAATGGGGGAAACAGAGGAGTAGAAGAGGGGTGAGATATCCGGGTTGGCAAGGACATAGTCCACCACACTGTCCCCGCCATGGGGACGACATGTGAATAAACATGAATCCGAGAAGCGCTCGATCCCATTAAAGATCACCATCTCCTGTGACTCCCCGAGCTGGAGGAGGAACCGTCCATAAGATGTGAAAGGGCTATTTGTATCCTTAGAAATCCTATGCGCAGACCAAGCCAATGGACGCAGGTCAATCCTCTGTGCAGAACATATCCTCTAATCTGTCATGAAGAGGGACCTGTAAGTGTTTGTACGGGCATTAAAATCGCCTAAAATGATAACATCCCCTGTGACAGAGTACTGACTAATATTGTCGTATAAGTCAAAGAAAGGATTGCCATCTGGGCCATTGTGGATGGCATAAGGGGAAGCAGCCGAAGGAAATTAACAAACTCCTGTTTAGAAATCTCTAGAGAATCGAGCGGCTCCAATGATACGGATCCACATGTACCTTGCGGACTCATCAGAACCAACCATCGAGATCCTGTTCTGCAGGGAGTCCCTATAAAGACAACCAACCCCACCAGAGCCTCTGACACCACCTGAACCCTAAGTCTCTTGTTTGCAAGCTGATAACCAAAGAAATCCAGTAATACCTGGGAGAGGACGAACCGGGATCTCGTGTGTCTCTGTGATGAAGAGAATGTCAACACCCGAGAGCATCTAACATAAGGCCAGGGGAAGACCAAAGGGAACCATTCCCATTCCAGCAACTGATAGATAAGCCTCTGGCCTGAATCCTCTCCCACTTGGCCGTCATTGGGGAACCCCTTGGCGGGGCTCCTAACCGAGGAGGAGAGTCTCTAATAACAGCCCGGAGATTCCTGATAACCACCCATTTACCTGCTTTCCTTGCTGCCATAACTTGCTCCCTAGAGCGTTTGAGCTCCCCAACTTGTGTCCTGGTGAGATCTTCATCAAGGAAGACCTTGTTTGGGCGTGAAAACAAAATCCTCTTAGCCCTGAGAGCTCACAACCTATCAAAAGTTGTCCTGAAATGGATGAAAAGTGTGGAATCATAGCCAACCCAAGCTCTTTCTAATGTAATGTCAGAAATCCCCAAAGTATCAATGATAAAGGAGTTACCAACCGTCAGTGGGTCTGTGTTGGTGTGGGGGGTGGGAGACCCCTCACCTTGAGGTTTAGTTCCTGTCACGCCTAGTACACTCCTCAATTAACTTGGCTTGCATAACGGCCTCAATCGTAGCCAAAGGAGGGGGAACGTTGTCTTTCCCACTAACAACCTTGGTCCATGATTCCGTCTCAATTTTAAGGAAGCTTGGTTATTTCTGATTTCCTCCTGTTGAGACCGGAGGTCAACGATTTTTGCATGTAGGGCCTCATTAGGGGAGCTAGTATTATCCATGTTGTTGGCTAATTTTTCTCTCAAGATGGCATTCTCAGACTCAACATCCGTGACCTTGCAATAAGTGTATAGACCTTAGTTTGGAGTTGCTGATTGACATTTTCAACTTTCTAGATTCGGTTGAGAAGTTCCAATAAAATGTTTGTTGTACTACTAGATGTGTTACCTAGGGGATTCCCGATCATGCCGCTGCCAGTAGGAGTTTCTAGGGCCATGATTGAAGCTAAACCGCTAGGGTAAACCACCTGAAGGGGGAGAGGCTAAGAGGTGAACCAGAGAGCATACCAAAAAGATTTTTGTGGGCCTCGACATTGAGTCAAGATTGTGCATGCATGAGCACAAATATGTAGGCAATGACGAGTATGCGACACAATGACCAAAGTGGCCCCCGAAGATGCTTTGGGAAAACCAGGAATCGTGTGAGAAGAATCACGAAAGAGGGAAGCCCGAGCCAAACGATTTTGCCAGAAACTCAGAAACCCACGGTTTTGATAGAGTAGGGCTATGAAATTGCAGGAGGAGAGCCACAAAGATGAAGGACGTAGGCAAATGTTGGTTTGAATTCGAGCAACTAAAGGTCCACGAAAATGAAGGCCACGAATCGAGCCACGAAAAACCGGAGGGGTATTAACAAATCGAGCAAGGAGATCTGAGCCACTCAGTCACGATTCAGAGAGGTATCTAGCCACGAAACAAGGTATGGAACCACAAAAACGTGCCCACAGGAACCCTGCACGATCTACGAAAGGAGAAAATGTGACCACATGCACAGAATAACGAGCTACGATTCACGAAAAACTAGAAAAATGTGCCCTCGCGAACCAGCTACGATTCACAATTCACAATGCAATCATGTAGAGTAAAGATGGAAAAAGAACAGTGTTTTGCGGTTCTTTGTAATAATAGAGTATCGTGCCTATTGGAAATCAACAGTGAGGGTTTGTTTTAAGTCAAATCCATCGCGAATCAACAATGAGGAAATAGAGTATCATAGGACCTTACGGGCACACAACTCTATAGAGGATTTCGAGGGCTCGGTATGCTCGCATCATCTTAGAGTAGGCTGAAAATGGAGAGTGATTTTAATCATTTGACATTATAAAGCAATATTTATTTAATTATTTAATATTTAGCAATTGATGTATTTAATTATTTAATTAAATTCCCAAAATGCAAATTTAAAAGGGGAATTAATTAAATATCATTTGGGTGGCTTTTAATGTTAAAAACACCCTTAGAAAGGGACGCCTTACCTAGGGAGGATAAAGCTGTTTTTATTTAATGATTTCCCTCTCCTAGGGATTTGAATTTTGTGCCTCCTTGTTTATAAAAGGAGAGCTAGGATCATTATGAGACTTATGCTATGATGAGATTATTTTGATAATCCTTGTTTGGGGTTGGGATGAATTCTCATTGATGTTTTCTCTCCCTCTCTTGCGTGGTAGGTTTATTAAGCTGGTTTTGACTTTTAAGTGAAGTATTTCCATTTGCCTTTGCAAATAGATTGGTGTTATGTGATCTCTTTTGCCCCAGCGAACTCCTTATGGTTGTTTAATGCATTATTAGAGTGGTACGACTTGGGTGCATGCCTGATATTGAGAGGTTTATAGCTCCTATATTGCAGCGACTTGCTTTATGATGTGTTTGGGGACTGATTTGAATGCTAAGTTGGCTGTGTGATCTTATTTCTTAGCTGTTGCAACTTCTTGGGGAAGTGATTTGAATATTTTTATGTATGCTTGATGTGCTTATTACTCAATGACTCCTTTCATAATATTTGTGAAATGTTTTGCATATATTTCTGAGTGTGGAGTGACCAGCCTTTTGCATATTTTCATGTCATATATTGCAGCGATTTTCCTTTCATGGTATTGTGATCTGATTTAGATGTATTTACTGCTATGAATCGGTGGAATTAGTGCAAGGTTTTTGTCTCCTCTAATGCAGCTATTTATTGGATAAGTTGGTAGTGGATTTCATGCTTAATAATCTGATCATTCCTTGCCCAATGACCTCATCCAGAGGGTCATATTGATTAATTAATTGAGCTGGCTATTGGGTACTGTGTCTTCCACTGCGGCAATTGTTTTGGGCAAGTTTTGGTATTAGTTCCATGTGCTTAGTGAATTGAACTTCATCTAGATTGATTGCTGTTCTTTCCTTCCGAACAGCGACTTAGTGGAGTAAACATTGGATATGTGAATGCATGTTTGGAAGCCTATATGCCCAGCAAACTGATTGATCTTCATTTGCTAGCTACAGCGACCTCATTTGGAGTGTTATGGTCTAGTTTGGGAGTGTTAAGTAAGCGGCTGTTCTCCCCTAAAATCATCGACTTCAGGTGATATTCTTACTTGTCTGCTGGCAGCGATTTCCCATGTATTTAATGCTCAGTTCAAAAGTCTATGTAATTCCATGTTAAGTGACTGGATCTTGCATAATTTAGTTGTGCTTTGGGTTCTCAAAATCCAGCCATCTGAGTGGGGCTGTCTGATCTAATATTGATTACTTTGGTGATTTAATATTGATTACTTTGGCATTAATTTCCATGCATATTGAGTAACTTTAATTCCCTGAGTATAGCATCTGGATTTACATGATTCAATAATGGTTTGAAGTCAACTGGCCGCGATCTACATTGTAGCATGGTAGATAATATATTTTGAATGTATGGACCTGGATTGATTGGGTTTGTGGCATATGTCTGTGATAGTGCCGAGTCTCTAATTCCAGCACAGGTTTGGTAAAGAAACATGTGATTAATAGGCTGATCCTTTATACATTCAGTGATTCATGTGAAGGCAAATGAGCATAGAAGTTGGATCTAATTTGTAGGTTTTTCAGTTTCAGCTGAGACTTGATGGTATGTACTGTATGATAGAGGCCATTAAACCCCTATCTTTGGGTTTATTGAGTCATCTACTCAACTGGTTCAAGTGGTTTGATTGAATTTTGCTATTTTCAGTTGATTGGTGTATTGAAGGGGTTGTTGATTGCCTATTTTCTATTGATCCCGGAGTTGGGACATTACATGTTCCTAGGTGCAATGAAATGATGACATCATGCATATGGTTAGGAAAAGAGCTTATATGTTATGTCATGCATACCAATGGTATGATGGAGAACTAATGCTCACCATCTATGGAGCACTCTTGTAAGCCAAGTCGTACACTCGAGAACAAGACTATAAGGGCAATCATCACCGTGGGGAATCTAGGTGTTGGTTGTATAAAGTGGGAAGCCATATGATTTCCTTGTTGATGTTGGCTTTCGAATGTTTTCTATACAACATTGCTTGGCACCCAATGAATTTATTCAAGGATTACTAGTGCATAGTTGTGCACATTTTGCCACGAAGTTGATCCATGATCATCATTCACCAAGAATGGATTGGGGATTGATCTATATACAGATTTTTCTGGCTGTGTACTTGTAATGAAATTCCTTGTATAATTCAGATCATGAGCAGAAATATAACACCAAATAACACAATATTCCAGAATAATTATCTCAATATGCAATTAGAATAGCTTCGCCACTTGAGGGGGACAACCTCCAAACCATACAATAATACTCAAATGCTCCAATCATGATGAATTACTACCTACAATCCCCTATATATACTATTCATATGTTATGGCCATCACCAAGGCCGACCTACTAAGCATGAGAAAGTATAAATGATATAATAAAATGATATGGTAAGCCACAAGTCGGCTACTCATATCCTAATACAAGCAATAGGTTAAGGGCGTAGCATGCCCTTCCCCTTCAAAGAAACATTGTCCCCAATGTTGAGAAGCTCTAGGTGCTGCTGCAGGAATGTCATATCTTCCCATGTTGCATCTTCATTGTCCATATTCTTCCACTTGATCAGGTACTCAGTAATAACCTGTGTCCTCAATCTTTTAGTGCGTGTTTGAAGGATGCATTCAGGTTCCAAGATGACCCTCCCCTCCTCATCGAGCTCAGGTAACACTGTTTGGGCTGATACTCTCTGTCCAATTACTTTCTTCAGGCAAGAAACATGAAAGACTGGATGTATTCTGGTGGATTGTGGAAGTTCTAATTTGTATGCTACAATACTAATCTTTTGTAATACTTGATAGGGGCCATACTGCTTTGGTGAAAGTTTGTTATCCTTTTTTTTGTTTCAAAGACATTTGCTTATATGGTTGTAACCACACAAAAACCCAATCACCGACTTCAAAATGCCTTTTCGTGTGATGTTGATCAGCCTGTTGCTTCATGCGGTTTTGTGCCATGACCAAGTTCTCCTTGAGACTAGAGAGGACCTCTTGTTGATACTGAATGTGTTCTTCTACTGCTCTAACCCGCGGTTTTCCTCTCAATGATGATGTGATGGATGGTGGATGGTACCCATAGAGTGCCAAAAAAGGAGACATTTTAGATGAAGTATGGAAGGAAGTGTTATACCACCATTCTGCAAGTGGCAACCATTGGACCCATCTTACTTGTTTATCTGACGTAAAGCAACGAAGATATCCCTCCAAACACTTATTTACAACTTGTTTGCCCATCAATGGGGATGATAAGAAGAGCTACTGAAACTAGCGAGTACCTAAACATGAGAATAAATCAGTCCAAAATTACTAGTAAATATAGGGTCTCGATCACTTACTATAATCTGGTGTCCCATGAAGCTTCGAACTATGTCCATGAATTTATTCTTTACCGTGCTTGCAGAAGAAATGGGTGTGCCAAGGCACAAAAATGAGCATATTTGGTGAGTCTATCCACCACAACCATGATGACATTTTTTCCTTGATTAGGCAATCCTGTGATAAAGTCCATGGAAACCTCTTCCCACCGCCATTTGGATAGGAATAGATAGAGGTTGTAGAAGACACGGGGATCGAACTGTTTCACCCATATTTTGCTAACAAACCATGCATTACGCCACAAATTTTTGGATATCCCCTGTGAGCCCTTCCAGAGAAGAAATCTTGTTTGACTCGATGATAAGTTTTCAAGAATCCAGAGTGCCCCTCTTTGGAGAAGAGTGAAGCTTAGATAGAATCCTATTTTTAAGAGTGGAGTTCTTACATGGGTATAATCTATCTTTATACCATAAAGCATCCTCTTTCAATACAATTTTTTCAGACATGCTTGGATCATTCTGGAGATGATGAATGAGGTTTTGTGTGGTTGGGTGATTTCTCCATTCGGACCTTGCCTCATCTATCCAATCTTCATGTAATATGGATATGACACATAACAAGGCTGTAGTTGAGTCATCTTTCCGCAATAGAGCATCCGCATGACTATGATAGAGAATTCGCAACTACATTCTCCTTCCCTTTCTTATAGATAATCTCAAAATTATATCCCAACAACTTGGAGACCCATTTTTGTTATTCTTGGATGATAAACGCTACTCTAAGAAGTATATTAGACTATCATGATTTGTCTTCACTTTAAAGTGTCTTCCTATGAGATATGGTCTCCATTGCTTTACTGCATGAAGTATGGCTAGCATTTCCTTCTCATAAGTCGGCTTGGAAAGATTCTTACCTTTGAATTGACGGCTCAAAAAGGCAATAGGACAGCCTTCTTGCATGAGAACTGCCCCCATACCCACCCCTGATGCATCACATTCAACAATGAATGTTTTGGAAAAATCTGGAGTAGCCAAGACTGGAGTGGTGCACATGGCCTCCTTTAGTTTCTCAAATGCTTTGGTTGCATCCTCACTCCAATGGAAGGAATCCTTCTTTAATAAAGTCTGTGAGAGGTGCAGCTATGCTTCCATAATGCCTTACAAATCTTCGGTAATAACCTATAAGCCCCAAAAATCCTTGTAGATTCTTTAGGGTTTTTGGAACCTTCCACTCCATCATGGCTTTGATCTTATTAGGATCCACTTTAACCCCTTCATGAGAGACAATGTGACCCAAATATTCAACCTCCTTGAGTCCAAAAGAACACTTAGAGGGCTTTGCATAAAGTTGATGTTGCTCAAGGGTTTCCAAAACATTATTTACATGATGCAAATGTTCCTCCCATGTTTTTCTATAAATTAATATATCATCGAAAAACACTAAGACAAACTTCTGCAAGAATGACTTAAAAATAGAATTCATCAAACTTTGAAATGTAGAAGGTGCATTTGTGAGTCCAAAAGGCATTACCAGGAATTCATAATGGCCTTCATGTGTCCGAAAGGCGGTTTTATGAACATCCTCATCCTTGATTCTGATTTGGTGGTATCCCGAACGAAGATCAAGCTTTGTAAAATAAACAGCACCATGCAACTCATCAAGCAAATCATCAATAACAAGAATAGGAAACTTATCTTTGATTGTGTACTTATTAAGTTCCCTATAATCAGGACACATGTGCCACATGTCATCTTTCTTCCGTACCATCACTACTGGAGAAGAATAAGCACTCTGACTATGGCGAGATGATTCCTTCTTCCAACATCTCTTGTACAATCTTCTCGATTTCACTCTTTTGCACATATGGGTACCTATAAGGTCTGATGTTAGGCGGTTGACTTCCTGGTAATAACTGAATAGCATGATCATGATCTCTCTTTGGAGGTAAGCCCTTTGGTATATTTTCAAATACAACAGAGTGTGCATCCAACACTGCTTGCATATCTGATGGTATAATGTCCTTAGAATGATGAGCCTCCAATGAAAAGAGTTGTGCCACAAATCCCTTTGCACCCTTTTTTAGCATTTTGTGCATTTGATGAGAACTTACTATTTGTGGAGACTTTGCTCTTAAGCCTCTTAGCTCAAAATTCCTTCCTTCAGAGTGAAATCGCATGAACAAGTCTTGGAAGTTCATCTCAATGGTTCCCAAAGTGGTAAGCCATTGAACCCCTAACACAATGTCTGCTCCTCCCATAGAAATGGCATACATGGGACTATTTAGTATGTAATCTCCCATGGAAAGCTTAATGTTATGGCATTTTCCAGAATAAGTAACAATACCTCCATCAACAATCATTACTTGACATTCAGGAGTTGGATAAATGAAATAGTTTAGGCGCACTGCTAACTTATGATTGATAAAGTTGTGAGTACTTCCTGAATCAATCAACACTGTGACCCTCTATTTTTTTAGGAATCCAACCACCTTTAGGGTTTGGGGGTGCTAATACCTGAAATTGCATGGCATGAGATCGTTGGCTGAGGATCTCCTGACTCCTCCGGCTCAACCAAGACCTCTGACTCTGCATCTTCATTATTCTCTTCATCTTCACTAGGCCCATCAATGTAGAACAACTTCTTTTCAACACATTTATGTCCGGGTCCAAATTTACTATCACAGTTAAAACATAACCCTTTTTCTCTTTTTTCTTCAATTTGTTGAGGTGTCAATCTAACTGGCTGAGGGAGTGTTGGGGCCAAGGTGTTGTGATCTCTAGTAAAAGTGAAATGTTGTCTCCTACTTGAAATTTTTTTCTCCTCTTCCCTTCTTGCCATAATCATCGAATCAGAAACCTTATGAGGATTAAACATACGCACCTCATGCTCAATGTGATCCTTAAGACCCCCAAGAAATAGGTCATTCAGATTCTCTTCAGTAATATTTTCCACCTGCAGAGAAAGCTTTTAGAAGTGATGAATATAATCCTTAATAGATCCTGTCTGCCTCAACTTTGCTAATTGGCTGAAGTAATTATCTGACACACTAGAATTGTAGTGTAATTGCAACTCTTCAGTGAAGACTGTCCATGTAACATTAAGACCACTCTTCTGCCTTTGAGCACATAACCATCAATACCATATGAATTGGTCAGGTTCGAGATACAAAGATGCCATGGTCACCTTTTGTCCTGATGGAATCTGATGTAGTTCAAAGAAATTCTCCATTTGGTTGATCCAATTGAGTGGATCCTTTCCATCAAACTTGCGCATCTCCACTTTTGGAAACATAGTACGGGCTGCAGAGTGCTCGTATTTGGATTGTGCACACTCGAAGATCCACTCTAGCTCATGTGTCTATTATGTTGACCTGAGGATCCACCTTGATTGACATAAGTATGATTACCCATCATATGCGTACTGAATTTTTGCATGAAATCCTCCAATCTATGTCCAATCCTATCCACATCTTCTTTGCTGGCCACCCTAGATTTGAGGTCTCTCAGGTTAAACTCAAGTTGGCTTACTTTATGGTCTGTCGAAGTAAACCCTAACCCTGAGGAATCTATAGTTATATCTTCTGTCTCCAACTCCTCAACTACTATCTCATCCTTTTCTGGTGTTTTACCTGGAGTGATGGGATTCTTTTTTCCCCTTGTGGAAGGCCCGCCATGATGCCCCAAAATAGTAGGATGTAGGGATCACGGTCAAATTTTAGGGTTTTGGATTTCGATAAGAATTCGGCCAAATATAAAAAAACTTAAAGAACAAACCCCAAATAAATTTTGTTTTTCTTTCCGAAAATTTAACGAATTTGAAAAAATTCCACAATTTGCACCCTAGGGAGTGATTTTATGAAAAACCCTAAATTTGTAATAACTTTTGCAAAATAAATAAAAAAGTCTGAAATTTTCAGGGAACCTTACTTGAAATGTTTCATAACTCTGGTAAAAATATCTCCCACCAATTTGCTTTTTTCGTAATATATGGCGGGAAAAAAAAATTAGGGTTTTTGCCCCAATTTTGGCCCGAGATCGTAGCTTTGATACCACTTGTATAATTCAGATCATGAGCAGAAATATAACACCAAATAACACAATATTCCGAGAATAATTATCTTAATATGAAATTATAATAGCTTCGCCATTTCGAGGGGGCAACCTCAAACCATACAATAATACTCAAATGCTCCAATCATGATGAATTACTACCTCTGATCCCCTATATATACTATTCATATGTTATGGCCATCACCAAGGCCGACCTACTAAGCATGAGAAAGTATAAATGATATAATAAAATGATATGGTAAGCCACAAGTCAGCTACTCATATCCTAACACAAGCAATAGGTTAAGGGCGTAGCAGTACTTGAGTTATTTTCAGTTTGTTGAAGTTGGTGGTAAAGCTACAATCATTATAGGGTCATTTGAGCCACTAGATTGCTGTCATTTCTTGATTTGGTAAGGATTTTGAAGTATGACAAGCTGTTGTCATAAATTTTTCCAACTCCCTTATCACTTCCATAGATGAGTTTCCAACTATACGATTGAAGGGATTGTTGTTGACAATTGATGTTGATTTATGCAAGGTAGTTTTGAGGTGGTTTCAAGACACTTTAATTCTGAATTTTGAGTGGAAAATGCATGACTACGACTGACAGTGTTTGGGGCAGCATTATGGTGTTTTGGGACAACCAATGTATGGATGAGAGTTTTGCAAGCAAAGAAGGGGATTGGCCATCATTTCCACAAGGCATAAGTGGATGAAGAAGGAAACACATTTTTTCTCTAATATATTTGCTTCATGTGCAAGTATGTCGAAGAAGAAGCAGTTAAGATTCATTTGGGATCCAGGTTCTTGCAATTGCTTGAGGACAAGCAATTTCGGGAAGGGAGGATTGTAATGTTCCCTTTTTCGAATAAATCTGAAATAAAGGATTCCTTAGCAAGCATCAGTTGAATCATGGAAGATCATGGATTATATTTTAGTTTTCATCATTTATATTCATGTTTTATTTTTGTATTTCCCCTCTTAATAAGGTCGTATGGGTTTAACACCTTTAATAAGGCTTAATAAAAATTATGACTCATTAGGGTCGGTCTTTCCTTTATGAGCGTTGGCGCAAAAATAGGATATAAAAGGAGACTTAAGGCATCATTTGATAGCGAGCTTTTGGTGCATTTTATCATACTTGAGCATTGTGAGCTAGTGGCTCCTTGTTCTTCCACTTGAGGACAAAAACCCTCATGTGTGGCTTGCCTAGAGGACGAAAGCCCTTACAGAGGACTTGGTATTGAAGTATAAGGCAGATTTAAGGAGATATTTATCATTTTCAGATTATTATTGGCTTCTTTCATGTGGAGTGACCTACCTTGTGTAGGGTTTTGAGGGTTTGGTGAACTTACATTTGCATTTTCAGTTGATAATCTGATTTGTCATAATTTCTAAGGCCGGAATCTAAAGTTTCATGATTTTTGGGGGTTTCTAGACCCATAATCTATAATTTTCTTGTGGCTGCTATTCGTTGGACATTAATTAATTTCCAGCAGTGTGTTACTTCAGATTTTTCATTGTTTTTGGTTCTTGTGGATGCATAAAAGATATATCTAAATTTTGACAAGTTTATTTGAAGTATTTGATGGTGTTTGACATGCATTTGTGAAGGGTACAGTTCATTGATTTCCTATTTTTAGTCTGCTGCACAGTAAAAATGAGATTTGAATAAATTGGTGGTTGGTTAAATTCCGTTCTTGTCTAAACCCTTGAAAGGATCATTACAGATTGTAATGCCCCTTTTCTAAATTAGAAAATTATTAATAATATTTTAAGTTGGGCTGACCAATTCTTATTTTGGGACAACATATAATTGTTATATGTAATATCCCCCTTTTAATTAAAAATTAAAAAGAAGAGAAAATCGATTTGCACATGTAAATTTAAAATAAAATATATTTTTATGTGCAAATCAAAAATAAAAGAGATTCAATTTCACCTTGGGATAATAATTTCTTATTTTAAAGGTGAATTAAGTGACTAAGCAAGTCGCATTTTTCTGGGAATTATTTAATGTTTGGTATTTAAAATAAATCGATTTCTTCTAGGCATGGGTCGATCCATATGGGCCCCATTTGATTTAAATTCCCTATGCATTTAATATTTGATTTGAGTGTGATCTCCAGACACTTTTTAAAATAATATTCCCTCCTAACTTTTGGCGCCAAAGATGGAGTGTAATGTCCCCATTTCTGAAGACTCTTAGCCTATACTTCCCCGTGGGCTTTGAGATGTTGCAAGGGGAACATTTTTATTAAATAATTAAATATTATTGCCTGGAGCAATAATTATTTAATTATTTAATTATAAAATTTATTTAATTTAATTCCCAGAATATAAAAAAATTAAATGGGGAATTAATTAAATAAATAGTTAGGTGGTTTTTATTGATAAAATCACCCTTTGAAAAGGGGACGCCACACCTAGGGAAAACAAACTGCTTTCATTTAATAATTTCCCTCTCCTAGGGATTTCGTATTTTGTGCCTCCTTGCTTATAAAAGGAGTGCTAGGATCATTATTATTTGCATGTTATGATGAGATATATTTGATACTCCATGCTTGGAGTTGGGATGCATGCCCATTGATGTTCTCTCTCTTGCGTGGGAGGTTGTATTGAGCTGGTTTTGAGATTCAACTGAAGTATTTATTTGTGAGATCCATGTTTATGACTTTGGCAAATCTACATGTTTTTACTGTAGCGAATCCTTGTAGCGAATCACTGTAGCAGCTGGTTTGTGATCGAAAATAAGAAGTTTTTGAGAGTCCCTTTGATAAATCGACTTTGGTGTATTGGTTTTTCTATTCTAGCAATTCCGTTTATTATATTTCGATTGGTTTGGGCAGGTTTTGATACTAGATCCATATGCTTAGTGAACTGAATTTCATCTAGATTGATTATTGTTCTTTCCTTCCTAACAGCGACTTAGTTGGAGTGAATATTGAATATTTTAATGCATGTTTGGAAGCCTGTATGCCCAGCGAATTGATTGATTTTAATTTACTAGCTACAGCGACTATTTGGAGTATTATGGTCTGGTTTGGGAGTGTGAAGAGAGCTGTTGTTCTGCCCTAAAAATCAGTGACTTCATGTGATACTCTTGCTTGTCTGCTGGCAGCGATTCCCCATGTATTCAGTGCTCAGTTCAAAGTCTATGTAATTCTGTGCTTAGTGAGTGGATCTTGCATAATTTAGTTGTGCTTTGGGTTCTCAAAAATCAGCGATCTGAGTGGGGTTGTCTGGGATCTAATATTGATTGCTTTTGGCATTAATTTCCATGCATATTGAGTAACTCTAATTGCCTGAGTGTAGCATCTGGAATTATTACATGATTCAATAATGGTTTGAAGTCAACTGGCAGCGATCTACATGGTAGCATGTTAGATAATATATTTGGATGTAGGGACTGGGATCGGTTAGGGTTTGGCATGTGTTTTGGAGGTTCTACATGTTTCATTACAGCCGAATCATGCTTGTTTGAGTAGATCAATAGTAATGGGGTTGATTTCATACAAGTTTGAATCTGATTTATGAAGATCTCTGAGTTTATTTGCCTCAGCCGAGAATTGCCAATTTGTGCTATTTCGTTGGAAGCCATTAAACCCCTTCCTTGGGTTTATTGAGTCATCTAATTGAATGCACAAGCTAGGTTTAATTAACTACAACAGTGTTCCAATCAATTTTGAGTGACATATTGTTAGTTGATTGCCATTTTCTCATATATTCCATAAGAGGGATATTACATGGAGAGAGAACTTTGGAGGATGTGTAAGGCAAACGATATAAAAGAAGATGTGGGTACTCCTTTTTTGCATATTGACGATTTATTAAACTTATCTTCATGCTTGAAGAAGGGATGTATGCCCACTAATGATCTAAAACAAAAGGTGTTCTTCAACACCACCTTTGAGTGAAGTGTGTATGCCCTTTGAGCTTGAATTGATAAGTTAATTGCATCTTTTCTTCTATATATGTAAGTCGCCATTTTTGGGAGAGTGCATGAGCTTGTTGATGAAGGTTTTTGAGGGGTTTGTGTGAGGGTTTCAATCTGATTTTTACAGCTGATTATTGTGCATCAAAGTCGACTTGTGTGGATGGTGTTTATGGTGCAAAATGGTGGCATTTTGAAGCAATTTCGAATCTGATCATTTTCAGCTTGTTTATTTAATTAATATGGCCATGATTTGACCATTTTTATGCTCATTAATATGGTTGGTAATTGCCTTTGCTAAATCGACTTGTGTAGAGGGTTTTAACAATCATTGCAAGGGTTTTCTAATATTTTATGAGCTGCTGTTATAAACTGTTAATTGCAGATCTGAAAACTGCATTTATTGGGTTAAAAGGTGAAGGGAAAGTGTTGGAATAAGTTTACATATTTTGCCCTAACCCTAGCGACTTAAATTGCAAGTTCAAGGACTGTTTTGAGTTGGTTTTTGTGACCAGAAATTTCAGATTGTTAGTTCATTGGAAAGTGCATAATTTTATCTTCCTTCTGCAATTTATTTCATTCAAAAAGAGTTAATATTGTGAGATTTTAATTTTTAAAGTTTGTAGTCATTTTCAGCTATTTCCAAGCATATTAATTTATTTTTCTACTTCTGCAAGTTTATTGGTTAAAGGAGTGCAAATTCCAACTAGATAGTCCATCTAAACCCTTACTTTGGCTTACTCCAACCCCATTTGGGTTGATCAAGCCAACTTGGGTTAGTTAAGGTGAACCTAGAGGGGTTTCTCTTCTAAGTTTGTTTATTTTACAAGTAGATTAATAATAATTAATTAATATCCGACAAGGGAATATTACAATGGTATAAGAGTTTCTTTCCTCTTTTCGTGTGGGTGGTTTGTGTATGTAGGGTGATAAGAAGTTCTAGTGTTATAAGAGGAGAGATAAGGGAAACATGGATGACCGAGCATTCACGCCAAACGAAGTGAAGTTCTTGCACGAATTGATGCAAGGATGTGGGCAAGAACTACAAAAATCCATAAGTGAGCAAATGTCCAAGCTCATCAAGGATGCTTATGGGTAAAGATAAATCTGCAAGCTCCAATGGGGAGAGCTCACATAAGGGAGGTGATGGCTCTACACCTAAGTTTTTCAAAGATATCTTCTTGCCTAAGGAGACCAATAGAGAGAGAGGAAGAAGAAGAGCCCACTTTAGCCGAGCTAATAGATGCTCAAAGGTTGGAGTATGGTTCTTTGAGCCAAGCTACAAGAGACATGTTGGGGTTTGATGAGTTTTGTGCCCTCAAGATGGGCAAAAAGTCAAAAAGATTCCACAAGCAACCACATAAGAATCTTCAACAAAGGTTGGGTAAGGTTTCACTCCCCAACTTTGATGGTTCTAATACCATTACAGTGAGAGCTTGGTTGCAAAAGATGGAGACTTACTTCTCTTTCAACCCCATGCAAGAAGAGACCCTCAAATTTGTTACCCTCCATTTGAAAGGCATGGCACATGAGTGGTGGTTCCATGGTATGCACACCCAAGGCCATGATTTGATTCACATAATGGAAGAGTTTAGTCAAAGGATCATGGAGAGGTTTGATAGGAAGGACTTGGAATTTCATTTTAGGGAATTGGCCCAACTCAAACAAGTGGGTAATGTTGATGAGTATGTTGCAGGCTTCCAAAGAATTGCAGTCATGGTTTCAGATGTTAGTGAGAAGAGGTTGGTTGTTCTCTTTATTGAAGGTTTGATGGAACCTCTAAAAGGTTTGGTAAGAGCTTTTAACCCTATGACTTTGCAAGATTGTATTACTAAAGCTCTAGATTTAGAATGTGCAACTTATAGAGGGAATTATGGGCCTAAAGGACAACATTCTAATGTCTCACAACTGCTGTCCAAAAGTGGATTTAGAGGGCAGCCAAGGTCTGATTTACAACAGCCCACAAAAGTGCAAGGAGGAAGCCCCTTGGGTCATCAAAAGAGGCCCCAAAGAGGTCCAATCAGCCCTATGTGCCACCACATAGAAATCAGCCCCAAAACAGTTCACAAAAAGATGAAAGGGATGAGCTAAGAAGAAAGGGATTGTGTTTTGACTGCAAAACTCTTTGGGTAAGAAGCTACTGATTGTAAAGGTAAAAATCAAATCCATTACTTTGAAATTATTGATTCAGACTTTGAGTTTCACTTTGATTTGAGCAATGCTAACGATGATAGTAATGAAGAAGTGGTTGAGCATGTGTAAGAGAATGAGGAAATGGAAAGTACCCTTGCTTCTCTTTCCGGTGTGCCCAAGTATCATGCATTTAGGGTGAAGGGCACTATTCAAGGGCAAAGAGTCATTACCTTGGTTGATAGTGGGCCACCCACAATTTCATTGATGGAGCTCTAGTGAGGAAAATGGGTTTTGAAACCACAAATTGCAAGGCTTTCAAAGTAACTATTGCGGATGGGACTTGTCTTCCATGCTCTACAAAGATTGCACAACTACCTCTCATGCTTGGAAAGCGCAAGGTAATTGATGATTTTTATGTTGTTGATATTGAAGACATTGATCTTGTGTTGGGTGTTCAATGGTTGCATTCTTTAGGTGATTTCACACAAAACTACAAAACCATGGAGCTAAAGTTCACTAAAGATGACAAGGAAATCGTGCTAAAATGTATGGCAAATGGGGCACCAAAAGAGGTGTCCATGAAGAGGATGGAAAGGGCTTTTAGAAGGGGTCAAATTGAGTGGGCAATTGGCTGTTATATCACAGTAAAATCAGAAAAATCAGAACAGCAGTCATTAGCAGGTGAGTTACAAGTTCTTTTAGAAAAGCATGGTCATGTTTTTGATGATTTACCACATGGGTTATCTCCCCATAGAGCATTTGAGCATATTATAGAGTTAGAAAAGGACACTAAGCCTGTTATGATCACTCCTTACCACCATCCAAGAGTTTATAAGGAAGAAATTGAAAAGACCATTAGGGAGCTTCTTGAGATGGGACACATAAGGCCTAGTTCTAGCCCATTCGCATCTTCCGTAGTCTTGGTCAAGAAAAAGATGGTACTATGAGGATGTGCATTGATTATAGAATATTGAACAAGAGGACCATCAAAAATAGGTACCCCATTCCCGAATTGATGAGTTAATTGATGAGTTACATGGTGCTTCTTTCTTTTCAAAAATAGATCTCAAATCCGGGTACCATCAAATAAGGGTAAGGGAAGAAGATGTGCACAAAACAACTTTTAGATGTCATTTTGGGCATTTTGAATTTTTGGTTATGCCTTTTGGGTTAACTAATGCACCGGCTACTTTTCAATCTTGCATGAATCATGTATTTAGCCAATATCTAAGAAAGTTTGTGCTAGTGTTCTTTGATGACATTCTTGTGTATAACAAAACTTGGGAAGAGCATTTGACACATTTGGATTTGGTTTTATCTACTTTGGGACAACATTCTTTCTTTGCAAAAAAATCTAAGTGTGAGTTTGGTTTAAAGGAAATTGGATATTTGGGGCATATTATTGGTGCTAATGGTGTGCAAGTTGACAAACAGAAAATTGCAGCGATTATGGAATGGCCTACTCCCTCTTCTCTCACACAACTAAGGGGATTTTGTGGTCTTTGTAGCTATTATAGAAGATTTGTTAAAGGTTTCTCACGGTTTGCAGCTCCTTTGACAGATTTGACTAAGAAAGGGGCCTTCAAATGGTCCAAACCAGCCCAAGAAGCATTTGAAAAATTGAAGGAGGTAATGTGTTCTTGCCCGGTTCTTGCAATTCCAGATTTTTCTAAACCTTTTGTGGTAGAATGTGATGCTTCGGGTGAAGGAATAGGGGCTGTCCTAATGCAAGAGAAACACCCCATTGTTTTTTAGAGTAGGAAATTGAAAGAGCATGAAAGGGGATATAGTGTGTATGATAAAGAAATGTTGGCAATCATGCATGCTTTGAGTAAATTTAGACAATATTTGGTATGTGGGAAGTTTGTCATTAAATCTGATCATAATAACTTGCGGTTTTCCTTAACCAAAGAGAATTGAATGATATGTAGCAAAAAGGGTAAGTAAAGTGCAGGCTTTTGATTTTGACATTGAATATGTGAAAGGGAAGAATAATGTAGCTGCAGATGCACTATCTAGAAGGCCCTATGGGATGGAAGAAAAAATGGACCAGCCATGTGTGCAATTGCTTGAGGGCAAACAATTTTGGGAAAGGAGGACTGTAATGTCTCCCTTTTTAATGCTTTTGGGTTAACTAATGCACCGGCTACTTTTCAATATCTAAGAAAGTTTTTGCTAGTGTTCTTTGATGACATTCTTGTGTATAACAAAACTTGGGAAGAACATTTGACACATTTGGATTTGGTTTTATCTACTTTGGGACAACATTCTTTCTTTGCAAAAAAATCTAAGTGTGAGTTTGGTTTAAAGGAAATTGGATATTTGGGGCATATTATTGGTGCTAATGGTGTGCAAGTTGACAAACAGAAAATTACAGTGATTATGGAATGGCCTACTCCCTCTTCTCTCACACAACTAAGGGGATTTTGTGGTCTTTGTAGCTATTATAGAAGATTTGTTAAAGGTTTCTCACGGTTTGTAGCTCCTTTGACAGATTTGACCAAGAAAGGGGCCTTCAAATGGTCCAAACCAGCCCAAGAAGCATTTGAAAAATTGAAGGAGGTAATGTGTTCTTGCCCGTTTCTTTGCAATTTCAGATTTTTCTAAACCTTTTGTGGTAGAATGTGATGCTTCGGGTGAAGGAATAGGGGCTGTCCTAATGCAAGAGAAACACCCCATTGTTTTTGAGAGTAGGAAATTGAAAGAGCATGAAAGGGGATATAGTGTGTATGATAAAGAAATGTTGGCAATCATGCATGCTTTGAGTAAATTTAGACAATATTTGGTATGTGGGAAGTTTGTCATTAAATTTGATCATAACAGCTTGCGGTTTTTTCTTAACCAAAGAGAATTGAATGACATGCATAAAAATGGGTAAGTAAAGTCAAGACTTTTGATTTTGACATTGAATTTGTGAAAGAGAAGAATAATGTAGCGGTAGATGCACTATCGAGAAGGCCCTATGGGATGGAAGAAAAAATGGACTAACCATGTGTGCAATTGCTTGAGGGCAAACAATTTTGGGAAGGGAGGAATGTTGTGTCTCCTTTTTAATGCCTTTTAGGTTAACTAATGCAGCTACTTTTCAATCTTGCATGAATCATGTATTTAGCCAATATCTAAGAAAGTTTGTGCTAGTGTTCTTTGATGACATTCTTGTGTATAGAAAAACTTGGGAAGAAGATTTGACACATTTTGATTTGGTTTTATCTACTTTGGGACAACATTCTTTCTTTGTAAATAAATCTAAGTGTGAGTTTGGCTTAAAGGAAATTGGATATTTGGGGCATATTATTGGTGCTAATGGTGTGCAAGTTGACAAGCAGAAAATTACAGCGATTATGGAATGGCCTACTCCCTCCTCTCTCACACGACTAGGGAAAATACCAAAAATACCCTTAGAAAGAGGACGCCACACATAGGGAAAATAAAATATTTTTAAGTTTTGTTTTCCCTTCAAAAGAGAAAATGTCGGTCATTGGACATTGCACCCCTTAGTTCTATAAAAGGACGTCGCATTTCCTTTAGAGGGTTATGTTGATGAATCTATTGATTTCACTCCATACTTGGAGTAATGGGATGTATGCCCTAGATCTCTCTCTTTCATTGTAACCTTCATTTGGAAGCCATTTTTGAAAATATTGAAGACTCTCTTGTTTTAGTCATTGAGCTCTCTAGTGTTGATGTGTGTTTTATGCATTATTACTCCATTAGAAGATTGACGCATTTATTTAGAGTGAAATATGCATGTTGTTGATGAATGTTAAAGAGTTTTAGAGTGTTCTATGATCTGATTTTTAATGCTGTAATTACTTCTAGCTATGGCGACTTGTGTTGGATCATGTTTTGGCATGTTTTGAGGAGGAACAAGTTAGATATATAGTTTGATCTATGTTGGCATAATTTCCCAAGTGTAGGACTATTATTTGGAGGGTTTTTGAAGCATAGAAACAACTGATAATAATTTATGCCATTCACTCTAACCCTAGCGATTAATTTGTGGATTTTGGGGGCTGTTTTGGAGGGTTTTCGGTGGTCTAAAAATTCAGATTAATATCTCTTTTGAAATCTCTTGAATTATAGATTAATCTACACTTTATTTCATGGCAAAAGACGAAGTATTGAACAAGTTATGAATTTTCAAAGTTTCAGTTGTTTGTGAGCAATATTTAATTATTATGTGTCAGGGTTTCATTTACACAGTTTCAGATTTCGTGGGTTGATTTGCATGCCTTCTACTTATCCAAAAATTGTGTTCTATAGCTTGTTGGAAAACTAAAAATATGAAGAATCTTTTGGCATTGGTTTGATAGAAAAATATTGGGTGGTGAAGGAGTTATTAATTTTTGAAGTTTTCAGTAGTCTAGTGCATTTATTAATTAATTACTACGTAATTAATTTTAGATTTGAAGAGATTAATTTCCTAAGCTGGTTTTCCTTATCTAACCCACCACCTTGGCTCACTCCAACCCCATTTGGGTTGTATTGAAGCTAACATTGGATTATTTGAGGTCGAACTAGGAGGGTTTAGTCCTTCTAGAGTCGATTCAATAAATTAAATTGCATATTTGGATAATATCCCAAAAGGGGATATTACAGTGGTATCAGAGCAACGTTCTTCCATCCTTGTGGGTTTGTTTGCAGAGTAAAACATAGAGCTTGCTAGTGACGGGGGTTTGAGGACCAAGCTCTATAAACTTGGGAAAAGACTCAAGAGGCCTTCATTTGAGAAGAGTGTGTTGCTCAATATTTTGGAAGAAGCAGCAAGTTGCTTAGCAAAAATGGAACAAGATGATTATGGATCCATGCTTCTTGCAAGGGATTCCTTGGTGATGCAGTTGGCTAGGCACGAACTTTTGGATCATGAAGATGGGGAAGTAAGAATCATGGTCATCATCTGCATTAGTGAGGTTATGCGGATTACAGCCCCAAAACTGCCATATAGTGATGCCATCATGGAGGATATTTTCGAGGTCATGGTGGGAAGTTTCAAGGCCTTTGGGACCTCACTAGCCCTTGCTTTGGTAAGAGGGTTAGCATTTTGAACACTATGGCAAAAGTAAGATCTTGTGTGATAATGATGGATCTAGAATGTAATGATCTTATTTCTCACATGTTTGAAGTGTTCTTTGATGTTATACATAATGATCATACTCAAGAGGTAATGGTTCCCATGCAAACCATTATGTCTTTGGTGTTAAATGAATATGAGAGTCCCCCACCACAATTGCTATCACTTCTTGAGGAAGGATTGAGTCAAGAGGCATCATGTGTTGCTCATACACTTGCCAAAGGTGTTCTAGAGCAATGTTCAAGCAAGGTGAAGGCAAATATGGCGGCCAAGTCTATGATTCTTCAAGGTATGAGTTCTTTGGTGTTTAATGATAAAGATTTGGTATCTAATACTTGCATGAGAGTTGGTACTTGCACAGAAAAATCAAATTTAGTTCAAAGGGAAGAGAAGGAAGAAGAGCCCCTAGATGCAAATAAGCAAGGTAAAAATTCATTATTGATTGAAGAGGTTTCTTTGCTTTTGTATGATTGCATGCATAATGATAAAATGATCATGGGAGATGAATCCAAAAGGAAAGAGAAATCTGATTTGCAAGTTTGCATGGACAAGCAAAATGAGGGCAGCCAAGAGGTAACCAATGGTCATTATTTAGTTGTTACTAATGCTACTTGGGTTGAGAATGAATGCAAAGAAAAATTAGATTTGGTTGATGGGCATAAAGAAGACATTGGCAACAAGCATATGCATGATGAAGAAGAAATGATGGCTAAAGAACTCATGAGGGACAAATCAGATTTGAAGGACATCATTCACCTTCACCATGAGCCATTTGAGAAACAAGAAGGGAGCATGAGTCTCATAGTTGCTCCAAGTCATCTCCCACCTAGCATGAGCATTGGTAAGGAAGAAAAAGGGGGTTTGGATGAAGTAAATGATGAAGAAAAGAGCACTGTCCTAAACTCAGAAATTCTGAGTTTTGTAGATGTTGGGAGTAGCCCAAGGTATGATCTTTCTTATTTTGTTTCTCCTCATACGTTGAGCTTTGATGGGTATGTTAATGAGCATGATAGAGAGGTGGATATGAGGTAAATAGAACATACTCTTGTTGGTACTCTTGCCTTTAATACTTTGGTGCATAGGAACATGATGGAAGAAAAGAAAGAATGATTATCACTCTTCCCATTTGAGGAAGCCATAATAGTAAGCTTGCTGGTCCGTATGAAGAAATCATCATTAGAGGACACAAATGTATGATGGATTCCTATGTTTTTCTTTCTCTCATAAGGGAAAGTCATTGGCACAAAGAAAGGTACAAGGTTCATTGGTCTCTCTATGATAATATTCATACATACATGCACTATATTTCAGTTTTCTCCTCTTCTCATGAGCATAGAAAAAGAAGAAATTTGGGGTGTCATCTTGCACATATTATTGCATGTGGTATGGAAATAAAAGGATTTGGGTTTTGCAAGTTTGGTTTGGATACATGGATATCATTTCATTTCTATCTCTTTGGAAGCCTTGAAAGAAGGATGGATCACATGGACTACGCTTTGCATGGTAAGAAGTTCATTTTCATATTTTGAGCTACAGTTATGTATTTCATTTGAGTGTTTGATTGATATGCTTCCAAGGGTAAAATCAACCAAGGATAGGTATTGGGAATGTTGGTTGATGTTGCTTGCATGGCCACCATCTTTTGGGCTTTAATGAAAAGTATGAGAAGTTTGAAGGAACATGGTATGAACTTTTCTCAAGGCATTTCATTTTTAGTTGTGCATGTGGATAATTTTCAGTTTGTTATGATTGAGGATGAAATTTCAACTATATGGGAGCCATTTTTATTCACTAGGTTGATGTTTATTCATGTTGGGAGAAAAATTCTGAAATATGTTAGCTGCTGTCCTCTCATCTTTATGGATGATATCATTATAACCAGCTCCACTATCACTTCCAAAATTCAGATTTTTTACATACATTTGGTGATATGGTTGTTGGTGCTTGATTTTGGCTCATGGGTGACTATTTGGGGGTGGAAACCAACCACTCTAATTCTGATTTTTGAAGATTACAACAGTATTTGGGGCCACATAACAGAGTTTGGGGGCAGCCCATACATGGAGGAGACTTACACACCATGGAGACACCTTGAAAGAGTGTTCTTCAACACTTATTTTTCTAACTTGTTTGCTTCATGTGCAGATTTAAAAAAATTGCAAAAGAAGACACTCCTAACTTTTAGGAGAAAGAAGCATCACAAGATATTACAAATGCTTCACCACTTGAGTGGCATGGGAGCCCGGTTTTTGGAGTGCTACATATTTGGACCCGGACACATGAGCTTGCTATTGCTTGAGGGCAAACAATCTTGGGAAGGGAGGACTGTAATGTCCCTTTTTTTGAAGACCCTTGGCCTATCTTTCTTTGTGGGCTTTTGGGATTATGCAAGGGGAAAACTATGCTAGTAATTGAATGATATTACTTGGAGAATGATTTTTATCATTTGTCATTATAAAACAATATTCATTTAATTATTAGTTCTCGTTTTTTCATGGATATTAAGTGGTTTTTCCACTTATTTGTATTATTGCTTACAAAAGAATATTTATTGAGAAATTAAAGTAATTTATTATTTAATTCCCAAAAATATAAAATAAAAAGAGAATTATTTAAATAATAGTAGAGTGACTTTTAATATCAAAAATACTCTTAGAAAGGGGACACCACACATAGGGAAAATAAAATATTTTTAAGTTGTGTTTTCCCTCCAAAAGGGAAAAGGTCGGTCATTGGACATTGCACCCCTTAGTTCTATAAAAGGAGGTCGCATTTCCTTTAGAGGGTTATATTGATGAATCTATTGATTTCACTCCATACTTGGAGTAATGGGATGTATGCCCTAGATCTTTCTCTTTCATTGTAAGCTTCATTTGGAAACCATTTTTGAAGATATTGCAGATTCTCTTGTTCTATTCATTGAGCTATCTAATGTTGATGTGTGTTTTATGCATTATTACTCCATTAGAAGATTGGTGCATTTATTTAGAGTGAAATATGCATGTTGTTGATGAATGTTAAAGAGTTTTAGGGTGTTCTATGATCTGATTTTTAATGCTGCAATTACTTCCAATTATGGCGACTTGTGTTGGATCATGTTTTGGCATGTTTTGAGGAGGAACAAGTTAGATGTATAGTTTGATCTATGTTGGCATTATTTTCCAAGTGTAGGACTGTTATTTGGAGGGTTTTTGAAGCATAGAAACAACTGATAATAATTTATGCCATTCACTCTAACCCTAGCGATTGGTTTGTGGATTTTGGGGGCTGTTTTGGAGGGTTTTCGGTGGTCTAAAAATTCAGTTTAATATCCCTTTTGAAATCTCTTGAATTATAGATTAATCTACACTTTATTTCATGGCAAAAGACGAAGTATTAAACAAGTTATGAATTTTCAAAGTTTTAGTTTGTGAGCAATATTTAATTAGTGTCGGGATTTCATCTACAAAGTTTTAGATTTCGCGGGTTGATTTGCATGCCTTCTACTTGTCCAAAAATTGTGTTCTATAGCTTGTTGGAAAACTAAAAAAATGAAGAATCTTTTACATTGGTTTGATAAAAAAATATTGGGTGGTGAAGGAGTTATTAATTTTTGAAGTTTTCAGCAGTCTAGTGCATTTATTAATTAATTACTGCTGTAATTAATTTTAGATTTGAAGAGATTAATTTCCTAACTGGTTCTCCTATCTAACCCACCACCTTAGCTCACTCCAATTCTATTTGGGTTGTATTGAAACTAACATTGGATTATTTGAGGTCGAACTAGGAGGGTTTAGTCCTTCTAGAGTCGATTTAATAAATTAAATTGCATATTTGGATAATATCCCAAAAGGGGATATACATATACTCATTTTACTCGTTTTTAGTCCATAAAAACTAAAATAGTAATACAAAACTTGAATCAATGTTCAAAACATTCAATATACTTAAGACTTTGCACTTTCATTGATCATGTGGCTGCCATACATATAATATATGAATATCATGTCAACATGAATACGAAAAAAACTTGAAATTTGAAAAATATACTAGGTCAATGTTCAAATTTTCAAAATGTACAATATATTTAAGATTTTATATTTCATTGATCATGTGGCTGCCATACATATGATATAGGAATATCAACTCAACATGAATTATGAATACAAACAAATCAATAATATATAATCTAGATTTTTCTCAAAATCAAGTTCTTGCGTGCCACTTGCTCTAGCTCCACTCTCCGCTCCTTGCAAACTTCCTTGAATGTCATCTTCGTCATCAAATAATAAAAGTTGGCCAATGGTGGTCTGTGAAGGCATCCAAGTCGTGGTCTCGGAAGAAGATCCCAAAGTTTCGAGGCCCTTTATCATAGTCCTCGGTTTGTGTGACAATAGGCACAAATTGGAATGCACATACCAAATCCTCATTTTTTTAGATGTCAACTTGTTTCTTTTAGCTGAGTGGATAAAGGTATAAGTACTCAAATTCCACTTTGCGGAAGAATTACTAGCCAACTATTACAACAAAGTTAGAAAATTCAAATTCAAATTAGTAACATACTAAGAATATGTAATATCTACTTTTGGGATATTATCCAAATATGCAAAATTACTTTATTGAATCGACTCTAGATGGACTAAACCCTCATAGTTCGACCTCAAATAATCCAATGTTAGCTTCAATACAACCCTAACAGGGTTAGAGTGAGCCAAGGTGGTGGATTAGATGGGAGAACCGAGTTAGAAAATTAATCACTTCAAATATGAAATTAATTACAATAGTAATTAATTTATAAATGCACTAAAGCTGCTGCAAACTTCAAAAATTAATAACTCCTTCGCCATCCATTAATTTTCTATCAAACTCATGTCAAATATTCTTAATTTTTTTAGCTTTCCAACAAGCTATAGATCACAAGTTTTGGATAAGTAGAAGGCATGCAAATCAACCCACGAAATCTGAAACTATGTAGATAAAACCCTGACACAAACAGCTGAAAATTGGAAAATTCATAACTTGCTCAATACTTCTTTTTGCCATGAAATAAAGTGCAGATTAATCTATAATTCAAGTGCTTTCCAAAGATATTAAAATATGAATTTCACAATAACTGAAACCCCTACAAAACAGCCCCGAAATCCCGAACCCATTCACTAGGGTTAGAATAAATTGCACAACTAATTTCCAGCACTTAATAATCCTTCAAGCATGCTAAAAGATACCCTAATCAAGTCGTCATAGTTAGAATAAAACCAACAATAACCAGCAGATCTAAAACACCATAAAACCCTTCATAATATTCAATAACATGCAGATTTTACCCTCAATAAAAGGCGCCAAAGCTAGAAAGAGAATCACCAACAAGTAGATTTGCAAATCTCATGAAAATACTTCAATTGAATATTAAACCAACACAATAACTCCCACGCAAGAGAGAGAGAACATTAATGGGCATGCATCCCAACTCCAAGCATGGAGTGAACATCAAATGATCAATCAACATACCTTCTAAGGAAATGCGACCTCCCTTTTATAGAACTAAGGGGTGCAATATCCAATAAAGACCGACCTTTTCCTTTTGGAGGGAAAACATAAACTCTCATTAAAATATTTAATACTAAGACTATGTGCACTTTATTTATTTTTTAATTAAATAAATAAAACTAATTAACCTATGTGCACATTAAACTAACTAAAGAGACTCCCAATTGTAGCGCTAGGCATGCTAAGGGGTACAAATGCAAATGAAAAATAAATATTAATAATGTCCCGAAAAGGGGACATTACGAGTCCTCCCTTCTAGGAAATTGTTTGCCCTCAAGTAATAGCAAGCTCATAGGTCCATGCATCATGCCCCAAAGAGAAGATGTGGGGTGGTACATGCAAAGCCTCGATCCAGTGCCTGTCAAGTGGTGAAGAGTTGGAAAGAACAAATTTCTTTCCCTCATATCAACTCAAAAAAATGGGTCATCAGCTCCAAGAGATGGTGTCCTTAACATGGCATAGAAATTCATCAAAAGGATGAGCTTTGTTAAGATCCAAGGATGCCCACTCAAAAATGCCCTCATGAAATGAATAGGACAATAGTCTTCCATCACATGTCTTGGATCCTGCACATGAAGTAAACTCATTAGAAAAACAAGTGTTGAGAAACACTTTCCTATTTCTTCTTCATGTCTCCAAGGCATGGAGAGCTCCCAAATCTTCTTCATGTATGGGTTGTCCACACAATCATTATTTGGCTCCCAACACTACTGTAATCTTGCATTATTCCTTCAAATATCAAAATTAGGATGGTTGGTTTCCACCCCCAAATAGTCACCCATGAGCCAAAATCAAATACCAAACCATGTCACCAAATGTATGTAAAAAATCTGAATTTTGGGACTGATAGTGGAGCTGGTCCTAATAGTATTATCCATAAAAATGAGAGGACAAAAGCTAGCATAATTCAGAATTCTTTTCCCAACATGAATGATCATCAACCTAGTCAATAAAAATGGCTCCCATATAGCTGAAATTTCATCCTCAATCATAACAAACTGAAAATTATTCACATGCACAGCTGAAAATGAAATGCCTTGAGAAAAGTTCATACCATGTTCCTTCAAACTTCTCATACTTTTCATTGAAGCCCAAAAGATGGTGGTCATGCAAGCAACATCACTCATACATTCCCAATACTTATCCTTGGTTGACTTTACCCTTAGAAGTATCTCAATCAAACACCCAAATGGAAGACATAACTGTAGCTCAAAATCTGAAAATGAACTTCTTACCATGCAAAGTGTAGTCCATGTGATCCATCCTTCTTTCACGTCTTCCCAAGAGATAGGAGTTAACATCATTTGACAAAGGAAATGGAATGATATTCCTATACCCAAACAAAACTTGTAAAACCCAAATCCTTTTATCCTCTTACCACATGAAGCAATACGTGCAAGATAACACCAATTTTTTTTTCTTCCTCTATACTCAAAAGGAAATGAGAGAGTTGAAATATAAAACATGCATTTATAAATATTATCATAGAGAAACCAAGGAACCTTGTACCTTACTTTGTGCTAATGATTTTCTCTTATGATAGGAGGCAAAACACATGAAATCATCATACCTTTGTGCCTTCTAATTATGAATTCCTCATACGGACCAACAAACTTATTGTTATGGTTTCCATAATTGGGAAGAGTGATGATCACTTTTTCTCCTTTTCCATCATGCTCCAGATGCACCCAAATGTTAAGAGCAAAAGTACCAATAAAATTGCAACCAATATACTCCATGTTGCACCTCATATCCATCTCCCTATCATGCTCAAAATCATATCCATCAAAACTCAACATATGAGGAGAAATAAAACAAGAAAGATCATACCTTGGGCTGCCCCCAACATCTACAAAACTTAGAATTTCTGAGTTTGGAACAACACTTAGTTCCTCATTACTTTCCTTGTCTAAAACCCCTTTGTCCTCCCCACAAGCTTTCATACTTGGTGGGTAATGACTTGGGACATCCATGAGACTCATGCTTGGGTGAAAAACCTCATTCAATTGCCCACAATAGCCTGTTCTTAAGAAAATTACAGCGAACTGCAAATTACCATAATCATTTCATGATGTCCTTCCTTCATAAGCATACCTCTTCACAAGCCCATCTTCATAATCCTCTTGAAAACCTGCTCCTTTTACACTCATGTTCAACTTGATGCAATTAGTAGGCACTAATAATTTGTCAAACATCAAAAGATTATTACCATGCAATGAATGCTTCAAGATTTCTTCTTTTTGCCACATAGAAGTAGACACAAATGATGTATTATATGAATGAGTATACCCTTTTATGGTGAGATTATTGACCATGTCTTCTCTTTGCCCTTCAAATGGCTCGTGGTGGGGTTGAACAACTTTCCTCAAATCTGATTTTTCTATCATATGTTCCTTTGTCATCATTTTTTCTTGATCATGCATATGCTTGACACTAATATCCTCTTCATGCCCATCAACCAAATCTGATTTCTCCTTGCACCCATTCAAACCCATGCAATCATTAGATGCCAAAAATTCATCATAAAAAACAAAAGTGCTCATACCTTGGATGCATGTCTTTACTTTGCTTGCACATTGATTCACAACTCTTCTTGCTAAGGAGTGAGCAAGACATGACTCCTTTTGTTCCAATCCTTCCACAAGTATGGATAACAAAGGTTGTGGAGGTTCTTCATACTCATTCAACATTAGAGACATTATTGTTTGCATAGAATCCATTACTTCATGTGAATGTTCCTCATGTATAACATCAAAGAAAACCTCAAACATGTGCAAAATGAGGTCATTACAATCAAGATCTAACATTGGAATGCAAGACCTTACCTGAGCCATGTTCTTCAAGATCTTAACCCTCTTATCAAAGTGAGGGTTTGTGATGTCCCAAAGCTTTTGAAAGCTTCCAACCATGAGATCATATACCTCCTCCATAGTAGTATCATCATATGGCAAACTTGGGGTTCTTTATCTCGTGTGACCTCACTAATGCATGCAATGACAAAAGTCTCACATCCACCTCCTCATGTCTCAACAAATTAGTTCTAGCCAAGTGTGTTACCAAAGGAGCTACATTTGAAAACATAGAGCTATAATGAGATTGCTCTATCAAACATAAACAACTCACTATCTCTTCAAGAGTGTAGAACAATACACTCTTCTCAAACGAAATCTTTTTGAGCCGTTTCCCAAGCTTATAGAGCTTGGTTTTCAAATCTCCGTCACTGGCATTGTCCATGATCTGCAAAACAATACCTGCAGAAAAAGAAGAAAAATGCTCGATTTACCTCAAACAACTTGCAGTAGTTTTGAAATATTTCTTTCCAATCTGAATATGCCAAAACAATTTTTTTTCTAAATCTGAAAATGGGAGACTTACTATAGATAGTAAGTTCGTCACTATCGCTAGCTGAATTTAGAAAAATGGTATAACTTGCTCAAAACATCCTAGAATTGCATGAAACTTTGGGGAATGGTAGATACTATTATGGAGCAACTTTTCTAAAAGGAATTTTCTCAAAATAATTGAAATTTGATTTTTAAAACCCGAAATACTGCAAAAAAATATAACAACTTCAAAAATCCGTATCTTTGGCTAAGAAAGTCCAAAAGAGCTGAAATTTTGGATCTTGGGTCACAAAAATATGAGAAACAATATCCCAAAACCAAATTTTGACTAGCCAACACCAAACCCTAATTTTTGCCCAAAAATTAGGTCACCCAACACATTTAGGGCACCAATTCAACTCCAAGATTTATGAAATTAATTTCTCCTTATTCCTCCTTTTTTTTTCCACACAAACCCCCACAAGAGTAGAGGAAAGAAGCTCTGATACCACTGTAATATCTCCTTTTGGGATATTATCCAAATATGTAAAATTACTTTACTGAATCGACTCTAGAAGGAGTAAACCCTCCTAGTTCGACCTCAAATAATCCAATGTTAGCTTCAATACAACCCTAAAAGGGTTAGAGTGAGCCAAGGTGGTGGATTAGATGGGAGAACTAGTTAGAAAATTAATCTCTTCAAATCTAAAATTAATTACAATAGTAATTAATTTATAAATGCACTAAACTGCTACAAACTTCAAAAATTAATAACTCCTTCGCCATCCATTATTTTTCTATCAAACTCATGCCAAATAGTCTTAATATTTTTAGCTTTCCAACAAGCTATAGATCACAAGTTTTGGATACGTAGAAGGCATGCAAATCAACCCAGGTAATCTAAAATTGTGTAGATAAAACCCCGACACAAATAGCTGAAACTTGGAAAATTCATAACTTGCTCAATACTTCATCTTTTGCCATGAAATAAAGTGCATATTAATCTATAATTCAAGAGCTTTCCAAAGATATTAAAATCTGAATTTTAGGATAGCTGAAACCCCTTTCAAAATAGCCCCGAAATGCCAAATCCAATCGCTAGGGTTAGAATAAATTGCACAACTAATTTCCAACACTTAATAATCCTTCAAGCATGCTAAAAGATACCCTAATCAAGTCGCCATACTTAGAATAAAACCAATAGATCTAAATCACCATAAAACCCTTCATAATATTCAATAACATGCATTTTTTACTCTCAATAAAAGGCGCCAAAGCTAGAAAGAGAATCACCAACAAGTAGATTTGCAAATCTTGTGAAAATACTTCGATTGAATATCAAACCAACACAATAACTCCCACGCAAGAGAGAGAAGAACGTTAATGGGCATGCATCCCAACTCCAAGCATGGAGTGAACATCAAATGATCAATCAACATACTCTATAAGGAAATGTGACCTCCTTTTATAGAACTAAGGGGTGCAATATCCAATAAAGACCAACCTTTCCCTTTTGGAGGGAAAACATACTCTCATTAAAATATTTAATACTAAGATCTGTGTATTTTATTTATTTTTAATTAAATAAATAAAAGTAACTAACCTATGTGCACATTAAACTAACTAAAGAGACTCCCACTTGTGGCGCTAGGCATGCCAAGGGTACAAATGCAAATGAAACATAAATATTAATAATGTCCCGAAAAGGGGGACATTACAAAATATGTGAAAAATAAATTAAATAATTCTAAATAAAACTAAAATATTCAAAATCATTATAAATTTATAAATGTTATACTGTGAAAGAACTTTTATAGAAATAGGACGTAAGTACTTGGCATCATGGCCATGTACACGCCACCATGTGGTTGGGGTCATGTTGCTCTCGTCGAAAAGAGCCTCAATCGCTCTCATGTTGCCTTACGAATCAACAAACATTCCCATTTCCCTTCTAACCACACTAGCTATAGATGGATCGGGAAAAAGTCTTCTCGAATCTTTGCACTAGTTCCATTTCCAACTTCAAAGTCGAGAGAATGGTGCTTTTCCTATTTGGTAGCCTGCCCAAGTACGTCAAAGCTATAGTACTTGGGTTTTGTGCATAAGCAAGAAGATGTAATGAGGTGGTTATTTTATTCCACCTCTTCATGACCACACTCTTGACCTCATTGTAGAAGGTCTCTTCTAGATCTTGCTCTTTTGTTTGTATTACATTTCTAATACGTTCAAGCATAGTTCGCATACTCGTATTTGGAAAATACTCGGCATACCCCAGAAAAAAAACTCGGCAATATTCGGCCAATACTCGGGAATACTCAAGAACTTAAAATATTCTCAAATCTCTTTAAAAACATAAATTTTAAGCAAGACTGACTTCAAAATGTATCAAATGAGCCCATAAAATGTTGGAGAAGTGTTTTCTATTAAATTTGAATTCAAATACAATACAAAATCTCATAATCATGCGAATCTGACAGCCGATTGATAAGTAATATGAATTTATGATGATTAACATTGAAAAATATCATCATAAATTTCATAGCTACGCAAGTTACAATATAGAATAAATTACATTTTCCTCTTTCCCAATCTAGAGAAATATTGGGGAGAGGGTCTAGTGCCTCTACTAGTCCCCACACTCGGCAGTGCGTCTCCTCGCTCCAGAAGGTTGCGACTGCTCGATCCACAGAACTAGATGGTGGTGTTGGTGGCTCCTCTGCTGCATGTTGGAGATCACCTCCAAAGATGTCATCCAATCCAATATCTCCTCGGAGTCCTGCTAGTGCTTCTCCCTCCATAGCTTCCCTCTCAAAAGAAGCAATCTCGTCCTCTGTGAATGCAGGGATTTCCTCTTCTTGCCCAGTCCACTCACTGTATGGATCTATCTCATCCAAATCAATGAGCTCCTCTGATGTGGCCTCCACTTTTCTTGTGCGAAGCCGGAGATTGTATTGAACAAAAACCAAGTCGTTGAGCCGTTTTGACTCAACTTGTTGTGCTTCTTCGTGTGAATGGCCTCAAACAAACTCCAGTTGTGTTCACATCCAGAAGCGCTACAAGGTTGAGATAGAATTATGAGGGCTAGCTTTTGAAGATGCGGGGTATTCCCTCCCCAATCCTCCCACCAAGAACCTACAAACAAGATAATAAAATTTTTATCAATAATTAATAAAATCAAATTTGTAACTAATAAGTAACTTGGTAAACATTCTAATTTTTATTACCTGGTGATTGCGTGGTTCTCCCTCGAATAGCTAGCACCGAAGAAAAGAGCCTCCCCCTAACATGTTTGTAACTCTACAACTCTAAAATGACGAGGTCCCTCGTCTCAACATCTAGTATCATCCTCTCAATACATGTTGAAAGACCCTCCATAACCTCTCTGTTCGCATCTGTGAAGCTGTCGGAGTAGAAATACTTGGGGTTGAGGTAGTACCGCTGCATGAATAAGTTGGTGGAGTTGATTGTTCCACCTCCTATCAATAATGTCCCAAAAGGGACCTTATCTGACGATATCCCCCATGTAATAGTTTTGGATAGACTCTTTGGCCCTATTCGGGGTGAAAGGTGACCTACAAGGGAAAAGAGTCACAGTCTTGATTGATAGTGGAGCTACTCATAATTTCATTGATGAGAGCTTGGTGAAAAGATTAAAATTGAAGGCTGAAAATTTCAAAGGGTTTAATGTTACGGTAGCGGATGGCTTCACACTCCCATGCACAAGAAGAATACCGCAGCTCATGCTCTCTTTGGGAAGGCACAAGGTAAAGGATGATTTCTATGTCATTGGTATTGGTGAAACCAATTTGGT
Organism: Taxus wallichiana var. yunnanensis; assembly: GCA_018340775.1. Classification (NCBI taxonomy): domain Eukaryota; kingdom Viridiplantae; phylum Streptophyta; class Pinopsida; order Cupressales; family Taxaceae; genus Taxus; species Taxus wallichiana. Next base: position 178,159,758 of record CM031242.1, on the reverse strand, counting down.
GTTAGGAGTTCAATGGCTACATTCATTGGGTGAATTTACCCAAAACTACCAAAGCATGGAGCTGAAATTCAAGGTGGATGACAAGGAGGTTGTGCTACAAGGTATGAAGAGTGGAACTCCTCAAGTTGTGACAGCCAAAAGCATGGAAAGAACCTTCAAAAGAGGGCAGGTTGCATGGGCAACTCATTGCTTGGTAAGGTCTAATTCTTCTATTTCAATTCAACAATCTTATCATGAAGATATTCAGCCCATAATTGATAGGCATGCCAAAGTTTTCAATAATTTACCTCATGGGCTGCCACCAGATAGAGGATTTCAACATGTTATTGAGTTAGAACCGGTACCAAACCGGTAATAACTACTCCCTATATGCCACCCAAGAATTTACAAAGAAGAAATTGAAAGAACCATCAAAGAGCTGCTGGAAATGGGCTTATTAGGCCTAGTTCCAACCCATTTGCTTCTTCCGTGGTACTTGTTAAGAAGAAGGATGGTACCTTAAGGATGTGTGTGGACTACTAGTTGTTAAACAAGAGGACAATCAAGAATAGGTACCCAATTCCAAGGATTGATGAGTTGATTGATGAACTACATGGGGCGGTTTTCTTCTCCAAGATTGATTTGAGATCCAGTACCACCAAATACGGGTAAGGGAGGAGGATGTGCACAAGACAACCTTTAGGTGTCATTTTGGGCACTTTGAGTTTCTTGTCATGCCATTTGGGTTAACCAATGCCCCAGCCACTTTCCAATCATGCATGAATCATATTTTTGGTAAGCATTTAAGGAAATTTGTGCTAGTTTTCTTTGATGATATTTTGGTGTATAGCAAAACATGGGAGGAACATCTCCAACACTTGGATAAGGTGCTGGAAATTTTAGAACAGCAGTCCCTCTATGCAAAAAAATCCAAGTGTGAGTTTGGGATGACTGAAATTTTGTACTTGGGGCATGTTGTGAATGCACAAGGGGTTCATGTAGATCAACAAAAAATTCAAGCCATCTTGGATTGGCCACCACCAACCAACATATCACAATTGAGAGGATTTTTGGGTTTATGTTGCTATTATAGAAGATTTGTGAAAGGATTTTCACAACTTGTTATTCCTTTGATTGATTTAACATGGAAGGGAGCTTTCAGCTGGTCAAAAACAACCCAAATAGCTTTTGATGAGCTGAAAAAGGTGATGAGTTCTTGCCCAGTACTTGCTGTTCCAGATTTCTCTATTCCATTTGTACTTGAATGTGATGCTTGAGTGAAGGTATAGGGGTTGTTTTGATGCAAAATAAGCATCCCATTGCATATGAGAGTTGGAAATTCAAGGAGCATGAGAGGAATTTCTCCATCTATGACAAGGAAATGTTGGCCATCATGCATGCATTGATCAAATTCCGACAATACTTGGTTTGTGGTCAAAACTGACCATAATAGTTTGAGGTTCTTTCTTCATCAAAGGGAATTGAATGACCGGCAACAAAAGTGGGTAAGTAGACTCCAAGCATATGATTTTGATATTGAATATGTCAAAGGGAAAAATAATGTGGTGGCGGATGCTTTGTCAAGGAAGCCACCTCCTATCTCTCTTGAGGATGTTGCCATACATAATGAGAAGATGAAGGATACAAAAGTTTCAATTTAGCCAAGCTTGCAATTGTTTGAGGAAAAACAATTTTGGGAAGGGAGGACTATAATGTCCCCTTTATTGAAGTAATTCATTTTAGAGACTTTTAGCCCATTCCACTTTCCATGGGAAAGAAGGAGGTGAACAAGGGAAGTGTTTGTGATATTTTTCAGTCTTTTTCTTAAACATTTGCATTCTTTTCATGTTCTCTCCCATAAGCTAGGTTGGCTGGGTTTGAGGAGTAAAAAGCCAAAGAAAAAAGAAAAGCAACATCATTATGAGGTCGGTCATGGGGGAAACTCCCTCATTGGGTTTGGCACCACCAAAAGGATATAAAAGGGGTCGCTTGGACTCATTTGGGCATCATCTTTTGGCATATAATTTATATTTTACTTGGTTTTGGATTGTTTGCTCAATTTCCTTTCGCTAAGGGATGAAAATCCATTGGTGTGGCTTCACAAGGAAGAGGAAACCTTCCTTGATAATTGGAGAACGAAAACTTTTCAATCAATTGTTCCAAGTGCTTCAATTTGGTGGATAGGGCCTATTTTCAGCGATGGTTTGGTTCTAATGTGAAATTCAACCCCTCTCCCGGGGAGTGAACCACCTTGGGGAAGTGATCGGTGGTTTCTAGGGCATGATGTTCAACTCAGCCATCATTGCATTCTCCATAATTTTGGCAGCTGGAATCTACTTTGTACTTCATTTGTAAGGCTTGGAATCATTTATTTCTAGCCATTTTGTAAGGGCGTACTCTGTTGTCTTTTTTTTAATTTCCAGCTGTGTTTAGAGGTTGATTTCTTGGTTGATAATATGTCTAAAATATTCCCTAAAGTGTCTCTACATACTTCGGATGATTTGAATGGTGATATTTTGATGAATTAATGCTTTTTTCATGTTCTAAAAATCAAACCGCTGTTCATTGCTATTCTATTTTTCAGTTGGTTGATATAAAAATCAGAATATTTTTCAGTTTGGGTTTGTGCTATTTCATTGCCATTTTAGTTCAGCCCTAGAAAGGGACATTACAACTTTACCTCAACTACGATCCTTACGGATCCCCATACACCTCTCTCAAAATGAGAGTACCCTATACTTCACGAGAAGGATGATCAAAGCTATCATTGTGTTCTTAGCTTAGAGAAACTCACTATTATCAGTCCTTATGTCCTTTGAAATTTGTTGATGTAGTATCTTTAAATGTTCTCTCCTTAGATGCATACCGCAATTTTCCTATTGCAAATGGACCTTGAGTGGGTCCCTATACCTTTTCAAATGATTCTTCAAACCTTTGTGTCTTTTTAGGTTGAAAGGTTACATGGATCATTTAAATTATTTATTTTTTCAATGGCCTCTTGGACCCTTCGAGTTACTTAGGTGGGGCACTGATTAATAGTCTTATTACAACCCTTTATTTTGTATTTATTCATTGGACATTCTCTTTTTTTTTTTCCTTATCATGTTCATTCTTTGACTTTTTAAATCCCCCTTTTGACTTTGGTATTCTTGTAATTTAACCCCATTTTCTTTATATAGGATTTGATTTATGAGCTGAAAATACATTTCAAGTGAAATTTCAGCGATGTTATCTTAGACTTGCCATTAATGAAACTTGAGGTTGCAAGAATTCTCTTGCTCAAATTTTCTTGATAGATTTGTCATTGCCCATCGCCTAATCTTTATGTTATGTTTTGCTTTTCTTTATGTTGTCCTATCCTTCTTTTTAAGGTGGATGGTTAACATTTTTATGCTCCCAACGCAATTCATTTCTAATACATTTCTTTCCTTTTTGTCCTAGTTAAATATTTTTAAAGGTAAATAACATGCTTCACCGATAAAAAATTGTTGGCTAGATTTTTCGCATAGCTGAAAACCTAGGCGATCAGATAAATCTCCCTCATTTACCGGTGAGGCTTCCATGCAAGATTTGTCAATTAAATATGCTAGTATCTATTTAGGGGTTTTACTTTAACCATACAACTCATGAACCATAGTTGTATAGTTTCTACAAATAAGTAAACAATTGTTAAAGAAAGGAAATGTCTGAAGAAGGAAATAACAAAAACAGGAAAGAAAGAGGGAAGATGTGCAACCCAATCAATAGATTACAGAGTTGATTGCATGCACATAGACAGAACCAATAGATATTAACACACAAAATTATAAGCAAAGGCAGCTTTCAGATCTAGATCTAGAATAACACAAAGTTTATAAGTAGATCTAAGACAAAAAGTTAGAAACAAAATGCACCGTGACACAAAGTTCTTTGGAAATATGCTCCTTTCTATTCCTTTGCTTCAAATAGCTATCAGGGGTTTCAACACAAAGTCTGGAACACAAGAATGCTGCTTACAAATTTTGATCCTTAACCCGAAGGTTCTTCCTCTACTTATAGAATGTAGAAGGGAAATTACAAATGGGAAACTCTAACTGAACTAGAACATAAACAAGAAGTAAAGATAACATCTGGCAATCATCTTCCTCTAATTCCTCTCCAAGTGACATGCATCTAGATCTATAGTCAAAATTATACACATCTGTCACTTAACTTATAGAATCGTTCCACATAACTTAAAGTAATGGTTTCAAAACCAACAACTTTAAAGTTTTACAATTACATCCGGGAACGTGGAAAATAGAAGAAGAAAGATTCGCCAGCTGTAACATCTACATCTTCTTTTTGTTTTGATACTGAATATATTTGTCGAACATGTAATTCAGAACTTCCCATCTGTTTTAGCCACAGCTTCTTTTTCTGTCCTGAATTGCAGTAAGCCTTCATTCAAAACCCCGATGCACGTTTCCACATCCTTCAAGCTAGGTCCAAACTTCTCAATATCTCGATCAGAAGCGTTACCGACTTATCGATGGAATCCATCGTAAAAAGGCCTAATGACTCCATCAATTCTCTCTTGCACCATCAAAAGAGATCCCTCTAAGGAATCAGGCACTTTGCTAGGAATGGTCCTTGTGTATGAAGAAACGTTCCCGAACACTTCCTCATTGGTGAAAGCAATAACATTGTCTGGTAGTGACGATGCCATACTTCCAAGTGCCCGCATTCTTTTCAGCATGATTCTAAAGATCTCCAAGCGGAAAGATACTGCAAACTCAAGTTGCTTCCCTTTCTCAACTGATCCATCGGGCACAATTCGTTCCGCAACCAACACCTCCCTCAACAGCTTATTTATTTCGACCAAAGTACTCAGGTTACTTTCAGCTACTGTGTTCATGTCAATCGTGCTCGTCACCAGTTGTTTCAGCTGAACCGATGCATCTTTCATAACCTTTAGACGGGCCGACACCTCCCCGAGTTGTACAGAAGCTTGGCGAATGATTAGACTCTTCCATTCGTCGATAGCTTTAACCTGGTTACCTACATCTTCCACTTCCTGCATCAGATGATCACTCACCTGCTTATGTGCTGAAATTGGCTAAGTGGAAGATTTGACAACTTTGGCAATAATCTCGCACAACTGAGACACCTGCTTCTGAAGTTCAACTTTCTCTGCCTTTTCTTTGTCAAGCCTAAGGAATAAAGCATTTATCAATGTCTGCGTGTCTTGCTTCAATCCTTCTGTAGTGGCTTGACCTATGGGTACTTTGGTCACTATTATATCCGCTGCCGTGAGCTCATCCTTCTTCTTTCCTTCTGCTGGAACTGACACCTCAACGAACTGCCCGACTCCTCAATAATCAACCTCGAAGTCACCTTAGCAACTTTAGGTTTTCTGTCTTTTCCGCCCAAACTCAGGAGCAACTGCAAGTCATGTTCCTCCAAGTTGATCTCCTCTCTAGCCTCTGGAACCAACTGTGAAGCCAACCACTCTGAGAAATTACTTCTTGGAGAATGAGAAGTTGCCGAATGTACCACCATCTCGTGCTCTGGCTCCTCTCCATCCGAAACTGCTACAGTGTCGTGGCTACCATCCTCTGTATTGTCCAAAGACAAAGCTCTTTCAAATTGCCATCTGCAACTTCAATGTTTCTTCAGGAAGAGGTGTTGATCGGAGTGGCTGAGGAGAAAAGACAAATGTTGCCGGATTCAATGGAGGAACAACAATATCTTCTTTGAGGTGCAACATTGGTGAAGTACTTGATCTTTGGAGAAGTCGGAACTAACACCATAGCCGTAGAAGTGATCTTTTCCCTTGAATGAGACTTCTTGTGCACAGTGCCTTCTATTGCTTTCTCTCTCATGCTTCTTTTTGAGGGAATCTCCTGTATTTGAGGTTTCTTGATCTCGATTCATCAAAGCTTCATCAAGGCAATATCCCTTTGTCAGAACTAGTTTGAAGTATTGACCATGGCAGCGAGACCTTTCCTCGATCATGTGCATGCCACCTATGCTCTCCGAAGTACACCTCTATCTCCTCCCATATGATGGCATGTGTCAAGTAACATAGGCCCATCATCTTTAAGATCCACAGTATTCGTGTTAATCCAAAGTCAAATACTTTTTTTCGTGTTGATAACTTTGTTGAAATATTTCTTTCAACTTCGTACTCGCTTCTGCACTTCATCTAGAAATCTTCTAACGAAGGCACATGCGCGTACTCCTGGGAGATTGTCTTCCTCGCCACCCCATATGGATCGAAGTTCGGTTGTCTTTGGGAAGAACTCTCATCGTACTCAGAGAACATCTTTGCTTAATTCCCTCGGCTTTATGAATGCTCTAGCAGCCTATAATAGCCCACCGTGATCGGGAAGAAGCCGCAGACTTGTGCCTTTCAAACCGTAGGTCATGCATCTCCACGAGTTGTCTACTCAACTCCATGATGACCAATCTGTCGCTTGGATATTTGGGCAACTTGACTGGTTCTCCCGAAAAGCCGGTGACCCTGAGGTATGTAAAGTCCGCAAACTGGATGAAGATACTACCAATCTGGGACACAACTTCCCAAGCTTCCTTGCTTACCCTGTTGGCCTTTAGATCACCGTTCAGCCTGCAAATGAATCCGTAGAAGAATCCATCGTTGACCACTTTATAATCTTTATTGCATGCGGGCACAGTAAGCTGCGGATAGCACTCAAAAATAGGATCCTTGGAGAGCACACCATGTCTATCCAACTTGGAGAAGATACCTTGTGAAGCTGCTGCATATACCAAATACGAAGTCATCTTGAAGCTATAAGTCCGCCTCACATTCCAGAGTTGCTCACCGATGTTGTCACTAATGATTTCCGACCAATTGATTATAGAATCTACTTTGTTGATTTCAATGGTCCTGATGAAGGCATACATCCATGAGCGGAAGTTGTGAGCGTTAGCTTCGCCATTTATCCTACATAGCAATTTGGTAATGTCATCCACCTCCTGTACAGTTGGATTGTGGAAGAGTCCTGGGAACTTGGATGGAGATCTGAGCTTCTTCATATACCTGTTGTTCATTATGCCCACATAGTTGACTTTATGCTTTTCCCATCTGTTGCCGGCATCCAAGTATGCTAATAGTAGTCACCACCTGTCGTGTTGGAATCTTCAGACAATAATTGATGAACTGTGCATCCAGTTGGATTATTGTCTTCCCTGCAACATCTCAAACTGATCTAGATAGTGGGTGGTAAGACCTTGCACACTCCATGACGAATTCTGGCAACTGAGCTATGAATGGGAATGTTGAAGCTCGAATGATTCCACTGCTTTTGACTGCATGCATGAGAGAAGTCTTTCTAGCTCTAGATCTGTCAATCAATTCGAAAAGAGGTTCTGGACCTAGATCTGTATCTCTCGATGTCAGCAAACCTAGAAGTAATGCATGATTCTGTTGAGCTTTCTCTTTCATCTCGCTTTGCCATGGCCGGATCTATCTTTGTCTAAGCAACTCTTTTTCTCTTTATTTGGTCGGAATTCTTTACAACCGGTGCAGATCTGGGAATTTCTTCGGATTCGGAGGATATATTCAATGTATCTAACATTGATTTAAGCTCCCTTTCAATTATATAAGCACCTGTAATGAATACCTACAATTAATTCAGACAAAGATGGCAACCGGAACATGAACACTTGATTTTAATCATAAAAATTTGCATATATAAAGCCCACTGCCCTAAAATTTGAGGCTTTGTTTGCATGCAAAGAAAACATGAATACTGTCAACTTCACCTGGGCACTTGTACCACTATGCAAACAATTAATCAGACTTAAATCGAACTCCTTCAAACCTAGGCACCAAACTTTGAAGCTTTCCGGCAATGAAAACACCTTTTTCTGAGCAAAATTCCTCCTTTGGGCACCAAAATTGCCTGGGCTGCACTCCTTTGCTAGAAGAATTAATTACTTCATTAATATGGCAGCCCATGCTTATATAACCTTCATCATTCTATAATTAATAATTGCCTCTCCTATTCCTGGCAATTAATTAATTAATAAACATGTTTTTCTCTTCAATTTGGGCGCCTATTTTGTGCATGCTCATGGCTGCCATTAAATAAATTAAATTTATTTAATTTTAGCTTTCTACTTCCAGTCTACATTGACTTCACACTATGCTTTGACCTCATGCGCCAAAAATAGGAATTAATTCCATCAATAAATACTTTAAAAAGTATTATTCCTCCTCTAGGTGGGTCGCACTTTTTTGCATGATAGAGGGCTGCATTAAATAAATTAAATTTATTTAATTTTAGCATTCTATTTCCAATTTCCTTTATCCTCTCATCCTGTGTTGACTTTTCCTCATGCTTGGGCGCCAAAATTAGGAATAGAAACAATTAATAAATGCAATTAAAGTTATCCTTCTATTCCAAAAGGGGTCGCACTTTTTGACATGGCTGATTTCTATTTTTAAAAGTCAATTTCTAATGGGATTATTCACCCTGCACCGCAGCTCCAAAAATCCCATGATCCACTTAAGCTGTTTGACTTTCATAATGAAATTTTTACCCTGCAAGGTAGGTAAGAAATTCCCATCAATGCCTTAAGTGATTTTCTTTTATTTCACAATGGGAATTTTCACCCTGCAAGGCAGGTAAGAAATTCCCACCTGCCTGCTGCCTCTAATTTTCCCATCATGACTTAAGTGACTTTGCTTCCATGGGAAAAAGTACCCTGCCAGGCAGGTACAAAATTCCCACCTGCCTGCTGCCACCAAAAATCCCATTGCAACTTAAAACCTTCCTTTCCCAAAAATGCGACTTGCCTAGAAGAGGCCTTTTTTGTGCATGACTTCATCTTTTTAGAGAGAACCAGACCTCCTATGGCAAATTCCTTCTAGCATGACATCCATAGATGATTTCCAGATACTCCAGAAAGAAAGGCTGGCGCGAAGGAATAGACCTAGGGAAATTTCACAGAGAAAAATATGAGAAAAACACAAAAACGCAAAACATTGCCAGAAGTCACAGATAAAGCCCAGGATTCATTCCTGGTGGAAACCCTACTGGTATATGGGAATATTGACATGTAAAACCTCAACGAGGTTTAACCGGAACACAATTTACCTCAAACGGGACTTAAAATAATTAAATAAAAATTTACTCGGTAGGCAAACCCCAATGACAGAATATAACGAGTTTGGGCATCTGGGTATTTGTCAAAATTGACTTATATGACTCTCGAGAATATTTTGACACTGTAATCTGAGACATTTTTCGGCAATAAAAACACAAAACAACCCATTATTTTAAAAGTATGAATTTTTTTGACATGTATGGTAGTCTTAGATTTCGGGGTGAAATCAGGGACACCAAAAATGAAGTTAATTTCCATGATTGTTGATCATTATCTTGCTACGAAATCTACGCAAACCTAAAATCAAAGGGTGGCTTCAAAATATATGCAAGACAAAGTGGAGTTGATCTTATATTAAGGATCTCTAATGATCAAACATGTTATTGATTAAAATGTTACAAAAGATGTAGTATGTTTATTTATATAGGACATTTTTAACTTGATAATTATTTTTTTGATTAATCTTTTCTCACTTTGTTGATTTATCCTTTCTTCATTAGAAATACCTTGTTGACAATTGAAGAAAAGCTCGTGCATGTAGAACTTTTTTATCCTCATTTATTTATAATGTCTGGAATTTCTTCTCAATTGGTTTACCTTTCTCTTCTCTTATCCAAAAGGAAACAATCTCATGCTAGTGAGCAATAATATCAAATAAATTTGAAACTTCATGAGTACCTTTTTGGAAAACACATTTTGAATTATTTTAGTGTAATGTCCCCTTTTTCAAATTGAGGCCAAATGAAGACTTCTTGCCACTCCCTTCTCGTGGTGAAGAAGAATAAGTGAACAAGGGAAGGAATTGCACTTCATTTCAGTTTTTTTTTATTAGTTTTAATGTTTTTTTAGTGTTTTTTCTTTATGAGGTAGGTTGGCTGGGTTGGAGGAATTAAAAAGGAAAAGTAAAAAGAAAAGTTAAGTTTAAGAGGTCGGTCCTCATCTAATTGGCCTTTGGCACCAAGCAAGGAGTATAAAAGGGATTGTATGACTTCATTTGAAGACCATCTTTGGCGCATTTACATCTACAATTGGTTTGTTGGGCAAGTTGCTCAATACCTTTCCACTTGAGGACAAAAACCCTCTTGTGTGGCATCCAAGGAGGACGGAAACCTTCCTTGTGGCTTGGTGGAGAATGAAAAACTCTCCATTTTGGGTGGATTGAAGACTCTTTGCTGATTTGGACCAAGGACATCAAGGAGAAGAATTAGAAAAGTTTTTGTGATTTTGAAACTCTTCCCTAGGGAGTGACTAGGGTTTGGTGGTGGTTCGGTGCCTTCTAGGGCACATAATTCATATATTATTTGATATTCTGATTCTCCATAATTTATAAGGCTAGAATCCATAATTTGGCTATTTTTGGAGGAATTTATCTATTGTTTTCAGCCCTTGTGTGAGGCTGCCTTGCTGCTGTCACAAATTTAATTACAACAGTGTATCATCGCTGGTTTTCTCCATTTATTTGTTGCAAATTGGATGGATATTGGTTGCCATAGTTGAAGTAATTATTTAGAAGTAATTTCAAGCTATTGTGCATGGTTTTATGGTGCATTTGAGTCCCTATACAGTTCGCTGCTAGGGTTTTAAAGAATATTACAACTGCTGTTATAAAAATCAGATTTTACTTCACTTGGGTTTGTGTGGTTTCCTTCTTTTTCAGTTTCAGCCCTTGAAAGGGATATTACATTTAGATCAATGAGTTTCTTTTATTTTTACTATTGTTCGAAACTTTTGCATGTGCTCCTCAACTATAGGGCTTCAACTCTGCAAGCACTATTTTGAATAGCACCTTCACCTTGGTTATTGTGTATAATACGTTAGGAGTTTTTATACACATGTATAGAGTAGTCAAAGACATAGAACTATCTTTCAATTGCATGCATTTTTACTATATAATTACTATATATGGTTTGTTCTCAAAATTTGAGGAACATCTCATGTAACATTATTATTTGGTTCATTATAGGGTTTATGATGGAAGGAACTTCTATTGTTTTGGAGAGGGTTCCAAGTTCGAACTTGCTTCTATGGAACGAATATTGTGTGTTGGTGGTGGTAGCAAACAACCTGTATTGAAATGGGACAATAACTTTGCATGGCACGGAAGGTTGACTTTAACAGATTGTGCATTGTATTTTGAGGTCTCTCTCTCTCTCTCTCTCTCTCTCTCTCTCTACCCTCTCATCCCTCCATCCATTCATCTATGCAAGAGCATGCTTGTAGTTTTTGTGTACATGTATCTCTTATCTTAAAGAATTCAAAAACACATTGGTATTTGGTACCTAATGGATTTAAAATAAAATTATTGTTGTGCTAAATATAGTTGAAAATTATGATGGTGGAGCACATAATGTTTGATAATTCCAGTTACAAGAGTCAAATACGTGATAGATAGAGAGAACAATTTAAAAATACGTATTACCAAAGAACAAGTAAAATGCCCCTTGCGTTTACATTATAACAAGTTTATAAATTACGCTGAATTATTTTGATTCCAATTTGAGGATAGTAGTCCTTTTAGTGACAAAAAAATCACTTGTATGTTTAAATGGAATGAATAACTTCCATGCGGCTGTAATAAAATGCAACCCAACTAATTAGGGGGTGCAAAGCTAAGTATGACACATGTTATAATCCATTTTTTTAACATACAAAATAAATTAAACATGGAAATGATTTTTTTGGAAAAGTAAATCTTAAATTACAAAAGAAAGCAAAGCTACAACAATGAAGTCTTTAAAGAGCATTACGTCTACTCCATGCCGAAACAAGATATTACAATTTCATTTAATAAACAAGTTTAAGGTAACATCTCTAGATCCTCATTTTATTACATGTATTTGGATCACAAGTTATAGATTGCATAAGAAAGAAAGGGGAAAAATCATCGAACATCTTAGAGGGTACCAATTCAGCATAGATTTATAAAATTATAAAGGGGGCCTAGATAGCACAAAAAAGTGACACCCTCGTCTTGACGAAGTTTAAGAAATGCCACTTGATGGAAATGGGAGTGGAATGGTTTTCCTTCCCATCCGATGCCAATAGACAAAGAGCTTATTGTAAATACACCTCATAAAGGTTCCTTTGGAAAACAACAAGACGTGAAGCAAGAGTATGTTCCACGGTGTGTTAACCATTCTCTATTGGTGGTAGCAAAGTAATTAGAAGTTGTAAGTATTTTACTTCTGTATACCAGTTTTCTCTGTAAATATAATATTGGTAGCTGTTGTACATTAGTTGCCTAGTTGAAATGGTCCATTCCAGATCCATTTGCTATCCTTTCAACACTTCAAAGAGAATTCATATTGCTACAAGCTGTGAACCTGCTACAACCAGATTACATAATGTGCTGAACTTTGTAAGAATAACTTGCAGTCCATTTTTTCCTTGCAAATGAATAAATACATTTCATTAATGATAGAATTCTTATTTGTTTCTCCTCTTTCTTAATTATACGTAGCTGTTTTTTATTTACATGCCCTTACAAGCATAAAATCCTTAGACAAGGGCTGTTTAGGGACCCCTAAGCTTGCAACTACCTGGACATGGGGTGAGGATATGATGAGGATATTCATGCCTAGTCATAGACACATGAGGAAGCACCTTGTAGCTGGTCTTGGTCCCAGTTATGTTCCTCCTGCACAAATTACTGTAGCATAGTGAATTATTGAACTTAGCTTTCCTAGGTGCATTACTCATGGTCCAGCATGGGTGTTGGGCTACAATTAAATATAGGGCTTGTGTATATAATTGCATTTGCATTTTTATAATGAATATTAGTACGGATATTGTTAAATGATGGGAGTTATATGGAGGTTTCCATAACTAGTGGTAAATTCTGAGGAGAGGTGTTACGAACAAGTTGCATATCATTTTTCTAAGGAACCCCATTTTGGCGTCCTAGTATTTAATGAGATTCTAGAGGTAGTAAAGGAAATTCTCATGTGCATATAGGATTATGGCATAGCCGGGAATTATATAAATTGGGGCTGAAATCTGCAACAGAAAACTTTGGCAACAACAAGTCACAAGTTTATATCAATAAATGTTGGGCTTGCAATCGTTGTAAAAACCTACAAAGTGGTAGAAAAATGCAATAAGATTTTACTTGCAGATTCACTAGCAGGGATAAATACTTGATTGAAGCACAAAATGCTTCAATATTCTCATTAACAATACAAGTATATATACAACTTTGTTAGATAACCATATGCTCTCTACTTTCTACCTTCTATCTTTTGGGACTACAATCAACATAATTAGGAAACACGCGCACACACATAGAAAGAAAACTACTTATGTAACCATTTTTAGTTGAATGTGTAGTGGTACCATTCTTAACAACCTCCTACAACGAACATCCAACTAATCATTACTTCTGGCGGGGGTGAGTACAAGGTAAGGAGGGGCCAAAAAGAGAACTCTTAAAAAGTAGTTGTTGAATGCTTGGAAACATATAATATCCCCTTTTCTAGATTAAAATAATTAATAATATTATTTAAGTTGGGTCTGGTCATTTCTAATCTTTTAGAAACTTAATAATATTATAATATTAGAATAAAATATATTTTTAAATACTTAAAAATAAAATTAATGATTTATCTAAGTTGGCCAAATGTAACTTTATGTTATATTATAAGACAACTTTTATTTTATTATTAAAAATAAAAGTGACTTTTGAATAAAGTAAGCCAGCCATCAAAATTGAAATAAAGAGGAAAGAGATGTTATAAAAAGAGGATGAAGGGGTTCATTTGGGGCATCTATCATCTATCTATCATCTTGATTTTATGAGTTGAGCACTTGTGCTTCTACTTTCAACTATTGAGGACGGAAACCCTCTTAGCATCCATCACTTGAGGACAAAAACCCTCATTGTGATCAGATTTGAGGACGAAAACCCTCAATATCTTCTTGGTGGCTTCACTCAGGGGTCACATTTGATCGTAGTTTCGGATCATCAAAACTAGGGCGTGATTTACAGTTGTTTCTAGGGTTGTCTACACTCCTTTGGATTTCAGATCAGTGTTTAGGGCATCAACAAATGACGGAATTGGTTAGTTTTAGTTTGCAGTGTCTCCTTTTGGTCTCCTCTTGTCATGAAGAGCGTCTTTTGTGAGAAAATTGCTATAATCTTATGTGGTTATTTTTCTTGTTTTATGGTGTGAAAATAAATAAAAATAAATTCAGACTTTGGTTGGAAAACTTATTTTTCATTATCTACTTGTAGCAAGAGGGTTTCTAAATACTTTGGGCCTTTTAGGTATTTTTGCATTGTGATTACTTGATAAATAAAGAAAGATTTCAGATTGTTGTATTTTCTATCTTATGAGTTTGCATAAAAATCAGATTGTTATATTTTGTATAAAGGGTTTCAGAGAAATTCCAAAATTTCTTAGATCTGTCCCGTCACGGGACTTTACAAAACAAAAATGGAAATCCATTATTTTGGATTAGGTTTGTCTATCCGAACATAAACGGATATCTGTTCTAGTATAAGTTTGCATTTAAATTTATACTACATTTAATATTCTTATACCCTAACTTTATTTTTGAATATAAGAAGTTAGGGTCACTCCACATCTTCTAGAATTGGCTTTAGAGCTCTAAGAGTTACCGTGTAGAAAATAATTTTCAAAATCCAATTTGTTGAGTCCATAATCATTTTAAGGATTTTGGTATTGAACTTAAGGTTCTCTAGGTGTATCTTTTGCACCTAGTGTCTATTTTTGGCAAACTAGTGGTCGTTTTGTAGGATTTTGGGTTTCCATGTTGAATTTTGACCTTTGTAGGAGTTCTAGGCGTGCAAAATTAAATTTTAAAACCTCACATCTCTCGAGAGATAGTGAGACCTAAGAGGATATTGACATTGCTACGCACTAATTGAATGCATTTTGTGTACAAATTTGATATATATATATATATATATATATATAAAACATTTTAAGAGATAAATTTTGTCTATGTGATTTGATTAGCCCCAAGTTACCACCAAATAACACCATTTATTGTTTTATTGTGATCGAAGTCACTATTTGAAAAATATTAAATTGTAAAGCCCCACTTGGGTGCAATCAAATAGATAACACTTAGTTTGGGTGAAATCAATTGTGTTTGAACATCATTTGTCCTTTTTGCATGATTGAATATCATTATTTATGTAAATACAATCAAATCATATCCAAATTAGGCGGGTCGATAGATGATAGTAGATTTGGGGAAAATCATGCACATTTGAGCACAACTTAGCATTATTTGGCGATCACATGTCGTTGTTTGAGCTAATTCGAGAAACTTAGGCTATGATTATGTGCGAACAATTTGATGTAGGTAGATTTGGATAAATTGTGCATGTACTTAGCATCATTTGTAATTATTCTATCATTTGATGGCATTTATTAGAAAATCTGATAGAATTGGACCTTGATTGTGTGCAACCCGATACATGAAGGAAGATACTGAGAAAAACTCGGTCATAATTTCACACCTTTTGTCATTATTTTTGTAATGTCTCTTTTAGGGGGACTCAAGAAATGACCAAAGCGCTGAGATGTAACTTTAAAATCAGATTAGTAAACTGCTGTAGATGACTGATATCAGCCCTGCAACCTGCAAATTATGCCCTTTTAGGGCAGCGACCTCCTTGGCAAAGTTAAACCCTTCAAAGGTGGGTTAAACATTGTTAACAAACTTTGATTCTTATGCCAAAAATATTAAAAAACCCTCAGAAAACACATTCAGCCATTAGAAATCAGAATTGAGCTTGGAAATAATTAATTTTGGAAACCCTTAACTGGTGAACTTTAAAAAGCTTGGGAAAATAGTAAATCACCTCCAAAATTCATGAAGCTTGGGATCTTGAGGTTTAAAAGTAATGAGAATGCAAATATCAAATCATCTTGCCCAAACATCCACCAAAACATGCCAAACATGGTAAGGCATAAATTAAGATAACAACAAAAAAATCCCTCAAGGGGGTGGAGACTCCTATATTAAAGTCTTCCCTAGACTTGGTGAAGGGTTTTATCCTCACACAAGACTCTCCAAGGGTTTCAATCTTTGGAGAGGTAGAGAGATGCTTCACAAGCAATATTTCTAAGAGATAATAGAATTTCCGTAATAATCAAATGGCCAAGCGACCTTCTTTTATAACAATAAGGGGTGCTACATCATAAATTAAGGCCGACCTTATAATCAATACGTGTAAATTATCTAATTTGTATTTGGAGCCTACATGCTCAAAATAATTTATATTCTAATTAAATGAGTTCATCTATTGGAGCGCTTGGCTTCCCAATAGGAATACATGATAATAATGAAAATATCTATTTAGAAAATGTCATCCAAGTCTTCCCCTTGCTTCTTTCCTTAAACCCACGAGGAGGAGAATGGGTTAAGGTCTTCAATTCCGCTAATCTCCAAAAAGGGACATGACAGCCCCCCTTCCCAAGATTGCTTGTCCCCAAGCAATTACAAGTACCTGGATCCCAAATAATTCTCAGCTGCTCCTTCTTTGATGTACCTGCACATGAAGCAAACTCATTAAAGAAAAAAAGTGTCCCCTTCTTCATCCATTCTTGCTTTGTGGGTATGATGACCAACTCTTCTTCTATGCTTGCCAAGGCCTCATAATTACCATCCAAACATTGGTTGTTCACAACACTAATGTAATCTTGCTTTTTCTCTTCAAAAATCAGAATGAAGGTGGCTGGAATTCCACTTTTACTTGCATAGAATAGTCCAAGCATGCTAGTGTGTAGTGAATACAACTCCCAACTATTAAGATGTCCCTTTATGCTCCAAAATCTTGAGAAGACCAAACTGAAAATGCACCAAACAGCAGGCCTCCTCTGTTGGACAGCCCTCAAATTGACCCTTGGGTCAAAGTATTTATCATCCCACATTCCCTTTGGTTCTTTCAAGGAACCATAGATTGAAAAATCAGAATTACAATCCTTACCTTGATGACCCAAACACATCAATTGCATGGCATAAAAATGGTGCAAACAACCTCCTATATGAAGATGATTATATTGCTTGTGTTCCCCATAAGATTTATTTGTTCTTTCCCTCATCCCGACACTCATAATGATAAAATCATCAATAGTACTGATCTTGAAATCAGAAGTTTCTCCTTTTGCGAGCCTCGCAAAAACATCCATATCCCACATACGGAAACAAACTTGAAATTGAATCGAAGATGGGCTTCTTACCTCGTCTTTTTGTAGTATGAGATGCATGATGATACCCATACCAAAGTGATATAGGAGCTGGAAATGATCCTATATTGATTGCCAACAATGCTATGAGCTGAAAACCAACACTTCCCATGATTGAATCCACCTGTATGCTTACAAATATGTCATTGTGCAAGTTGGAAGTGCGTATGACAGCAGTGTTATGATCAACAACCAAATGATTTTTGTCATGCTTACCATCTTCCTGTATCAAACACCTTGTTGCCCTTGCAATGATGAATGAGGTGAGAAGGGACCAATCCCCAATGGCTGAAAATGCTTTGGGAATTTGGAAACTATTTCTTCTCATGGCTGTCCTCTTATTGATGACAACAGACATAGTGTAGGGAAAACTGAAATAGTTGATAACAGCAAGTTCAAAATCCCAAAAATCAATTTTTGCAACCTTCAAAGTCATACCTTCTATGAGAATAAGCATCTGGAATATCTTCTTTGTGCATGGACCATCAATTTCCCCTATGTCTGAAATATGTACAGCTGCAATTCCATCATGATGGCTCCTCTTTTTCCCTCTTCTCTCCAGTCCTTCCATGGAACCATGGGTTAGCAATCTTTGGAAAGGATAATCAGAATTTTCATCATGTTCTTGATGCCCAAAACATACCATGATAGAATTGTTCCCCATACTGATTTTGAAATCAGCAATCCCTCTTTTTGTAGGGTTCAACACAACACTTATATTTCCTATGTGAAAACAATCTTGAGATTGAATCCAAACATCCATATGTTCTTTGCCACAAAAGGTACTTCTTACCTCATCATCCCTTGACATATGTTGTGCATAATGATATCCCATTAGCGGTCTCATAGGACACAACAAGCCATGAATTATGATCACTCCCCCATATCTGAAATGACAAAGTGGTAAGCAGCAAATCTGAGATACTTACATGCCTTGGGTTGCTTCCAAACATCTTGTAACTTAGAAATTCCAAGTTAGGTACAACACTCTTGTAGGGAACATCTTTGGGCTCCTCTCCCAAGCTGAAAATGTCATTAATTTGCTTGTTATTGACCACCTTAGTTGTTGTCCTGAAAATTCCAGCGGAGTGAAAGTGATTATAGGCACCCGGAAAAACACTCTCTTCATATATATGGCCTCCAACAAGGTCACCCCAAAGTCTTGGCCCATTGACCCTTTGCAATTCTGATTTGTCTCCATTCTTAGCATCATGAAGACTACCCATTTGCCATGATTTGCTATGGAGCATCAAACTTGCCCCAAGGTCATCTTTTCCAACAAATTGCCCATGAGTGTAAATATGAAATGGCATGATAGAAAGCAACAATTCTGAATTATCCTCATACCTTTGGTGGTCCTCATGAGAAATTGTTGTAGTCTTCTCCTTACCCTTTGGTAATTGAGCTTCTTCAACACCTTGCAAAGCTGATTTTTCTTCCTTCTTTGCCTTAGAATGAAAGATCCCTTCCCCAAATCTGATCCAAATTTCTAGTTTGACTCGTTTGACATTTCGTCAAACACTTAGCATGCAATTACTTACAGGTTAGGTAACAACAATAGTATGCAAAACAGATTTTTCTAGGGCCCAAATCAGACTCGGACATGAAATATAGGACCATGCAAGATCAACCTAACTGCTGCAATAAATCTTCAACAATGATGACTAGGGTTTGATGGAAAAATACACATAAATGCTCCCAAAAAACTATTTCTTTATCACAAATGACTGCCACTAATTTTAGGAGTTCAAACATACAAAAATCTGATTTTTATTGATGCCACAAACACTCAAAGATCAGATCTGAAATCTGATTATAAAACTGGTAAAAACCCACTAAAAACCCTCTAATAAATTATGAAATTGTTTTGCTTCACTTCACAAAAATCTGCAGATGATTTGACAATAGAAATCAGATTTAAATACCTCAAAGAACATGCCAAATCAGTCCCAAACTGGGTCGATCCAATAGAAGAAGACTGCTGCAATTTATTCTCCAAAATACCCTCAAAATACACTACTGGAAATGACTGAAAATAACTCTGAAAATCTGATTACAATCAATGGGAATTTCTGAGTGAAAAACCCTCTCAACTCTTGGGGTTTTCATCCACAAGAGATTAAATCCACAAGGGGTTTCGTCCTTGGAATTTTAATGCAAAAGCTAAAGCTTCATGCAAGAGAAAATGTTATAAAATATTTCTGGATGCCTCTAGGCAAATCACCTTCTTCTTTATATAGGAAAAGAGACCCAAAGTGACCTTTGGACTTCCCATAAAAGTGACCTTTGGAATTCCAATGAAAGTGACCCTTGGACTTCCAAATCACATTCTCCCTTAGGAAGTACATTTTAATTAAGTGCTTTTATTTTATTGCACTTTACTAAGTTCTAATTTAAAGTTAAGTCTATTAATTTATTATATGTGCTTTTTTTTATAATGTTATATTTTAATTTTAACACAATATAAGAAAGTTAAAAAACTTAAGTCACCCTTAAATTCCCCCTTTGGCCGTCGAGTAGACAAAAAGGGCCAAAGGTCTTCTAACAAGTTATTCGAGAAAGAGGGACATTACATCGCGGGATGGCCATCCTCTCCATCATGCAGCTGATCTGCCACATGCTCCTTTACTGTTTCTTCATGAGGGAAGGGTTTTTCCCTTCTAGGGTCGAGTGGCTCCTTGGTGTGGTTCAGTTCTTAGACCTTGTGCCAATGCCCACTCTCTTGTTGTCTAATTCCACGAATTCCTCAAAGGGAAGGGCATCATCACGCAACTTTTTCAGAAGGGCTTGGTATTCTTTTGTCAATTTGTCAACCCTTGAAACCCTTTTCTCCTTGAGCGAACCACCACCTTGCATATTTTGGATGGCTAGGGTAAGCCTATCCAGTGCATCCGCTATCCTTCCTTGTGTTCTCACGATCCTTTCTAACTTGTTTTCCATGCTTCACAAGTTGGGAGGATGATGCTCTGATACCATTGTAATGTCCCTTTTTATAGGGGCTTAGGAAATGACCAAAGTGCTGAGATGTAACTTAAAAGTCAGATTAGTAAGTTGTTATAGATAAGCGATATCAACCCCATAACCTGCAAATTATGCCTTTCGTAGGGTAGTGACTTGCTTGGAAAAGTTAAACCCTTCAAAGGTGGGTTAAATGGTCCATAGGGATCTAAAGAAACACAACTTCATCGAACAACAGAACTAGAAGAAAAATCAATTAGAAAAAAGAGTGATTGTTAAGTTCTGAACCGCCACTCTATGCAGAGTAGTAGTTGTGTAACCTCCCGGCGATGCGTAACCAACCCTCTGCATAGACGAAAATTACGTAACCACCGTGGCGGTTGCATAACCGCCAGTCTGCATACACCGGCAATCCTGTCACTAATGAACGGAAAAATAAACAAGCCACGAATAGTCACAGATTTGGAGCGTCCGAACTATGTCTCTTTCCTGTACGACCCTTCCTATAGTGCGGGATAACATGTGAAACAACTATAAATACAAGGAGAACAAGTGGTTTGGGGTCATCGAAGTTTGAATGAAGAGAAGTGAGAAAGAAACCATTGAAGATGGAATTGTTTTGTAGAAGCAAGGTGTGAAAACAGAGCAAGCAAGTACAAAAGGGAGGTGTTAACATTGTTTATCTTCCTTCATCTTATTGTAATTTGTATTTCTCTTTAAATTGGCCAATATATAAGTGGGAAACAATTTCCCTTCCCAACCTGGTTTTGCCTCAATCTGGGGTTTCAGGATAAAAATAATGTGTGTGCGCTAAGTTATATTTTTTTCTTTGCTGCAAAATAGTTCTAAGTTCAGATTTCATTCACTAGCATTAAGAACTATCATTTTCAAAGAATTGGAAGTAGATAGTAATTGTTGTGGTCTCGTGAATTTCCAAAGCTAGAGGCTTACGAGATCATTAAACCTTGTTAACACACTTTGATTCTTATGCCAAAAATATTAAGAAACCCTTAACAAACACAATCAGAATTTGTTAGAAATCAGAATTGATCTTGGAAATAATTAATTTAGGAAACCCTTAAGCGCGAACATTAAAAAGATTGGAATATTAGTAAATCACCTCCAAAATTCATGAAACTTGGGATCTTGGGGTTTTAAAATATGACAAAAGAAAATATCAAAGCTGCCATATTGGAGAATGGCAAGTTTATGATTGCAAAAGGTTTCATTTTGCAATATAATAGAAGTCCCTCCAATACTTGGATTTGTTAGCATATGCAAAGAGAAGAAAGAATTAAAGAGAGAGAGACCAAACCGCACTTTGCTCAAATGACACAGGAAGAGGTTTATTTATATGTGAAGAGGTAGTTACATTTAGTTACATTTGGTTGTTTGGTTACAACCTCTTCAACTGCCTAGGAACCACATTACATTCTATATAATGCTCTATAGCTCTATATTTTAACACCCCCTCTTAATGACTAAACCGGAAACAATACCAAGTTTATCCCAAAATTTTACAAATTTCCTAAAGCCCATATGTTTAGTCATTACATCTACAGACTGTGCCATAGGTTGTACTTCAAAATCATCAGTCCATGACTGTGTTGCGGTTGTCGAATGAAGAAGAACCCTGCAAAACAAAAATCTGGTCCCATGAACAAAAGATATGACAAATGGTCCACTTTGGTTCTCTATTACATGATTCATTTACTAGTGATGAATCACCAATGGCTGAGAGTGTCAGCCCTATCTCCAGAGTGCTGAAATGAGAACCTTGGAGAAGTGGATTGAAAAATCTGTTTGCAAGCTTGTGTAGCCTGTTGGAGTCTGTACAGAGACTCAATTATCCTGCAATCGAAGTCACCTCGATCATGTCCTTGCAACACCGTGTAGTGCTCATCCAACTTTCTCAATAAGAGAAATGTGACCATCTATGCAGTAGGAGTTAGAACCAACTCCACAATAGTAGGAGAAATAACCATCTCCGTCTCAAGCAGTGGTAGGAGTGAGAACCAACTCCTCATCTATTTTCTCATCTATCCCCCTCTGTTGGGAAAGATCCTTCACAACACAATGAGCAAACTATTCATGCTCTACTGTCCTTTGAGCAAGTACCTCTGAGTGAGTGGCTAGGCATGCCATCTCACCATGCACCGTTAGTGCATTTGGAATAGTGGAGTCTCCATCCACAACAAACTGTTCTTTAGAATGAGGAAATCCATCCTCCCGTACATCTGGTATAGTGGATACTCCCTCCACAATAGGTGCATGTAGGTTGACTGTATCCAAGTCAACAGATTTGTGAGGAATGGCTTCCTCCCAAGGCATTGCAGCCTCCTACACATCCTGAATGGTGGAGCTGTCCTCCACACGTGCATTCATGTGTTGGAAATATTGTCATTGATGTCAAAAGAGGTGCTACTAGTAAATGAAAATCTGTCGAAAGTAACGGAATTACTAACGGAATTGTGAGTATGTCAACGGAAATAACCAGCAACATATAGAGTAGCAAAAAGAGCAGAAATCAGCTATTTATATATGTGAAAAGGGTCGCCTTTATAGGAGAAATATAATAAGATTCGTGTAAAGCGAACATCATTCAAGAAAGAGGAAGATCTTGACAACCATGATGAGAAGAAAGCAGCGCTATTTTATGAAGACCGTGATTTATCCTTGGAGGCCCACGATTTGCACAAAAAGAGGGCCCACGACTTGCTTAGAGAGCAACACTCATGTCTTAAGGGGCTGCATTGAATGTTTAGGTGATAATTAAATTATTTGGGGCAGTCTTTATGTGTGCATTAATTAATTCAAAGGGGGCAGCGATTTGTTTAGAAAGAATAAATTAATAAATAAAGGCGACTAATGTTAATGAAAGGGTGTGATGGTTTAAGGTGTAATGCCGTTTGAAAAGGTACGAAAGGCTATATAAGAAGATTCATATGAGACTTATTAAGCATGGATTCAAGTTGAATATCTTAAGGAAAAAGAAGAAGAAGAGGAAGCGTAAGGGCAGAATTTTAGAACAACAAATCTGAAAGTAAGAAGAAGGATTTTCTATTATTCGTTGAGGAAGCAATAAGTTCAAAAGTGGAAAGCAAATATTGTAAGGAAGGTTGGTGCCTTTTTATTCGAAGAGATCGGTGTCTCTTGCTTTGAGTTGGTGCTTAGCAAAAGGGGTGGGTGCTCCTGTAGGTTGGTGCCTACAAAGCGTAATTTGGGGATTGGTGTCTACGGTAGATTGGTGCTTACAAATTTTTGAGATATATATAAAGAAAGAAGTTTCTCCGTGGTTTTCTCCGAAAGGGGTTCCATGTATATCTCGTGTCTACTTGCATTAAGTTTTGTGTTCTTTGATTGATTTGATATATTCACATTGCTCGTGATTATAGATCTAAGTTTAAGTATTGAAGATTGAAATAATATCATAATACTGATTCACACCCCCCCTCAGTATTATCTTGTGCTCAAGAATTGGTATTATAGTGGATACTCCCTCCTGATAGGTGCATGTAGGTTGACCGTATCCAAGTCAATAGATTTGTGAGGAATGGCTTCCTCCCAAGACATTGTAGCCTCTGCACATCCACATCCTGAATGGTGGAGCTGTCCTCCACACGTGCATTCATGTTGATCACAGCCGGATCAATAAGATGATACTGACCACCTTTCCCAATACCAAGGGCAATTATCCATCTTTGTTTCACATCAGAGACAACACACTTCTTTCCACATAAATCCACATAAATATTGGGATTTTCAGTCAATTGACAAATAGATAGAAGATTTTTTTGTAAAGAAGGTACATATCTAACACTCCATACCAGCAATTTATGAGCATTATTCAATACAATGCATATATCTCCTATCCCTTCTACTGTAAGTGATTCTCCATCAACTAGTACTACTGATTCAAAACATATATTTGTAGTAAATGAAACATACCAATCCTTCGACATGAAAAGTGTGCGAGGCACTTTTGAGTCAATGATCCAAAGAACTAGTACCACTATCATTCGAGCATGATGTCGTAAGACAATAAAGAGCATGCCCGTCATCCGAATCCCATTCTTTTGCAACTGTTGCCACATGTGTCTCATCACATGGCTTTTTGTTTTCTTTGCGAAAGATCATACTTCCGCTTAAACAATCCTTCTTGAGGTGCCCAACCTTGTGAGTAATAACAAGTGACCTAATCACCGAGTGGAAGACTCACCCATTAACGTTTCCACTTTCCCTTTGATGAGTGACAAGAGCACTCTCTGAATGGTCACAATTAGATTCTGCCGAAGTTGTCTCCGCTCCTTTTGCAACGTGGTAGGAACTCACCTTGTCAAACGCGAGTGTTTGACTTTCACCATTAAATGGAGTGTCTCCACAAATTACTCATACGAAGAAGGTAAGCTGTTCAAAACTAGAGTTAGCATATCATCATCATCCACCTTTTTGTCGATGGAAGATAAGCTGGTCTCGGAGATCTTTATCCGAAGTAGGTGCTCAGACAGCGATCCACCTTCTTGTAACTTTACGAAAAAGAGCATATTCTTCGGGTATAAAACCCGACTCTTTTCTGACTTCTGATATTTACCCTTCAGACTAGGCCCACAACGTGCTTGCCACAGTGGCATTCCGCATTTCGGTATCATATCATCCGACACCGACAACTTAAGAAGCAATAACGCTTCCTTATGACGTTTGTCATAATCCTCGAAGTTCGTCGTTGGTCGACTTTCATCACCCTTGATTATTTTATCACAATCACGAAACTCCGCGACCATTAAAATCTTATGGCTCCATACATTAAAATTAGTGCCCGTTAATTTTTGTGTCTCGACAAAGTCAAGTGTGAAATATTTGCCATTTTATTATTCCAAAATAATGGAAATAATTTAATAAAATTTTGCCCACACTTAATAAATATTACTTTTTCCAGCAAATTTAATTATGGAAATCACCCCTCCAACTATATTTGCTTGTATTAAAAATTATTATTACTTATTCCTCCAAATTTGATTATTCAAAAACAAGGTAAATACCTTTGTTGGAAAAATGAATATTATTTCACCGACCTTGGATGAAATGAAACGATTCTGCCTTTGCCTGTCACGACTTTGCCTACCACGATTTTGCCTCACGAGAGCAGGGTTGACCACGAATCTGCTGGCCCACAGGATTTGCGATAGGATTCTCGTGTCTCCTTTCTTCACACGACTTCTACCCTCACGACTCGTCTTATTGTGGAACGGTCATAGTTTTTTTCTACCCTCACACAGACACGAACCACGATTTCCGGCAGTGAACAGAACATTGTATTCGCGACTTTGCCTTTGTTTGCCCACGAACCACGATTTTTGACTTTTCGACTGGGTATTGCTATAGTCAGATGTCGTGTTTCCTTTCTCCCTCCAAGAACCCACTATTTTGTGCAAAATCGATTGTATTGCTTCACGTTTTTCACAAAACGGTGAAGTTGTATTGCTTCATGTTTTTCTTTCATGACTTTAGGCCCTCATACCACGTTTTCTTGGTCTCAAATGGAGGAATTTCTTCCTTCTTTTCCCTAGCGTCTGAATTTTTCTTCAAATACCCCACATTTTATCAAATTCGTGCCTTATTAGGGCTTCCTCGAATTTATAGTTCGTACCTCTTGGAGGCTTCCTCGAACTGCAACCTTGGACGCTTTGATACCAATGTTAGCATATGCAAAGAGAAGAAAGAATTAGAGAGAGAGAAAACTGCACTGCTCAAATGACACAGGTAGAGGTTTATTTATTATAGGAAGAGGTAGTTACATTTAGTTACATTTGGTTGTTTGGTTACAACCTCTTCAACTGCTAGGAACCGCATTACATTCTATATAATGCTCTATAGCTCTATATTTTAACAGATTTGGAGTGAAACATAAAGGCTTGGAGGAAGGTACAACCCAACCTAGGAGAGTAGGAAGAAGGCAGCTTAGACCATCTTTTGGGTAGCCAAGGAGGCCACTACAACAAGGTAACTCTAGGTGTTTGACTTTGGATCAGTTTTGCATGATGCTCAAGTTTTTCTTTCCAAGTTTGCCATTGAGTGAAGAATGTAATCAAAAGTTGGGGAATGAGGTGGTATCTACCCCAAGTAAGAAAGGAAGTGTTTTTAGGGTAACCATGAGCCAAACTACCATCATTGATATTGCTTTCATCATTTCTAGCAGCCCCACCTAATTTCAGTTGCAATTGTGTTTGGGAATATGGAGTGTTCTTCCACCTTAGTTGACAGGGATGTTAACAATGAGGATGCCACATTAGGACATGAATTATCTTGCCAAGTTGCTGATTATTCATTAATTTATTGTACTATGACTGAAATCACAACAATTTGGAAGATTTTTATATAGGCTAGTATGCAAAGGAAGAAGTTGTTACTTTTGTTTTTGAAGATTAAGAGGACTTCAATGAAGAAAGGGACAGCGGGGTATGAGTTTGTTTGGGAAAAATCTCTTTCATTTGACAAGCATAGGATCCATATTATGGGAGCACTACACCTTGTTCTTTCACCTTGGTATGATGGTAATTGGGCATGAGAGCTTGCATTTTCTTGAGGGCAAGAAAATGCAAGAGATAGAAGACTGTAATGACCCCTTTTCTAAATTAAAAATAATTAATAATATTTTAATTTGGGCCCAATCAATTCTTCATTTTGGGACAACTTAATAATATTATTATTAAAATAAAAGGTATTTTTAAACACTAAAGTGACATTATGCACAATTTAAAATTTCATTAGTGTTTTCCCTTGACTTAGGGTGTACCAAATCAAGTGGAGTTGTAATGTCCCTTTTTGGGACTCACAGGAAACTATGCAAAGTTGAAGATAAACAACACTTTTCAGATTTTTAGTAGGTTGTTAGTGACTGAAATAAATAGATAAAAACCCTTAACTACTGCTAGCAAACACCCTTCTAGGGCAGCGACCCTTTTGGGGTTTCAAACCCACTTTTGTGC
The DNA here is from genome assembly GCA_018340775.1 of Taxus wallichiana var. yunnanensis. NCBI lineage: Eukaryota > Viridiplantae > Streptophyta > Pinopsida > Cupressales > Taxaceae > Taxus > Taxus wallichiana. Next base: position 178,132,520 of record CM031242.1, on the reverse strand, counting down.
CCTCAAAACCCTTGAAATCAGCTACCTCTAAGTCTCTAAAATCATTATATATTGCCAACAATCATATCATGCAAGAAAACTGATTTTTATAAGCTTGGAAGTGAGAGATTTGATTTTTATGATAAAACCCTCAACTGCAGAAATTAATTAAATAGTCCAAAACTGCAACTAACTTCCACAAGCTTGGAAAAATAGAAAATCACCACCAAAATTCATGAAACTTCATAACTTGTCTCTTAAAAATATGGAGAATATTATTCCAATCTCAAAACCATGAAATTGTTGCAAGAAAGTACCGAAATGCTCCCCTAGGTGGGTCACTCCACTTAGAATAGCTAATAAACATGCCAAAACACACCATAAAACAGGTTGCTCCACCTCAAAAAGGCCAAATATGCATTAACAACAAGAAGTAATACAAAGATCTTCAATTATTGATCAAATGGCACCTTAGGGCAATTCGCCTAGGGATGAAATAAAATATAATAGCAGCAAAAGATCCCTTAAGTGGGTGGAAACTACCATGTTGAAGTCTTCCCTAGACTTGATGAAGGGTTTCGTCCTCACACAAGACTCTCCAAGGGTTTTCGTCCTTAGGAGAGGGAGAGAGATGCTTCACAAACAATCTTTCCAAGAGATAATAGAATTCACATAATGATCAAATGGCCAAACAACCTCCTTTTATATCATAAGGGGTGCTACAATTCAATAATGACCGACCTCATAAAGTACTTTTAATTATCTAATTTGTTTTTAGAGCCTACATGCTCCAAATTACTTTATATTCTAATTAAATAAGTTCTTCTATTGGAGCGCTTGGCTTCCCAATAGGAATACTTAGAAAATGGATACTTAGAAAATGTCATTCAAGTCTTCCCCTTGCTTCCTTCCTTGAATCCATGGGAGGAAGTATGGGTTAAGGTCTTCAATTCTGCTAGTCTCCAAAAAGGGGACGTGACAGGAGTAATTCCTATTGAATCACCAATATATTGAAATGATTGCAACATGTGTAGAAATCCTTGGTATTGAGTGATACATTGGGGTATGCTAGTTGAGTGAAGCATCAGACAAGACAATCTGATTGTGTGGTTTCTAATCCGGGGTTAACCATGTAGATGGTGTGACTCAACTTGGAGTGGTGCAATACTCCTCAATGTTGTGCAGGGCGCATAGATGTTGAGTTGTGTTGCGTGGCATTGCACTCACACCTGTCTGTTGTTCAGAAAAGGAAATGGCATGTTGATGTTGACTCCAACTCCTCGGAAAGGATGTAGGATGTCGAATCTATGAGAAGAGATGGACATCTACCTGATTGCTTTGTGATGTGGCGTAGAATACTTTGTAATATGTATGTGTGAAAAATCTAGCAAGAGTAATGTGATGAGAATGTAGTCTTGAGGGACCCTTCCTTTGATTGGATCATTGTTCCCCTACCCATCATTGCGATTATTGGCAAAGAAATGTTGGAAAAATAGAATCCAAAAAGACTAAAACAAAGTAACACAGCGAAAGAAGAGTAGAGATAGACACAAAAACTATTTATATTATCTCCAATAATGGTTTACAAAAGATTAAAACTTCATTTTCTTGCTGCTGTAAACTTCCCTACAAACTTTGTGTGTTGTTGCTGCAGGCTACTATTTGCTGCAAGCTCTATTTTCAGTTGCTGTGGGCCCTGTTTCCAGTTGCTACAGGCTGTTGTGCTTTGTTACGAGCTGCTGGTTGCTATGGACTGTGGAATGTTGCTCCCGACTGTGAGCTGTTGCTACAGACTGTGGGCTGTTGCTACAGACTCTACACTGCTGTAGAATACCGAGTTGTTGCTCTCACATAAATTTTGTTCCTTCTCCCTTTCTAACTGCTGCTGCAACTTTTTTTTGTTTCTACGTATGTGCTGGAGAGTGAATAATAATAAGACAAAAATAACTTTTCCAAAATATAATAAAGTTCCCTCTAAAACAGGGATTACAAAAAGCCCGCCCAGAAAAAAGCATTAACTGCTGACAAAAAGTGGTTGAGAGGAGGGAAAAGACAAATTTGAAAATATATGGGCTCAAGATTACCTACTACATTAAATACTGACAAATTCTGACACTCCCCCTTAATCTTGAGCCAAACAAAAATTCATACAAAGACTGATAATTAATTTTTGGAGCTAGGTGGTCCATCTATGACGCCTAAATTTTCTCTCAAATGCTCAAACCTTTCCTTTGACAATGGTTTAGTAAAAATGTCAGCTAGCTGCTGCTCGACTTGCAAAATTTTAGCTCAATTTCTCCTTTCTCAACCAATTCATGAATGAAGTGATATCTAATTGCAATATGCTTGCTTCTTCCATGGAAAACTGGATTCTTTGACAATGCAATGGAAGACATATTATCACAAAAATAACAGAACCTCCTTGTTGCTTTTCTTGCAAATGAGAGGATTCTTTTTAACCATACCATCTGACAAGTGGTTGAGTTTGCTGCAATATACTCTACTTCAGCAATAGATAAAGAAATAACAAATTTTTTCTTGAAGCCCATGATATAGCTGATGAACCAATATTAAAAACATATCCAGATGTGTTTTTCTATCATCTAGGCTACCTACCCAATCACTATCCGTGTAGCCAACTAATTGTAAATCATTATCAGCAGCATATAAAATTCCAAAATTCCTTGTTCCATTCACATACCTCAAAATATGCTTGCTTGCTTGCCAATGTGTCTCTTTTGGTGTCTCCATGAATTTGGAAATCAAACTAACTGCATACATAATGTTTGGTCTTGTTGTAGTTAAATACATCAAACTTCCTACCATGCTTTTGTACCTTGTAGGATCTACATTGCTGCTGCAATCATCTTTAGTCAATTTCAGACTTAATTCAGCTAGTGTAGATGTTGGTTTGTTGTCCAACATTCTGAATCTTTGCATAATTTCCTTGAGACACAAAAATGCCCTGTTATGTTTGTTTGAATTCAATGCCAAGAAAATACTTCAACAATCCCAAATCAGTCATCTCAAATTCCTTCATGGCTGATTTGAATTCATCAATTGCTTTGCTTGCATTTCTAGTAAAAATTAAGTCATCTACATACACAACAATTAAAATCTCACCATTGTTTTCTTTGATGTAGAGTGTGGGCTCACTGCTGCTTTTTTGCTAAAGCCATTACTGATCAAATAGGAATTAATCCTAAGTACCAAGCTCTTGGTGCTTGTTTCAATCCATACAAAGCTTTCTTGAGCTTATAAACCTTTCTTTCATGCCTTGGGATTTCATAACCAGGTGGTTGTCCCACATACACTTCTTCTTCCAATACTCCATTCAAGAAGGTTGATTTGACGTCCATTTGATGGACCTTCCATTTGTGATGAGCAGCTATGGCAATAATTGTTCTCATAGTCTCTAATCTTGCTACTAGAGCAAATGTTTCATTGTAATCATGGCCAGACTTTTGTTTGTAGCCTTTGACAACTAATCTTTCCTTATGTCTTTCAATCTTGCCTTCGGGAGTAGTCTTGGTTTTATAAACCCACTTGAATCCAATGACTTCCTTTCCTTTAGGAAGATCTACTAACTCCCATGTTTGATTCTTTTCAATAGCATGCATCTCTTCATCCATTGCTTCACACCATTTTTATCTTTAATTGCTTCTTCAAAGTAAATTGGATCAGCTGCTGAAAATAAAGCAAAATTAATCATTTCATCTTCATTTTCATCATACCTTGACTGCTCATAAATCTCTTGTACACTCCTCATGCGACCTTGACATGATTTGAGTCGGTGATGATGAAGATGCCTCATTCGTTGCTCCTTGTATGCTTTGTTGGCTTGTTACCATTTGAAGATTCACCCCTTTGTGAAATGGGTGCCCAACTAGGTGCATTGTTTGCGTTGCCATCTGTTGTATCAGCAACAATAATTGGTACATTTGTCTTTGCTTGTGGCTGCTCCACTTCTTGTGCATCTCCCCAAGATGCTTCTTCAATAAATTGAACATCCTTGTTGATTATGAGCTCCTTTATTCATTGGATTATACAATCTGTAAGCTTTTGATTGCTCATTATATCCAATAAAAATGCATTTCTCTCCTCTATTATCCCATTTTGTTCTTCTTTTCTTTGGCACATGTGCGTATGCTACACACCCAAAAACTCTCAAGTGCTCAACACTTGGCTTTCTTCCACTCCATGCCTCTTGAGGTATCTTATTTCTCACACTCTTTGTAGGGCATCTATTCAACAAATAGATTGTTGTCCCAACTACTTCAACCCAATATTCATCTGGCAATCCTCTTGCTTTGATCATGCTTCTTGCCATTTCTTGAATTGTACGGTTTTTCCTCTCAGCTACACCATTTTGTTGCGGTGTATACCTTGTTGTGAATTGTTTCTTGATCCTGTGCTCTTTGCGAAGTTTAAAATTCATTTGATATGTATTCTCCCCCTCTATCCATTCTCAAGGTCTTTATGTAATGCCCACTATGCTTCTCAACTAAAGCCTTGAATTGTTTGAACACTTCAAATGTCTTTGATTTATTTTTAGAAAATAAACCCATGTCCTTCTGTTGAAATCATCTATAAAAGTAATAAAATACTCACTTTTAGAAAAGAGGGAGTCTTCATGGGACCACAAAAATCTGAATGTATCAGCTCAAGAGGTGAGCTTTCTCTCCAAGATTTTCCTGAGGGAAAAGCATTTCTATGTTGTTTCCCCAATATGTAGCCCTCACATACTTTGTCTGGTTGTTGAATAGGAGGCAACCCTTTAACCATTTTTTTGTAAAGAACATGCAATCCACCATAGCTCAAATGCCCATACCTTAAATGCCAAAGTGTAGATTGATCAATGGTTATTGTTTTAAACGTTGTTGCTACCTCACTTTGCATTCTCAATGGAAACATTTTGTTTTGTGTCATCTTTCACTACTGCAATCTGTTGATTGCTTCCACTTCTATCATATATTATGCACTCTTCATTCTCAAACTTCACTTTGTATCCTTTTTGCACAAGCTGCCCAATGCTGAGAAGATTATACTTCAATCCAGAACATAAAAGACATCATTGATCTTCCTTTTGTCTCCTTGCTTGGTTAAGATGGATATGTTGCCTTTGCCAATGACTGCAACCTTGTCATTTGTTCCCATTTTGACTTAGTCTTGATTGACTCATCCATGCTATTAAACATTTCTTTGTTGCCACACATGTGGTTGCTGCAAGCACTGTCTAAATACCAAATTTTCTTGCTACCTTGCTCAGCTACATTGCAAGTTAAAAACAAAGTTCCACTCTTTTCATTCTTTTCTTGTTCAGCCTCTTTTGCATTAGAGAAACTTGCATTATGATTATGATTTCTTAAATCATATTCCTTCTTTCTACATTCACTTGCATAATGACCAAATTTCTTGCAAAGTAATAGCATTGCACATTTGTTTTGTCATACCTTTGTGAAAAACCACCTCTGGAAGTGTTGTTGCTCCTTCCTCTTCCTCTTGCTTGTGGCTCTTGCTGACTTTGTCTTCCACCATCTTGTTGGTTGTTAAATCTGCCTCTTCCTCTATTGTATGATCCTCTCCCCCTGCCTCTAACATTTTTGTTTGTCTTAAAGGCTTGTTCATCAAATATGCTTCATCTAACTCGAGGTGGATTAGATGGGAGAATCCAAATAGCAAAATTACTTTAGAAATTAATCACTTCAAAAATCAATGTTGAAATTAATTACAAGGTGGTGGATTAGATGGGGGAAAAGTAATTAATTTATAAATGCACTAAACTATTGCAAACTTCAAAAATTAATAACTCCTTCACCATCCATTATTTTTCTATCAAACTCATGCCAAAATATTCTTAATATTTTTAGCTTTCCAACAAGCTATAGATCACAATTTTTGGATAAGTAGAAGGCATGCAAATCAACCCACGAAATCTGAAACTGTGTAGATAAAACCCTGACACAAACAACTGAAACTTGGAAAATTCATAACTTGCTCAATACTTCATCTTTTGCCATGAAATAAAGTGCAGATTAATCTATAATTCAAGAGCTTTCCAAAGATATTAAAATCTGAATTTTATGATAACTGAAACCCCTTCAAAACAGCCCCCGAAATCCCAAACCCAGTCGCTAGGGTTAGAATAAATTGCACAACTAATTTCCAGCACTTAATAATCCTTCAAGCATGCTAAAAGATACCCTAATCAAGTCACCATAGTTAGAATAAAACCAGCAATAACCAGCAGATCTAAAACACCATAAAACCCTTCATAATATTCAATAACATGCAGATTTTACTCTCAATAAAAGGTGCCAAAGCTAGAAAGAGAATCACCAACAAGTAGATTTGCAAATCTCATGAAAATACTTCAATTGAATATCAAACCAACACAATAACTCCCACGCAAGAGAGAGAACATTAATGGGCATGCATCCCAACTCCAAGCATGGAGTGAACATCAAATGATCAATCAACATACCCTCTAAGGAAATGCGACCTCCCTTTTATAGAACTAAGGGGTGCAATATCCAATAAAGACCGACCTTTCCCTTTTGGAGGGAAAACATAAACTCTCATTAAAATATTTAATACTAAGACTATGTGCACTTTATTTATTTTTTAATTAAATAAATAAAAGTAACTAACCTATGTGCACATTAAACTAACTAAAGAGACTCCCACTTGTAGCGCTAGGCATGCCAAGGGGTACAAATGCAAATGAAAAATAAATATTAATAATGTCCCGAAAAGGGGGACATTACAGTCCTCCCCTCTAGGAAATTGCTTGCCCTCAAGCAATAGCAAGCTCATAGTCCATGCATCATGCCCCAAAGAGAAGATGTGGGGTGGTGCATCCAAAGCCTCGATCCGGTGCCTGTCAAGTGGTGAAGAGTTGGAAAGAACAAATTTCTTTCCCTCATGTCAACCCAAAAAATGGGTCATCAGCTCCATAACATGTGCTCCAAGAGATGGTGTCCTTAACATGGCATAGAGAGTCATCAAAAGGATGAGCTTTGCTAAGATCCAAGGATGCCCACTCAAAAATGCCCTCATGAAATGAATAGGACAACAGTCTTCCATCACATGTCTTCGATCCTGCACATGAAGCAAACTCATTAGAAAAACAAGTGTTGAGAAACACTTTTCCTGTTTCTTCTTCATGTCTCCAAGGCATGGAGAGCTCCCAAATCTTCTTCATGTATGGGTTGTCCCCAAAATCTGTTATGTGGCTCCCAACACTGTTGTAATCATGCATTATTCCTTCAAAAATCAGAATTAGGATGGTTGGTTTCCACCCCCAAATAGTCACCCATGAGCCAAAATCAAGTACCAACAACCATGTCACCAAATGTATGTAAAAAATCTGAATTTTTGAGGTGATAGTGGAGCTGGTCCTAATGGTATTATCCATAAAAATGAGAGGACAACAACTAACATAATTCAAAAAAATTCCCAACATGAATGATCATCAAGCTAGTGAACAAAAATGGCTCCCATGTAACTGAAATTTCATCCTCAACCATGACAAACTGAAAATTATCCAAAAACACAGCTGAAAATGAAGTATCTTGAGAAAAGTTCATACCATGTCCCTTCAAACTTCTCATACTTTTCATTGAAGCCCAAAAGATGGTGGCCATGCAAGCAACATCAATCATACATTCCCAATACTTATCCTTGGTTGATTTTACCCTTGGAAGCATCTCAATCAAACACCCAAATGGAAGACATAACTGTAGCTCAAAATCTGAAAATGAACTTCTTACCATGCAAAGTGTAGTCCATGTGATCCATCCTTCTTTCACGTCTTCCAAAGAGATAGGAGTTAGCATCATTTGACAAAGGAAATGAAATGATATTCCTGTATCCAAACCAAACTTGCAAAACCCAAATCCTTTTATCCCCTTACCACATGAAGCAATATGTGCAAGATAACACCACAAATTTCCTCTTCTTCTATACTCAAAAAGAAAGGAGAGAGCTGAAATATAATGCATGCATTTATGAATATTATCATAGAGAAACCAATGAGCCTTGTACCTTACTTTGTGCCAATGACTTTCCCTTATGATAGGGGCAAAACACATGAAATCATCATACCTTTGTGCCTTCTAATGATGAATTCCTCATACGGACCAGCAAGCTTATTGGTATGGTTTTCATCTTTAGGAAGAGTGATAATCACTCTTTCTCCTTTTCCATCATGCTTCATATGCACCCAAATGTTAAGAGCAAGAGTACCAATAAAAATGCAACCAATATACTCCATGTTGCACCTCATATCCATCTCCCTATCATGCTCAAAATCATACCCATCAAAACTTAACATATGAGGATAAATAAAACAAGAAAGATCATACCTTGGGCTGCCCCCAACATCTACAAAACTCAGAATTTCTGAGTTTGGAACAACACTTAGTTCCTCATTACTTTCCTTGTCTAAAACCCTTGTCTTCCCCACAAGCATTCATACTTGGTGGGTAATGACTTGGGACATCCATGAGACTCATGCTTGGGTGAAAACCTCATTCAATTGCCCATTAGGGCCTGTTGTTCGGAAAATTACAGCGAACTGCAAATTACCATAAACATTCCATGATGTCCTTCCTTCATAAGCATACCTCTTCACAAGCCCATCTTCATAGTCCTCTTGAAAACCTGCTCCTTTTGCACTCATGTTCAACTTGATGCAATTAGTAGGCACTAATAATTTGTCAAACATCAAAAGATTATTACCATACAATGAATGCTTCAAGATTTCTTCTTTTTGCCACATAGAAGTAGACACAAATGATGTATTATATGAATGAGTATACCCTTCTATGGTGAGATCATTGACCATGCCTTCTCCTTGCCCTTCAAATGGCTCGTGGTGGGGTTGAACAACTCCCCTCAAATCTGATTTTTCCATCACATGTTCCTTTGCCATCATTTCTTCTTGATCATGCATATGCTTGACACTAATATCCTCTTCATGCCCATCAACCAAATCTGATTTCTCCTTGCACCCATTCAAACCCATGCAATCATTAGATGCCAAAAATTCATCATCAAAAACAAAAGTGCTCATACCTTGGATGCATGTCTTTACTTTGCTTGCACATTGATTTACAACTCTTCTTGCTAAGGAGTGAGCAAGACATGACTCCTTTTGTTCCAATCCTTCCACAAGTATGGATAGCAAAGGTTGTGGAGGTTCTTCATACTCATTTAACATTAGGGACATTATTGTTTCCATAGCATCCATTACTTCATGTGAATGTTCCTCATGTATAACATCAAAGAAAACCTCAAACATGTGCAAAATGAGGTCATTACAATCAAGATCTAACATTGGAATGCAAGACCTTACCTGAGCCATGTTCTTCAAGATCTTAACCCTCTTATCAAAGTGAGGGTTTGTGATGTCCCAAAGCTTTTGAAAGCTTCCAATCATGAGCTCATATACCTCCTCCATAGTAGTATCATCATATGGCAAACTTGGGGCTGTTATCCGTGTGACCTCACTAATGCATGCAATGACCAAAAGTCTCACATCCACCTCCTCATGTCTCAACAAATTAGTTCTAGCCAAGTGTGTTACCAAAGGAGCTACAACTGAAAACATAGAGCTATAATCAGATTGCTCTATCAAACATAAACAACTCACTATCTCTTCAAGAGTGTGGAGCAATACACTCTTCTCAAATGAAAGCTTTTTGAGCCGTTTCCCAAGCTTATAGAGCTTGGTTCTCAAACCTCCGTCACTGGCAATCTCCATGATCTGCAAAACAATACCCGCCGGAAAAGAAGAAAACTGCTCTGATTTACCTCAAACAACTTGCAATAAGTCTGAAATATTTTTTCCAATCTGAATATGCCAAAACAATTTTTTTCTAAATCTGAAAATGGGAGACTTACTATAAATAGTAAGTTCGTCACTATCCCTAGCTGAATTTAGAAAAATGGCATAACTTGCTCAAAACACCCCGGAATTGCATGAAACTTTGGGGAATGATAGATAATATTATGGAGCAACTTTTCCAAAAGGAATTTTTGAAAATAATTGAAATCTGATTTTTAAAACCCGAAATACTGCAGAAAAATATAGCAACTTCAAAAATCCGTATCTTTGGCTAGGGAAGTCCAAAAGAGCTGAAATTTTGGATCTTGGGCCACAAAAATATGAGGAACAATATCACAAAACCAGATTTTGCATAGCCAACACCAAACCCTAATTTTTTCCCTAAAAATAGGTCGCCCAACACATTTAGGGCACCAATTCAACTCCAAAATTTATGAAATTAATTTCTCCTTATTCCTCCTTGTTTTTGCCACACAAACCCCCACAAGAGTAGAAGAAAGAAGCTCTGATACCACTGTAATATCCCCTTTTGGGATATTATCCAAATATGCAAAATTACTTTATTGAATCGACTCTAGAAGGACTAAACCCTCCTAGTTCGACCTCAAATAATCCAATGTTAGCTTCAATACAACCCTAAAAGGGTTAGAGTGAGCCAAGGTGGTGGATTAGATGGGAGAACCAGTTAGGAAATTAATCACTTCAAATCTGAAATTAATTACAACAGTAATTAATTTATAAATGCACTAAACTGCTGCAAACTTCAAAAATTAATAACTCCTTCACCATCCATTATTTTTCTATCAAACTCATGCCAAAATATTCTTAATATTTTTAGCTTTCCAACAAGCTATAGATCACAATTTTTGGATAAGTAGAAGGCATGCAAATCAACCCACGAAATCTGAAACTGTGTAGATAAAACCCTGACACAAACAGCTGAAACTTGGAAAATTCATAACTTGCTCAATACTTCATCTTTTGCCATGAAATAAAGTGCAGATTAATCTATAATTCAAGAGCTTTCCAAAGATATTAAAATCTGAATTTTATGATAATTGAAACCCCTTCAAAACAGCCCCGAAATCCCAAACCCAGTCGCTAGGGTTAGAATAAATTGCACAACTAATTTCCAGCACTTAATAATCCTTCAAGCATGCTAAAAGATACCCTAATCAAGTCGCCATAGTTAGAATAAAACCAACAATTACCAATAGATCTAAAACACCATAAAACCCTTCATAATATTCAATAACATGCAGATTTTACTCTCAATAAAAGGCGCCAAAGCTAGAAAGAGAATCACCAACAAGTAGATTTGCAAATCTCATGAAAATACTTCAATTGAATATCAAACCAACACAATAACTCCCACGCAAGAGAGAGAGAACATTAATGGGCATGCATCCCAACTCCAAGCATGGAGTGAACATCAAATGATCAATCAACATACCCTCTAAGGAAATGCGACCTCCCTTTTATAGAACTAAGGGGTGCAATATCCAATAAAGACCGACCTTTCCCTTTTGGAGGGAAAACATAAACTCTCATTAAAATATTTAATACTAAGACTATGTGCATTTTATTTATTTTTTAATTAAATAAATAAAAGTAACTAACCTATGTGCACATTAAACTAACTAAAGAGACTCCCACTTGTAGTGCTAGGCATGCCAAGGGGTACAAATGCAAATGAAAAATAAATATTAATTGATTTGACAATAATTAGAGCCAAATCGAATAGGATTATGCAAAAGTATCACTGCGGAAAATTACAATCAGACTGGAAAATTGCAGCAGCCTTAAAGAATTTGATTTGACCATTAAATATGCATAGGAATCCGTGTAAATGCAGATTTGGTCTTTAAAATGCAAGTCGACTTGGAATATTAATTTTATATGGTGATAATATCATCCAATAATTCACAAATAACACTAGAGCAAGTCGCACTTCTTGGAATTAATGAGATTAATCTGAAAATGCTCAATAATGTCTTCAAATCTGATAATATAGTTTAAGTACAAATAGTTTAAAGTCAATATGAAGGGTTTTCGTCCTTCATATGGACCTCACATGGGGTTTTTGTCCCAAGTGGTGGAATAATGAGAGAACACTCTCAAAATCAGTTTTTACAAATGATAGTTCATATCCACAAATGATGCCTAACACCCCTATTTATACTTGTAGGTCTTGGCGCCAAAACATGAAAAGACATGTCCATTCATTATGCCTTGGCCGACCACTTATATTTATTTATTTTGCCTTAATACAAGGCCAACCCATATAATTGAGTCCATTACGCTAAAACATATTAAAAAATATTAATAGACATATTTTGCTCTCCTTTATCTTCTTTAATTCGACCATGGAGAAGAATTGCCCGGAAATCCAATTTGCCTTCGAATTTGGAGAAAAAGGGACATTACAGTTGTTGCTATAGACTCTGCACTGCTGTAGAATACCGAGTTGCTGCTCTCACATAACTTTTGTTCTTTCTCCTTTTTAATTGCTGCCGCAAATTCTTTTTTTTTTTTGTTTCTACGTATGTGTTGGAGAGTGAATAATAATAAGATAAAAACAACTTTTCCAAATTATAATAAAGTTCCCTCTAAAACAGGGATTTCAAAAAGCCTGGCCAGAAAAAAGCATTAACTGCTGACAAAATGTGGTTGAGAGGAGGGAAAAGACAAATTTGTAAATCTACAGGCTCAAGATTACCTACTACATTAAATACTAACAAATTTTGACAAGAAAAAACTAGGTTTTATGGACAATTTTTCCGTAGACTTATATCACTTTGTTAGTCTATTCTTCATATTCCATTAGGGGATTCTTTTTGTGCCCTATGTTTATAATTTCATGAAAGGCGCATAGAACACTACTGCTCCAACATTGTCCTTGTGATTTCATCATTGTAATCATACTTGAACATAATTATAACTGTTTAGTGTTTAATAACACTACACATGTATGGTTGTCATTAAACAAGTTTGCATTATTTCTTAGATTCTATGTTAACAATGTAGCATGGCAAGATTCATTGAAACATATTCTTTTGCTTCATAGTGCCATGTGCTAGTACAGTGGAAACTAATTTGATATTTTATTTCTTTTTTCTTATTTGACCTCAGTTAATTGAATGCATTTGTTTCAGATGTGTATTTCTATTTAAATAATTCTAATACAAAATCTGCTAACAGTTAGATGGAAACTGAAATGGTTGTATTCATATATCCTTCTATAGGTACATGAATATTAGTTTCAGTTGTCAAATGCTACAATGTTAAATAGCCAGTTTTGACCTTAATTTTGTAGTTTATGTAACCCCAAATAAACTGGTTCCAGGCAAATGACTTAACCAATCATCGAAAGGCTATACGATTGGACCTTACAAATTCGACGCACATGTTCAAAATAAAAAAGTTGGTCCTCTCGAATCTCACTTTTTGACACAGCTATATCAGTCTCATTTAATTCCAAGTGAGTCAAAATTTCTATGAGACTCTGTTTTAATATTTGAACTTTTGTAGCAGCTAGATTGAAATATATTGTCATTTGACTTACTTGTTTGATATTAGACCCTATATTGTTCTTGATTTGAGAAAGAATGTAGTAAAATAGTATTATGAAACTCAATAAATTAGTTTTCTGTAGTAGTATATTTGAGTAAAGTGCCTTGTTAAATTTTATAATGGTTGATTCCAGTGTTTCTTTAATTCTTGAAAATTCTTTTTCTATATGGCTTAAATTAGTTTATTGCTGCTTTGCACAAGTATCAACATTATCATGGTTTATAGGAGGCAAGCTTCTAACTACCTAAAGTTAGTCAATGCACAAAACATTGTCAAATGAAGAAAGCTTTGTGGATTTATCAAAGCATATGTCAAGTGTCTATATTTTTTTATTATTGAAATGCGATATGCTCTTTGATTGGAAGTCAGTGTTGGAAGTTTTTACTCATTTAAAAATTCATTGTATCAATTGAGAAAGTTGGCAGTAGGTAAATTATGAGGTCTTGTAATTAAATTCCAAGGTCAATGTACAAAGGAAATCCTATAACCGACACTTTGGTCTACAAGTCTATAAAACTAGTAAAAGGTACTGTCATATCCCTTGCAAGGGCTGCAATTGAAAATTAAGAAATTAGCACAAACCCTCTATATAATCAAATCTGATTTTAGGACCAGCAAACTGAAAATAAACCCAGATTTGGACAGCAATCAGATTTTGGAACAGCAGTATGAAAAACTCACAATTTCACCAAAATATCATTCAACAATGCATCCACAATTTTTATAAACCTTTTAGAGATATTTTAGAACTGTTTTCAACCCAAAAAACATGCTAATGCTCAGCTGAAAATTAATTATAACCAGCAGAAGTACAACTCCAAAATAATTATGAAAGGAGGGTTTAGAAACCCCAAACTTCACAACAAATAGTAGATTTCGGATTTATAAATAGAGGCAAATTTGAATATGAAATGAAATATCAAATTCGTGCCCTTGAAGACACCAAACTTCACCCTAGGGTAATGTTATCCAAAATTCACCCCGTGGTAAATTTTGATAACATGCATCAAATTACTTAGTCCCGTGCAAATAAATTGATTGGGGCCAAAAATCATGTTTCTAGGGTCCCCTCAGAATTTTTCTAACTCTCCTGTCCAGGTTGAAAAGAGCAAGTTCTGAGAAAAGGTGAAAAGGCTGCAAAAACAAGCTTGGGCCAGGAAAAATCACGAAAAATGGCTAAGTCCTAGTCCTCGCAATAGTCGGGACGTGAGGGACATCTGGGTGCGAATCGGCCGAAAGGCCGCCAGCGATCTCTGCAGCAGGCAAAGGAACATCCGGGCCGTCGGGACACGTGGGACGCGGAAAGCCGGTTCGGCCGAAGGAGAAGAAAATCGACTAACTGCTCTGGGACATTTGGGACAAGAAGACGCGAAGGACGCGAACCACCTGGATCGGCCGAAAAGGAGAACTTTCGCACTAAGCAGTTCGGGACATGTGGGACAAAGGTACGCGAACCGGCCGAATCGGGCGAACCGGAAGAATTTGTCCCAGACAGTCCGGGACATGTGGGACAAAGGGACGCGTGGGACGCGGATAGCCGAAGGAGCCGAAAGCCAATCAAGCAATGCCACGTGTCATCGGCCGAATGAGGGACGAGGAAGCCCATTTCGGGCGGATCGGAAGTTTTTGTCCCAGACAGTCTGGGACATCCGGGACAAATGGACGCGCTGGACGTGAAAGAGCCGGCAGACCCGCGGACCAACCAAATCATGACACGTGTCACAAGGAGAAAAGTCCAAAAAGTTCAAAGGGCGAGGTTTCAAGCACTAACCCGAGCCAATAAAAGGAGGACACGTGTCCAATGAGGAAGGGAAGCTCGGAGCTCGGGAAGGAGTTAGAGAGTTTAGCAAGAGTTTTGGCCGAAAAGCTAAAAGCAAAGGTCCACCCACGCCCTGTCGACCAATCAATGCATGCCACGTGTCCCAAGTGGCGGGGGCGCGGAAGGAAAGTGGAAAATGTTCCAAAATCACAAAAGGCAAAACTTTCAAGGAAAAACCCGCGGGATAGCAGAGGAGAGAGAATTATGTATCCAATCAGCACTTGACACGTGTCGTCCAGGTGGCAGAGTGCGGGAAAGATCTTCAAAACACATTTTCGCCTGTTTTGTGCCCTAAATCTTCATATCTCCATATCTTTTGATCCAGAGCTCGGATTTGCACGTTCTTTATATCAACGGAAAGCTTATGAAATTCTCTACATGATTCCGGGGTTAATCTCGAATTTTGGTGCAGTCTGGAGAGAGAAAGTTGAGAAACGGCTCTGACGCGTGTTCATGGCCAGAAGTGACATTTTAGCGACCAAATTAATGCAGAATGGGTCGCATTCTCCTCCAAATCAGTCAAAGATGGCAGGGTATGGGTTTGTAAGGTTCCCCATGCCATTTTAATGCATCTGCAGTCAATGAGGAATGGGCTTGCACGTTTTCCCACGTTTCTCTCTCCTGGGCTCGACCCATGCAATGTAAAAGCCAGATTTGGCTCATTTTAAAAATAATAATTACAAGTTGTTCATCTGTTCGGCTCTGCCCTCCCTTCTTTTCCTTCTCCAGGGTTAAAAATGGAGTTCGAACCTCCTCCCTTGCTCTGTAATGGCGTTTTTGCCTTTTACTAATGAAATGATGTTCTGTGCAAACTTCTGAAGCAAAAAAAACGTGTTTTGTGATGCATCTGTCCATCCTTGCTCGTTTTTCGCTTGTTTTCCTCTTACCTCTCTTCATTGCAGGTATTTGTGCATGTTTGAATGTTCATTGCAGGTTTGGAGCTGTGTTCATGGAGTTTTGGGACATTTTCTGTGTGAAATCTATCCTTGGGCCTGTGATGCATCTGTCCATCCTTCCCATTGCTCACCTCTCTTTGTTACATGGCAGTTTTGATAGATGTCCAACATTCTCCTTCTCTGGTGTATCACCGTTTTAGTGTAGGCTTTTGTTCTTTTCCTTTCTCTCTCTCTCTCTGTCTCTTTGGCATGGTTAGATTAGGATTAGATTAGCTTGCCTGCACTGGAATAGCTTGTGGCAGGTGGTTTAGGAGCAGGAACCAGCCTTCTCTGGAGATTCCTTTCTCATTTCTGCAAGTCCCACACTTGGAGAAAGGTTTCAATGTTGTGCAATCACACTGGATGCCTGAAGATCAACTTAGAAACCTGATCAGCATCCAGGGGTGCTGTGATTTTGCATCAACAGTTTTGGCACGCCCGGTGGGACCTTAGAGGTCTTCCATTTCATCTTTTGCAGGTTGGTGTGTTCCTGTGAAGATTTCAGCCTTTGGAGGCACTTGCAAACACATCTGGCGACTCCATCTGATCAGCAACTCATTTCTGAAGTTGCAGACCCGTTTTCCATCCATTTCCTTCCATATTTCTTTCCATCTCTTTCATTCTTTTCCATTCCATGAGGTTGTGCAATCATGACTTCATTTCCATCATGGAATTCACATCAACAACAGCAGTATATTCCACCTCCAACATGTTTTACAAATCCTCCAAATCAGCCTTTTGAGCAGATTCAAGATCAGTATGCATACCCATATGAGCAGCAATGCCAAAGTCAGTTTGGCTATGGAGCTTTCCAAGAGCAAGAGTATGCATATAATAAAGACCATCAGATCCAAGACGCTGGTTTGTTGGAGAAAATCCAAAAGATGGAGGTAGAGATGGTGCAGTCCAGAGCAACAGCTCAAATGAGAGCTTTCAGAATTGGTTGCAGGACTCCTTGTCCATGGGGAGGCCCTTTTCCAAGACACTTCAGCCCTCAAGAGAAGCTGGACTTCATGATAAAGATGCTGCCCCAACTTGCACAATGGACAGCAGAAATAGAGGCCTATACATTCGGTGTTGAACAACCTTGTCAATGGGTAAGTTCTACACCATCATCTGGTTTTTCTCTTCCCATTACTCAAGCAGCATCATCTCATTTGGACTTGCAAATTTTAAACTCTCCATCTGCTGTCCCAAATGTTGATCCCATGTCTCCACCTCTCAGTCTTCCACCACACCTCAATTCTTCTTTCCTTTTTCCTTCCAAACAGTCATCCTCTCCACAAGAGCTAAAAGAAATCCCCCCTCCTCTAAAGAAACAAGAGATTTCATCTCCTTTACCACCACAAAAAATTGCCAAATCAATTGAGTTGCAACCCACCCCTCCTCTTGCATTCCCAATTCCATGTGGGGAAGAAGAAATTGCAAAAATCAGTCATCAAGGACAGCAAGAGGAAGAGCCAAGAAAAGAAGAAATGATTAAGAGCTTAGTAAGTTTGGCTGCCAAGTTTGGTATGACAAAGATCCCCTTGATGGTCAAACCTACAGAAGAGGCTAAGGTTGAACAAATAGTGGTCAGGGCTGATTTTGTTGCAGCAGAAGAAGAAGTTCTTGCAGTCCCAACTTGTCCTCTAGAGCAGCAGATTGAAGAGTTTGACTTGACAAACTTCATGCTGGAGGAGGAGCTCATTCAAGAGCAAGATTGTCTTCGAACATTGGAGGAAGGAGAAGCTGCTCCAGATCCAGCAGCAGAGGAGCACATTCTAGCTGTGGAGGAGAAAGTTGTAGATCCAAGAGCTCTGAGCACAAAGCAGGCTACAGGAGAACCTTCAGTTCTTCTTTCTACTTCACCTCTCTCAAGTTCCAGTGCTGAAGAGGAGTTTGACCTCTCAAACTCAATGTTGGAGGGAGAAAGAAACCATGGTGGTCAAGTTACAGATCAAGAGGACACCATGGAGGAAGTTGAACATTTGCAGCAGGACAGCCATGAGGCAGTTTATCTGTCAGATTTGGAGGACTGTTTTGATGGAGAAGAGCCGGTTGAGTTTCCACCATTCTCTCTTTCATCATCCACATTCCAAACACAAGAGTCTGCTGTCATGAAGGAGAACATTCATTTGCAGCAGCCTGCATCTTATAACAGCTCTTTGGAATCAAGATTGGAAGATTTTAATCTTTCATGTTCTTCATTGGAGGAAGAGAAAGGACAAAGGAATTTCACCATTGCTTCCACACCATCCATTGAGGGTCTACAAGAAGACTCCACTTTTGGAGTTGAGAATCAGAGCTATGGGCATATCAAACGGATCGGACCTTGCCCAATCAGGTATTTGGCTTCATTGGAGCGAAAGGAGAAGTCCTGACCAGTCATGCTTGCTTCGAGCATGAGGGTGAGCTACTGAAGTACCAAGGATCAGCTATCATACCCTTGATCAAATGCGAGCAACTAAAAGAGGTATTGAATTTGCCTTCAGCTGATACCTTGATGATTTGGGTGGAATACCAGCTTCTTGTTGATTTTCCACTCATCCTAACAGCCATGATCAGCTCCAAATCAATTGCATGGCTGCCACTTTTGAGAAAGGGAAGCTATTTCTCACAACCAATTGCAGGGTTTGTTTAGCTTGCCTTTGCTCCCAGTTATAGTAGAGTAGGTAGGTTTGCTTTCAGTAGAAGAAGTGCTTGTGCACACTCTGCATGTTCCATTTGGAGCATGTATGATTTTCAGTTCTGTACATAGTTTTGGTGTTGCTGGTTCTGCTCTTGCACAGTTCGTTTCAGTGGCATTTTGGTGAGAACAACTCCATGTCCGGTGGGTTTCAAGTGGCTCAGAGGGAGGTTTTCAAAGTTCAGATCAGTTGCGAGTTACTGACTCATGACTCCGTGCCCCAATGGATGCTTGAACAGTAATTGGTAACTTCATCTAGCGAGAGGAGATGACCCCCATTGAGTCGCCAAATTATTATCAAAATTCACCCCGGGGTAAATTTTGATAACATGCATCAAATTACTTAGTCCCAGGCAAATAAATTGATTCAGGGCCAAAAAATCATGTTTCTAGGGTCCCCTCAGAATTTTTCTAACTCTCTGTCCGAGGTTGAAAAGAGCAAGTTAGAGAAAAGGTGAAAAGGCTGCAAAAACAAGCTTGGGCGGGAAAAATCACGAAAAATGGCTAAGTCCTAGTCCTCTTGTGATCGGGACGTGAGGGACATCACAGGCGCGAATCGGCGAAAGGCGGCTAGGCGATCTGCGGGGCAAAGGAACATCCGGGCCGTTGCGGGCGCGGAAAGCCGATTCGGCTGAAGGAGAAGAAAATCGACTAACTACTCTGCAGGACATTTTGGGACAAGGCGAAGGACGCGACCGCCGGATCGGCCGAAAAGGAGAACTTTCGCACTAAGCGTTCGGGACACGGGGACAAAAAGGTACGCGAACCGCGAATCGGGCGAGCCGGAAGAATTTGTCCCCAGGCAGATCCGAGGACATGTGGGGAAAGGGACGCGTGGGGCGCGGATAGCGAAGGAGCAGAAAGCCAATCAAGCAACGCCACGTGTCATCAACCGAATGAGGGATGAGGAAGCCCATTTCGGGTGGATCGGAAGTTTTGTCCCCAGCAGATGCTGGGACATCGGGACAAATGGGCGCTTTGGACGCGAAAGAGCGGTGAGACCAGCGGACAACCAAATCATGACACGTGTCACAAGGAGAAAAGTCCAAAAAGTTCAAAGGGCGAGGTTTCAAGCACTAACCCGAGCCAATAAAAGGAGGACACGTGTCCAATGAGGAAGGAAGCTCGGAGCTCGGGAAGGAGTTAGAGAGTTTAGCAAGAGTTTTGGCCGAAAAGCTAAAAGCAAAGGTCTGCCCCGCGCCCTGTCGACCAATCAATGCATGCCACGTGTCCCAAGTGGCGGGGCGCGGAAGGAAAGTGGAAAATGTTCCAAAATCACAAAAGGCAAAACTTTCAAGGAAAAACCCGTGGGACAGCAAAGGAGAGAGAATTACGTATCCAATCAGTGCTTGACACGTGTCGTCCAGGTGGCAGAGTGCGGGAAAGATCTTCAAAACACATTTTCACCTGTTTTGTGCCCTAAATCTTCAGATCTCCATATCTTTTGATCCAGAGCTCGGATTTGCACGTTCTTTATATCAACGGAAAGCTTATGAAATTCTCTACATGATTCCAGGGTTAATCTTGAATTTTGGTGCAGTCTGGAGAGAGAAAGTTGAGAAACGGCTCTGACGCGTGTTCATGGCCAGAAGTGACATTTTAGCGACCAAATTAATGCAGAATGGGTCGCATTCTCCTCCAAATCGGTCAAAGATGGCAGGGTATGGGTTTGTAAGGTTCCCCATGCCGTTTTAATGCATCTGTAGTCAATGAGGAATGGGCTTGCACGTTTTCCCACGTTTCTCTCTCCTGGGCTCGACCCATGCAATGTAAAAGCCAGATTTGGCTCATTTTAAAAATAATAATTACAAGTTGTTCATCTGTTCGGCTCTGCCCTCCCTTCTTTTCCTTCTCCAGGGTTAAAAATGGAGTTCGAACCTCCTCCCTGCTCTGTAATGGCGTTTTTGCCTTTTACTAATGAAATGATGTTCTGTGCAAACTTCTGAAGCAACAAAAACGTGTTTTGTGATGCATCTGTCCATCCTTGCTCGTTTTTCGCTTGTTTTCCTCTTGCCTCTCTTCATTGCAGGTATTTGTGCATGTTTGAATGTTCATTGCAGGTTTGGAGCTGTGTTCATGGAGTTTTGGGACATTTTCTGTGTGAAATCTATCCTTGGGCCTGTGATGCATCTGTCCATCCTTCCCATTGCTCACCTCTCTTTGTTACATGGCAGTTTTGATAGATGTCCAACATTCTCCTTCTCTGGTGTATCACCGTTTTAGTGTAGGCTTTTGTTCTTTTCCTTTCTCTCTCTCTCTGTCTCTTTGGCATGGTTAGATTAGGATTAGATTAGCTTGCACTGCCTTTGGAATAGCTTGTGGCGGTGGTTTAGGAGTAGGAACCCGACCTTCTCTGGAGATTCCTTTCTCATTTCTGCAAGTCCCACACTTGGAGAAAGGTTTGATGTTGTGCAATCACCTTTGGATGCTGAGAAGATCAACTTAGAAACACGATCAAGCATCTAGAAGTCTTTGTGATTTTGCATCAGCTTGATTACGGCATGCCCGGTGGGACCTTAGAAGTCTTCCATTTCATCTTTTGCGAGGTTGGTGTGTTCTGTGAAGATTTCAACCTTTGGAGGCACTTGCGAAACACATCTGGCGACTCCATCGATCAAGCAACTCATTTACGAAGTTGCGAGACCCGTTTTCCATCCATTTCCTTCCATATTTCTTTCCATCTCTTTCATTCTTTTCCATTCCATGAGGTTGTGCAATCATGACTTTATTTCCATCATGGAATTCACATCAACAACAAGAGTATATTCCACCTCCAACATGTTTTACAAATCCTCCAAATCAGCCTTTTGAAAGCGATTCAAGATCGGTATGCATACCCATATGAGCAGCAATGCCAAAGTCGGTTTGGCTATGGAGCTTTCAAGAGCAAGAGTATGCATATAATAAAGACCATCGAGATCAAGACGCTGGTTTGTTGGAGAAAATCCAAAAGATGGAGGTAGAGATGGTGCGATCCAGCAGCTTGACTCAAATGAGAGCTTTGTAATTGGTTGCAGGACTCCTTGTCCATGGGAGGCCCTTTTCAAGACACTTCAGCCCTCAGAGAAGCTGGACTTCATGATAAAGATGCTGCCCCAATTTGCACAATGGACGAGCGAAATAGAGGCCTATACATTTAGTGTTGAACAACCTTGTGTCAATGGGTAAGTTCTACACCATCATCTGGTTTTCTCTTCCCATTACTCAAGCAGCATCATCTCATTTGGACTTGCAATTTTAAACTCTCCATCTGCTGTCCCAAATGTTGATCCCATGTCTCCACCTCTGTCTTCCACCACACCTCAATTCTTCTTTCCTTTTTCCTTCCATACAGTCATCCTGTCCACAAGAGCTAAAAGAAATCCCCCCTCCTCTAAAGAAACAAGAGATTTCATCTCCTTTACCACCACAAAAAATTGCCAAATCAATTGAGTTGCAACCCACCCCTCCTCTTGCATTCCCAATTCCATGTGGGGAAGAAGAAATTGCAAAAATCAGTCATCAAGGACAGCAAGAGGAAGAGCCAAGAAAAGAAGAAATGATTAAGAGCTTAGTAAGTTTGGCTGCCAAGTTTGGTATGACAAAGATCCCCTTGATGGTCAAACCTACAGAAGAGGCTAAGGTTGAACAAATAGTGGTCAGGGCTGATTTTGTTGCAGCAGAAGAAGAAGTTCTTGCAGTCCCAACTTGTCCTCTAGAGCAGCAGATTGAAGAGTTTGACTTGACAAACTTCATGCTGGAGGAGGAGCTCATTCAAGAGCAAGATTGTCTTCAAACATTGGAGGAAGGAGAAGGCTGCTCCAGATCCAGCAGCAAAGGAGCACATTCTAGTGTGGAGGAGAAAGTTGCGAGATCCAAGAGCTCAGAGCACAAAGCGAGCTACGGGAGAACCTCCGAGTTCTTCTTTCTACTTCACCTCTCTCAAGTTCCAGTCTTTGAAGAGGAGTTTGACCTCTCAAACTCAATGTTGGAGGGAGAAAGAAACCATGGTGGTCAAATTTACGAGATCAAGAGGACACCATGGAGGAAGTTGAACATTTGCGGCGAGGACAACCATGAGGCGGTTTATCTCGCCGATTTGGAGGACTGTTTTGATGGAGAAGAGCCGGTTGAGTTTCCACCATTCTCTCTTTCATCATCCACATTCCAAACACAAGAGTCTGCATTGTCATGAAGGAGAACATTCATTTTGCACACTGCATCTTATAACAGCTCTTCGGAATCAAGATTGGAAGATTTTAATCTTTCATGTTCTTCATTGGAGGAAGAGAAATTGCAAAAATCACTCATCAAGGACAGCAAGAGGAAGAGCCAAGAAAAGAAGAAATGATTAAGAGCTTAGTAAGTTTGGCTGCCAAGTTTGGTATGACAAAGATCCCCTTGATGGTCAAACCTACAGAAGAGGCTAAGGTTGAACAAATAGTGGTCAGGGCTGATTTTGTTGCAGCAGAAGAAGTTCTTGCAGTCCCAACTTGTCCTCTAGAGCAGCAGATTGAAGAGTTTGACTTGACAAACTTCATGCTAGAGGAGGAGCTCATTCAAGAGCAAGATTGTCTTCGAACATTGGAGGAAGGAGAAGCTGCTCCAGATCCAGCAGCAGAGGAGCACATTCTAGCTGTGGAGGAGAAAGTTGCAGATCCAAGAGCTCTGAGCACAAAGCAGGCTACAGGAGAACCTTCAGTTCTTCTTTCTACTTCACCTCTCTCAAGTTCCAGTGTTGAAGAGGAGTTTGACCTCTCAAACTCAATGTTGGAGGGAGAAAGAAACCATGGTGGTCAAGTTACAGATCAAGAGGACACCATGGAGGAAGTTGAACATTTGCAGAGGATGACCATGAGGCGGTTTATTTGTCGTGATTTGGAGGATTGCTTTGATGGAGAAGAGCCGGTTGAGTTTCCACATGATTCCAGGGTTAATGTTGAATTTTGGTGCAGTCTGGAGAGAGAAAGTTGAGAAACGGCTCTGACGCGTGTTCATGGCGAAGTGACATTTAGCGACCAAATTAATGCGAATGGGTCGCATTCTCCTCCAAATCGGTCAAAGATGGGGTATGGGTTTGTAAGGTTCCTCATGCCGCTTTTAATGCATCTGCGATCAATGAGGAATGGGCTTGCATGTTTTCCCACGTTTCTCTCTCCTGGGCTCGACCCATGCAATGTAAAAGCGATTTGGCTCATTTTAAAAATAATAATCACAAGTTGTTCATCCATTCGGCTCTGCCTTCCCTTCTTTTCCTTCTCCGGGGTTAAAAATGGAGTTCGAACCTCCTCCTCGCTTTCTGTAATGGTGTTTTTGCCTTTTACTAATGAAATGATGTTCTGCGTAAACTTATAAAGCAACAAAAAACGTGTTTTGTGATGCATCTGTCCATCCTTGCTCGCTTTTCGCTTGTTTTCCTCTTGCCTCTCTTCATTACGAGGCATTTGTGCATGTTTGAATGTTCATTGCAGGTTTGGAGTGTGTTCATGGAGTTTTGGGACATTTTACTGTGTGAAATCTATCCTTGGGCTGTGATGCATCCGTCCATCCTTCCCATTGCTCACCTCTCTTTGTTACATGGCGTTTTGATAGATGTCCAACATTCTCCTTCTTTGGTGTATCACCGTTTTAGTGTAGGCTTTTGTTCTTTTCCTTTCTCTCTCTCTCTCTTGTCTCTTTGGCATGGTTAGATTAGGATTAGATTAGCTTGCACCATGCCTTTGAAATAGCTTGTGGCGGTGGTTTAGGAGCAGGAACCAGCCTTCTCTGGAGATTCCTTTCTCATTCTCGCACGTCCCACACTTGGAGAAAGGTTTTGATGTTGTGCAATCACACTGGATGCTGAAGATCAACTTAGAAACACGATCAAGCATCCAGGGAGTCTTTGTGATTTTGCATCAACAGGTAAGTTGCTCCACCTAGGAGAGACCAATCAATGCATATAAAAATATGGTTATGACGACTTCTTCACAAATCTGCAATAATCCTTCAAGCCACACAAGGAAGGAGGGTTTCCATCCCCTACCAACCACAAGAAGGGTTTTCGTCCTTCTTGGAAAATGCCACACACTTGGATTTTCACCCAAGAGTGGAAGAACAATGAGCAATCAGCCCACAAGTCCAAGTAGAGTAAATGCGCCAAAGATGTATGAGTGCAAATGAAGTCCATGATCTCCTTTTATAACCTCACCTTGGCGCCAAAGGCCAAAAAGGCAAGGCCGACCCCTATAAGTCATTATAATCTTTTATTATGCCTCTTTAAAAGCACTAAACCCAGCCGACCCCTTATAATGGGAATTTACAAAGATAAAGCATAAATATAAATGAAGAAAACTGAAATATGATCCATGATCTTCCCTTGTTCATCCATTGCTTGCCTTCGGAAAGAGGAAAGGCAAGGAATTTTTATTTTAGATCAATTTGGAAAAAGGGGACATTACAGGTACAAAATATTTTCCTAAAGGGTTAAATTTTTGATAGCATAATTTGTCATAAAATATTGTTTTTTAGGTGATTTGTAGAAACATGTCTCTTAGTGGCGACATCCTAGAACATGGTAGTAATTTCAACTTAGATATCAAGTCTAATAGGTATATTGTTTGATAAAGTTGTTGGGACTTCTGTTGGCCTTATCCTTATTTGTTCACATGTCAATTTGGTGTGCCACTCCTCAAATAGAGTGGAACCTTAGTGGACCACATGAAAGTTTACGAAACCTACATAGAAGAAAAATTGTGCTCATAAAACAAATATTTTTCAAAAGTCAATACTTTGTGCAGGAGACTCATTTCCAATCCCCAATTTTCAAATGGTTCCATAACTATTTGGGGTTGAAGAGGCATCTCTATGACAATGTTGGTTTTCCCATACGTTGGCACTTATCACATTGCCACACATATTACTTGATATCCGGTAATATCGAGCCCCTAGAACTTTATGAATCCTTATTTTGACTAAATAATGCCCTCCGATGGTTCATCATGCTATGCTCTGAGTATATCAAATATTTCATATTGATAACACACTTACGTAAAACATAATCAGTTCCACACTTAAAAAGCATTCCATCAAGCCATGTATACATTACTCTGCTTGATGTAATGTCCCCTTCTTGGGACATTGATGAAGTTGAAGACTTGAAGACCCTAAACCCATTCTCTCTTCTCATGGGCTTGAGGATTGAGCTTGAAGATGATCCAAAGATGTCTATTGTTTATTTTGTGATCCTTGGTATGTCTTGCACTACAAAGTGGGCTCTCTAGGTTAGTTAAATGTGCACATAGGATAGTTGTTTTTATTATTTAATTAAAAATAATAATGTGCACATAGGATAGTTGCTTTTATTATTTAATTAAAAATAATAAAGTGCACATAGTCTTAGTTTATTAGAGACTTTATTTTATAATGAGAGTTTATGTTTTCCCTCCAAAAGGGAAAAGGTCGGTCATTGGATATTGCACCCCTTAATTCTATAAAAGGAGGTCGCATTTCCTCTAGTGGGGTTATGTTGATTGATCATTTTGATTTCACTCCATGCTTGGAGTAATGGGATGTATGCCCTAGTTCTTGCATTGCTCTCTCTCTCTCTCTCATTTGGATCCATTATTGAAGAATATTAAAGACTCCATTGTGCTCTCTTGTGTTGAGTGAATTTATGCAATATTTCCTCCATTCTAGCATTGGTGACTTGCTCTAGGGTGTGGCGCAATTATTTGAAGCATAAATCTGCATGTGGGTGAATGTTTTGTGATTGCTATTATTATTGCTGCAATTTGTTAGAGGCAAATTGACTTTGTTTGGGGTTTGATCTATTATGTTTTGAAGTTGTTTATGCTAGATCTATTTGTTGTTTGTCTAATCAATTATTTCAGATCAAGGGCTGATTGTTTGAGTGTTTTGGAAGGGTTACATGAACTGAAATTAATTTATAGCATTTATTCTAACCCTAGCGACTTGGAGTCAAATTTCGGGATCCATTTTGAGTGGGTTTTGTTGATCAGAAAATTCAGTTTTGTAGTTCATTGGAAAACCCTTCATTTATACTTTATTTTGCATTTTATTTCATGCAAAAATACCAAGTATGAAGATTTTTTTTTTTGAAGTTTCAGTTGTTCTGGGTGCATTTTAATTAATTAATTGCTGTTATAAATTTCAGATCTGCAGTTTGGGATCAATTTAATATTGAATGTGGTTGTAGAAATTAGGAGGAATAAGGAGAAAGTGATTTCATAATTTTTGGAGTTGATTTGATGCCCTAAATGTGTTGGGCGACCTACTTTTTAGGGAAAAATTAGGGTTTCGTATTTGTTATGCAGAACTCGGTTTTAGAATATTATTCTTCATATTTTTGTGGCCCAAAATCCAAAGTTTGAAGATTTTTGTTTGGATGGTTAAGCGGGAAATAATTTTGGAAGATTGTAGTAGTTGGGGTGTGATTATTAATTATTTTTCAGCTAGTTAAAAATCTTATTTGAATGTGTTTAAATTCCAATTGTGCCCTTCCAATCTATCCCACTATCTTGGCTAGTTCCAACCCCATTTGGGTTTGAAATAGATTACATTGGGATATTTTATGTTGAAGCAAAAGGGTTTATCCATTGTTTGCTTGATCTTGACAAGTACTTCATTTTCTAAATTGTCTTAAGAGGGGACATTACAGTGGTATCAGAGCATCTTTCCTCTACTCTTGTGGGTATTGTTTGTAGAGTTTTTGGGTCATGGGGATTACAAGTGATGGAGATATGAAGGCCAAGCTCTATAGGCTTGGGAGATGGCTCGAATTTACTCCTCTTGAGAAGAGTGTATTGCTCAACACTCTTGAAGAGGTGGTAAGTTGTTTATGTTTGGTAGAGCAATCGGATTATGGTTCTATGTTTTCAGTTTTAGATCCCTTGGTGACACATTTGGCTAGATTTGATTTATTGAGGCATGAGGAGGTGGATGTGAGACTCTTGGTCATCACATGCATTAGTGAGATCACACGGATATCAACCTTAAACTTGCCATATGATGACATCACTATGGAGGAGATCTATGAGATCATGATTGGAAGCTTTCAAAAGCTTTGGGACACCACCAACCCTCACTTTGGCAAGAGGGTTAAGATCTAGGTCTTGCATTCCAATGTTAGATCTTGATTGTGATGACCTCATTTCACATATGTTTGAAGTCTTCTTTGATGTTCTACATAAGAATCATTCACATAAAATAATGGATGCTATGCAAACTATAATGTCCCTAATGTTGAATGAGTATCAGGAACCTCCACAATCTTTGCTATCCATACTTGTAGAAGGATTGGGACAAAGAAGTCATGCATTGCTCACTCCTTAGCAAGAAGAATTGTGAATCAATGTTCAAGCAAAGTGAATATACCAATCAAGGTATGTGTCCTTTGTTTTTGATGATAAATTTTTAGCATCTAATGATTGCATGGATTTGAGTGGGTGCAAAGAGAAATCAGATTTGGTTGATGGGCATGAAGAGGATATTAGTGTCAAGCATATGCATGATCAAGGAGAAATGATGGCAAGGGAACATGTGATGGAAAAATCAGATTTGAGGGGAGTTGTTCAACCCCACCACGAGCCATTTGAAGGGCAAGGAGAAGGCATGGTCAATGACCTCACCATAGAAGGGTATACTCATTCATATAATACATCATTTGTGTCTACTTCTATGTGGCAAAAAGAAGAAATCTTGAAGCATTCATTGCATGGTAATAATCTTTTGATGTTTGACAAATTATTAGTGCCTACTAATTGCATCAAGTTGAACATGAGTGCAAAAGAAGCAAGTTTTCAAGAGGACTATGAAGATGGGCTTGTGAAGAGGTATGCTTATGAAGGAAGGACACCATGGGATGCTTATGGTAATTTTCAGTTCGCTGTAATTTTTGAACAACAGGCCCTAATGGGCAAATGGATGAGGTTTGTCACCCAAGCATGAGTCTTATGAATGTCCCAAGTCATTACCCACCAAGTATGAATGCTTGTGAGGAAGAAAAAGGGGCTTTGGATGAAGAAAATGGTGAAGAAAAGAGCGTTCCAAACTCAGAAATTCTGAGTTTTGTAGATGTTGGGAGCAGCCCAAGGTATTATTTTCATATTTTATTTCTCCTTCCATATTGAGTTTTGATGGGTATGATTTTGAGCATGATAGGGAGATGGATATGATGTGCAACATGGGGTATAATGGTCACATTTTTGTTCTTAACATTTGGGTGCATGATGGAAAAGGAGAAAGAGTGATTATCACTCTTCCCAATGATGGAAGCCATAACAATAAGCTTGTTGGTCCGTATGAGGAATTCATCATTAGAAGGCACAAAGGTATGATGGCTTCATGTGTTTTTGCTCCCTCTCATAAGGGAAAGTCATTGGCACAAAGTAAGGTACAAGGTTCCTTGGCTTCTCTATGATGATATTCATAAATGCATGCATTATATTTCAACTTTCTCCTTTCTTTGTGAGCATAGAAGAAGAGGAAATTTGTGGTGTCATCTTGCACATGTTGCTTCATGTGATAAGGGGATAAAAGGATTTGAGTTTTACAAGCTTTATTTGGATACATGGATATCATCTCCTTTCTTTTTCAAATAATGTTAACTCCTATCTCCTTGGAAGCCTTGAAGGAAGGATGGATCACATGGACTACACCTTGCATGGTAAGAAGTCCATTTCTGAATTTGAACATCGGTTATGTCTTCATGGGAGCCATTGTCAATTTGTCATGGTTGAGGATGAAATTTCAGTTACATGGGAGCCATTTTTATTCACTAGATTGATGTTCTTTCATGTTGGGGAAAATATTTTGAAACGTGCTAGCTGCTGCCCCATCATTTTTATGATTGACATCACTATGATCAGCCTCCCTATCACTTCTATAATTCAGATTTTTGCCATGCATTTGATGATATGGTTGTTGGTGCTTGATTTTGGCTCATGGGTGAATACTTGGGGATGGAAACCAGCCATTCTAATTCTGATTTTTGAAGGGAGAATGCATGATTACAACAGTGTTTGGAGCCACATAACAGAATTTGGGGGCAACCCATACATGGAGGAGACTAGTGAGACATTCACACCATGGAGACACATTGGAAAAGTGTTTTTCAACACTTATTTTTCTAACTTGTTTGCTTCATGTGCAGATTTGAAAAAAAAATTGCAGCTGAAGACACTCCTAACTTTCAGGAGAAAGAAGCATCACAAGTTATTGCAAATGCTTCACCACTTGGTTGGCATGGGATCCGGCTTTGGGAGTGCTACATCTTTGCACTCGGATGCAGTGAGCTTGTTATTGCTTGAGGGAAAACAATCTTGGGAAGGGAAGACTATAATGTCCCCTTCTTGGGACATTGATGAAATTGAAGACTTGAAGACCCTCAACCCATTCTCTCTTCTCATGGGCTTGAGGATTGAGCTTGAAGATGATCCAAAGATGTCTATTGTCTATTTTGTGACCCCTTGGTATGCCTTGCGCTACAAGGTGGGCTCTCTAGGTTAGTTAAATGTGCACATAGGATAGTTGCTTTTATTATTTAATTAAAAATAATAAAGTGCACATAGTCTTAGTTTATTAGAGACTTTATTTTATAATGAGAGTTTATGTTTTCCCTCCAAAAAGGAAAATGCCGGTCATTGGATATTGCACCTCTTAACTCTATAAAAGGAGGTCGCATTTCCTCTAGTGGGGTTATGTTGATTGATCATTTTGATTTCACTCTATGCTTGGAGTAATGGTATGTATGCCCTAGTTCTTGGATTGCTCTCTCTCTCATTTACCATCCATTATTGAAGAATATTAAAGAGTCCATTGTGCTCTCTTGTGTTGAGTGGATTTATGCAATATTTCCTCCATTCTAGCATTGACGACTTGCTCTAGGGTGTGGTGCAATTATTTAAAGCATAAATCTACATGTTAGTGAATATTTTGTGGTATTTTGTGATTATTATTATTGTTGCAATTTATTAGAGGAAAATCGACTTGGTTTGGGGTTTGATCTATCATGTTTTGAGGTTGTTTATGCTAGATCTATTTGTTGTGTCTAATCAATTATTTCAGATCAAGCGCTGATTGTTTGAAAGTTTTGAAAGGGTTGTATGAGATGGAATTAATTTATAGCATTTATTCTAACCCTAGCGACTTGGAGGCAAATTTTGGGGGCAGTTTTGAGTGGGTTTTGGTGATCAGAAAATTCAGTTTTGTAGTTCATTGGAAAGCCCTTCATTTTTAAACTTTATTTTGCATTTTATTTCATGCAAAAATACCAAGTATTGAAGAAGTTATTAATTTTTGAAGTTTCAGTTGTTCTAGGTGCATTTTAATTAATTAACTGCTGTTATAAATTTCAGATCTGCAGTTTGGGATCAATTTAATATTGAATGTGGTTGTAGAAATTAGGAGGAATAAGGAGAAAGTGATTTCATAATTTTTGGAGTTGATTTGATGCCCTAAATGTGTTGGGTGACCTACTTTTTAGGGAAAAATTAGGGTTTCGTGTTTGTTATGTGAAATCTGGTTTTAGAATATTATTCTTCATATTTTTGTGGCCCAAAATCCAAAGTTTGAAGATTTTTGCTTGGATGGTTAAGCGAGAAATAATTTTGGAAGATTGCAACAGTTGGGGTGTGATTATTAATTATTTTTCAGTTAAAAATCTGATTTGAATGTGTTTAAATTCCAATTGTTTTCTTCCAATCTATCCCACCACCTTGGCTAGTTCCAACCCCATTTGGGTTTGAAATAGCTGACATTGGGATATTTTAGGTTGAAGCAAAAGGGTTTATCCATTCTTTGCTTGATCTTGACAAGTACTTCATTTTCTAAATTGTCCTAAAAGGGGACATTACACTTCATAAGTTGTTTTCTTTTCGTGGTGTAAGAAAAGATGGAAACTTCCATGTGGTGAAGTAATTAGCCATATTAGAAAACCAAGGAGAGTTGGTGGAAATAACAAATAAATGCTCATCTGGGAAATCATCATTCACTTGTTCATCTGTACCTGAAATAGTTAGTCTTGAAAGAAAATTAACTACCACATTTGCTTTACCAAGTTTATCAACAATCTTAATATTGAATTCTTTGCAATAACAATAGCCATCTAACAATTTTCCCATGAACCAAGGGTTTATTCATTAAATATCTAATGGCAGAGTGGTCGTATGAATGATTACTTCATACCTTATGATGTAATGGAGAAATTTGTTGATTGCATAAACAACTGCAAGAAATTCTTTTTCTGTGGTAGTATAGTTTCTTTCAGTTGGGGAGAGATATTTTACTAATGTAATAGATTGCATGCATTGCCTCTCCCTCTTCTTGTTGTCCCAAAACAGCCCCTACTACCTCATTGGAAGCATCGGTTTGGATATGAAAAGGCAACTTCCAATTTGGACCTCTCAAAACTAGAGTATTAGTTAGCTTGTCCTTTATAATGTCAAAAGCTTTTTTGACAAGCCTCTATCCATTGGAATTCAAAATCCTTAGAAGTGCAAACAGTGGAGAGGCTATTTTACTAAAGTTAGAGATAAATCTCCTATAATAGCTTGCATGTCCTAAGAAACTTCGTACCTTAGTTTGATTCTTGGGTGATGGGAGTTGTACAATGATCTTGACTTTATCTAGATCTACTTTGATTCCCTCTATTGAAACATGGTGTCCTAAAACTATCCCTTGTTCCATCATAAAAAGACACTTCTCATGGTTGAGAGATAGTTGATGTTTCTCACATCTAGAGAGAACTTTATCCAAATTATCTATTGCCTCTTGGAACGTAGTTCCATAGATTGTGAATTCATCCATATAAATTTCCACATAGTCATGAGTAAGATCAACAAAAATTGCTAGCATGGCTCTCTGAAAAGTGGTAAGAGCATTACATAAACCAAAAGAAAACTCTATAAGCAAATGTCCCCATGGGAAAGTGAATGTGGTCTTGTCTTGGTCTTCTAGTGCTACCATAATTTGGTTGTATCCACTAAAGCCATCTAGAAATGAAAAATATCTCTTCCTGGATAGGTTATCCAAAACTTGGTCAATGAAGGGTAAAGGGAAATAGTCTCTATGAGTAGCTTTGTTCAATTCCCGTAGTCAACACAAACCCTCCATTTGCCATTTTTCTTGGGCACTATGACCAATGGGGAGACCCACTGACTATCTGAGATTGGATAGATAAATCCCACCTGGAGTAGTTTCTCAATTTTAGTCTTTACAATGTCTCTCAAGGGCAAGGTTTATCCTCCTCTGGGGCTGCCTAATTGGTCTGGAATCAGTGGTATAAATGTGATGTGTGCAAATGTTAGGATGAATACCCTTCATATCACTGTATTCCTAAGAAAAAGCTTGAAGATGTGGTGTCACTCAGATTTCACCCTGAAATCTGCGACTACCCTATCCGAATTTTTTTCGTACTTTTAAAATAATGGGTCGTTTTGTGTTTTTATTGCCTGAAAGTTCCTGTATTGTGTCAAGATAATCCCAAAGAGCCATATTAGCCTTTTTCGCCAAATACCCAGATGCCCAAAATTGTTTTATTCTGTCGTCGGGATTTGTCTGCGGAAAATTTGTATTTAATTATTTTGAGCCCCGTATGAGGCTATTTGCGCTCTGTTTTAACTCTATTATGAGCGAATATGTTATTATTCCTATGTGCCAGAAGGGTTTTAACTTATTTTAAGTTTTGGGCTTTATTTGTAACTTTTGGCAATTTTTCGTGTTTTTGTGGTGTCCCGTTTCGTTTTCTGTGAAATTTCTCTGGAGCAATTCCTTTGCCGGGTAAGCCCGATTTTTGGCCTGGAGCAGCTGGAAAACATATACGCACATTATGCCGGAGGAAGTCATCGGAGGTCTGAATCACTGGAAAAAAGCGAAGTCATGCGCGGAAAAGCCCCTGCGGGGATGGGCGCATTTTTGGAAAACAAATGATTTAAGCTGCGATGGGAAAAATATAAGCCGCAGGCAGGGTGGGAATTTTATACCTGCCTAGCAGGGTACTTTTTCCCGTGTTATAAAAGTCACTTAAGCTGCAGTGGGAAAAATAAAGGCTGCAGGCAGGTGGGAATTTATTGCCTACCTTGCAAGGTAAAAATTCCCATAATAAAATAAAAGGAAAGTGACTTAAGTGAAATCATGGGATTTTAGTGCCTGCCTTGCAGGGTAAATAATCCCATTGTCAAAGTCAAATCACTTAAGTGGATCACGGGATTTTAGTGCCTGCTTTGCAGGGTAAAAAATCCCATTATTAAAAAATTCTTAAAAATAGAATTACATGTGCAAAAAAGTGCGCCCCCTTTGGTGAGAGAATAAAATCCTTAAATTGATTATTTTAATTAATCTATTCTCTCAAAAAGTGCGCCCAAGCCTGGAGGAAGTCAACAAGTCAAAGATGAAATAAAAGAAAGGATTTAAAAGCATTAAAATTAATTTATTTAATGGCTGCTCTCTTCCTCTCAAAAAGTGCGCCCCATTTGGGTATTATTTAATGTTTTTTAAAGCATTAAAACATTAAATTAATTTCTATTTTCAGTGGCTATGGTCAAAGCACACTGTGAAGCTTAAGTGAAGTGATGTGTGAAGGATTAAATTGGATTAATTTAATTTATTGGATGGCTGTCCTTAAACATGCTATTTTTAAAAGAGAAAAACATGATTTTTAATTAATTAATTGCCTTTAATTGTTAGGGCAATTATTAATTATAGAATTGTGAAGGTTATATAAGCATGGGCAGCCATATGGGTGAATTATTCAAATCACAGGTAAAGAATTGCAGCCAAGTGGAAAAGTGCGCCCCCATTAGAGGAAGGATTTTGCTCAGACAAGGTGACAACAAGGTTAAAAGCTTCTAGATTTGGCACATGCGTTAGAGGAGGTTGATCTTTGTCTGCATAATTGTTTCCACAGGTGTTACAGGAGCTCAGGTGTTGATTGAAAGGATTTATGCTCTCTTTATGTGCAAATTAAACACCATTTTTGGGGCAGCAGGCTTGAAAAGTGCAGATTTTTACAATTTAAATTCACTATTCATGCTATGGTGGCCACTTTGTCTGAATAAATTGCAGGAATTCATTACAGGTGCTTTATAAAAGAAAATGAGTTTTTATCAATGTCCAATACATTGCAAATATCCTCCGAATTTGAAGAATTGTCCAGATCTGCACCAGTATTGAAGAAATCCGGCCAAGTAAGAAGAAAAAGAATTATTCAGACGAAGATAGACAAAGCCATGGCGAAGGGAGATGAAAAAGAAAGCACGATGGAGTCATGCATTGCTTCCAAACTTGCAGACATAGGAGACACAGATCTAGGCCCGGAACCTCTTGCCGATTTGATTGATAGATCCAGAGCGGGAAAGACTTCACTCATGCGTGCGGTCAAAAGCAGTGGAATTATCCGAGCTGTAACTTTTCCATGTATGCCCAATTGCCAGAGTTCGTGATGGAGTGTGCTAGATCTTATCATCCTTCATCCAGATCAGTACGTGATGCTTCGGGAAAGACAATAATTCGTTTGGACGCAGAGTTCATCAATTATTGTTTGAAGATTCCAGTACGAAAGGTGGTGACTTCTATTAGCATTCAGGATGCTGACAGTAGGTGGGAGAAGCATAGAGCTGATTGTGTGAGCATCATGAATAGCCGGTACATGAAGAAGCCTAGATCTCCTTCAAAGTTCCCGAGAACTCTTCCACGGTCCAATTTGGTGCAGGAGGCAGATGATGTTGTCAAATTGCTATGCAGGATGAATGGCGAAGTGAATGCCTACACTTTCCGTACATGGATGTATGCTTTCATCAGGACCATTGAAATCAACAAGGTTGATTCTATAATCAATTGGTCGGAAATTATTAGCAGAAGAACATGGTGAGCAACCGGGCGTGAAGCGTACTTTCAGCTTCAAGATGACTTCATACTTGGTGTATCTGCTGACTTCACAAGGTGTCTTTTCCTAGTTGGATAGATGTGGTGTTCTTTCCAAGGACCCCATTTTCGAGTGCTACCCGCAGCTTACTGCACCTACAGGCGAGAAAGACTTCAAAGTGATCAACGATGACTTCTTCTACGATTTCATCTGCAGGCTAGACAAAGACTTGAAGGCCAACAGGGTAAGCAAGGAAGCGTGGGAAGCCGTGTCCAAGATTGGAAGTCTATTCATTCAATTTGCAGATTTCACATACCTCAGGGTTACGGGCTTTTCTGGAGAACCAATAAAGATGCCCAGGTATCCGAATGATAGATTGATCGCCATGGAGCTGAGCAGGCAACTTGTGGAGTTACACGACCTTCAGTCAAAGCGGCACAAGTCTACGGGCTTCTTCCCAATCACTGTGGGATATTACAGCTGCATTAGCATTCACAGAGCTCGAGGGATGGAAGCGCAATTGTTATCCAGTATGAGCAAGAGTTCTTCCCTGCGGCTGAACTTCGATCCATTTGGAGTAGCCAGGAAGACAATCTCCCAGCAGTACGCACATGTGCCTTCGTTAGAAGATTTCTGGATGAAGTGCGGAAGTGAGTACGAGGTTAGAAAGAGAGATTTCAGCAGGTTGTCAGCAAAGCAAGTGTTCGACTTTGGACTAGCGCGGATACCTGCGGATCTTAAAGATGATGGGAATGTGGTACTTGACACTTACCATCAAATGGGAGGAGATAAAGCCATACTGCAGAATAACATGGGAGGTTGCAACACAATTGAAGAAAGGTCGAGAGTTGTGTTGGTGAATACTTCAAACTGGTTGCTGACGAAGGGATATTGCCTTGATGAAGCATTGATGAATCAAATCACGGGCAACTTCGGCAGCAAGAGATTCCTCAAGCGAAAGCATGAAGGAGAAAGCAGCAGAAGGTCCGAGAAGTTGAAAGTACACAGAAGATCTCAAGAGAAAGAGAAGATCACTTCTACGACCATAGCTTTGACTCTAGCTTCTCTAGTACCCAGTACTTCACCAACTATTGCACCGCAGCAGCAAGACGTTTCCATGCCTTCATTGAATCCGGCGACGTTCGTCTTCTCTCCTCAGCCACTTCGTTCATCACCCATTCCAGAGGAGATGTTGAAGCTACAGATGGCAGAGTTTGAAAGAGCTTTGTCCTTGGATGATTCAGAGGATGGCAGCCATAACACTGTGGCACTTTCTGACGGAGAGGATGCAGAGCGGGAGATGGTAGTGCACTCAGTGACTTCTCACTCTCCGAGAAGTAATTTCTCGGAATGGTTGGCTTTGCAGTTGGTTCCAGAAGCAAGAATGGAGATGAACTTAGAGGAGCACGACTTGCAGCTACTCCAGGATCTGAGCAGAAGAGACAGAAGGCCTAAAGTTGCTAAAGCAACTTCTAGGTTGATCATTGAGAATTCGGGAGAGAAGTTTGCTGAGATATCAATTCCGGCAGAAGGAAAGATAGAGGAGGAGCTCACGGCGGAAGATGTGACAGTGACCAAAGTACCACTCGGTCAAGCCACCACTGAAGGATTGAAGCAGGACACGCAGACATTGATAGACGCTTTATTCCTTAGGCTTGACAGTGAAAAGGCGGAGAAAGAAGAGCTGCAGAAGCAAGTATCTCAATTATGTGAGATCATAGCCAAGGTTGCTAAACCTTCCATTCAGCCCATTTCAGAGCAGGTGAGTGATCATCTTATGCAGGAAATGGAGGACGCAAGCAATCAAGTAAAGGCTATTGATGAATGGAAGGATCTGATTATTCGTCAAGCTTGACAACTTGGGAAGTGCCACCGCCTAAAGGTTATGAACGATGCAAATCAACTAAAGCGGCTGATGGCAAATATAGAAGGCATGAATACAGTTGCAGAGAGTAACCTGAGTATTTTGGCCGAGATCAACAAGCTGCCGAGAGATGTATTGATTGCGGAACAGATTGTACCAGACGGATCAGTCGAGAAGGGGAAGCAGCTAGAGTTTGCAGTATCTTTCCGTTTGGAAATCTGCAGAGTTTTGCTGAAGAGGATGCAGGCACTTGAGAGTAGAACATCAGATTTACCAGACAGTATCATTTCTTTCACTGAGGAAAGAGTGGACGGAGGTGTTACTTCATACGTGCGGATCGTCTCAACTAAGGTGCCTAATTCCCTGGAAGATTCTCTTCTGATGGTACAAAAGAGAATTGATAAAGCTACCAAGCCTTTCACGATGAATTCTATCAGTAGACTGGTGGCGCTGCAGGCAGACATTGCGAGGTTTGGGCCGAGTTTGGAAGAGGTGGAAGCGTGCAACAAAGTGTTGAATGAAGGGTTGCTGCAATTCAGGACAGAGAAGGAAGCAGTGGCTAAAACAGATGGAAAGATGCTGAATTACATGTTCGACAAGTATATCCGATATCAGAACAAGAAGAAGACATAAATGTTACAGCTGGCATGACTTCTTCTATTTTCTATGTTCCTGAATGAAATTGTAAAACTTCTAAGTTATTGGTTTTGCAACCATTACTTGAAGTCATGTGGAACCATTCTATTAGTTAAGTGATACATGTGTCACTTAAGGAGAAGATAGTTGAGGATGATTGCCAAATGTCATCGTTACTTGTTTATGTTTCAGTTCAGTTTAAGTTTTCCATTTGTACTTTCCCTCCTACATTCTATAAGTAGGAGAAGAACCTCCGGGTTAAGGATCGATCAGAATTTGTAAGCAGCAATCTTGTGTTCTAGACTTTGTGCTGAACCCCGAGAGCAACTTGGAGCAAAGGAATACAAAGGAGTAGGTTTCCGGAGAACTTTGTGTCACGGTGTACTTTGTTTCTTGCTTTGAATCTTAGATCTCTTGATAAACTTTGTGTTATTTTAGATCTAGATCTAGAGCTGCCTTTGTTTTATAATTCTGTGTGTTCATATCTATTAAGTTTCTTCTATGTGCATGTAATTAGCTCTGCTATCTACTAATTGGGATGCACATCTTCCCCATTTCTTCTCTGTATTTCCTTTACTTCTTTCTTCTATAACTTTCCTTTCTTAAACAGCTGCTTACTTGCTGCAGAACTTCTTAGTTATGGTTCATGAACTAAGTGGTTAAAGTAAAACCCCTGATAGATAATAACACATTTTTATTGACAAATCTGACACGGGAGCCTCACCGGTTAAATGAGGGAGATTTATCTCATGACTGCCTAGGTTTGATGCTATGCAGAAAATCTAGCCAACAAGATGAGAGCATACAAGCTTAAATAGGGTATTCTCCTCTTAATTAGTCACCAACTATTAATTGCCAATATCTTCCTTAGAAAAATAGGTAAATGTTTTGTATCTGGGTGGAGAGAATTTACCACTGGATACTCTTAGTAATGAGTTCAAGGGGCATTTATGAGGTATCAATCTATGGATTTTGGAGATGTTATGGAAAATACACTTAATCAGATCAATGTTCCTTGTGAAAGGGCAAATTATTGGTTGCATGTTTTCATCTAAGATGTCTTCCTTTGCCTCCAATGCTTGTGAATGAAGTTTAGAAGAATCCCAATCCTGGATCTGCTCTTGAGTGTTCTTGTATTATTACCACATCTAGTGAGGAAACAACATCCTCAACCTCCTCTGAGTCACCAATCCACCATTGTTTGCATGAAGTGGCAAAAAGTTTTGTAGCTAGGTATAGATATATTTTCTTTGAATCATGTCCATTAGTAATTGTCATATCTCTTGTCCTATAGTCGATGAGTGGTGCAACAGTGGCGATTTCATGTCCCTGTTTGGAGGTTAAATTTTGAAGGCCTTAACCCATTCTTTCCCCGTGGGTCTAAGGAGAAAAGCAAGGGGAAATCTAGAATTCTATTTTATTATTGCTTAGATAGTATTTTCATTTATTATCATTTATCCTATTGGAAGCACTATGCTCCAATAGTGAATCTTAAGTAGTTTAGTAATAAAGGTATTTTGGGCATGTAGGCTCCAAATACCCTTTATAATATTTAAAAGCACCTTCTTAAGGGGTCGGCCATGATGTTTATATTTGTTTAAGCACTCCTTATGGCTATTTAAGGAGGTCGCTTGGGCATTAATGATTCATGTTTTGGAGATTATTCTTATTTTGGTGAAAGTTGGCTAGTGTAGCCCTTTTACTCTCTCTCAAGGATGAAACCCCTTGGGTTGAGGATCTCTTCCAAGGACGAAAACCCTTGGTTGGGAAACTTGTGAAGGACGAAAAACCCTTCATAAGGTTATTTGGTATGCAAGCTGGTTTAAAAGGAATAAAGTATCTTTCTCTTGCATGTGTTGTCTCTTTGGTGCAAAATATATTTTATTTCAAGTGGAGCGACCTACATTGGTGTGGTAATTTGGTATGTGTGGTGATTCTTTGGAAAATCTGAAATTATCCTCTTATTCTTTATATTTTATAAAGCCAATATCTTAAGTTTCATGAATTTTGGAGCTTCCAATGTTGAGTTGTAAATTTTAAAATAACGCTGCAGACAAGGGTTTTATTGAAATTCATATCTCCAGATTTAGAGCATTAAAAATCAGTTTTCTTGATTGCTGGTGTTATATAGTAATTTAGAGAATTAAATAAAGCTAATTCGAAGGGTTTTGAAGTCGTTAAAGTGGGTTGGAAACCCCAAATCAGGTCACTGCCCTGGGTTGGGTTTGGAAATCAATTTTTTGCAGGTTTATAACAACAGTCTTATAAGTTTGATTTGAGAGCTTTTAGCCATGACCTGAAGTCCCTCAAAAAGGGACATTCTTGGCTAATCATCGGTGTCCTAGAATTAAGGGATATCCAATTTTCTTGTTCTTTGTTTTAATAACCATGAAGTCTACCGAATAATCCCATGCTTCAATTGTAATTGTCACATCTTCTATGACTCCCTTGGGTTTAACAACATATTGGTCAGCCATTTGTAAGACTACTAGAGTTGATTGTAAATCAGGAAGGGATAATGTTGACAAAGTATCTGTAGTCATTACATTGATTGCAGCTCCTAAGTCAATCAACACATTTGGAATCTCAACATTCCCAATACAAACTGTGACTATTGGACTTCCAGGATCACCATATTTGGGAGGAGTCATCTTCCTTCCAATATACATTGGCCAATTTTCCATCGATGTGTATTGTTCTTGGTTGGTTTTTCTTCCTTCCTGGAGTTTTGACATAGTTCTTTGATGGTTTTGCTTAACTCCCAAATATCTCTCAAGAGCTTGCAAAAGAGGGATTCCAATGCTTAATTTTTTAATCCTTGGATCAAATCCGACTCAGGTCCCTCCTAGTTTGAAATATTGTCCTTATTCAAAAATTTGGATGGGAATGGTGTTTTTGAAAGTGGTTCAGACGTGTTTTTCAAAAGCAGGTTTTGGTTGTGTTTCCTCTTGTCCTCTTGTCTTTAGAAACTTCTATGATTGGTGAAGAAGGTTTGGAAGCAATCATTCCCTGAGCATAGCACTATGTTTTTATAGTTAATGGAGTTTACTATGGGCATTTTGTCGGTTTCAATAGTGTACGTTGGGTTTCCTTGCCTAACATTCTTTAGATTAGCCATAGTTTGAGATGGGATTTGAGTTTGGGCAAGTTGTTCAGCTGGGACAACAGTTGTGGGTCCAATTAACAAAGCTTTTTGTTGTCCCTGGGGTCTTCTTTGGTTATAAAACTACTAACCAGATCCTTGAGAAGCATTCCATTGTTGCTGAAATTATGGGTTGAATTGTTGGAATGATGGTGAAATGTTTGGGTTTGGAGTCCATGGTTGTTGATAATACATTGGTTGTGCATTCCATTGTGGACCCATTCTTGTGGAACTTGTTGATTCCAAGGTTGAGGATATGACCATGGTGTGTTCCATTGATTTGGAAACCATTTGGTTTTGGGGCATAATGTTGGTTTTGATTTGAAGAAAAATTTCCTCCTTACTTCTGAGCTACGTAGTTAACCTCAAGCTCACTTTGTGTATTCTATTTTAGATGAATTTTTAGCAAGGGTAACAATCCACATTGATCAATTGCATGTTTTAAATCACAAACAAGGTAAATATTTGTTTTATCTAATGGACAATCTTTAAGCTCATGCCTATCCCGACTTCTAGGACAGTATATGAACAATGGCTTTGTATTTTTGTCTTTTACCTATCCACCATTGTGTTGAGTTGCACTAAGAGATCCATTCTTAAGTTTGCAATTTCTTCTCTTAGTTTGGATATGTCTCCATTGACAATCTTGCCTTTATGTTTGCGAAGATTTGGGTGAGTTTGGGAATAATTTATACAGAGATCAATGATGTCTGTAAACTCTAGTTTGTTCATATCTCATTTTCCCATTAAGTTAAAAGCCTCTTGAGTTTCCTCATCCAATCCTTTAAGGAATATTTTTTAAAAGGGTAATGTCAATGTAATGTCCCCTTTTTTGGGACATTATTAATATTTATTTTTCATTTGCATTGTAACCCCTTGGCATGCCTAGCGCTACAAGTGGGAGTCTCTTTAGTTAGTTTAATGTGCACATAGGTTAGTTACTTTTATTTATTTAATTAAAATAAATAAATAAAGTGCACATAGTCCTAGTATTAAATATTTTAATGAGAGTTTATGTTTTCCCTCCAAAAGGGAAAAGGTCGGTCTTTATTGGATATTGCACCCCTTAGTTCTATAAAAGGAGGTCGCATTTCCTTAGAGGGCATGTTGATTGATCATTTGATTTCACTCCATGCTTGGAGTATTGGGATGTATGCCCTAGTTCTTGCATTGTGCTCTCTCATTGTAAGCTTCATTTGGATCCATTGTTGAAGATATTGAAGATTTTATTGTTCTCTTCATTGTGATCTCTTGTGTTGGTATTGACGCATTTATTTGGATGATAAATCTGTATTTTTGTGAAGGGTTTGAAGTACTTTTATGACTATTATTGCTGCTGCAATTTATTTAGCCATAGCAACTGGTATTGAGGTTTGATCTTTCATATTTTGAATTTATTTATGCTAGATTTATTTGCTATTGTGTCTAATCAATTATTTCAGATCAAGGGTTGATTGTTTAAGGGTTTTGGAAGGGTTTTATGAGCTGGAAATTATTTAATTAATTTTCCCTAACCCTAGCGACTGGTTTTCAGATTTCAGAGGTAGATTTGAGTGGGTTTCAATGGGATAAAAATTCAGTTTGTTAGTTCATTGGAAAGATCTTTATTTCTACTTTATTCTGCAATTTATTTCATGCAAAAACTCCAAGTATTGAGGGAGATGAATTTTTGAAGTTTCAGTTGTTCTAGGTGCACTTTAATTAATTAACGATTGTTATTAAATTCAGATCTGCAGTTTGGGATCAATATGTGGTTGTAGAAATTAGGAGAGATAAGGAGAAGATGATTTCATAATTTTTGGAGTGGGTTTGATGCCCTAAATGTGTTGGGCGACCTAATTTTTAGGGAAAAATTAGGGTTTCGTGTTTGCTATGCAAAATTTGGTTTTATAATATTATTCTTCATATTTTTGTGGCCCAAAATCCAAAGTTTGAGAATTTTTGCTTGGATGGTTAAGCGGGAAATAATTTTGGAAGATTGCAGCAGTTGGGGTTTTAATATTAATTATTTTTCAGCTGTTAAAAATCTGATTTGAATGTGTTTAAATTCCAATTGTTTTCTTCCAATCTATCCCACCACCTTGGCTAGTTCCAACCTCATTTGGGTTCGAAATAGCTAACATTGGGATATTTTAGGTTGAAGCAAAAGGGTTTTTCCATTCTTTGTTTAATCTTGACAAGTACTTCTTCATTTCCTAAATTGTCCTAGAAGGGGATGTTATAGTCAACACTTGTACCACATCTCCCATGAAGGAAAAGGAATCGATCTAGATAATCTTCTACACTCTCATCCTCCTTTTGTATCCTGAAGAGTTCTTCCCTACGGTCTCTAACCCTACAATAATATTTCCATTTGTCTAAGAAGATTGTTTCCATCTCTTCCCGAGTATGGATAGATTTGGGGCTAGGCCCATGAACTATCTCCTGGTTGTATCTTTTAAGGTTGAGGGAAACAACTTCAGCTTCTGAGTGTCAAAGGTATAATCATAGGTTTGGCATAACACTTTGAATTCAAAAAAATTGATCAGGATCTTCCGAGACTAATCCCTTGAAAGTTGGTAAAATTGAGGGGGATATATTCTTCATAGGGCCTTGGTCATTGGGATCCAATTCTATGGGATAAGTGAATGTCCTTCCCAGTGGTGGATTACCATTATTTTCCCCATTAGGATTTTCCATTCCATCCACCATCCTTGTTACTCAACTGGTTCCATAGGTAAATTTTGAGGGGGGTTATTCAAGTTTACTCTTACAAACCTACCTCTATGATCTCTAGGTCTAAACATAAAATTCTATCATGCTTAATAACAATTCCCAACTATAAGTGCTTAGTTGATTACCATGTTCCACATACTCCAAAATCACAAAAAAGACACTTGTTTCTACAAGACCTTTTATATTCGAAAGAAAGAGTATGGAAAAAGAAATTCTAAATGGAAACTTACT
The DNA here is from genome assembly GCA_018340775.1 of Taxus wallichiana var. yunnanensis. Taxonomy (NCBI): domain Eukaryota; kingdom Viridiplantae; phylum Streptophyta; class Pinopsida; order Cupressales; family Taxaceae; genus Taxus; species Taxus wallichiana. Next base: position 178,088,268 of record CM031242.1, on the reverse strand, counting down.
AGGTTATCAGAAAGCACGCAAGTTAGTACCTTGATCTTTGATAACACTTTTAGAAGTTCCCAAAGAATAAAGACTAAAAGTGACAACGTCATTGATGCTCGTACTTTAATCATTTAATAATTGTCAATACCAAGGCGGTGTCCGAGGATATTTGCAACAAAGCATGGTTGAAACTGTATTGAGCATGCATCTAAATTAATTAAAGAATTAAACCAACTACTATTCCTAAGAACTGTTCTATCTAATCAAAGCTTGATGAAAGAAATAGAGAATCCTAAATCTATGATTTAAAAGAATTAAAACATGTTGAAATAGAATAACAGTTCCAAATACCGGAAATGGTATAATGCAAGAAAGAGATCAAATTGCGAATTAATCAAGAATTAAATAAATACATAACACTTCCCTTCACATTGCGGAGGAGTGGCCCTTACTCTTCCTTCTGATTCGGTTGCAACGTTTCGATTACAAAAGCAAAACTGAACTCAGAATCATGCCCTTAATTGATCAATAGTTTAGTACAATCATTTTCTTCCAAAATACTAACCTTTTTTTAATCCTAATACAGATGCCTCATATACAGGAAGTGCTAAGTCAAGTTCTTCAAGAAAATTATAATAATGAAAAAGTTACATAAAACAGTTAACTAACAGATTTGTATGAGAACAACAATATAACTGGGAGTCACAAGGTTGAGGTAACAATTACATGTAACTTATTGATCATATTTTTTCCTTTTAAATGTGAGTGGAGTCCTTGTTAACAACGTCCAACGAGATACTTTAGAGATAACTAGAGTTGAAACAACTCAAGTACTTGAGCTCTTTGCATAGTAGTGGCTGCCACCAAATAAGGATTTGCAACTACTAGTTTACTCTTGTTGAAGGAGATAATCTGTTTGTTTAAAAGACAATTGCCACCCAAATAATCTGAGTCTCGAATTGAACTGATGCTGATTAGGTGCTCCACTAATTGTGTAAGTCATGTCATTGACTAGATGTTGATGCTAATTAGGTGCTCCTTGAATAATGCAACTCATATGCTGACTGGATAAGTTCCTCGTTGTGTTGTGCGAGTCCTGCACTCCGTTGTGTGAGTCCTACGCTCCATTATGTGAGTCCTGCGTTAGGATTTATGTGAGTCCTACACTAGGCTTTATGTGAGTCTTGCGCTAGGCTTATAAAAGGTCTTTCATTCACACTTGTTAGCTCAAAAACCAATCTATATCAACCCATCCAAAGAAGCATATGAAAGATGAAAATGAACAAGATTTATGCACAAAAACTTCTCTTTAAGTATATAAGAGTATTATTTACAATAATGCTAATATTAGTTTAATACAAAGTGATGATACAAAAACGAGGTTTTAAATGGGAATTCTCAAGGCTCATGAATATGAATATTCGCCAAAAACATGAATCAATAATGCCCAAGTGACCTCCTTAAATAGCCACAAGGAGTGCTTAACAACATAAAAATGATGGTCGACCCCTTAAGGTAAGTGCTTTTAAATATTCAAATGGTATTTGGAGCCTACATGCTCATAATACCTTTATTACCTAACTACTTAAGTTCCTCTATTGGAGCATTAGGCTTCTCAATAAGATACATGATAAAAAATAAAAACAACTACCTAAACAACAATAAAAATATAATTCAGATCTTCCCCTTGCTTTTCTCCTTAGACCCATGGGGAGAGAATGGGTTAAGGTCTTCGAAAATCAGCCTCAAAAAAGGGACATGACACACACCTAAAGAAGTTTGGTCTAGAGCAAAACCCGAGGTATCAACTTTTCTTATTTTTGGTTCAGCTGCATATACTTTGGTTCTTGATAAAAAGAGGAGTAAGTTGGACTCTAAAACTACAAGATATTTATTTTCTGGTTATAATGATCAGTCTAAGGCTTATAGGATGATTGATATTTCCACTAACAAAGTAATTGTTAGTCATGATGTTGATGTGAAAGAAACAGAGTCATTCTTTGCGCGTGACCAACAAACAATTGGCTGTAATCATCAAGCATTTGGGTGTGATCAACAAGCAACATCTGAAAAGTTTGTGATTCCTTTGCCCTATGAAAAGTCTAGTTCATGTCTTACTCCCGCACAAACTCCACCACAACAACTTGTGAAACTCACAAGTGATACACTTGTATATAGAAGACGCGAACCTGAATTGGTTCTTTTTTGGCAGAGCCTCAACTGGAACAGATTTTTGTAGTCCAACGAAGGCCTATGTTGTTTTACTAAACTTTGCAAGTTGTGTGGGAGGATGAAATGCCTCAATTAGATGCATGACCTCAGAGGATTTGTAAGAAAATTGCTGATTTACAGCTTGTTCATTTTCTCTTTTAATGATCTTTGCAAAATTCCTGAGCCACAAAGATACTCTGAAGCAAAAGGCATACTTGAATGGGAAACTGCCATGCAAACATAATATGATGCCTTGATGAAGAACAATACTTGGACATTAGCGGAGTTGCCTCTAGTGAAACAACCCATTGGCTGCAAATGGGTATACAAAGTCAAGTGCAAGGATGATGGTACTTTGGATAAGTATAAAGCATGTCTTGTTGAAAAGGGCTTCTCGTAACATGAGGGAATAGATTACGAGAAAACTTTTGCTCCTACCTACTGCAAAGATGGTTACTTTTTGGTTGCTTCTTACAATTTCAACTTAGTTTGGATGGAAGGCTTTTAGATGGATGCATAGACCATTAGCGAGACCACTCTTGGCTAAACGATTTTTGTTGGAAGCCCTTGATAAATCACAAGCTAAGAAAAAGCTCGAAGTTTATATGAGACTTTGACTGTCCACACACCATGAAGTGTGCATATCCACAGGGCTTCAACATCAGTTGTAACCCATCTAATAGTGAGAATTGGTGCAAGGGCGCTTTTCTTCTCAGTAACAAATGATAAAATTGATGTGTATCATACTGAGATATGGGATAGTAAAATCTCCATTGCCAATCTCTCCAAATGGGGCCTTTTATCTCTAGATTCAACTTAAATACGTCCTCCTGAGGAATAAGATTTTGAAGATCCTTAATGGAAGTTCAATATGCCGAGGATAGAGAAAACTCACGAGCCAATGATTTCCATTCTTTCTGGCCACATATAACTGTAACTAAGCACTAATTTTTTTAATAAAAAGTTGTGCAACAATTTAGGTTTGTGGAAGACTATCAAACTACATCATTCAATTTGATAGTTGATTAAATTTTTTATCCCCATTAATTCTTTCAAAATCCATTTTAAGTTTTAGTTGTATAAATAATCTCAAGTGACAATTTAGGGTTGTCAATCGAATTTAAATAACTCAGGCCAAACATGAAGACAGCTAGGTTAAATAATTGGATTATTACATTTGTTTAAGTTGCTCTTGTGCGGTTTCATCCGTAGAAACACCTTCGATCGCTCCGCAGAACTATTGTCAATCCTCTTTGCTCTCCATTTTTTTCTATAGCTATTGCACCTCTTGAAGGAGCTACTAGATGAGAAGTACCTACCGCTCCATGTCCTGCAATACAACAAGACCCACTGCAACTCTGTCGTCAATTCTGTCCTAACCGAGTGGAGTCCTACACTCTTTGCCGTACAATGCCTTATAAGGTGCCATATCTATGGAACTATGGTAGCCGTAGTAGGAAAACAACACTAGATAAAGATACTCTTTCCATCGAGTTTGTTGATTCATAACGTTCATGTGGAGCATGTCCTCAAACACCTGATTAATCCTCATTGTTTTCTCGTCTATCTCAGGATGGTATGTTGTACTGAAGTTAAGTTGGGTGCACAATGCCTCCTGCAAGGTATTCTAGAAGCTGGATGTGTATAATGGGTCATGGCCAGAGATGATGTTGCATGGTATTCCGTGCAATTAGGCAATCTCATCTAATTAGAACCTAGCTACTTCTCTAGATGTATAGATGTTCTTAATTGGGAAGAAGTGTGCCACCTTGGTCAAGTTGTCCACAACGACCATAATCACATCATAATGATAAGGAGAGGTGTGTACCACAACAATGAAATCCATTGAAATGTTATCCCACTTCCATTCAAGAATGGCATGCAAATAAAGAGGACAGTGGGTGGCGTGTTGATGCTTGGCCTTCACTCGTTGACACCGAAGTCAATGAGCCACACAACTGCATTATCTTGTCGCATGAGACCATCCCAATGATACAATTTTCGTACTTGGCTTGCATCTTCTTCACCCTTACCTAGGTTGAGTAGGGTGCGCAATGGGCCTCGAAGGAATAACCTGACGAAGATCACCATCTATGGGTGTTGTCATGAAATTGAAAATTTCAAAAAAAATTAGTCAAGTTTCAAATTTTTTAACTATGAGAATCATAATGGTCCTTTCTGCAAATCCCATCTTATGGGAGTTAGCCATCTTTCTAAATTTTTTGGGTGTATTGGCAAAATCAACTTTTGGTGTAACAAGAGGAACAATTCCTTTGTTCCTTCTATTCCCTTGTTGGGCAGATTAGCCAATTTGTTTTTAAGTTGGGATTTCAGTTGGCAAAATTGATTTTGTGGAACAAGAGGAACAATTCCTTTGTTCCCTAATGTAATGTCCCTTTCTATGGCTGAACTGAAAAACAATTAAATAACACAAACCCCAAACCGTAGTATTCTGATTTTTATATCAGCCAATTGGAAAATAGAACAATGAACAGTCTGATTTTTAGAACAGCAACAAGGAAAAAACAATAATTCATCAAAATATCACCATTCACAATATCTGAAGTATATAGAGGCACTTTAGGAATATTTTAGAAAATTATCAACCAAGAAATCAGCCTCTAAACACAGTTGGAAATTAAATAAATGACAATAGAGTATGCCCTTATGAAATGGATGGAAATGAATGATTCCAAGCCCTAAAAATGAAGTACAAAGTAGATTTCGGCTGCCAAAAATATGGAGAATGCAATGATGGCTGAGTTGAGTGATGTTGTGCCCTAGAAACCACCAATCTCTTCCCCAAGGTGGGTTGCTCCCCTAGGAGGGGGATGAATTTCACCTTAGAACCAAACCCTCGCTGAAAATAGGCCTTATCCACCTCTTTGAAGCACTTGGAACAATTAATTGAAGAGTTTTCATTCTCCAATTATCAAGGAAGGGTTTCGTCTTCCTTGTGAAGCCACACCAAAGGATTTCCGCCCTCTAGTGGAATGGAATAGAGCAATCAACCCCAAAACCAAGTAGTGTAAAATTATAATAAAGATGCATGCCCAAAATGAGCCTAAGTGACCCCTTTTATATCCTTTAGGTGGCACCAAACCCCATGAGGGAGTTTCCCCATGACCGACGTCATAAGGAATTTAAACTTCACTTCACTAAACCAGATTTAATTTGCAGTAGTGGGAAATAATAAAATGCACAGAAAACCAACTGAACTTTGAAAATTAATAACTTCTTCCCAACTCAATATTTTCTCATGAAACAAAGTGCAAATGAAAGCTAAAAATATAATCTTTCCAACCAACTATCAAACTGATTTTTCTGATAACAAAAACCACTTCAAATCTGCCCTGAAAGTCTGAATACAAGTCGCCTAGGGTTAGGAAAATTAAATAAATAATTTTCAGCCTTGTAGATGCTTCCAAAACCCTTCAAAAGTGACCCACAGATCTGCAATAAATATCTGAACACAACAGCTTGTAAACTTGCCAAAAATCACCCTCAAAATAATATTTTTTATCCTCAAGCAAGTCGATTTGACATTAGTTAATTCCAGCAGTGAATATGGCCCAAAATATCATCAAAATAAGCACAATACACTTGGAATATCATGCAGAAATAAATCAGATTTAAACCCTTATCAAATCACCATGAATTAATACCAAAATGTCCTTCAACAAGTCGATTTGGGCATGATAAAAATCTGGAAATAGCAGCAGACCTTCAAGCACTTAAAACACCTCCAAAATATGCAAAACACACTCCCAAAGCAAGTCGATTTGCACCAGAATAAACCAACAACATATAATCACCATAAATCCTTCATTAACTCTCCACAAAGCATGCATAAACACTCCCAAACAAGGCGCCTTATATAAATTAATAATATCATGCAAGAACTTATCAATTCAAAGCTTGAAAGGTCACACACACTTCACACAATGGTGGTGTTGAAGAACACCTTTTATTTTTGGATCACAAGTGGGCATACATCCCTCTTCAAGCATGAAGATAAGTTTGATAAACCGTCAACATGCCAAAAAGGAGACGCCTCATCTCCTTTTATAGATTTTGCAGTGTAGAGCTCCAATGTCTCCCTCCAATTTTGGTGCATTTCTCTAGATGGGAGAGATTTGAATTTAAAAGAGTCTTCATGGCCTGAAAGTCAAACTCCATTAAAAACGTTAATCCCCTCCAAATCATTTTCAAATTAAATACAAGAGAGAATAAAAAATAATAATTAATGCCCAATAGGAATTCGACTTGCCTTAATTAAATCGATTTACCACCAAGTAGTAATTAATTGGCCCATAAATAAATCGATTTGCTTCCCAAAAATGTGACTTGCCCAAGATAATTAATATTAATTTTTAAATGCACAAGAGAAAGTTGATTTCCCCAAATAAAATTCCCTTTAATCCAAGGGGAGTGGATTAAAGGCTATTCGACTTGCCTCATTAATTATTGCTTGGAAAAGGGGACATTACACTTTAATCTTCATTTATATCCTCCTTTTGGTGCCAATGCACAAATAGAAAAGGCCAACCTCTTAAAGATGTTTTTTTCCTTCATTAGCTTCCATTAATTAATTAAAACCCAACCGACCTGTCATAAGAAAGAAAACACTAAAAGAACGTATTAAAACTTACTAAAAACATATCAAATGGAAACTCAATGTTCTCCTCCATCTTATCTTCTTTGCCACGGAGAAGGAATGGCAAGAAGACCAATGAATAACTCTCAAATGGAAAAAGGGGACATTTACGGTTGCACTTGATGATCCATAGAAATTGGTCACTCCACATGTGGAATCTAGGACTTCCTAATCTCCCATGGCTGAATAGCTCGTTTACCATAATGGACAATCTTGACCAATCCCAAATCCTGCATTTGTTTCATAATAGGTATGAGCTAGGGGAATTGTTGGATGAGAGGGGCCTGCCCATCCCAAGAATCAGTCTAGAAATTAGCACATTTCCCATTATTAACAATCCAAAAAAGATGATTCTTAATCATATCTTCTCCCACTTTGATGAACCTCGAGTCGAGGATCGCTTGGTTGGGGGGGTATATCTGATAATTTTCTTATGAGGATTATTCTCAGCATACTTGGCTCTAAACATGGCTGCCCATAAATCACTAGGATAAACAAGAATTCTCCAATATAACTTTGCAGCTAATGCCTTATTTTTCTTAGGAGAAGATCTGAATCCCAAGCCTCCAACCATCTTTGGCTGGCAAAGAACGTCCCATCTAACCAAGGACCACTTTTTCTTATCTTGAGCTCCACTCCACAAGAACTTTTGGCAAATAGTATCCACCTGTTTCAAAATAGTGCCAGGGATGTTAAGGACCGAGCCAACATAAATTGGTATAGCTTGAAGGACCGATTTGATCAGAGTCATCCTTCCTCCAGAAGAAAGTCATTTATTAGTCCACTTACTTTATTTAAGCTCAAACTTGTTGATTAACCACTGTTAGTCTCTTAACTTTTTGGAGGCTAAAGGAACCCCCAAATATTAACACTGGAGCATTCCTTTCTCAAATTGGAAATTTATCAGAATTTGCTCCTCTAGTCTTTCAGAGCAGTGAAAAAAGAAAATGTTAGACTTTCCATGATTAATAGTCTGACCTGTAGCAGCTGAAAATGTGTGGAGAACTTTTTGAAACTGCTTAGCTTCCTATTGGGTGGCCCTACCCATCATTGTGGAATCATCAACAAATTGAAGATGAGAAAGCGAATGGTTGTTTTTGTCAATTGACTACCGTGAATTTTTTTCCTGATAGGATCTACGAGCAAGTCTCCCCAAACACTTAGCCATAATGATGAAAAGGAAGGGAGATAAAGGGTCTCCTTGCCTAATGCCTCTAAAAGTTCCAAAGAAACTTGAGGGAGACCCATTCACCAACACAACAAAAGAGACTGAGGAGATACAAGTCTTCACCCACTGAATCCATCTCATAAAAAACCCAAATCGAGCCAATATTTTACAAAGGAAGCCCCAATCCACTCTATCATAGGCTTTGGAAAGATCCAATCTAATAAACGTAGCTGGAGTTTTCTGTACTTCCATAGAATACAAAATTTCCTGAGCTAACACAATCTCATTATAGATATGGTGACCAGGACAAACCCCCTTGCTCAAGAGATATAATCTTGTGAAGAATGGGTTTAAGTCTTTCTTCTATAACCTTAGTGATGATTTTATACAGAACATTACATAAGGCTATAGGACGGAAACCAGAGACATCTTCCACCTCATTTGCTTTAGGAATCGAGCAATGTACGTCTTGTTAATCTCCTCAAGCAAATTATTAGTCATTCTAACTTCTTCAACCACCCGAAGCAGGTCTCTCTTAATAATGTCCCAGAAATTTTGAGACAACTCAATAGGAAAGCCATCCGGACTAGGGGTTTTACCTTTCTTCATTTTGAAAACAATTCCATGCAGTTCTTCCTCCGTAACCAGTTGGGTCAAGTTTTCATTATCCTGTTATGAAATACAATTAGGAAGGACATTTAGAAGTTGTTGAGCATCTGGATGCAAGGGTTGAGAAGTAAATAGTTGCTAAAAATACTGCTCAGCCACCTGTTGCATCCCAAGCATCGAGTGGACCCTTGAGCCATCACCCTTAGAAAAGGAGTGTATATAATTGTGAGCCCTTCTAGCCAAAACAAATTTATGGAAAAAGGCAAAGTTTTTATCCCCTTCCTTTAGCCACTAAATCCTAGATTTTTGTTTCCACATTATTTCCTCTCTCGTATCCCATTCCTGTAATTCAGCCTTTAGAAAGATCTGTTGGCTAGATTTTCGCATAGCTGAAAACCTAGGCAATCATGAGATAAATCTCCTTCATTTCTTGGTGAGGCTCTGTGTCGATTTGTCAATTAAAATATGCTAGTATCTATATGGGGTTTTACTTTAACTATTCAGCTCATGAACCATAGTTTGTATAGTTTTGCATGAAGTAAGCAACTATTTAAGAAAAAAAATATTTATAAAAGAAGGGAATTATATAAACACATGGAAGAAATAGGCAAGATGTGCATCCCAATCAATAGATAATAGAGTTGATTGCATGCACATAGAAGAAACCAATAAATATCAACACACATAATTATAAGCAAAGTCAACTCCAGATCTAGATCTAAAATAACACAAAGTTTATTAGAAGATCTAAGATAGAAAGCTAGAAACAAAATGCACCATGACAAAAGTTCTCCGGAAATCAGCTCCTTTATATTCCTTTGCTTCAAGTGGCTATCAGGGTTTCAAGACAAAGTCGGAACACAAGAATGCTACTTACAAATTTTGATCATTAACCGAAGGTTCTTCTTCTACTTATAGAATGTAGAAGGGAAAGTACAAATGGGAAACTCAACTGAACTGAAACATAAACAAGAAGTAAAGATGACATTTGGCAATCATCCTCCTCTAACTTCTCCTCAAGTGACACATCTATCACTTAACTAATAGAATCGTTCCACATAACTTAAAGCAATGGTTTCAAAACCAATAACTTTAAAGTTTTACAATTTCATCCGGGAACGTGGAAAATAGAAGAAGAAAGAAAGAAAGTCTGCCGCCAATTTATAACACTTATATCTTCTTTTTGTTACGATCTTGAATATACTTGTCGAACATATAATTCAACATCTTCCCATCTATCTTAGCCACAACTTCCTTTTCTGTCCTGAACTACAGCAAGCCTTTCTTCAATACCCTGATACATGCTTCCACATCCTCCAAGCTTGGCCCGAACCCATGATATCGATTGTAGTGCCACCGGTCATCTCTTGATAGAATTCATCGTGAAAGGCTTAGTAGCTCCATCAATTCTCCCCTGCACCATCAGAAGAGACCCTTATAGGGAATTAGGCACTTTGCTAAGAATGATCCGTGTGTATGAAGTAATATTTCCGACCACTTCCTCAAGAGTGAAAGCAATGATATTGTTGGGAAAAGACGATGCCATACTCTCAAGTGTCTGCATCCTCTGCAGCATAATTCTACAGATCTCTAAACGGAAAAATACTGCAAACTCCAGCTCCTTCCCCTTCTCAACTGATCCGTCGGGCACAATCTGTCTTGAACCAACACTTCTCCCGGCAGCTTATTGATTTCAGCAAAAGTACTCAGGTTACTCTCAGCAATTGTGTTAATATCTACTATGCTTGTCACCAGTTGCTTCAGCTGATCTGTTGCATCTTTCATAACCTTTAGGCGGGTTGGCACCTCTCCAAGTTGTACAGAAGCTTGACGAATAATCAGACTTTTCCATTCGTCGATAGCTTTCACCTGGTTGCTCGCATCTTCCATCTCCTGCATCAAATGATCACTCACCTGCTTCTGCGTTGAAATGGGCTGAGTGGAAGATTTAACAACCTTGGCAATGATCTCGCACAACTGAGATACTTGCTTCTGAAGTTCAACTTTCTCCGCCTTTTCTCTGTCAAGCCTAAGGAATAGAGCATCTATCAATGTCTGCGTGTCTTGCTTCAATCCTTCTATGGTGGCTTGACCGATAGGTACTCTAGTTACTGTTATGTCTTCTGCCGTGAGCTCATCCTCTTTCTTCCCTTCCTTCGGAACTGACATCTCAGCAAACTTCTGCCCCGACTCCTCGATGATCAACCTTGAAGTTACCTTAACAACTTTAGGTTTTCTGTCTTTTCCGCCTAGACTCAAGAGCAACTACAAGTCGTGTTCCTCTAAGTTCATTTCCACTCTAGCTTCTGGAACCAACTGCGAAGTTAGCCATTATGAGAAATTACTTCTCGGAGAATGAGAAGTTGCTGAGTGTACTACTATCTCCCATTTTGATTCCTCTCCATCAGAAACTACTACAGTGTTGTGGCTGCCATCCTCTGAATCATCCAAAGACAAAGCTCTTTCAAACTCTGCCATCTGCAGCTTCAACGTTTCTTCAGGAACAGGTGCTGAACGGAGTGGTTGAGGAGAGAAGATGAATGTTGCTGCGATTTAACTGAGGAATGGCAGTGTCTTTTGAGGTGCAACAGTGGGTGAAGTACTAGATGCTGGAGAAGCCGGAACTAACGTCATAGCCATGGAAGTGATCTTCTCCTTTGATTGAGACCTTCTGTGCACTTTCATCTTCTCGGGCCTTCTGCTGCTTTCTCCTCCGTGCTTCCTCTTGAGGGAATCTCCTGCTGCCGAAGTTGCCCGTGACTTGATTCATCAATGCTTCATCAAGGCAGTATCCCTTCGTCAACAACCAGTTTGAAGTATTCACCAGAATGGCGGCAGACCTTTCCTCAATCATATGGCAGCCCCTACATTCTTCTTGAAGTACAGCTCTATCTCCTCCCATTTGATGGTATGTGTCAAGTAACACAGTCCCATCATCTTTAAGATCCACAGTATCCGTGCTAATCCAAAGTCGAACACTTGCTGTGCTGATAGCTTGCTGAAATCTTTCTTTCTAACCTCGTACTCACTTTTGCACTTCATCCAGAAATCTTCTAATGAAGGCACATGTGCGTACTCCTGGGAGATCATCTTCCTGGCTACTCCAAATGGATCGAAGTTCAGCCATCTTTGAGAAGAACTCTTGCTCGTACTTAGTGAACACTTCCGCCTCCATTCCTCGAGCTGTATGAATGCTCGCAGATTATAATGGCCCACTGATGATCGGGAAGAAGCCCATAGACTTGTGCCGTTTCGACTGAAGGTCGTGCATCTCCACAAGTTGTCTGCTCAGCTCCATGGTGACCAATCTATCATTCGGATATTTGGGCAGCTTAACCGGTTCTCCAGAAAAGCCGGTGACCCTGAGGTATGTGAAATCCGCAAACTGAATGAAGAGACTACCAATTCTGGACACAACTTCCCACGCTTCCTTGCTCACCCTGTTGGCCTTTAGGTCCCTATCCAGCCTGCAAATGAATTCATAGAAGAATCCATCATTGACCACTTTGAAATCTTTCTACACGCAGGTACAGTAAGTTGTGGGTAGCACTCGAAAATGGGGTCCTTGGAAAGAACACCACATCTATCCAACTTGGAGAAGATGCCTTGTGAAGCTACTGCATATACCAAATAAGAAGTCATTTTGAAGCTGAAAGTACGCTTCACGTTTGGAGTTGCTCACCAATGTTGTTGCTAATAATTATTGACCAATTGATTATTGAATCAGCCTTGTTGATTTCAATGGTCCTGATGAAAGCATATATCCATGTACGGAAAGTGTGAGCATTCGCTTCACTATTTATCCTGCATAACAATTTGGCAATATCATCTACCTCTTGTACCAGATTGGACCGCGGAAGAGTTCTTGGGAACTTGGAAGGAGATCTGGGCTTCTTCATGTATCTGTTGTTCATTATGTTCACGCACTCAACTCTATGCTTCTCCCACCTGCCGTCGGCATCCTGTATGCTGATAAAAGTCACCACCTTTCTTGCCGGAATCTTCAAACAATAATTGATGAATTGTGCGTCCAACCAAATTATTGTTTTCCCCGTAACATCTCGCACTGATCTGGATGATGGATGGTAAGACCTAGACACACTCCATAACGAACTCTAGAAACTGGGTTGTGTATGGAAACGTTGCAGCTCGAATAATTCCACTGCTTTTAACTGCACGCATGAGGAAGTCTTCCTGCTCTGGATCTATCAATCATTTCGGAAAGAGGTTCCGGACCTAGATCTGTGTCTCCTATGTCTATGAATTTGGAAGTGATGCATGACTCCGTTGTGCTTTCTTTTTCATCCCTCTTTTCCATGGTTGTGTCTATCTTTGTCTAAACAATTCTTTTTCTTCTTACTCGGCCGGAATTCTTCAAAATTGGTGCAGATCTAGATAATTCTTCAGATTCGAAGGATATGTTCAATGTATTGGACATTGATTTAAGCTCCCTTTCTCTTATAAAAGCACCTGTAATGAATTCCTTTAATTAATTCAAACAAAGATGGCAATCGGAACATGAACAATGAATTTTAATCATAAAAATCTGCATAATTCAAGTCTGCTACCCCAAAATTTGATGTTTTATTTGCATGTAAAGCAAACATGAATTTTACCAACTTCACCTGAGCACCTGTATCACTTATGCAAACAATTATCCAGACACAAATCAACCTCCTTCAACCTATGTGCCAAAATTGGAAGCTTTTAGCATTAATTACACCTTTGAGCAAAAATCCTCTCTTCAAATGGGGCACACTTTTTGTCTGGGCTGCACTTCTCTGCTTTGAATTAATTAATTCATCCTTATGGCAACCCCTGCTTATATAATCCTCATAATTCTATAATTAATTAATGCCTTTCCTATTCCTGGCAATTAATTAATTATTAAATAAGCTTTACTCTTCAAATGGGGCGCCTATTTTGTGCATGCTCATGGCTGCCATTAAATAAATTAAATTTATTTAATTTTAGACTTCTGCTTCTAGTTAACTCAAGCCTCACAGTATGCTTTGACCTTAGCCACTGAAAATAGGAATTAATTAAATCATTTAATACTTAAAAAAGTATTATTTCTCTCCCAAATGGGGCGCACTTTTTGACATGAAGGGGCTGCATTAAATAAATAATATTTATTTAATTTTTTTATCTACAACTTCTAATTCCAACTTTCCTTTGTTGACTTTTCCACAAGCCTGGGTGCCAAAATTGGAGAAGAAATTAATTAAATTAATTAATTTAAGGCTACCTTTCTTTCCCTAAAGGGGTCACACTTTTTGGAATAAGGAATTTCTATTTTTAAAAGTCAATTGGCAATGGGATTATTTACCTGCCGAGGCGCAGGTAATAAAATCCCATGATTGCCTTAAGTTGTTTGACTTTCATTTTATTTCGCAATGGTAATAAAATTTTTACCCCTTAAGTGGCTTTTAAGTAAGAATTTTTACCCCTGAGGCGAGTAAGAAATTCCCGCCTCGCCTTGCCTCTAATTTTCCCATTGTGACTTAAGTGACATTGTTTTCATGGAAAAAGTACCTTCTTACAGGCAAGTACAAAATTCCCCACACTGTTGCTTCCAAAATCCCATGATCCACTTCAAACCCCCTTTTTCCAAAAATGCGGCCACTAGAAGAAGCTTTTTGGTGCACGACTTCGTCTTTTCCAAGAGAACCAAACCTCCGATGGAAAATTCCTTCTAGCACAACATGCATAGGTGATCTCCAGATACTCCAGGCCAAGAATCGGGCCAAACCGGCAAAGGAATTGATCTAGAGAAATTTCACAGAAAACAAAACGGGAAAACACAAAAAAACACAAAACATTGCCAGAAATCACAAATAAAGCCCAGGATTCATTCCTGGTTAAAACCCTACTGGTATGTGGGAATAATGATATGTACAATCACAACAGGGTTACCGGAGCACAAATTGCCTCAAACGGGGCTTAAAATAATTAAATACAAATTTCCTGCAGGCAAACCCCAACGATAGAATAAAACAATTTTGGGCATCTGGGTATTTGGCGAAAATGGCTAATATGGCTCATTGGGAATATCTTGACACAATATAGGAACTTTCTGGCAATAAAAACACAAAACGACCCATTATTTTAAAAGTACATTTTTTATAATAGGGTAGTCTCGATTTCGGGGGTGAAATCTGGGGACACCAAAGACATTCTTTCTTAAAATATCCAGAGATAACCCAGATTGTCTATATGGAGCATCTAGACCGCACGGAAATGCCCTGGGGTCCCGTACTAGCCTAGAAATGTACCGGCGTTGATATGGGGTATGGTACATTTGTGGGTGCATTTGGAAACATACCCACAGGATAGGGTACGGTTCAAGTACGGAAAAACCATACCCTATCCCTGTGGGTCACGTTTCCCACGGCGTACTCGTCAAAAAAACTTGCCAAAGATAGCGCTTTTCTTTCCTTTTTGGATTTTTGGTGAAAAAATCACAAGTAAAGAAAAAAATTGCCATTTTGGAAAGGGTCCTCAGGAAGATGTAGCAAAGAAAACTTGCATGTGCCATAACTTTCATTCTGTGACTCCGTTTGGTGCTGATTTCTCTAAAAGTGTATATTTTCTCAAGCTCTACGCATTGATGGCAATATTTTTCTTATTTTCATAAAATCCATTTTTGCACCTTTTGGACCAAGCAACTTCTTGCAATCTTCTAAAAGAATCATGAGCTTTGATCGCACTTTGTAGACAAATTAGTAACTAAAAATACTTGGATAGCTTTCCAAAACTCGCGAGTACTCTCCGTGCTCGGACTAATCGTCCCACTTGCCATCTTGGATCCATATTTTTCCCGCTTAGTTATGATGTTTGGGAAATATGTCGACAATACTATCGTGCTAAGTGGATCAAGGAAGGTCACCATGAACAATCAAAACTCCTTGAATCTTATCACGATCACTAAGATAAATAATCTGTGATAGAGAAATAATAAATTTCAATAAGTATGCAAATGCTTCTTTAAATTTATAATTTATATACATATTTATATATTTATATACATGTGTGTGTGTATATATATATATATATATATATATATATATATATATATAAAACGTACCCAAATACATACCGTACCCAAGATTTTTAAAAATTTTCCGTATCGGCGTGCACTGTACCCATACCCGCATACTGTATCCGTGTAGTCTAAGTAGAGCATTAATATCTTCCAATGCGGGAGAATCTTCTTTTTTTGCTCTTTAATGTCACCAAACTCGTTACAACAATATTTTGATATCCATAAGATAACTTCATTTTCTTTTCAATAGATTATTTTTTGACATACTCACACCACTTACAAGAGGGTTTACATTCACAACATCCCTTATAATCTCACATTATAATTTACATTCACATGCTCTATGGATCTCTTACAACTTTAAATGCAAAACACAAACCATAGCTCCTCTTGCATGTAGCCAACAAATGCACCATTCACACATAAAAGGAAGCAAAGGGGACATTCACATTTCAACCATGCAATGTGGAAGGTCTCATCCACATTGCCCCAAAAATCCCTCAACTCCATAGTGATTTCAAAAACCAACAAATCCAACACCTACATGTGTTGGCTAGATTTTCTGCATAGCATAAAACCTAGGTAGTCATGAGATAAATCTCCCTCATTTACCGGTGAGGCTCCGTGTCAAATTTGTCAATTAAAATATGCTAGTATCTATATGGGGTTTTACTTTAACTATTCAGCTCATGAACCATAGTTGTATAGTTTTGCAAGTAAGTGATTGTTTTAAGAAAGGAAATATTTATAGAAGAAAGAAGTAATAAAACACAGGGAAGAAATGGGGAAGATGTGCAACCCAATCAATAGATAACAGAGTTGATTGCATGCACATAGAAGAAACCAATAGATATCAACGCACAGAATTATAAGCAAAGGCACTTCAGATCTAGATCTAAAATAACACAAAGTCTATTAGAAGATCTAAGATAGAAAGCTAGAAACAAATTGCACCGTGACACAAAGTTCTCCGGAAACCTGCTCCTTTATATTCCTTTGCTTCAAGTGGCTATCAGGGGTTTCAAGACAAAGTCTGGAACACAAGAATGCACATAAATTCGATCCTTAACCGGAAGTTCTTCTTTCTACTTATAGAATGTAGAAGGGAAAGTACAAATGGGAAACTCAACTGAACTGAAATATAAACAAGAAGTAAAGATGACATTTGGCAATCATCCTCCACTAACTTCTCCTTAAGTGACACATCTATCACTTAACTAATAGAATTGTTCCACATAACTTAAAGAAATGGTTTCAAAACCAATAACTTCAAAGTTTTACAATTTCATCCGGGAACGTGGAAAATAGAAGAAGAAAGAATAGAAGAAGAAGTCAAGCCAGCTGTAACATTTATATCTTCTTTTTGTTTTGATACTGAATATACTTGTCAAACATGTAATTCAAAGCATCTTCCCATCTGTCTTAGCCAAGCTTCCTTTTCTGTCCTGAACTGCAGCAATTCTTCATTCAACACCTTGATACATGCTTCCACATCCTCCAAGCTCGGCCCAAACCTTGTAATATCCGACTGCAGTGCCACCAGTCTGCTAATGGAATTCATCGTGAAAGGCTTAATAGCTCTATCAATTCTCCCTTGCACCATCAAAAGAGACCCTTCCAGGGAATTAGGCACTCTGCTAGGAATGATCTGTACATATGAAGTAACATTTCTGACCACTTCCTCCTCAGTGAAAGCAATGATGTCTTTTTTGGTAAAGACGATGTCTTTCTCTCAAGTGCTCTGCATCCTCTTGACAGAAACTCTGCAGATCTCCAAACGGAAAGACACTGCAAACTCCAGTTGCTTCCCCTTTTCAACCGATTGATTCGTCCCATAATGTTCCGCGACCAACACTTCTCCCGGTAGCTTATTGATTTCGGCCAAAGTACTCAGGTTACTCTCAGCAATTGTATTCATATCTACTATGCTCATCACCAGTTGCTTCAACTGATCTGCTGCATCATTCATAACCTTCAGGCGGGATGGCACCTCTCTAAGTTGTCGAAGCTTGATGAATAATCGATTCTTCCATTCATCGATAGCTTTCACTGATTGCTTGCATCTTCCATCTCTGCATCGAGATGATCACTCACCGCTTTCTGCGCTAAAATGGGCTGAGTGGAAGATTTAGCAACCTTGGCTATGATCTCGCACAACTGAGATACTTGCTTCGAAGTTCGTCTTTCTCTGCCTTTTCTCTGTCAAGCCTAAGGAATAGACCATCTATCAATGTCTGTGTATCCCGCTTGATCCTTACGTGGTGGCTTGACCGATAGGTACTCTGGTTATTGTTATGTCATCTGCCGTGAGCTCATCCTCTTTCTTTCCTTCCGCTAGAACTGACATCTCAGCAAACTTCTGCCCTGACTCCTCGATGATCAACTTTGAAGTTACCTTAGCAACTTTAGGTTTTCTATATTTTCTTCCTAGACTCTGGAGCAGCTTCAAGTCGTGTTCCTCCAAGTTCATTTCCACTCTAACCTCGGGAACCAACTGCGAAGTCAACCATTCTGAGAAATTACTTCTCGGAGAATGAGAAGTTGTTGAGTGTACTACTATCTCCTACTCGTTTCCTTTCCATCGAAACCGCTACAGTGTTATGGTTGCCATCTTTTGAATCATCGAGGACAAAGCTCTTTCGAACTCGCCATCTGCTGCAGCTTCAACGCCTCTTTGGAGCAGTCTTTGAAGGGTGGCTGAGGAGAGAAGATGAATGTTCTTGGATTCGGTGAGGCATGGAAGCGTCTTTGCGAGGTGCACGATCGAGTAAATCTTGGTTCTTTGGAGAAGCGGAACTAACGTCATGGCCGTGGAAGTGATCTTCTCCTTTGAAGGAGACCTTCTGTGCACTTTCATCTTCTCGGGCCTTCTGCTGCTTTCTCCTCCGTGCTTCCTCTTGAGGGAATCTCCTGTGCCGAAGTTGCCCGTGACTTGATTCATCAATGCTTCATCAAGGCAGTATCCCTTCGTCAGCAACCAATTTGAAGTATTCACCAGAACAACGGCAGACCTTTCCTCAATCGTATGGTAGCCCCCTACGTTATCCTGAAGTATGGCTCTATCTCCTCCCATTTGATGGTAAGTGTCAAGTAACACATTCCCATCATCTTTAAGATCCGCAGGTATCCATGCTAGTCCAAAGTCGAACACTTGCCGTGCTGATAGCCTGCTGAAATCCTTCTTTCTAACCTCGTACTCACTTTTGCACTTCATCCAAAAATCCTCTAATGAAGGCACATGTGCATACTCCTGGGAGATCGTCTTCCTGGCTACTCCAAATGGATCGAAGTTCGCCGGTGTCTTTGGGAAAAACTATTGCTCGTACTCGAGAGAACATCTCCGCCTCCAATCCTCGGCCTTTATGAATGCTCTGGTAGCTATAATGTCCCACAGTGATCGGGAAGAAGCCCGTAGACTTGTGTCGTTTTGACTGAAGGTTGTGCATCTCCACAAGTTGCCTCAGCTCCATGGTGATCAATCTATCATTCGGATATCTGGGTAGCTTAACCGGTTCTCCAGAAAAGTTGGTAACCTTGAGGTATGTGAAATCTGCAAACTGAATGAATAGACTGCCAATCCTGGATACAACTTCCCACGCTTCCTTGCTCACCCTGTTGGCCTTTAGGTCCCTGTCCAGCCTGCAAATGAATTCATAGAAGAATCCATCGTTGACCACTTTGAAATCTTTCATGCACGCAGGTACTGATGAAAGTTGTGGGTAGCACTTAACTCAAGCCTCACAGTATGCTTTGACCTTAGCCACTAAAAAGAGGAATTAATTTAATCATTAAATACTTAAAAAAGTATTATTCATCTCCCAAAAGGGGCGCACTTTTTGACATAAAGGGGCTGCATTAAATAAATATTATTTATTTAATTTTAGAACAGTCTATTTTCAACCTCCTTTTGTCCATTTACCTCTGTTGACTTTTCCACAAGCCTGGGCGCCAAAATTGGGTGAATAAATATTAACAAATATTTATTTAATGCATTTATTATTCACCCAAGGTGGGTCGCACTTTTTGGAATAAAGAATTTCTATTTTTAAAAGTCAGATGTCAATGGGATTATTTACCCTGCAAGGCAGCCCTGAAAATCCCATGATTCACTTAAGTCATTTGACTTTCATAATGGGATTATTTACCCTGCAAGGCAGGCAATAAAATCCCATGATTCACTTAAGTGATTTTTCTTTTATTCCACAATGGAATTTTTACCCTGCAAGGCAGGTAAGAAATTTCCGCCTGCCTGTTGCCTCTAATTTTCCCATTGTGACTTAAGTGGCGTTGCTTCCATGGAAAAAGTACCCTACTAGGCAGGTACAAAATTCTCCACCTGCCTGCTGCTTCCAAAAATCCCATGATCCACTTCAAACCCTCTTTTTCCAAAAATGCGGCCAGCCTAGAAGAGGCTTTTTGGTGCATGACTTCGTCTTTTCCAAGAGAACCAGACCTCCGATGGCAAATTCCTTCTGGCACAATGTGCATATGTGATCTCCAGATACTCCAGGCCAAACCGGCAAAGGAATTGATCCAAAAAAATTTCATAAAAAGCGAAACGGAAAAACACAAAAACACAAAACGTTGCGGAAGTCACAAACAAAGCCTGAAATGAATTCCTGGTTAAAACCCTACTGGTATATGGGAATAACGATATGTACGATCACAACAGAGTTAAACCGGAGCACTAATTGCCTCAAACGGGGCTCAAAATAATTAAATACAAATTTCCCGATGACGAAATATAACAATTTTGGGCATCCGGGTATTTTAGCGAAAATGGCTAATATGGCTCCTTGGGAATATCTTGACCTGACACAATACAAGAACTTTCTGGCAATAAAAACACAAAACGACCCATTATTTTAAAAGTATGAATTTTTTTTTGAATAGGGTAGTCTCAGATTTCAGGATGAAATTTGGGGACACCAACATGGAAGTCAACACCTATCACATTTGCAAACTATTCCCAAAATGCAAGCCAAAAATAAATTTCACTTGGAAAAATGATGGGAGAGACACACTAAACTCAAAATGAGAATAAAACACACAACACAACCCAAGAAAAGGTTTGTAGGAGATGAGGTATATCCATGCTCTACGTCCACATATATAAAACAATCATACCATGTGACCACCTACATCCATCCTAGAAAATGGAATATCCAAGGTTTACTCCATTCGACATACCACAAGTATAACAAGTTTTCAATAAGAACGTTTTCTTATTTCTCCATAAAACCATCATTCATCTACTTATCCCTCCACCAATTTCACAAAATAACGAGTCATGGACCACCTACATCCTATACCCCCTCTTACACACGAACTCTAGCACACCCAAAAATGGTGGCAACACAAAGATCATAGCATACAAGTTGTCAGCCATTCACTTGCTCAACTAAGCATGAAAATAAAACATTATTCACAAAGAGATAAGGAGAGAGTTTTTTTTTTTCACATGTTAGAAGCAAGCAAGGAGTTAAGAGCCTACGTCTTCTCAACCATTTCCAAGACTTTGACAATGCAATCCAATCAAGCCAAAATCCACAAGCTCCTCCCAAAAGCTCCCAAAAACATTCTAAATTCCAAAAGCAAGTGCAAACTCCCAAAGTGCATAATGAAAAGAATAACCCCCAACTCAAGTTACAAACTCAATGAATATAGAAAACAAGACTCAAGTGAGCAACGAATAGGATCTTGCCACTTGGCAAGACCCATCCCACAAAACAAGTAACAACCCACTTACTATTCATTTAAATTTATTACACTTCACATGGGTTTCTTACATTCCTTACAATTTCAACCAACAATAATAAATGTTTCTCACAAAAGTAATCTCCAAAAAGTCCTACACACAATCTCTCCAATCCCGACTACTCTCTTACATTCATCCTAACAAACTTAACATTTATCCATGCACTTTTTCATATAATTCTCTTACATTTACTTACATAAGTTATTTATATTCTTCATTGACATGAACTACAAGGCCATTAATTTGGTCTTTTTGGGGCCCGTTAAGTGGTCAAAAGGACTAAAAGAGTCCACCTACCCTATGTTTATATGTATGGGGGTCATTTTGGAGTGTGGAACAAAGTTTCCTTGTCCATTACTGCACTCAAAAGTGGCATATAAGGCCAAATTCGAGTTTGACACCTAAGGCAACCAAAATCAATTTAAAATTGAATTCAAAATAAAATAAAATAAAATAATCCAATGAGTGGGTCTTAACCCAACAAAATAAAATAGTGCAAAACAATACAAGGGTCGCATAAGAAGGGGTCGACTCCAATACCCTTGGAGGCTAACATAAGACAATGCACCAACCTAACCCTAAGGTTCCATGTATGGACAACCCCATGTTGGCGAGTGAATCACTAAGGAGTTGGTCCTTCTCATCCTTGTGTAATGTGATTATTTACATGGAAGATCTGTTCCTTGCACACTCAACACACACATCATATCTTCCCAATATAGTTTACTAAAATGCTAACTTTAACAATAAGAGTGTACAATAATATCACAATCTCATATACAATAATCACATGCACAATTCATTAGAATTTACGCTATGCCTAAATATTTGAGCAACATCTCATTTCACCAAATTCAATTAACACACATTTAATTGCAATTAATTTAAAACTCTTCAAAATCAACTACTAATTCCATGTTCATAATTACGAGATAAATCAGAAATGTAATAATTATGATCCTCATATGAAACAATATCCAAAGGAATTTTCAACATCAAATCATAGTAATTAGGTCCTATGAATCAAGTATTGGCACACCGCGCCTCAAATAGAGATATAAATAACTATGTTGAAATGTGCAATTGGAATCAAAACACAATAGTCGGCACCGAGTGCTGAAATCCAGTCATAAGCAAGGCCATAATCCTATATCAATAATCTCTTCATAATCAAAACATATGCAGCGGGGAAATGGGCATCACAAAATGACTAATAGTATGCCAAAACTCAAGATCTGATTGATGCATCCATTGACATCCGTTAATGGTTGGATATGCCTGATTGAAATCTTGTCTGCATATCAGTCACACTGTTGGCATGTGTGTCCAGCACTCCCCGTGAGTTTCGTGACATGGACTAACCGCCTCTCATAGATCCTAACTCTGGCGATTGTAGCGGAGACTAACACCTATGGGTTTTGGTCTAACGGCAATCGTGGTCCAACAAATGGTATCAAAGCGACAGGTCTCGAGTTCAAAACTCACTCGGGTAACGCTGAGGGGGAGATTGTTGGCATGTGTGTCCAGCGCTCCCGTGAGTTTCGTGACATGGACTAACCGCCTCTCGTAGATCCTAACTCTGGCGATTGTAGCGGAGACTAACACCTATGGGTTTTGGTCTAACGGCAATCGTGGTCCAACAACACCATGGGAAGTTCTAGTTAGTGTGGGACTGCTCTTTGTAGAACAATTTCTAGAGACAATTGGCTTTGTTCTGACCCAGTGCATAAAAAGAAGCTTGTTGAGAAAAGGGAAAAGAGAAACAAGATCTAAAAGGATGGCAACACACCAAGATGGAAATTCTTGGCATTAGGTTAGGCTCCTCATATACTTGAGTATGACACACAACTTTTGAATATGCAAGATAGGCTGAAACATAATGTACGGACAAATGCAAGAGGTAATAACCAACTTGAATGTGAGAATGAAGTTGTCACCGTAAGAAGAAAGATAAAGGCTAGACAAGATAGAACCACATAAGCTTTTATCAATTACTCTCTCTCTATATATATACATATACACACACACACACACACACACACATATACATATATATGCAAATATGCCACTAAAAGGCTTGTGTTCTATACATGGACAAAAGCTAAGGCCATGGTACCGTAGAACAAAATGAGGCCCAAGAGGGTCCAATAAAGGACCAACGACCACCAACCATTTTATAATGAAGGAAATACACCCTTTATAGAATGAGAAAGAGAGAGTAGAAGGAGAAGAAGAATTGAATATTCCAGCTGTCAAGTACCAGAAGTAGAAGAGAATTAAATACACAAACTTCCATTTTGTCCCTGCTCTGTCCAGATCCTGTTGATTTGGCGGCTGCGATTTCTTTTGAAAGCAATGCATTGTCAGTTGAAGATTTAAAAGAAATTGCGGCCGCCAAATCAACAGGACTTTAGCTTTTAATTTTAGCTTGCTTCTAAATGTTTAAATAAAAGCTTTATTGGGGCCCCTTCTCTACCCATGAGCTATTTTTGAAATAAAAGGCTTTTGTTTGAAGCTTGGCTTGCTAAGTGCCAACCTAAACGTATCAACATCTATTGGGCATAGGAGTCCTAAAAATAGAACATTTTGATCAAGTGGTTCCGCACCATTTCTTATTTGTGTATCTATAACTCGGAACCAGGGTCTGGCCGTAGAAGCCCCTAGCAGGATTGAGGGGCAAAGCCCTCACAAGGTTCGGTGGAAGAGCCCCCGATGCACTTCCTATCACTGTATTCATGGGGAGGGGTCAAGGGGTGGAGTCCTCAAATGCAAGAAAAAATTCCTTATGTGGTCTTCAAATTCTCCATCGCACAAGCTAATTTCTCTATATTTTTTTGTCTCTAAACTGCTCTGAAATGCTGGATTTTGCACCATTTCTGTGTTGTTTCTATCCAAAAAACTCTACTTGCAGCTTGTTCTTTGTATCTATCCTTATTCTTTGTATCTGGGACATCAAATTTCCTGTGATTTCCAAGTTGGAAGCTGGTTGTGTGTCCATCACTGACTGTAAGATTCTTTTGCTGATTGGACAATCGGAGGGGCTTCTTAGAAAGACGATCTAAAGGCTGGTGGGGATTTTGAGATGGTACATCAGCTTTGACCTTCCAAAACAGCACCTGCTATTAGATCATAAAGCAGATCAACATCTGGAGGGATCTCTAAGATCTTTGATTTTTCCCTTTGCTACATGGGTCCCCTCTCACGACATTTATGCTTTTACGGCTTTCCTTTAGAGACCAACTGTGGGAGAACAAATATTTTAATTTGGCATGAGGAGGGATTTATTTGCAGCTTCCTTTTCTAAAAGCTGCTCCAACCATTAGATCTAAACAAGATCAACAGTAGGAGGGATTTCTTAGCAAATATTTTAAAAGGAGCTCTCAGCTGACATGTATAACTTGATTTTTCAACTCAACTCATGGCCCACAAATTTTCTAAGGCATTTTTCAGCTTTTCTTATGCTGCAGATCTGACAGCTACCTGGGATTCCTGTTGATCTAATCCGACGGCTAGCTGGGTTATTCATCAGTGACGTCATCATTTACCTTTGAAAACATCTCCTAACATCAGATATTAAAATGGATCAATAGTAAGAGGGATCTATTACTTTCCTTTTAACTAGCCTCTGTTTGCCTTAGTTTTTTTTTTCTTTTAAAGAAGCATGCAACTATACATAATCTGCAGGGACCACCAATTTTCCTCTTCGCTAATGGCATGATTTTTAAGAGCAATAGGATGTTGCACTAGGATATCAACAGTGAGACTACTACTGCTTCTGCTACTGCTACTGCTACCGCTGCTACTACTGTTGCTGATTCTGCTACTCCTACCACTACTGCTGCTACTACTGCTTTTGGTACTGCTGCTGCTGCTGCTACTGCTATTGTGCTCCTTTGGGAGCACTGTGTGAAAAAAAATCCATTGCACTAGAATATCGACAATGAAACTATAGCTGTTGCTGCTATTGCTACTTCACTACTACTACTGTGCTCCTTTGGGAACATTGTGTGAGAAAATACCAATATTTTGAGTCCTTTCGGGCCCATCTTCAAAGGTGCATTGTTTTTATGTTAACTTTGAAGGTAATGTCAGATTTTCAATAAATATAAAATCTCACATTACTATTCCGTACATGTCGGCTCTTCTACTTAATAAATATTTTCTTTATAAGTAGACATTAATTTTAAATGCGGTATTCTTATAATCCAAAATATTTGCAAAATATTGTTTTAAATTCCTTTTGCAGTAACATTTCCCTTGATCAAATTACTTGTATCGTTCAAATAAGGCCTTCATCTCTATTGGGATTATTTGTCTTTTTCTATCTCTGTCACTTCTCTAACTCTCTTTTGTACCTTCATGTCTCTCCAATTTATATTAACCCGCATGAGCAATTAACATGATATACACGCTTATTTTGTTTAGGGTCAATAGGTTCCTTGTAGCATCAAGCATGTTTCTCAAGGTGTTTGGAGGTATAAGGTATTTCTCATATTATTCTTCCTCGGAGTCCTATAAATCTTCCCAGACGTGCCCTTTACATAAAGTATAATAATTTGTGGCTCCACTTTAGCTGCTTGTGTTTTTGCCCAGGTTCTCTTACCAGCCTCCCAAAAGGATTATTCTGTTTGTCTTCCAATGTAACCATTCACTGAAGTATTTTGGATAGGTGAGCCTTTTCTTGTTCAATACATTCTTCATACGATATTCCAAAGACTCAAGCTCCTAGTGTCCTAAGAACAACTATCTTTTGCAAAAGTGGTGGTGGGAATTGGCTTGTAAATATAGATCTACATGTTTTCTTTCTGTAGAATTGAATTGTGAGACCAAGATTTGCATTTATGGCATATGGTATCAGTGCAAATTGATGCTAATGCAATCAAGGAGTCATTCAGAGATACAAAAGTTAAGCATTTTGAAACTCACGCAGTGCAGGAAAACTATAGTTTTAAGGAATTCTCAATTGCATCAAAGTCACAGCTTGTAAATGAAGCAATACTTAAAATGAATTTAGTGTTATGAGAGGCATTTTTGGAACATGAGATAGTCTCAAAGGAGTGAATTTCAAATACTAATGGAAGAGAGTTAAAGGAAACTAGACCTAAATTGTGAGACCAAGATTTGGGTATATAAGAAAATGTGGTAAATGAAATAACAAGGACATTTTATTCTTATTTCTTTGTTATGATGTTCTATCAATAGTAGAATAGAGGATAATATTATAATTTGTGATGCTGATTGTTTGATATTGAAATAGTGTGAATATTTATATATGTCCAGAATACAGTTACAGTACATTTATGTTATTGCTTGTGTAGCTCTGACATATGGACTCTAGACTTTCAAGGAGAGATGCGCCGCGATGTTTGGCATACTTTTATTAAGGAAATAATTTCTCTATATGCATTCATTCGAGAGTATGGTCCAGATGATAGTGACCCCTTAGCTAGTTATGTGTATGGAGCCAACAATTGGAAGAGCAGAGCAATAACAAGTGCTTTAAATGGTATTGCAAAATTGCAATCTCTACATTCTATGCAGGAAGTAACCATAGAAAATCCTATGAAGCATGCACAATTTTCATTTTGAAGAATGAACCAGATGGGGATCTTGTCTACCAAACTCTGGCAGTTGAGTTTTGGGGCGGATATATAGACATAAAATCTAAGAAGATTTATCAGGAAATTGAGAGAACTGGAGGTTCTACACAAGGCGTTTTTGGTACCAATCATCACGCAGTTGGTTCAGATGGAAATGTATACATCCGCAGGTGGATGAGATCTCAATCATGGAGTACAAGAGAGTCAGTTGCATTTTGGAAGCATAATTCAGGTAGACAGGCACTAGTTATTGGGAAAAACCTTGTGGGGATTTAAATCTGGTTGAAAGGGCAGTATTGAATTGTAAAGAGAAAAGCCAGATATTTGAGAAGACACAGGCCACAATTGACGCAGCATTGATAAAGGGAATTCCAAGCAATATTGATCTTTTTAAGGTTAGTGTCTTTGATTCTTTTCTGATAAATTTAGATTTCAATAAATGCATATCACATTTATTAGAATTTTTCAAATAATGGGAGTAATCTCATTTTACAATGAAATAATTACAACATCCTAGTGCTCTTATCCACAAATTAGAGCTGCTGATGAAGAATTTATTCAATTATATGTACTTTCATTTTCCTTTTGGTGTAATCTACCCATCTAACGGAAACCCTTGCAACATGCCAAAAATTAATCTTATAACATATGCTGCTCTATATTTTAGAACAGTTTTAATATTCTTGAGAACCTAGGTTAATCACTTTTGGTGTCAATGTTTTAGTTCCTGCTCAGGGAAGACTTGCCAATATAACTGCTCAATAATTCTTGTATGTATTCTCACTGTTCATATGCTTTGGTTAATTGATTGAATACTACAAGTTCTGAGCAGCCTATTTATCTGTATCCTATATTTTATTCCACAAGAAATCGAAGTTTAAACACGGAGACCGATGCCACACGCCTCATCCAAAGCACTTTTTGGAATGCGTCCAACATGAATTATATAAGAAATTCTATGAGACACACCTAGTTTTAATTATAGACGAAAGGTCATTTGAGGCTTGCAAACTGTTCTAGTGTGTGCTAATTACAGTCTGCTCTACATGTATGCATCATGCTGAATTTTCCATGAATTTATTTGTCATATACATTATATTTTGGATACTAACAAATTGGTGTCGGATTGTGGGGTGGTACAACTACCTAAGTCATCTAGAGACATGCTCAAGGATCCTACGTGTGAAAGCCCTAAGTAGAAACACCATTTTAATAGTAAGTGCTTAAAGGAAAAATGTATTATATGTGGTGCCTTGGAAAAGTTTAGGCCATATGCTTACGCAAAGACAATATGTGTAATGTCCCGTTCTAGGGTGGGAACTAAGAATAAGGGTTTGGCCACAAACCCAAATGAATCAGATCTGAAACTGCACATTCAAACACACAAACATCAATCTGAAACAGCTGAGAATGCTCTTCAAACAATCAACGCACAATATTAATCAATCCTCTAGATCAAAAAACTGCATATGAGATTGACATCAACATATAACCATGCAAATAGAGCTGAAATGCCACCAAATAATTTATCCAACCATGACAGTATTTATCAATCTCAAATATATCAAAATATCGAGAAACAAATGCTAAATCATAGATGTAATTAATTTTCATGACAGCAGTACTACAGCCAAAGCAGAGAGCTGGAAAAAATTGATAAACTTCTCCACAAATCACCAAAATGTAGATTCTGTTCTTATAAAATATGAAGAACAAGAATACCAACTCAAAATACTAAAATGTGCCCTAGAAGGCACCGAACTCAACCCTCAAGCAAGTTGCCTAGGGCTGGAAATGAAGAACAGCTGCATAAAATCACTTTGAAGTTCCAATGTGACCTCCGTGTGAGATCACCCTTGCACACGAGGGTTTTTGTCCCCTAGTGTGATCCTATTGAAGGTTTTTGTCCTCAATAGGTGACCAAGGAAGGGTTTCGTCCTTCAATGGCAAGAAGAGAAGCTACACTAGCTCCAAATCCCAAGTAAATGTCAAATGATGGATAATAATAACATGATGATCCTCCTCCTCCATTCGAACCTCCTTAAGTACCCTTCTTTGGCACCAAGGATGAATTAGAAGATCAATCTTCATGACTGACCTCTTAATGAAAGGGGAAGTGCACTTTTTAATCTTCACTTGGGCATCCAAGAAGACCGACCTCGTGTGGAGAAGATCGAAATTCCATCACCTAGTCGAATCACTTCAAGCCATAATTAGTAATCAAATAAATAAGGAAAATACAATCACTTACAATTATGGCAATGTTAACCTCCCTTGCTTTCCTTCCTTGAAGCCCATGGAAGGTGGAATGGGCCCAAGGCCTTCATAGTGACTAGCTTGGAAAAGGGGACATTACATTATGCATGAGTTAGGAGAACAACTATATGAAAGAAAGACATATGAGACTGTTTGGTACCCATTAAAAGGAGAGGACCTTATTGAAACAAGATGTGAAATGGTGACCAAAGAAAGTCATTGTGGTTGATTACATTACAGACTTCAAGAAAAATATTGTATAAATATGCAAGAGACGCCTGCATGAGGCTGAGTGGGCATACTAAAATAGTCTAGGATGTGTAGGAACATGTTTCCTACTAGTACAATACTATCATTTGTGGATTTCACAAAAAACTATACAATGCGATTGAAGAATGAAGCTTAGTCACATTACTATAATCCCATTCAAATTGCTATGTTTGTCCACATTACATTGAGGTATGCACCCATTAGTACAAAAGAGAACAAGAAGATTATGAGGTGGTATCATTTTTACATAAGTGATGACAAGACACATTCTTTAGAGTTACCCTACATTGTTTTAGCAATTTCTTTGACTTTTTGAAAGAGACATCGCAATGGTTCAACATTTAATTTAGTCATATAAGTGTACAAGATAGCGTAAGAATTCTTGTGTATATTTCATTGGTTGAGCAAGATGCATGTAGAGTATAATGTGCCTCCTCATATATGAAATTTCTTTGAGGCTAGTCATACAAAGAGGAAGCATGACAGAGCAAGTGTAAGTGTTGAGAGCCTTGGCTAGAGAGTAAATGGAGATTTGTGGAACCACTTATTTTTGTCATGTAAATCATATTGTGGCTAGGCATAATCATGCATTGGCATATGGAGTTGTGTGAGATTCAAATGTGCGGAGATTCTTTTGGTTAATAGAGGAAGTGTGGGAGAGAAACAAGAATGTGACACAATAATTTTCTCGAGAAAAGTATATTCATTTTAGAGTCCAAACACCATCTCATGGACTATATGGACACTATACTTAGCATATTTTTTTGATATATTTACTACATTGGAGTAGGATCAGCGTGAATCAATGGATTGGGTCGATGAATGGTGTCTAGTACCTCTACCCGTACAAAACCACTTCAACCATGTCAAGTTGACAAAATGAAACTTCTATAAACTATGATCAATCTTGAGATCATTTGGAACCATGTCATGTGTATGTTGTTGTATGATCATCTCCAAAAAATATTGATAAATCAAACTATTGTTTCGCATGTTGTATGAAAGTAGAAAAGAACCTAAAAAGCTCTACAAATATGTAGACCGGTTTACATATTCTTTGGGCCCGATGGTTGTAACCGCCACTTACTTGAGCACATACTACAAAAAAAGATATTCTCACATTTAAGGAGATTGATATTGGAAAGAATATTTATACATCTAGGACCAAGAGCACAACCTTCAAATCCACTCGAATTTAAGTAAAGTTATCCATACCAACATCAAGAACATTGGTCTCTTATCAAAAAACGATTAGGTTATGAGGTGAACTTCATAGGGCGGTAAAAATAAACCATGAGTAGGTTTTATGAATGAAATTAACCAATAGGTGCAAGGGCAAGTCCCCTAGTCATTCCTTGGAGCTTGTATGTCGAGAAGATAAGATGGTCTCGATCATAGTAGGAATACTCGCCAAATCCAAATACTCGCCAGACCCCCCAAAAAAAAAAAACTTGGCAATATTCGGCCAATACTCGGGAATACTCGACAACTTAAAAAATACTCAAATTTCTTTAAAAACTTAATTTTAAGCAACACATAGCTACAAAATGTATCAAATGAGCCCATAAAATGTTGGAGAAGTGTTTTCTATTAGATTTGAATACAAATACAATACAAAATCACATCATCATGCGAATACGACAACCGACTGATAAGTAATATGAATTTATGATGATTGACATTGAAAAATAGCATCATAAATTTCATATCTATGCAAGTTACAATATACAATAAATTACATTTTCCTCCTCCCCAATCTATAGAAAAATTGGGGAGAGGGTCTAGTGCCTCTACTAGTCCCCACACTCGGCTGCGTCTCCACGCTCCTCCTAGAAGGCTACGAATTTGGCTCGATCATGGAACCAGATGATGGTGTTGGTGGCTCCTTTGCTGCATGTTGGAGATCACCTCCAAAGATGTCATCCAGTCCAATATCTCCTCAAAGTCCTGCTAGTGCTTCTCCCTCCATAGCCTCCCTCTCAAAAGAAGCAATCTCGTCCGCTGTGAACGCAGGGTTTTCCTCTTCTTGCCCAGTCCACTCACTATATGGATCTATCTCATCCAAATCAATGAGCTCCTCTGATGTGGCCTCAACTTTTTTTGTGCGAAGCCGGAGATTGTATTGCACAAAAACCAAGTCGTTGAGCCTTTTTTGAGTCAACTTGTTGCGCTTCTTCGTGTGAATGGCCTCAAACAAACTCCAGTTGCGTTCACATCCAGAAGTGCTACAAGGTTGAGATAGAATTCTACGGGCTAACTTTTGAAGATTTGGGGTATTCCCTCCACAATCCTCACACCAAGAACCTACAAACAAGATAATCAAAAATTTATAATTAATTAATAAAATCAAATTTGTAACTAATAAGTAACTTGGTAAACATTCTAATTTTTATTGCAGTAGTGTGTGGATCTCCTCAAATAGCTAGATTCGAAGAAAAGAGTCTCCTGTTGGCTAGATTTTCTGCATAGCATCAAACCTAGGCGAGTCATGAGATAAATCTCCCTCATTTAACCGGTGAGGCTCTCGTGTCAGAGTTGTCAATAAAAATGTGTTATTATCTATCAGGGGTTTTACTTTAACCACTTAGTTCATGAACCATAACTAAGAAGTTCTGCAGCAAGTAAGCAAGTTGTTTAAGAAAGGAAAGTTATAGAAAAAGAAGTAAAGGAAATACGAGAGAAGAAATGGGAAGATGTGCATCCCAATTAGTAGATAGCAGAGCTAATTACATGCACATAGAAGAAACTTAATAGATATGAACACACAGAATTATAAAACAAAGGCAGCTCTAGATCTAGATCTAAAATAACACAAAGTTTATCAAGAGATCTAAGATTCAAAGCAAGAAACACAGTACACCGTGACACAAAGTTCTCCGGAAACCTGCTCCCTTGTATTCCTTTGCTCCAAGTTGCTCTCAGGAGTTCAGCACAAAGTCTAGAACTCAGGATTGCTGCTTACAAATTCTGATCGATCCTTAACCGGAGGTTCTTCTCCTACTTATAGAATGTAGGAGGGAAAGTACAAATAGAAGACTCAAACTGAACTAAAGCATGAACAACAAGTAAAGATGACATTTGGCAATCATCCTCAACTAACTTCTTCTTAAGTGACACATGTATCACTTAACTAATAGAATGGTTCCACATGACTTCAAGTAATGGTTGTAAAACCAATAACTTAGAAGTTTTACAATTTCATCCGGGAACATAGAAAATAGAAGAAGAAAGAATAGAAGAAGTCATGCCAGCTGTAACATTTATGTCTTCTTCTTGTTCTGATATCGGATATACTTGTCGAACATGTAATTCAGCATCTTTCCATCTGTTTTAGCCACTGCTTCCTTCTTTGTCCTGAATTGCAGCAACCCTTCATTCAACACTTTGCTGCACGCTTCCACCTCTTCCAAACTAGGCCCAAATCTCGCAATGATATGCACTGCAGCGCCACCACCCCATCTTGATAGAATTCATCGTGAAAGGCTTGGTAGCTTTATCAATTCTCTTTTGTACCATCAGAAGAGAACCTTCCAGGGAATTAGGCACTTCGTTAGAAACAATCCGCACGTATGAAGTAACACCTCCGTCCACTCTTTCCTCAGTGAAAGAAATGATACTGTCTGGTAAATCTGATGTTCTACTCTCAAGTGCTTGCATCCTCTTCAGCAAAACTCTGTAGATTTTCAAGCGGAAAGATACTGCAAACTCTAATTTGCTTCCCCTTCTCGGTGATCCATCCAGTACAACTCAATCGCAATCAATACATCTCTCGGCAGCTTGTTGATCTCGGCCAAAATACTCAGGTTACTCTCTGCAACTGTATTCATGCCTTCTACGTTTTCCATCAGTTGCTTTAGTTGATTTGCTGCATCGTTCATAACCTTTAAGGGTGGCACTTCCCAAGTTGTACTGAAGTTTGAAGAATAATCGAGATCCTTCCATTCATCAATAGCCTTTACTTGATTGCTTGCGTCCTCCATTTCTGCATAAGATGATCACTCACCTACTCGAAATGAAATTTGAATGGAAGGTTTAGCAACCTTGGCTATGATCTCACATAATTGAGAAACTTGCTTCGACTCTTCTTTCTCCGCCTTTTCATTGTCAAGCCCGAGGAATAAAGCGTCTATCGATATCTCTGCGTGTCCGCTTTAATCCTTCAGTGGTGGCTTGACCGAGTGGTACTTTGGTCACTGTCACATCTTCCGCCGTGAGCTCCTCCTCTATCTTTCCTTCTGCCGGAATTGATATCTCAGCAAACTTCTCTCCCGAATTCTCAATGATCAACCTAGAAGTTGCTTTAGCAACTTTAGGCCTTCTGTCTCTTCTGCTCAGATCCTGGAGTAGCTGCAAGTCGTGCTCCTCTAAGTTCATCTCCATTCTCGCTTCTGGAACCAACTGCAAAGCCAACCATTCCGAGAAATTACTTCTCGGAGAGTGAGAAGTCGCTGAGTGCACTACCATCTCCCGCTCTGCATCCTCTCTCGTCAGAAAGTGCCACAGTGTTATGGCTGCCATCCTCTGAATCATCCAAGGACAAAGCTCTTTCGAACTCGCCATCTGCAGCTTCAACATCTCCTCTAGAACGGGTGATGAACGAAGTGGCTGAGGAGAGAAGACGAACGTCGCGGATTCAATGCGAGGCTTGGAAATGTCTTCTTCTTTGCGGTCTGATAGTTGGTGAAGTCTTGGAGTCTTGGAGAAGCCGGAGTCAAAGCTATGGTCGTAGAAGTGATCTTCTCTTTCTCTTGAGATCTTCTGTGTACTTTCAACTTCTCGGACCTTCTCTTTGCTTTCTCCTTCATGCTTTCACTTGAGGGAATCTCTGTCTGCCGAAGTTGCCGTGATTTGATTCATCAATGCTTCATCAAGGCAATACCCCTTACGTCAACAACCAGTTTGAAGTATTCACCAACACTGACTCTCAACCTTTCTTGATTGTGTGTTGACCTCCCATGTTATTCTGCGGTATGGCTTTATCTCCTCCCATTTGATGGTAAGTGTCAAGTACCACATTCCCATCATCTTTAAGATCCGCATGGTATCCGTCTTTAGTCAAAGTCGAACATTTGCTTTCTTTGTGACCTCTCTGAAATCTCTCTTTCTAACCTCGTACTCACTTCCGCACTTCATCCGAAATCTTCTAACGAAGACACATATGCGTCTTCTTTGGAGATTGTCTTCTGGCTACTCCGAATGGATCGAAGTTCAGCCGTGTAGAGGAAGAACTCTTGCTCATACTCGGATAGCATTTGCGCTTCCATCCCTCGAGCTCTGTGATTGCTAATGCAGCTGTAATATCCCACAGTGATTGGGAAGAAGCCCGTAGACTTGTGCCGCTTTGACTGAAGGTCGTGTAACTCCACAAGTTGCCTGCTCAGCTCCATGGCGATCAATCTATCATTCGGATACCTGGGCATCTTTATTGGTTCTCCAGAAAAGCCCGTAACCCTGAGGTATGTGAAATCTGCAAATTGAATGAATAGACTGCCAATCTTGGACACGGTTTCCCACGCTTCCTTGCTTACCCTGTTGGCCTTCAAGTCTTTGTCTAGCCTGCAGATGAAATCGTAGAAGAAGTCATCGTTGATCACTTTGAAGTCTTTCTCGTAGGTGTGGCAGTGCGGAAGTGCGGGTAGCACTCGAAAATGGGGTCCTTGGAAAGAACACCACATCTATCCAGCTTGGAAATGACACCTTGTAAAGCTGCAACATACACCAGGTATGAAGTCATCTTGAAGCTGAAAGTACGCTTCACGTCCCGAAGTTGCTCACTGATGTTGCTGCTTAATAATCTCCGACCAATTGATTATAGAATCCCCTTGTTGATTTCAATGGTCCTGATGAAAGCATACATCCATGTACAGAAAGTGTAGGCATTCGCTTCGCCATTCATCCTGCATAGCAATTTGACGACATCATCTGCCTCCTGCACCAAATTGGACCGTGGAAGAGTTCTCGGGAACTTTGAAGGGGATCTAGGCTTCTTCATGAACCGGCTATTCATGATGCTCACACAATCAGCTCTATGCTTCTCCCACCTACTGTCAGCATCTTGAATGCTAATAGAAGTCACCACCTTTCATACTGGAATCTTCAAACAATAATTGATGAACTCTGCGTCCAAACGAATTATTGTCTTTCCCGAAGCATCACGCACTGATCTGGATGAAGGATGATAAGATCTAGCACACTCCATCACGAACTCTGGCAATTGGGCTGTACATGGAAAAGCTGCAGCTCGGATAATTCCACTGCTTTTGACCGCACGCATGAGTGAAGTCTTTCCCGCTCTGGATCTATCAATCAAATCGGCAAGAGGTTCCGGGCCTAGATCTGTGTCTCCTATGTCTGCAAGTTTGGAAGCAATGCATGACTCCATCGTGCTTTCTTTTTCATCTCCCTTTGCCATGGCTTTGTCTATCTTCGTCTGAATAATTCTTTTTCTCCTTACTTGGCCGGATTTCTTCAATACTGGTGCAGATCTGGACAATTCTTGATTCGAGGATATTGCGCAATGTATTGGACATTGATAAAAACTTATTTTCATTTGTAAAGCACTGTAATGAATTCTGCAATTTATTCAGACAAAAATGGCCACCGGAGCATGAATAATGAATTTAAATTATAAAAATCTGCACTTTTCAAGCCTGCTGCCCCAAAAATTGGTGTTTAATTTGCACATAAAGAGAGCATGAATCCTTTCAATCAACACTTGAGCTCTGTAACACCTGTGGAAACAATTATGCAGACAAAGATCAACCTCCTCCAAAGCATGCGCCAAATCTGGAAGCTTTTAGCCTTGTTAGCACTTTGTCTGAACAAAATCCTTCCTTTAATGGGGGCGCACTTTTCCACTTGGCTGCAATTCTTCACCTGTGATTTGAATAATTCACCCATATGGCTGCCCATGCTTATATAACCTTCACAATTCTATAATTAATAATTGCCCTAACAATTAAAGGCAATTAATTAATTAAAAATCATGTTTTTCTCTTTTAAAAATAGCATGTTTAAGGACAGCCATCCAATAAATTAAATTAATCCAATTTAATCCTTCACACATCACTTCACTTAAGCTTCACAGTGTGCTTTGACCATAGCCACTGAAAATAGAAATTAATTTAATGTTTTAATGCTTTAAAAAACATTAAATAATACCCAAATGGGGCGCACTTTTTGAGAGGAAGAGGGCAGCCATTAAATAAATTAATTTTAATGCTTTTAAACCCTTTCTTTTATTTCATCTTTGACTTGTTGACTTCCTCCAAGCTTGGGCGCACTTTTTGAGAGAAAAGATTAATTAAAATAATCAATTTAATCCTTCCATCATCACTTCAAAGGGGGCGCACTTTTTTGCACATGTAATTCTATTTTTAAGAATTTTTCAACAATGGGATTCTTTACCCTGCAAGGCAGGCACCAAAATCCCGTGATCCACTTAAGTGATTTGACTTTGACAATGGGATTATTTACCCTGCAAGGCAGGCACTAAAATCCCATGATTTCACTTAAGTCACTTTCCTTTTATTATATCATGGGAATTTTTACCCTGCAAGGCAGGCAATAAATTCCCACTTGCCTGACCTCTATTTTCCCCTGCTGACTTAAGTGACTTTTATAACACGGGAAAAAGTACCTCAGAGGCGGGTATAAAATT
This sequence comes from Taxus wallichiana var. yunnanensis, assembly GCA_018340775.1. Taxonomy (NCBI): domain Eukaryota; kingdom Viridiplantae; phylum Streptophyta; class Pinopsida; order Cupressales; family Taxaceae; genus Taxus; species Taxus wallichiana. The sequence goes on along the minus strand of CM031242.1, from coordinate 178,051,052 downwards.
CCCATTATTTTAAAAGTACGAAAATCGTGACACAATACAAGAACTTTCAGGCAATAAAAACACAAAACAACCCATTATTTTAAAAGTACGAAAATTTTTCGGATAGGGTATCCATGATTTCGGGGTGAAATCTGAGTGACACCACTCCCCTAGTATGTTTGTAACTCTGCAGCTCTAAAATGACGAGGTTCCTCGTCTCAACATCTGGTATCATCCTCTCAATACATGTTGAAAGGCCCTCCATAACCTCTCCATTCACATCTGTGAAGCTGTCAGAGTAGAAATACTTGGGGTTGAGGTAGTACCTGCTACATGAATAGGTTTGTGAAGTTGATTGTTCCACCTCCGATCAATAATCTCCCAAAAGGGACCATATCTGACGATATCCCCCCTGTAATAGTTTTGGATAGACTCTTTGGCCCTATCCATGGCCTCATATATAAACCCCATGGGGTTTTGCTCCCCATCAACCAAACGCAAAACTCTCACCAACGGCTCTGACACCTACACACAAATTAAAATGTAAGATTGCAAACTTACAATACATATTAGAAATGAAATAAAAAAGTGAAAAGTAGAACAATATATTTATAATTTAACAAATTAAAATAAAGGAATGAAATATAAATCGAAGTTTGAAATTACCTTGATGATCTCTATAGCTCTCTTTGCAAAGATATCATCAAAAACTATCTTTGCAACCCTCTCTCCGTCAACTTTCTTTGAATATTGTGAGTCTAGCCATGCTTGACTCACAAACATTTGTTTCAAAGGTGTCAACAAACTAGAAATACTTTGCAACGTCAAGAAGTTAGTTGCAAACCTTGTGACACCGACTCGAACAAGTTCTTTCCCCTTTGTGTGTTCTCTCATCAAGCTCAGAACCCAAGGGTGATTGTATATGTACTTCGTTATAGATCTTGCATCTTCTACAACCAGCCTCACCCAATCAATTTTGCCTATGTCCTCCAAAAGAAGGTCAATGCAATGAGCTGCACAAGGAGTCCAAAAGAGTGATGGATGTCTCTCCTGCAGTAGTCTCCCAGCCGCCACATATGCTGCTGCATTGTCTGTGACAACTTGCACAACATTCTGTACACCAACCTCTAATACAACTGTCTCTAACATAACACTCAAATTCTCTACATTTTTTATTATGTTAGAGGCATCAATAGACTTTAAAAACACCATCTCACCGTTTGAAGCTTCTTAAAAAATTAACAAGGGTGCGGTTCCTTCCATCCGTCCACCCATCTGAAAGAATGGTGCATCCAAATTTTTTCCATTGTTTCTTGTGCTCTTCTAGCATGGTAGTGGCATCTGCAATTACACCCTCAAGTAATTTCCCACTCAAATCTTTTGGAGAGGGTGTCTTGTACCCTTTCCTACGCATTTGAATCACAACGTGCTGTTAGCAAGTCCTCCTAAGTATGGGCTTTTGCCACATTAAACGACAGGTTGTAGTACCAAAAATTTGCACAAGCTTTATCCACTTCCTCATGCATATCTTTGTTCCAGATCTGTACCTTCCAATGAAGGTTGTGCTCCAGGTGTGTTCCTTGCCACAAAAAAACTCGGTATGCCTTTGCTCGAACTCGATGAAGATGCGCCTCTTCCGGCTCTTCCTCTTCGTATGCGTGGACCACGAGTAGAGCCCACAATTGTTGCCGCATCATCGTCTAAATCCTCTTCCATTGCAGCCCCAGGTCTAATAGCTTGTGTTATGGCTGCCTTCAGCCTTGCCTTCTCTAGTTTCTTCTCCTCTAACTCTGCCAGCTCTGCTCTAATCTCTCGCTTTGCCTCTTCCGACACGTTGGGGCAAACCGTAACATCTCGGCAAACAATACTTGAAAGGTGATATTTCAAACGATTGATGCCTCCATTCATTTTTTTGTTACAGAAATTGCAATAAATTTCGCCCTCACTAGCTCCATGTACAACATACTTCCATGCTTTGGAACAGGCATTCAGAGGAACGGTCCCTGCTAGTGATTCAGATGCCGAACCTGATGCCATTGTTAAGCTCTAATCTGCAACACAATGCACATTTAAAAAATTAGAAAACGTAAACTTAATTTAATATTAAAAGCAAAACGTGCCCGAATAAAAATTTGCGTGAATAAAAAAAAAAAATACATTACAAGCATTCAATTTTACATTACATGTATTTAGAATTACAAAACAAATCGATTACAATACACATACATAAAATTTAACTAGTTTACGATGAATTTGCTTAAAAATATATATATACATACCTCTGGCTGCAAATGAGTATAAAAAATTACAAGCATTCGATTTAACATTGCATGTATTTAGAATTACAAAACGAATCGATTACAATACACATACATAAAGTTTAACTAATTTACAATGAATTTGCGTTAAAAAAAAATACATACCTCTGGCTGCAAATGAGTATAAAAAATTTACAAGCATTCGATTTTACATTACATGTATTTAGAATCACAATATGAATCTATAAAACCTTAAATAATATACACAAAATTTGAAAAAACTTCAAAGAATTAAAAAAAAAAACCCTACCTCCAAATGCAAATCTCCAAATTCTCTCCTCAAATTCGCTCAAAAATCCACTCAACACAAGCAATGCAAGCTCAAATGGTTGTGTGAGTGACAATGAGGGAGTAGAGGGCTTTTTAAAGAGCCAAAACCGTGTAAAAAAAGCGGTTTTGCATGTGAAAATGGTGTTTTGCGTGTGAAATCGTATTGGGCGAGTTTTACCCACGAACTTGCCGAGTTAACTCAGCGAGTTTTTTTCCTTTTCTAGCAAGTTTTCCTGCAATTTAATCGTTTTGCAAGTTTTTTTGCGAGTTTTTGTAAACTCGACTAGTTTTTGGCGAGTATTCTATCTATGGTCTCGTGCGGGGATTTTAGTAATCAGTCCTGAAAGCAATTTCTTTTTGTTTTCAAGACGTAGGGTTATCTCATATGAGAGAGATATGTTCCTCCAAACCCTCGGATTGCAATTGCATCACCTTGCACTCATTAGGATAAGTGGATGGTGTCTACTCCCAACATTACAGCCTTTGAATCGCAATTATAAAATTGATCAATTGTAATGTCCCCATTTCTGAAGACCCTTAGCCTATACGTCCCCGTGGGCTTTGGGATGTGCAAGGGGAACATTTTTATTAAATAATTAAATATTATTGCTTGGAGCAATAATTATTTAATTATTTAATTATAAAAGTTATTTAATTTAATTTCCAAAAAAATATAAAATTAAATGGGGAATTAATTAAATAAAAAGTTAGGTGGCTTTCATTGATAAAATCACCCTTTGCAAAGGGGACGCCACACCTAGGGAAAAACAAACTGCTTTTATTTAATATTTTCCCTCTCCTAGGGTTTTCGAATTTTGTGCCTCCTTGCTTATAAAAGGAGTGCTAGGGTCATTATTATTATTATGCTATGATGAACTTATTTTGATACTCCATGCTTGGAGTTGGGATGCATGCCCTTTGATGTTCTCTCTCTCTTGCGTGGGAGGTTGGATCGAGCTGGTTTTGAGATTTATTTGAAGTATTTATTTGTGAGATCCATGTCTTTGGCTTTAGCAAATATTTAGATGAAGTTTACTATTGAAAATCTGCCCTTTTACTGTAGCGACGTCACTGTAGCAGCTGGTTTGTGGATACTTTGCAAATCTATTCGATCTCCAGTTTTAGCGATTTCTTCTATGATGTTTATGGACTGTTTTTAGAGCATTCTCCAATGTGACTAGATCAGATGTATACATGTTTTATTCCTTGCTACAGCAATCTCTTTTAGACAGGTTTTGATTGATATTATTGGGTGTGTTTTGGGCTGATTTCGGATCTGGAATGAACTGCTGTTCTTTCCTTAAAATCAGCGACTGTGTGGTATTGTTCATTTACTCTTAGCTGCTATTTTCATGGTGTCTTGAGCCATTTAAGGCAGCGATCTGGATATGATTGTTTGGGATAAAATATTGAATGCTTTGACAGTGGAAATACATGTTCTTTTGCCTTCCTTATAGCTGTTGTTCTTCCATAAATACAGCGACCTCATTATGTGGTTTATTTAGCTTTGGGAAGCATAGTTATAAGCCTCATATGATCTGCGATTTGTAGGATATTTTGCACATATCCCAGCGACCTCTTTTTGGTGTGTAAGTGTTGGTTTTGACAGTGATTTTGATTGGAATAAATATACAGATTAGTGGCTGCTGTCATCCAGGGTTGGAGTCTTCCTTTAATGCTCAAATTGGTGTGGCGACAATTACATATCTCTGAATGCAGCGATCAGGATTATTGCATGCTTAATAATAATTTTGAATTTCCTTTTAAGGAGATTTGGGTGACTGTTTGTAGCTGGTTGAACAAGGCTGAGTTTAATGGTATCTTGGAGTTCTAGAACAGCAGAAGTAATCTGAGTTGAAGAATGTTGAATGTTGAATGTTGTGAGTAATTCCAGTATTCATTTACAGCAGTTGCATTGCTTGTTTGAGGTGCAATACAGCGATTGCATTAGAACTTTAGATCTGATTTTTGCGTGGGTGAATTGTTGTTAGTGACCATTAAACCCCTATTATTTGGGTTTATTGAGTCATCTATTTGATTGGCTCAAGTAGGATTGATTGAGTTCTGCTATTTGCATTTGGTTGGAGTGTTGAAGAGTTGTGGATTTGCATATTTTCTATTGATCCCGGAAGTGGGATATTACATCAACTACTCCAGCTTATGGCCATATTGAGAAGAAGTATTGTCAAATCTGATGGTTGAGTTAGACATGTCTTTTTTACGGGACGTAGTGATTGAAATTTGACCTTGCCCCCGCATCGGGGATGATAAAAATTGTTATAGGACGATGATAAAAATTGTTATAGGACCAAGGGTATAACCTCATAATCCACCTAGATGAGAGATATGGTACCCATTCCAAGTATTAAGAACGTTGATCTCTTAACAAAAAAGAGAAGTTTTTAGGCGAACTTAAAAGGCCATAAAATTGACACCATGAGTGAGTTTGATGAACAAAAAGAACCTATGGGTGCATATGCGAGTTCTTTAATCACTCCCCAAATATCATCCATTGAGATAAAATAAGATAAGATAAGATAAGATAATTATATTAAATGTCCAACAAATGACCACAAAAATAGGTCAATGGGACTGCACCATACAAAGCAAAGCAAAAGCAACGGGAAACCCAAAAGGCCTCGAGAACAACAAAAGAAGAAGAAAGAGAGAACAAAGAAGGAGAGGAGGTGGAGGGAAAGGCCTTGACACCAACCCTCTCGACTGTCATCCAAGGCCAGCCGGAAAGAATTTGGTGATTTGTTGATGTTTGGTGTCGAGGCTGGAAGATGTCTGGGACGCCTATGATCCGTGGAAAGTCGAGCTCTCTGAGTGAGCCTGGTGGACTGCCGCCTATGAGAGGGGGCCCTTGGCCATGTCTGAGTCTGGATACCTTTGGTCTGGGAAGAAGCTCCTCTAGTCCTGACAAATCTAATCTGAGGATCTCCACTAGGATCAGGTCCCCGCTTGGTGCCCCTCTCACCCGGGAGCACAACAAAGAAAGATGTGATCCGTCGAGTAGTAGTCTCCTTGGAAGGGATGGAGGATCCCGTCACGGAGCTTAAGAGCTTCCTGTAAATAGAGAGCGAGACACCTTTGATCATAATACTTGAAGAAGGTCGTGAACATTGGGCGTTCACGGAACAGACAATGAAACCTCCCTTTGATCTCATAGTAGATGGGGCACCGGAAAATGAAGTGTTCCTCTGTCTCAATATCTTGAAGGGAGCAAAGGACGATCCTCTCGGACCAATCGAACTGGTGATCGCTCTCGACCCGAAGCTGTGGGAACCAACTCTAAATTGGCCTAGGGATATGCGAATAGCATGCATCCAATGATGAGGAGATATAGGTTGGCCGAATGATGAGTCCATTGTTGACTTCGAGGAAGTGATTGGCATAGAAGGATATCTTCGGGCGTAGCTCACCCTGGGGGTTGGTCTAAGTAATCTAGATGAGCTGTCTGTATATATCTTTTTGATGATTAAATGCGAGTCCTTGCTCGAAGAAGGTGTGCAGGAGCATCCATGGAGTAGCTGAAAGGGGGGAAACGGTCCATGTTGATTCCAAGGGATCCAAGGAGACGAGAGGCCCGGCATACCAGCAGCGAGCACGACCACTACGGTCAGAAAGTGCAATGGCCTCAGAAGAACGGTAGGCAAGGTAAATGTACTGTCTCTGCTGTGGAAGAATCGAAAGTCCTTGGATGCGGTGCAAGAGTGAGACAAGAGAAAAGATGACCTCAAGTCTGAAAGGGTGAGCCCCAAACTCAGCAAGGATGATATTATGAGGAACAGTCTCTTTACATCTAATGATCCATCTAAGCATAAGGATCTAAACTCGCTCAATAACAGCCCAATCCGACTCGAAGCGGAGGGACCCCAAACCTCAAAACCATAGAGAACCATGCATCTCCGAAGAGAGTCCGGGAGGGAGATCTTGGACAACGTGTCCTGAAAGTGGTGGCGGAAGCACTGTCTCTCCAAGATCGCTAGGGAACCATACCCCTTGTTGATGCGGGGTTGAATAGTCGGCGTAAACTGAAGCGAGGTCCAGAGAAGAGTACTCCCAGATAGGTGTAGGAGCTGGTGATCTCCAGCTCCTCCCGTAGAAGAAATAGAAATCGGAGGTCTTCAGCCCATTGAAAATCATAACCTTGGTTTTACCAGGTTGACTGTAAGTTGTCTATGATCACAAAACAGGGCTAAAACATCAAGTTGTCTCTGTAACCCCTTTGCAAAAGAAGCCAAAAGGACCACATCGTCCGCGAAGAGAAGAATGTAGATCAAAACCTGGTGAAGAAGACAACTGTCCCCGTCTGTATGTGGTCTCGGAGAAATTCCTCCAACTCATCAATATAGATACCAAACAGAGTAGGAGAGAGAGGGCAGCCCTGTTTGACCCCGATGGTGCTCCTGATGAAGTCGAAAACCCAACAGCAATACGAAGGCGACCCAAGACCTCCTCATACAGCCGAGTGATGGCGGTAAGAAGGGTTTCGGAAATACCAATGTCTCTAAGTCTGCGGAAAAGAGCTTCCCGCGGAACAGAGTCAAAGGCTTTCGAAAGTCCACAAAGCAAAGAGAAGACTCTGGATGAACGGTGACGTGCTTCCTCAATGATAGCACGAAGGGTGAGAATGTGATCAATAGTCTGGTGCCCTGTCCTGAAACCTACCTGTCCCCTGGCTCTGCAATGGTAGTGCTCTAGAAACTCGAATAGCTAGAAGTGAAGAACAGTGGCGTACAACTTGGAGAAAGTGTGACCCACCATAATTGTCCTGTAATTATTAGGATCAAAAGTAGGACCGGATTTGTGAATAGGATGGATAATATGGTGGGACCAAGATTGCGGGAAACCAAGTACACACCACCTGATTGAAAAGGTCTACCAAATAATTGTTGATGGTGTTGATCCCATGCTTGAAAAACTCTGCTTAGAAGCCTTCCTCATTTGTTGCTTTGTTGCAATTCATCACCGATATGGCCTTCTTAACATTTGTGTAGGTGAAGATGTGGCGAGGTAGAGGTGGGGACACAATCGGGTGCAGGCCTAACCTGGGGATATCATAAAGGGTGGAGGTGTGGGTGAACATAGTGTGGGGGTCAAGGTCCAGGGGTAAAGGGACCATTGGGGAATGATGGTATGCCAAAAGCATTTGGGGGAGTGCAAGAGTGAGGTGCAGAGATCCCTTCTCCTATGGGCAATAAAGGTACGCTTCTTGTGGCGAAGGAGATGACGATAGGCAATTTTGAGGGAGGGGAAGGATGGGAGGTCATGGGTAAAGGCTAGGCGAAGGCGATGGTGAAAGGTTTTGCGGTCGTCATCATACCATTGGTTCATGGGACATGTCCTCGTACTTAGGGGCGTGGAGGTGGAATGGGGGTAAGAAAGCAAGGCTGCCTCGTGGATAGCAATGACAAGAAGGTTGTACATCCTATCAATGGGGAACGTAGTGAATTGGGACAAGGGGGAGAAGCTGACGAAGATGAAAGGAGAAGGTTATGGGGTCACCCTCATCAAGTCTCGAGTAGTATGTGGAGGGGCGGTGGGGGGCTAGGGGGTTGGGGGTAGTTTCGAGGAGAAGGAGAGAGGTCGCATGGTTAGTAAGAGGAATGGTGGAGATGGAAAAGTGGTGAATAAAGGGAAGAAGGTCAGGGGTAGTCATGACTAAATCAACCACACTAGCGCCACCACAATGAGGTCTACAGGTGAACTGGGAATCCAGAAAACAAGATATGCCATTAAGGATCAACAGGTCATGAGACTCCCCCATTTGTAATAGGTTTTGACCATATGTCATCAAGGTCCTTGCCACATCGTCAGACTCCCTTTGAAGACCAACTGAACCCGAGTCCACCTTTAAAGTACAAAGAGCATCAACAATCCTGTCATTGAAGGGAACTTGAGAGTTTTTGTTCGAGCGTTGAAATCACCCAAAAGGATGACCTCACCAACTGCAGAGGCGAGAGATGCCAATAGAAAGGTCAAAGTAGGGGTCCCCATCGAGCCATTCTCAATGGAAAAGGAAGAAGAGACGGGAGAAAAGTAACAAACTGCAATATAAATGTCCCAGATGAGGTGTGGGGTCCACCTAACCTTGACCTACAAAAAATGGGCAAACCTATCCTCGACCGCCTTGAGAGAAATCCTTCCACGAAGAGTGTCCCACGACCAAACAAGCGACCTCGCGAGAACCCCCAACTCCTTTAGAGTTCTAGTATCTTCCCCTGTAAACAAAGAGCTAATAGTACCCCCTAATGTCCAGGGAGAGGACAAACGGGGCTCTCATGAGTTTCCGTTACAAAAAGGAGATCTGAGTGACCCAATGCTTCTTGTAGGAGACCAGGTGAGGACCAGTAAGACTCGTTTCCATTCCAACATGAAATGGAAATGCCCTTGTTACGACGCCTCTCCCAACGGGACCGTCATTTGGACCCGGGAGCCCAACCAGGAGGGAAAGTGTCTCGAATCACTGATCTGAGGTTCCAAATCACCGCCCACCCATTTACCTACCTTCCCGGCTCTTTATGACTATCTCCCGGGAATGTTTGAGTTACGCACACTCGGGCTCTAGTGAGAGCTTCATCAAGGAAGATCTTATCCATGAGTGAGAATAGTCTTCTTTTAGCCCTAAGAGCACGAAGCTTTGTCTTCGCTGATTTAAACTAATCTTACTACAATGGTCACATATGACCCATATCGGTTAGCCATGCCCAAAACCTCTCATCTTGCACCAAAATGGCTCAAAACCCCATCACTAGGATGAGAAAAATCCACTCATACCAAAACAATGCTTATTCAAGCTTCCAAATTCACCACATATGTATAATATAGTATAAAAACATCATACATGGTCGCACATTTACTTTAACCAATCAAATATTTCATTAAATGGGCCCATTGACTCATATCCTTCTCAAAATAGTTGTATCCAACACCTTGTTTCTACCTTTGGGACTCATGACCCCTCACGATGAACTCAACTATGGTATGTGACCACTCTATGGAAACATCAGAACCTGTACATAACTTCCAAGAAAGTTATAAATCATAAAACATCCATATGCTCAAACCACAACTTTACACTTCACCAAAACAAGCTGCCCAAAAACCAGTTTTACAAACTCAGCTAGTAGTTTGCACCCTTTCTGACACTTTCAATACCTCCAAAGTCCATCACTAAAAGAAACATTCATCCCTCTTTTCTCTCCAGGTGATAGGAAGCATTAAATCATTCATTTCATTCCTCAAACAACTCAATATTTCAGCAGGAACAAGATTGTCTTGAAAATGCAGCTACCTTCTTCTTCACAAAATGACCTGAATTACCAACCAAAACACCTCATCATGAGACAAACCATACCTCATTATAAATTTATTTGAGTCCTCTTTCCATAACATATTAGAAATCCTTCCATCTCCAAGTGGAATGCCTTGATAAAGTCGAGTCTCTCGCAAACCGCTTTTTATCCCTACTTGGACTCAAGAAGCGACTATGAGCTCAACATACCCATCACACCAAAACACACTTCCACACTTAAAAAAATAATGGAACACACTTAGACATGATGCCTTAGCACTCAACAACCTTCACCAAGCACGAACTCAGAAACCATCACTTACCTCACGAAGCCACTTTGCATCTTGCTAGAACAAGCATCCTTCAAAATTGACCCTAAAAAAACAGCTCTTAATTTTTTCATACCTTATTCAATCATCAAGTTTGATATACCATTGGAAATCTCTCGAACCAACTTAATAAAAAAACTTGAATGGAGTCCTAACTCCTCATGTAGCTCATGCAATCTCAATTTTACCACAAGCTGCTCCAAACTGCCCCAAAAACCAGTCTTCATAAATAGGGCACACTTTTCACTTTTTAAGCATCACCATGACTTGAAACCTTCATGGACATCAAGAACAACTCTGGGCTGTCATAAATGTCAATTTAGTCATTACCTTCTTTGGAAAAATTCTCCTTAAACTAGAACTCTTCAGAAACAAGCATATTCAGGTGGGGCCCACATACTATCACAAGCACTATCTTACCTTTCTGGAAATATGGAAGATTCCTCTACAACATCTAATCATCACTTTGGCAAATGGAATCAAAACAGGCTCATTATACGTCTTCTTCTGCAAGTTGCTCCTAGCTAGGGTTTCAAACCACTTTACCTTCTGAACTATCATTCAAAAAAATGTGATGATCAAACCACCTCATTTTTTGTGAAACCTTCATAACTGACCTTAGAAGCTATGTCAAAGAGCTTAGGTCCCCATGCAAAGCTTACAATCCACAACGAGCATCAAAAGGTTCTTACTGTTTAAAAACACATCAGTAACTTACATGGTTTTTCCAAAACTTGCATATCTTCAAAACCCTTCTTCGAATGACATGAAATTTGTCACAAAACATCATGACAACATCCTCTAACTATCCATACTCACCATCCATCCCAAATAGCTCTAAAACTCTCCAACCAATCTCATTTACCCATGCTTACTTGTCTTTTTCTCAATGCTAGCTTCCCAAGGACCTTGAAACACCATCAAACCTTTGCAAACTGACCAAAAATCACAACACACCTCGGGTACATTGCCACCATGCTTCGCTATGACTGATTTGGTCTAAATCTCACATCTCCAACTCATTTTACATGCTCCAGGGCTAGAAACAAGCATGGAATGACATGACTCAACATTGACAACTCATGAACTGACCTTGCTGACCTCTTGCAAACCCATTCACACGTGTAACACACCTCTATGACCATGTGTGACCTCATGACAACCTCCAACCAACTCAAGAGAGCTCAAACTATGACTTAGCTCACTAGACCATGCACCAGGACCTCCTAGAACTCACCAAACATGACACTACCAATCAACCTTCATGCTTGACACTGAATAACACCTCATGGAGACACATACAACACCATGACACCCTTTACCATCAATGCGGTTGCCATCAATGGAGTTGACATCAATGACAACACAAACACACAATGACCAACAATCTCCCCCTTTGTCATTGATGGCAACCATCTTCAGAAACATTGATGGCAACCAACATGACACACACCTACATGACCTTATTCCCATGTTTCGATGCTTCTCTCCCCCTTTGAAATCTATGACAAAGGCTACTATGAAAATACATCATGGGAAATGACAACACAACTAGAAACAATGACAACAATGCTCAAAAACAGAGACTCTTATATTCAATTAGCTCCCCCTGGGACTGAAATCTCTCTTTCTCATCTTCTACAACAACATCTAATGATCCTATGGACCTGATATGAAATCTAGCTCCCCTTGAACATATGCTCACCATTTCATCTTCATCTTCACTCAACATCTTTTTCTAGGCCATTCACATGCACAAGAACTCAAGATTTGCCTTCAAGTTTACAAAACCCTCTTTGGGACCATTGTCCCTAAACAACATTCTCAGTGCAAAATAGACAAACTTCTACCAGCCCTAGAAGTCCATATACCTCATGAACCTCCTTCACATTACTCCCCCAGGCTAATACAACCTTATTCTTACTGAAAATGCAAATTTGTAGTTCTTATCTTGCTTAGACTTCCTTGTAGATGACTTGACCTTATTACCTCTGCCCTAAATCACTTCCACAGTCACTTCTACATTCTTTTCATGCTTATTTGATCATATGACTTGCTTCTTGTGACAATATGCCTGCAACCATTATGATTTATATTCTACAAGCCTTGTACTCTGCCCTTTCCATCTTCTTGACATCCTAGCACCCCTTGATTAGGGCTCATGTCAGCTCACCCTGACTTAATTACCTTCTACACAGCTGTAGCTTACTGTTGAGGCACAAGAATATTCTGTATTGCCCTTATATAATGCCATAAACACCCTAGATGCATAATGTTTAGCATGCTGAGACTGCAGCATTACTATTCTACCTTTCGCTGACCTCATTGTCATCCTAAAGACATCATAGCCAACATAAGTCACCATATTTCCTTCTTACACAATCAATGAACTTGATTCAAGAATCACTGTAGCATTACATTTACAGACCACCGAGAACAAGGATTACTCTGCCATCTTGAAAAGAATACTTAAAGAAGGTCTTCTTAAGCTTTTGAGCTCACTACATAGTTAATCATCAACTATTGTTAACACTTCCGACTACAAACACCAACTATTTACTAACCCTGATTCAACTTTCAAGAAAATATGATAGACTGTTGTTGTTGCAAATCAGCAGCACCCCCTGGATGTTGATCAGATTTCTAGTTTGATCATACTAGCATCCAGTGTGATTGCACAACATTGAATCCTCTTCCCAAGTGTGGGACTTGCAAAAATGGAAGAGAAATCTCCAGATTAGAGGCTGGTTCCTCAACTCCTCTGATCAGCTATTTTACTTGCACAATTGCAGAGGTTTGAATCCTAATCCTACTCTAAATTCCAAGGAGACAGAGATAGAAAGTGCAAAAATTGAAACTAAACTAATAGGTGATACACCAAAGGAGTGGTGAACACTTCTTGTTCATGCAAATTGACACAATTTCATAAAATACAACATGAAACATCATACGGGCTGATAAGATGCAATTAGAGGTCTGAAATGAAGCAAAACAATACAAACAAAGGACTGAAAATTGATCACGAGTCTGCCTTTGTCAAATTTCACTGTCAAAATCCTTGCATTTTTAACATCAAAGAGGCGAAACTGTTCTGATCATGAAGAAGGTTTGATACTTGCAAAAATCACTTGTTGAAGGTGAAAGAAGAAGCTTGCTATCAAAAAAATGTTCAACCCTTTGAAAAATGAGCCAAATCTGGCTTTTACAGTGCAAGGGACGAGCCCAGGAGAGAGAAACGCGGGAAAACGTGGAAGGGATTCAACCATTGACCAAAATGCCATCAAAACAGCATGGGCGACCTGACAGACCCATTCCCTGACATTTTTAACCATGCTGGGAGAGAATGCAAGCCATTCTTCATTAAAATTGGTGGTTGAAACGTCATTTCTGTTCATGACCACGTGCCAGAAGCGTTTTTGATTTTCTCTCTCCAAACTCCACCAAAATGCAAAATTGACCCCGGAATCTTGTAGATAATTTCACCAGCTTTCCATTGATATAAAGAACGCGAAAAACCGAGCTCTGGATCGAAAGATATGGCGATTTGAAGTTTTAGGGCAAAACAGGGCCAAATCGGGTCGCTTTGATATTTTTGGCCTGGACACGTGGCGAGTTCTGATTGGCTGCGGGCCTTCTAGGGGAAAATTTCCCACAAAAACTCCGCCGAGCCATAACTTGAAAAATACATGAGTTAGGAGGAAAACTTTACCTTTCTGGAAAGCTAAGAAAGAGCTCTATCCAATGGTGCCATTTCCAGAAGGTTTTGAGTGCCTGAAAAGCAAAATTTTGTGACTGAGGCACAAGAGAGGGAAGAATGAGAGGAGTTAGCCACAAAATGAGTAGGGGGCACATTTTGGATAACAAGACCATACTTAGAAGCTGCACTTTAGGAATGGTAGATCACACCTTTGAGTAGCACATACCACTGTCTCGAGTATAAACAACTTCGAGTCTTCATAAGTCAACCCAGAATGTGCATTTTATACCTTCTCTGTCCTTTAACTGTCAACATTTATGATGAGCACAAAATATTCTGACCTCCCTGGAATATGCATGACACATGAGCAAGCTAAGTCTTCAAACATCAATATTGACCATTATTGCCTCTGTTTCAGTTTCACATCAAGGTCTTTCAAGCTTTCCATATCATGTATTTCTGATGCAAACATAAGCCTATCTTCATTTAGCCTAAAAGGAGCCTCTCCATCGCTGTAGGTCACCATCACAGAACACCAACACTCTTCTTGATGTATTCGCACTTGACATGTCTGAGAGACATCTTCACACCAATCTGTAGATTATCATGGAGCTCAACACAAATTGAGTCCTCAGCTTTTTCTAAGACCAACTGGCATAGTTCCTTCACACTGTAGTCCTTGATTTATGATGATCAAAATTCATTCTACCTCAGATGCTCAGTACTCTGTAACAGATCATGTGACCTCATTTGAAGCTTGTCAAGATACAATGAAATGGCTCAGACACCTTCATTACCTGTAGGATGCATTGTCCTGTTACAGACCTTAAAACAAAACACTGTGCATTGCCATCATACTGCAACCTTTGCATTTACATTCCTTAGCAACCCATTTTGCATCCTGAGCATCTTCAAGTATCTACACATGCCTTCCTGTTAGGATGAATCACTATGAAGCATCAACATAAACTGATACACAGTCACCCAGCTATGAACAACTTGATACTCATGAGCAAAGTTTGACAAGTACTCTGTAATTGTGATATAGATTCTTCCATTTGACATGGAGTCATAAACGCAGTGAGGTAACATCTTCAACCAGTAATAGAGACATTCTAGCCCATGAAGAACAACATGATGAACTTCTCAAACCATCAAGAGCACTAGACATGAAGCATACCATTCTTTCTCTGATCTTGAAGCAACAGACCCAGAATAGATGACATTTAGTCAAGTATTTCCAAAATGACAGTCATGGCATTGAGATTTCAAGTTCATCTTATGATAGAACACTTACTCAGGACACAGCAGACTTAAGAACACTTCACATGAACTTGGACCACACTTTATAATGCATGTACACACTGTGTCAATCAATACAGACCCACTGAGCATTATCATGGTATGATAAACACTTGTAGCATGCACTTTTTATTTGAGAAACATGCCAACTTGCATCTGAGACAGAGACTCCATACATCAAAGAAGTGACCCACCTTTTCAACTATATCGACACCTCTAGAGCAAGAATATCAACTCTTCTTCCTTAGATATACCATGCCCTTCTAACCAAACTGTGACATGCTCTTATAGACCTAATACCTTTCATAGAACCTTGAGACACAAGATCTTTCCTACATAGTACATAGCTAGATCTTCTTCACACAAATATGACTCAGACTACATGATATTTCAAGACTTACAGGACATTATCACTTTCTTTCTTGACTTGACTCAGATTTTTATGACTTAGAGACCTTTTCTTGCATGACACACAGTCCTAATGCAACATTTAGACTCAGAGACACTTTGACAGACCAATATGACTCATACATGGATTGAGATACTTGAGATTGATCATCAATACAACACTTGGACTACTTCAAGATGTATAGGACAGACTTCAAATACTTTTCACCTTTGACTGTCAACACAGAAACCAACATCATGCTACACAGACCTTTGATTAACACATGACCTTTAAGGACTGTCATGGACTTTGACACCCATAACACAGAGCTTGAGCAACATAACATGTCCTTCATATACTGAGACACCTTTCATTGACACCCAGAGATTAAGACATACTGATGAGCGCCACAAAATACCTTAGACTCAGACATTGAGACTCTTTTACATGACAGAGAACATCTCGACACCTTGATAACCAAGCTAACATCTTCACAGAGCTGATGCAATGCTTGTATAGGACTGCCTTCAAAAGATTTGACAAGAATAGGGACATTCACAGTCAGACTTCCTTACATCTTGTTGACTTGATGGGACAAACTTCAACCCATGACACCTTGACTTGAGAACACATCTTTGACAAATATGTAGAATGACACAGACCTATGACCATGCACAACAACTTTGAGCATACTGACGAGGAGAAATTAATCTTGACAAGACTTTGCATCAACTCATTGCTCTTTAACACTAATTTCAGAACCGTGGACTCTTGACATTACTTGACCCTAGACCACTTTTATGACTAGGACCAGATGCTATATGCATGAAGATAAACATACCCATACATAAGCATTGTTCAGAACCTTAAGCACCTTAATAAACCTTGTAGACTGACAACAAGCTCTTGACTGAGATGAGAACCAAGACTTTGACAAGCAACAACTAAGACCACACAAGATTTCACAGAGAATGACAACATGACAAATTGGACCAATAAACTCAGACACCTATCAACAGCAAGGACTCAAAAATGCATGGGAAGAGTCACTTTCCATACCTTATCACTTTGGAGGTGTTCCACACACCTAGCTCCTTCAACTTGTCATGCACTGGAGAATGGATTGCATTTAAACACATATGGTCTTCTTCAACAAGTGCAAACGTGCTTCCTTGACCTGACTTCTTGATGTTACTTGCATGAATAGGCTTCTTATCATCCTTGTTTGGACTTGAAATCTCCTTGGCTGCCTCTTGCTCATTGAATTTGACTGAAACTGATTCTCCTTTGACTGATTTTGGCATCCACACTTCCTTCAATTTGGGAGTCACAACCTTCTTTACTTGCCTTGATGATTCATGAGAACAAAACTTTGCAACATGACCCTTGAGATGACACTTGTAGCAAGTAACCTCATGTTTATCACTTGACTGATCACTCTTGTGATATTTTCCATTTCTCCAAGGGTACACACAACTGAAAAACTTCCTATAATCCCTTGCTCTATGACCATAACCATTGCAAGCATAACAATAACCATGAAATTTTGCATACCTTATTGCATTTGGTTGTCTAATAGGATTAGGTCTTGAATAGACCTTCTTTCCATGAACACCATCATCTTCACTTCCTTTGGAACTAGGACTAGCTTCTTGATCTGCTAGATTAGGCTCTTCATCTCCTTGACCCTTAGGGTTTGTACCTCTTCCTTAAGCTTGTCACATTCTTCTTCCTTGGCCTTAAGAATAGTTTTCATATCTTTGATTTCAGACTTCAATCTGATGTTCTCCATTCTATGGAATGCTAAATATACTTGTAGATCCATCACCATCTCTTTGAGATCATCTTGTCCATGCATACACACATCACAAGGCTTGATTTTCAATCTTTCACATTCTTCTTCTTTTGAACTCAAATCTGAAATAGCCTTCTCCAACTGACTCTTGAGATCTTTTATGGTTTCTTCATCCTTCTTGGCCATGGCTTTCAATTCCAGATTCTCTTTCCTAATTTGCTTGGGCATATTGTGCTTCTAAGATCTCCTCCAAGTTGTTAGACTTGCTTCTCAAGGACTTTCTCTAATACCAATTGTTGGAAGCATGGGGGATTGGGGGAAGAGTGAATTAGTCCTACAATGATTTTTACTTCATAAATTAAACCATACATTCATCAATTATATTGTCAATACATCACTCGTAACCATGTGTGCTTATTAAGATATGCAACATCAATCACAAGAGCATGAAACAAAGTACACAACACAGGAACCCTCATGTAAGTGGGAAACCCTCATGGGGAAGAAAATCCACTGAAACTTTGCTGATATTACACACAACAATGAAATTTAGTGAAGCACCAACTTCATAAGGAACACCAACCCTTAGTTTAGTAGAGCACTAACCCTACTGAGGAATACCAACCCCTAATTTAGTGAAGCACCCACTCCGAACGAGGCTACAACCCCCAAGATGACCAAGCACCAACTAGGCCACCTGATGATGATGATCTTTGAATATTGTTGCTGCCACAACTGATAGAGATCTCTTATTTAGCCCACACAATCTTCTTCAAACCCTCATTCCTCTAGCTCGCTCTATATTCTTCCTCTTTGTCTTGTCTTAGCTCTAAAATTTTGCACACATGCTATCAAACCGTACTCAACATGTAACACATCTGATCAGCCTTAAAAACATGTCTTTGATCCACCTTGAACCCTCATCTAGCTCACATTTTCTCTCTAGGCCAACTAGTGCACAAAAGCACCCAAAACGTCACTTTTATATACTTTCCTTGTTTCAAATTCACCATAGGTCGGTCCTAAACCTTTTGCACAACCAAAACAAATTAATTACACTCAAATGAACTCATTACTACAGTCACATATGACCCATATAGGTCAGACATGCTCAAAATCTCTCATCTTACACCAAAATGCCTCAAAACCCCATCTCTAGGATGAGAAAAATCCACTCATACCAAAACCGTGCTTATTTGATCTTCCAAATTCATCAAACATGAGTAATATAGTATAAAAACATCATATATGGTCGCACATTTACTTAAACCAATCAAATATTTCATTAAATGGGCTAACTGACTCATATCCTTCTCAAAACAGTTGTTTCCAACACCCTGTTTTTACCTTTGGGCCTCAAGACCCCTCAAGATGAACTAAACTATGGTATGTGACCACTCTATGGAAACCTCGGGACTTTTACATCACTTATAAGCAATTTAAAACTCATGAAACATTCATGACTTGCTTCTCAAAGACCTGCTCGATACAATTGTTGGAAGCACGGTGATCGGGAGAAGAGTGAATTAGTCCTACAATGATTTTTACTTCATAAATTAAACCATACATTCATCAATTATATTGTCAATACATCACTCATAACCAAGTGTGCTTATTAAGATATGCAACATCAATCACAAGAGCATGAAACAAAGTACACAACACGGGAACCCTCATGTAAGTGGGAAACCCTCGTGGGAAAGAAAATCCACTTTGAAACTTTGCTGATATTACACACAACAACAAAATTTAGTGAAACACCAACTTCACAAGGAATACCAACCCCTAGTTTAGTAGAGCACTAACCCTACAAGGAATACCAATCCACGATGTAGTGAAGCACCCACTCCAAAAGGAGGCTACAACCCCCAAGATGACCAAACACCAACTAGGCCACACGATGATGATGATCTTTGAATATTGTTGCTGCCACAACTGATAGAGATCTCTTATTCAGCCCACACAATCTTCTTCAAACCATCATTCCTCTAAGTCGCTCTATATTCTTCCTCTTTGACTTGTCTTGGCTCTAAACTCTTGCACACATGCTATCAAACCTTACTCAACATTTAACACATCTGATCAGCCTTAAAATCATGTCTTTGATCCACCTTCAAACCCTCATCTAGGTCACATTTTCTCTCTAGGCTCAACTAGTGCACAAAAGCACCCAAAACATCACTTTTATATGCCTTGTTTCAAATTCACCATAGGTCGGTCCTAAACCTTTTGCACAACCAAAACAACTTAATTACACTCAAATGAACTCATTACAACACAGTCACATATGACCCATATAGGTCAAACATGCTCAAAATCTCTCATCTTGCACCAAAATGCCTCAAAACTCCATCTCTAGGATGAGAAAAATCCACTCATACCAAAACCGTGCTTATTCGATCTTCCAAATTCATCAAACATGAGTAATATAGTTTAAAAACATCATATATGGTCGCACATTTACTTTAACCAATCAAATATTTCATTAAATGGGCTAACTAACTCATATCCTTCTCAAAACAATTGTTTCCAGCACCCTGTTTTTACCTTTGGGCCTCAAGACCATAGTTACTGAGGTTCGGAAATCTGATTAAATTCGGAAGGGTAAAAAAATCCGAAAATTCGGAGTTCTCGAAAAAATTCGAAAAAATACGGAAAAATCCGATTCGGAATATATATACTTATATTATTATAAATTTATATTATTGTATACTTATATCGGTATATATAGACAAATCATACAAAAAGCATCCATCTACCATAATCATCATCATCATAATGATTCTTTCAAAAGATTGCAAGAAGTTGCTTGGTCCAAAAAGGTGCAAAAATAGATTTTATCAAAATAAGAAAAATATTGCCATCAATGCGTAGAGCTCGAGAAAATATACACTTTTAGAAAAGACGACACACAAAGCGGAGCCACAGAATGAAAGTTATGGCACATGCAAGCCACTGCTACATCTTCAGGACCCTTTCCAAAAATGGCAAAAAAATTTCTGTCCTTCCGAAAAAAATCCAATTTTTTTTTTTTTTTGCCAAAAACGGAAAAAAAAAAAAAATTCTGCAAAAAAATTGGCGAACCGAACAAAGCATTTATTCGGTTGCTTCAAAAAAATCTGATTCGAACTGGATTTCATACAAATCCGGCCGAACCTAGTAACTATGCTCAAGACCCCTCAAGATGAACTCAACTATGGTATGTGACCACTCTATGGAAACCTCGGGACTTTTACATCACTTATAAGAAATTTATAACTCGTGAAACATCCATATGCTCAAACAACAACTTTACACTTCACTAAAACAAGCTGCCCAAAACCCGGTTTTGCAAACTCAAACTAATTTGCACCTTTTCTCGACACTTTCATGACCTCCAAAGGACTTTCAGAACAAAATTCATCCTTCTTCACTCTCCAAGTGATATAAAACATTAACTCATTCATTTCATGCCTCAAACAACTCAAACTTTCAACAAGAACAAAACTGCCTGAAAAAACAACTACCTTCTTCTTCACAAATTGACCTGAATGACCAACCAAAACACCTCATCATGAGACAAGAGATACCTTATAGGAAATCTATCTCGAATCCTCTCATAGCGCCCGATTTTTGTAAGTTATCATGGTAATTACTTTCTTGATGTTAGAATCTTGCTGAAATGAAGGCAAACATGTTAAGATATATATTTTGATCTTAAGGGAATGTGTTGCTAATTTGGATTCTTGCATCTGTAATTTATTTGCATGGGACAGCAGTTATTGTTACTTGTGTGTTTTTGATGTGACGACAAATTGTCGTATGCTTTGAACTCTATTGATTGATAAAGCACACCTTGAATCAATTCCATTGATCCAAAGTATTTGTGGCCTTCTTGTGATCGCTTTGATGATTTACTCTTGAACCAAAGGCGAAGGTTGATATAAATGTGCAAGCACTGATTTCAGGTATGAACAGCTGGCACGTAGATGCCAACGACGAAGGTTCGATTCACGAACCATGCACTGTCGTAACGTGAGATCCCGTAAGGCGATAAATGCCTGGATGCGGGTGGCTCAGGCATGTTAATGTGGGACGAAATGCCCTGCACAGTGTTGAAATTTGATGACAGTCGGAAAGACTGGATTGGAGGTTGATTAGTGTTAGGTGTTAGAGGGAATTAGATCCTAATCTAATCCTAAGTTCTACCTTACATCCTAAACTACTATCCTAAGTGGATTTTTAAATTGTATAAAAGGTGAAAATAGACCTAAGTTCTATTAACCTAAAGACTAGGCTATGACCTAGGTCGAACACTATTATGAATCCTAAACTAATCCTAACCTAGAAGGGGACGCACAGACCCATGGGAAAGGATAAGGATGAAGGGGAATTAAATGGAAATTAATGTGAGTCCTTGCGTGGACAGCGCCAGTTTGGCGGGAACAGGGAAAAAGGTGGAGGTATCTAGTTGGTCATGGAACTAAACTTGGTTTGCATGCAAAATTTGAATTTGGTGGTTCACCAACCCAAGTCGGCGGTGGCATGAGGAAATAGGGAAAAGGCAGAGCCTTTAATGCATTTAATTCTTTTTGGTCTTCGTGACCAATCCGCCTTGGAAAGAGTTTGGAGGAAATTTTTGTTGGTCATTTGTGTTTGCTCGGGTTTTTGAGAAGTTGCTCTGCATTTGGTTTTGATTGGTTCAGTCGAACCAGTTGTGTTTGGTTTGTCTCTATTCTTTGGAAATTGAAGGTCAACATTTTTGAGCCTGAAGAGGAAGGGATTGTTTGGGAGGAGCTCGTTGTTGTCGCCATGGAAGGAAACACCTTCTGTAAACGCGGTTTTCTTCAAGTTTCGAGGAAGAATTTGCAGGCATGTTAAGCCCTTCTCTTTAAAACACTTGCTTTACTTAAGCGTCTCATTAAAACAACCCTGCTCTTGGGTTTTGGGTTTATTCGATTTTGCTGTCATTGTTTGAAATGATATGGGTAGAATCGTTTTCTTGTTATTGTGATTCGAACTGTCCTTGCATTTTTAATTGAGTGGAAACACCTCCATGCTGTGTTGGTTTGTTTGACAGTAATGGGGAATTCGTCATGTGTGTTATGAAACTGTACATGTTGTATGAGTTTGTTTTCATTATTGAAACAATCGTTCTTTTGCTAATATGAACTGGAATGATGGAAAGTATTAGCTGTGTGAGTTGTTGAAGTTGTTTCTTTACTGAAATCTTTAAAAAGGAAATAAGACCCTTTTCCTTCTGCTGTTTTGGGTTTAGAAGGTAATAGCATTTTTGGATTTTAAAGGAACTGGCATTTGAGTTTTATTTGAGCATTACGAGCTCGGTTAGAAGGAAATGATAGTAATATAATTATTGTTGTGCTTCTTCCTTTGTATAAATGGACGAATACGACTTGGGTATTCGTTGGAGTTGGAAAAAGAAATTGTTTTTCTTCTGAACTTATAAATGATTACATTCTTTCCTTGCTGTGATGGAAAGTTGATTTTATAGTGTTCTATGGATGCGGTTGATCTTCTAACTCAAACTGTTTTTGTGAATACGACTTGGCTTGGGATTTCTGTGCAAGTAAATGGAAAAACATGGAAATTTGGTTTGTTGTTTGAGTCTGTCCTGAATGTACCAAGCTTATGTATCTAATACCCTTATGCGGGTTTGCCTTGATAGAGGTATTGATATATGAATATTGCATTTTGAGTTCTGTACCTCATTAGGAAAAAGGAAAATGTTGTTTTGGATTTAATGATTGATCGAGGTAGAACTCGAACTGGGCATTCATTGCTTATGGTATATTGAATGGAAACTGTACAGGTTATGTGAGTTGCTTTTCAATGTTGAACGATTGTTCTGTTATCTTTATAAGTTGAGCTGTCATGCTAAGATAAACACGATTTGGGTGTTTTTATTTCATTTTGAACAAAATGATTGTTTCTTAATGAAATTATAGGGAAACGAATTCTTCTTCTTCTGCTGTTTTTGATTTGATAGAAACAGTAATTGGGTTTAATGAACTTTATAAGTTCAGCTTGATAGAGATGACAGTGGCATTTAGATGGTTTCCTGAGTGCTGTGTTTTTCTGTACAAACGGAATATTTAAATGTTTCTTGCGAGTCTCCGATTTTGCATAGTCATTTTAAAGAAATGAAATCGACCTGAGTAATTCTTGTTGAGTTGAAGAAAATGGTTGTTTTCTTATTGAATAGTTAAAGGAATGAATTCTTCTCTTTTTGTTGTTTGAATTCTGGAAATAGCAATTATAGAGCTTTACTGTGCATAATGAATTGGACTTGCTGTAGGTAACAGACAAGGTGCAAATGAATATTTATGAACTGTATGCATTCATGGATATAGAAGGTCATGCGAATAATTGATTACGTGATTGTATAACTGTTATTTGGTTAAAAATACAGTGAAAGAAGTATGGAGTCTTCTAGTACAATAAGTACATAGTATGCATCTTTATACTGCTTGTTCTATGATAATACGATGTTTTACTAACCTGTTTATGGCATTCGTATGAGCCTGAATTAAATGAAGTATTGATAAGGACGATAAGTTCTTCCTTGTTTTCATTTAAAGCTGATTATGAATGAAATTATTCTTGCTGCTGGAAAGTGAATTCCGAATGGATTTTGTAAGTTTCACTCTGAACTGTTATCTTGATTTGTGTCTCGTTTGGATTCAATTTTTAGGACAGTCATGAGGAAAGAAATAGGAATGTGAATGGAAAACTTGGAAAAATGATCTTTTCTTCTCTCATACAGTTGGAAATCTGTAATCGTTTAGGAACGAATTTTGTATTGCTTGGGTATGAGCAACTATATTTATTGTTGTTTGCTTTCTCGTCTGTACTTGATTGCTTGGAATCAAATGAGATGCATGAACTGAAAGGAAAGTAATTGGTTTACATTTCAGTTAGTTTTACCCTTTGCATTTATTACTAATGAAAGGAATGGAAAGGATAACAGTTATGTTATAACAGCAGTATGCTACTTGTATTCCTAAACTTTACAAATGTTGTAATCTGGAACTTTGAAGGAAATTGCTTCTTGTATGGTTATGTGGGAAATAGGACAGCAATTCTTTGGCTGATTGGGATGGTATTTAGATGGTTCAGTTGTTATGTTGTCCATTCTTTTGATGCTTAATTCTTGATTGATGTTCATACTGTCGTTTCGTAAAAGCAGGGTTCTTTTATTGAGACAGTTAATTAGAAGCACCTCATTTTAATGACAAGTGCTTAATATGCTCAGTTCAATGAACTGACTCGTGCAAGTAATTTTGCAGATGGAACTTGATTAAAACGAAGACGTGGCTGTTATCTGATGCTTCTTTTAATTGTCTGAAGATGAATTGTATTTGTTAGTTATTATTCCTCTACGAGGAATTGTGAAAAGAAGAAAGTACATTCTTCTATCTATGAGTTGTAATGATGTTTTATATAAACAAAGTCCAGTCAGTTGGATTGGCAGATGTATGGATTATGAAATGGATTGATGAATACAAATACAAGTGTGATATTTTAATTACTATATCAGTTTGATATTGTTGATTAAATTGGAAATATAATGTTATTTCTTGATTGGGAATTATTTAATTGTCCTTGGATGGATTTAAAAGGAACTGATATCTATTCTTACCTAAATGCAACTTTTAAGTTGAAATGTGCAATTAGTTCATACTTTGGGTTAAGATGAATTTTTAATTGACATTAAAGGGATTAGGAAGAATATGATTCCACAACTGATAGGTATTCAGGATTAGCTTGGAAGCTAAGGAATATCAATTAACTTAGGAGTAGCCGAACTTCGTTTTCGAACTCCATTAATAGCCTCGTATGTTAAATTCAGAAAGAAAGGATATGGGATAAATATATCCAGGGCTAATGGACCTTAACTATGTAAGGTTAAGGAGAATAAATGAATACATTTATTGGGAATTAGACCTCGTTTAAATGACGTCTAATAAGCTGGAATTCTGAATTTAGTTACAGTTGTGAAAAACTTGGTTAAGTTTAATAGGTTAAACTTATCACATCCGTCGGTAACGGGCTGCTTAATCCAATGATTAAGAAGAGAACCAAGTAGAGAAAATGCAACCCTTCGGTACGAAGGAGAAGATGCATAGCAAGCTAGAAGACAGATTTAGTCTCTCTTAGCTATATACAATTGTAACGGGAACGAGGATAAAGGATCAGCATGGTTGCTGAAAGTTGATCTTAAATATTAAGATCATATCCAAATCACTTGAGCAGGATGTGTACTCTCGATGGGAGGATTCCGTAGGACATTGACATCGCCATTTCTGACACGGTGTCTTCATGAAGACGGGGTCTTCATGATGACACAATGTTATAGCTGACATATTACAATGCCCTCCCGAATTAAATCATCAAGAATACATAGGCTGAATGTTAAGTTCTTAATTGGGGATAGGAGTATGATCACGTATACGGAGTGACTCCGGAGGACTAAAGATAACTAGACACATGGAGTCGTGGGGAACGACACCGTATGTCTGCGTATCTTTAGTCACCATGAGTGCCTTCCTATATTTGTTCATATTGCTAGTGGAAATTGGAAGTTTGAATCGACCTTAAATTGAAAATTTGGTAGGAACCGGGAAAGACCATTCTAGATAACTTGGTGAAGTGAGGTGAAGGACGTATTCCATTGGTGTGTATCACATCCAGGAATATGATCATGCAAAGCATGTGAAAATCTTTGGCCAAAGTATCGCAAGTGCTGTTGCGTTGTCCTAATCACTTAATTTAAGATGCAGGATGTCCAGATGAATATCGATGAATCGATATTCAGATAGGCTTCTTAAATGGATCACTTCGATAACCGGAAACGGTTAAGAAAACTTGTATATATAATATACTATGCATGAATGAACATGAAGGATCGGTAGTTGCCGAGTCATGAAATGAGAGATCGTTGAAACTCCGAGCCATGAAAATGGGAGATCGGTAGTTCTTCGAGTCATTTACAGCAGCATATAGAATCTGTTATAAGATTGAATGGCACTGAATGTGTGTTCCATATTGCAAATATGTGAACAGAGAACATTAGTTTTAAAAGGAAATTGTGTGTTCCAAACTGTATTGTTTGGGCAGAGAACAATTATTAAAACTTGAACGTGTGTTTGAATTATATAATTCATAACAGAGAACGTTATATAAAAAAAAAAATTTCCCTTGTTCTAGTATCTTAAAATGGGGATGTTACACCTCTTTCTATAAAATATTAGAACTCTTTCCAAATCCAAGTGTAAATCCTTCAATCAAGACAATCTCGCAACCGCTTTTTATCCCTACTTGGACTCAAGAACTGACAATGAGCTCAACATACTCCGTCACACCAAAACACACTTCCACACTCAACCAAAGCATGGAACACACTTAGACATGATTCCTAAGCACTCAACAACCTTCACCAATCATGAACAACTTAGAAACCATCACTTGCCTCATGAAGCCACTTTGCACCTTGATAGAACAAGCATCCTTCAAACTTGACCATCAAAAAATAGATCATAATTTTTTTATACCTTATGCAGTCATCAAGTTTGATATACCATTGGAAATCTCTCTGAACCATCTTCACAACAAAACTTGAATGGATTCATAAGTCCTCTTGTAGCTCCCGCAATGTCAATTTTACCACAAGCTGCTCCAAATGGCCCCAAAAACTAGTCTTCATAAATAGGGCACACTTTTCACTTTTTAAGCATCACCATGACTGTAACCTTCATGAACATCAAGAAAAACTCCTGGGTTGTCATAAATACCAATTTAGTCATACCTTCTTTAGAAAACTTCTCCTTAAACTAGAACTCTTCGAAACAAACATTTTTAGGTGGGTCCCACATATTGTCACAAGCACTATCTTACCTTTTTGGAAATTTGGAAGAGTCCTCTACAACATCCAATCATCACTTTGGCAAAAGCATCAAAACATGCTTATTATACCTCTTCTTCTGCAAGCTACTCCTAGCTAGGGTTTAGTTAGGGTTTCAAACCACTTTACCTTCTTAACGATCGTTCATAAAAACGTGACGATCAAACCACCTCATTATTTTTGTGAAACCTTCATAACTAACCTAAGAAGTTATGCCAAAGAGCTCTAGGTCCCCATGCAAAGCATACAATCCACAACGAGTATCAGAAGGTTCACTTTTGCTTTAAAAACACAAAGTCTGACTTTACGGTTTTTCCAAAACTTGCATATCTTCAAAAATATTCTTTAGAATGACCTGAAATTTGTCATGAAGCATCATGAAAACATACTCTAATTTTCCATACTCACCATCCATCCCAAATAGCTCTGAAACTCTCCATCCAATCTCATTTACCCATGCTTACTTGCTTGTTTCTCACTGGTAGCTTCCTAAGGACCCTGAAACACCATGAAACCTTTGCAAACTGACCTGAAACTCACAATACACCTTAGGTACGCTACCACCATGCTGCAACCATGCTTCACCATGAGTGATTTGGTCCAAATCTCACATCTCCAACTCATTCTGCATTATCTAGGGCTAGAAACAAGCATGGAATGACTTGACTCAACATTGAAAACTCATGAACTGACCTTGCTGACCTCTTGAAGACCCATAGACACTTGTAACACACCTCTATGACCATGTGTGACCTCATGACAACCTCCAACCAACTCAAGAGAGCTCAAACTATGACTGAGCTCACTAGACCATGCACCAGGACCTCCTAGAACTCACCAAACATGACACTACCAATCAACCTTCATGCTTAACACTTGAATAACACCTCATGGAGACACATACAACAACATGACACACTTTTCCATCAATGGAGTGACATCAATGACAACACAAACACGCAATGACCAACAAAAAATTCATCATTCTTTGATATTCAGATTTGGCATAATTTATAAGGCTGGTTTCTATCATATTTTGCCATTGTTGGGGTTTGGAGACTCCATTTTTGGTCATTTCTCTTGGTTGTACTTCTGTTGTTTATAATTAAATTTTCAGCTGAGTATTTCATTGGATTTTATGGTGAAAAGTGTCCCAAAATATTCTTAAAGTGTTTATCTATGTTGTGGATGATTTCTATGGTGATATTTGGTTGAATTTTCACTCTTTGCAAGCTATTGTTCACTGCTGTTCCAAATTTCAGTCTGCTGTTATAAAAATCAGAATTTACTTCACTTGGGGTTTGTGCTATTTCCTTGTTTTTCAGTTTCAGCCCTAGAAAGGGACATTATATTGGTATCAAAGTTTCGTTCTTCCCATGATGAGTGTTTCATGAAAGAACACAACAAGGGTTTCATTTGCTATCAAAGGAGAGAAAAGAAATCAGACCAGCCAAGAAAAGAAGATAGTATGGCTCGCCAAGATTCATAGGAAGCCAAAATCGACAAGCTCATTGAAGGGAAAGTGAGATTCGTGGATACTATTGGTGTACCCAAAATTTCACTTGGAAATCTTGGGATACCCCTTTAAAATTTTGGTCTTTTTGACTTGTGTTGATTTGCTCAAGATTCCTTCAGGAGATTGCAAGAGGTTGCTTGGTCCAAAAAGGTGCAATAATGGATTGTATGAAAATAAGAAAAATATTGCCACCACTGCGTAGAGCTCAAGAAAATATGCACTTTTAGAAAAACGACACCTAAAATGGAGCCACGGAGTGAAAGTTATGGCACTTGCAAGTTTTTGCTG
This sequence comes from Taxus wallichiana var. yunnanensis, assembly GCA_018340775.1. Lineage (NCBI taxonomy): Eukaryota > Viridiplantae > Streptophyta > Pinopsida > Cupressales > Taxaceae > Taxus > Taxus wallichiana. The sequence goes on along the minus strand of CM031242.1, from coordinate 178,021,969 downwards.
CTACATCTTCCCGGACCCTTTCCAAAAATGGAAAATTTTATTCTATTCTTGTGTTTTCTTCACCGAAAATCCAAAAATGGAAAAAATGCTTCTTAGACCAAAACGTAAAAGTGCAAATCATGGAAATAAGAGCTGCCTTGCAGGTCCAAATTTAACGCTGCCGTGACTTGTGATTTTTCACGCAAAAGTTTAAGTGAAAGAGCCCATGCAAGTCACACTTTTTAAAGTTGCCTTCCAGGTTGAAATTTAACACCAAGTTTAAGTGAAAAGCGTGGAAATTAGAGCTTCTGACAGGTTGAATTTTAATGCTGCCCTGCCTTCATGTTTTTCACACAAATGCTAGCTAATTCACTTATGCAAGTCACACTTTTTGGAGCTGCCTTGCAGGTTGGAATTTAACACAATGACTTAAGTGAAAAGTGTGAAAATAGGAGCTGCCTGACAAGTTGGAATTTAACACAATGACTTAAGTGAAAAGTGTGAAAATAGGAGCTGCCTAGCAGGTTGAGATTTAACACAATGACTTAAGTGAAAAGTGTGAAACTTGGAGCTGCTTGGTAGGTTGAAATTTAACACTGCCTTGCCCTCATGTTTTTCACACAAAAGTTAGCTAATTCACTTATGCAAGTCACACTTTTTGGAGCTTCCTGGTAGGTTGAGTTTTAACATCATGACTTAAGTGAAAAGTGTGAAACTTGGAGCTGCCTGGCAGGTTGAAATTTAACATTGCCTTTCCCTCATGTTTTTCACACAAATTCTAGCCAAAAAGTGCGACCCACTTTGGCATAATTACATGCTTAAAAGGTGATTTCTTTTTATTATTTTTAGCAAGTGTTGGCGCCAAAGATAGGGAGGAAGTCATTGCATGCAAAATCCCTTTTAGAAGCTTGTGCATGTGCTCCCAATCTTCCAGTTGAAGCCTTCATTGAATTTACTTATATTTTCCTTCACCGAGTGCTTTCCAGAAGTCAAAATTTCTCATATGCAATTAAAAATAAAAGATGATGAGTTTTGTTTGAATTGTTTACGGAAAGCATTTTACTGGTACATGTATTGGAGAAGAACTACAAAATCTTCAAGGATAAAAGGTGAAGATGGGTCGAGGCAACACCCGCAAGCAAATCACAGTCAATTGCTTCTAGATCCAATTTGGTGAGAATCAAAGGCAAAGAGTCAACCGCATGTAGGAGAAAAAGCATCTTAGATTCAAGGCAGAGATATCATTCAAATCATTCATGAGGTGGAAGTGCAATACAGAGTTGGATCAACATGCAGAGTATGGAAGAAGAACAAGACTGAGAGTGTTGCAGCTTTCTTCTAATTTCTTCTCCTCTTTCTTCTTCTTTCTCTTATTTTCTCCAAAAAGTAATTGAGTAATCAATTGAATTGTAAGACTTAAGTGATTGGTGTAAAATCCATTACTTCAAGTTATTGGAAGAAGTCAATTACTTGGAAATAGGTGGCAAACATGCAAAATAGAAGGTTCTATTTTCAGTTGTAAATCATGCATGTCATGCAAAGAGGGATTCTAGGAGAAGGATTGCCAACTGTCTCCTTTTCTATAGCTTCCGCATGCGAGAATTAATTAAAAACTTCCTATTTGTAATTTCCCTCTATGCACTATAAATAGAGGAAGAGCCTACGGGTTAAAGGATCACAACTGGTTTTATCAGAACTTGTTTTAGCAAGAGCTTTTGTAATTAGAGCATTCTTGAGTTTTCAGACTTTGTGTTGGAACCCTTGGTGTGATTGTTGCGAAGGCTTGGGATTGAATAAAAGGAGGATTTCTAGAGATTTTTGTGTCTACGGTGCTTTGTTGATCACTTCTATTCAAGTTGTAGATAAACTTTTTGTTATCTTAGATCTAGCTTTGAAGTCATTTCTTTCGCGTTCGCTCAATGTTATGATTTATATGTTTATTTAATTTTTGTGGATTAGACCAACTCTATTAATTATTGGTTGATTCATTAAGTAACTTCCTTTTCTCTTTCCTTACCTATGTTTCTTCCTATTTTTGCAAATATTCCAAAATAGTTGCTTGCTGCAAAATTGTCCAACTATGGTTCACGAGCTGTGGTAATTAAAGTAAAACCCCAAAAATAGTTATTAGGATTCACCCTACTAAATTGATAAACATCTTACACAGAGCCTCACCGGTAAATGAGGGAGATTTATCTCATGACTGCCTAGGTTTTTAGCTATGCATAAAATCTAGCCAACTATGAACTTCTGCTTAGCCCTAACCCTCTAGAGATATCATGAACCTAGGGTTCATAATGGAGAAGGCATCTCATTCGGAGCAAATACTTCATGGCAGCCCCTTGGATCAGCTCACAGATCAGCCACTAGGTCTTCTTTCCTACCAAGGGTAGAACCCCGTTGGAGGCGGGAATAAGGCCCACTATGAGGCAAAGCATTGCAACAAGCTATGAGGAATACATGGCATTTCCAAAGGAGATAAGGGAGGCAATTTCAATTATCGAGTTCATTGGGGTGATCAAAGGAAGGTCAAAGCTAGAGCCAAGACAAAATGCACCACCAAAAGAGGTCCAAAATGTGTTGGGCAAGATGACTTTCTCTATTTTTGATGGTTCGAATAAAGGGACAGCGAGGGCATGGATTCAAAAGTTGGATACATACTTGTCTTTGAGGCCTATGATGGAGGATGATGCCATAAAATTTGCAACCCTTCACCTAGAGGGGATTGCTCATGAGTGGTGGTTCCATGGATTGGTGACACAAGGGCACAATGAGATCCATTCATATGATGAGTTTTGTAGAAGACTCATTGGGAGATTTGATAGAGTTGATCTGGAAGTTCACTTTCGGGAGCTTGCACAACTAAGACAACAAGGCATGGTAGAGGAATATGTGGCTGAGTTTCAGAGGCTTTCCATCATGATTACAGATGTCATGGAAAGGAGACTTGTTCTTTTCATTGAGGGTTTGACCAAACCACTCAAGGGTTTGGTTAGAGCCTTTGATCCTTTGTCTCTTCAAGAGGCAATTAAGAAGTCTTTGGACCTTGAAGGTGCTGCCCCAAAAACAACAGCGATCAGCGGACATTCCAAGGTTAATGCGAGTGGAGGACAGCCCAAGGGACCCTTGGGACAACCTAGAAACCCTCCCTTGGACCAGCCAAGGAAGCCCTTCCAACGGATGCCCATTGTGCATGTAATGTCCTCTTTTCCAACTTGAGAGCCTGATTTTGGACTTCTTGCCATTCCCTTTCCATGGCAATGAAGTGGAATGAGCTGGGGAAGGAATTGAACTCTCATTGCATCTTTCTTTTCTATTTATAATGTTTTTTTATTGTTTTCTTCTTTTTAGTAGGTTGGTTGGCTTGGTGATGTTTAAAAGCCAAATAAAAGATTAAATTAAGCCTAAAGGAGGTCGGTCATGCATGTTTGGACTTTGGCGCCAAGGTTGGGGTATTTAAGGAGTGTTATGGCTTCATTTGTGGACATCTACTTTTGACAAATTTATTCTAAAGTGATCTTTGGGCTGATTGCTCTTAGTTCTCTCCACTTTTGGGTGAAAATCCAATTGTGTGGTTCATTTCAAGGACATAAACCCTTCTTGTGGCTGGTTAGTGGATGAAAACCCATCATTCTTGGTTGAAGTGAAGTCATAATTGTAGATTTGGGCATTGAAAAGGAAAGGAAGTCATCTACAATCATTTGCATGCATTGATAAGCCTCTCCTAGTTGGAGCGACTTGTGTTAGGGTGTCATTTGGTGCCTTCTAGGGCACATAACTTCTATTTTCTTTCATATTCAGATTTGATATCATTTATAAGGCTGGAAATATCTATCTTTTGTGGAGTTTGGGGTTTGGAAACCCTTATTTCATAATTTTCTTTGAGCTGTACTTCTGCTGTTAATAAATAATTTTCAGCTGAGCATTAGCTTGATTTTTGTGTTGGAAATAGTTCTAAAATATTCCAAAAGGGTTTATAAAAATTGTGGATGCATTGTTGGATGATTTTTGGGTGAAATCTTGTGTTTTTCAGATTGTTGTTATAAAAATCTGATCGATGTTCCGTACTGGTTTAAATTTCAGTTTTCTGATCCGAAAATCAAATCTAAATAAGATTGGGGTTTGTTCTATTTCCTTGTTTTTCACTTTCAGTCCGAAAAGTGACATTACAAAGTGCACAAGGAGCTGCCCAAAACCAGCAATGTAGGTGAGTCAAGAAATGAGCTAAGGAAGAGGAATTTGTGCTTCTCTTGCAAGGATCCATGGTCTCTCGGTCACTGTTGTTTAGGTAAGGGTAAAGTGCATTACATTGAGGTAGTTTTAGATTGCAAAGATGATGCAAATTTTGTGGATGAGGCCAAACACCATCAAACCCTAGTCGCTCCAACTAGGAATCGCTCTAAAGTGCATGCAAATATTTGTAGATGATGCCTTTGATCCTCCAACACTCAAATTTTTCCTTTCCATGCTTTTGGTGGTCACAACTTGAGGAATTCCACCCTTCATACCATGTAGCACAACCTCTGTCTTCCACCTTAAATTTCAGCTCCATACTTTGATAATTTTGAGTAAATTCACCCAAAGAATGAAGCCATTGAACACCCAACACCATATCAGTTTCACCAATGCTAATGACATAAAAATCATCCATTACCTTGTGTCCTCCCAAAGAGAGCATGAGTTGGGGTATTCTCCTTGTGCATGGAAGTGTGAAGCCATCCACTACCGTGACATTGAATCCCTTGAAGATTTCAGCCTTCAACTTCAATCTCTTCACCAAACTTTCATCAATAAAATTATGTGTGGCTCCACTATCAATCAATACCGTGACCCTTTGTCTTTGTAGGTCACCTTTCACTCGGAATGGATGATCCCAAAACTAGTTTTTGCACAGCCAACATAAAACCCTAATTTTTCCCTAAAAATTAGGTCGCCCAACACATTTAGGGCATCTAATTAACTCCAAAAATTATAGAATCACTTTCTCCTTATTTTTCCTAATTTCTACAATCAAATCCACTATTAAACTGACCCCCAAACAACAGATCTGAAATAAATATTAATTTATAACAACCAGAAAGCTTGCAGACAGATGAAATCTTCTAAAATTCATCTCACTCAAAACTCAATATTTCTTCACCAAATAAATTGCAGATTGTTCTATAAATTAAGGGCTTTCTAAAGAGCTATCAATCTGAATTTTGAAGCATCTGTAACCCTTCCAAAATAGCCCCCAAAATCTTAAACCCAGTCGCTAGGGTTAGCATAAGACATGTAAATTATTTCCAGCTCTTAGAACTCTTCAAAAACATCCTAAAATGGCTGTCCACACTTAGAAAAATAAGCCAACTCAGATCAGATTACAAATATAGCTTGTTCACCCTTAAAACATGCCAAAAGATGCTCAAATCAAGTTCCAATGTTAGCAAGTATGAATCATGCATAAAAGATACTTCAACACAATAGAATACCATAAATAGAACAAGAGTCTTCAATATTTTCAATAATGGCTTCCAATGAAGCTCACAATGAAAGAGAGAGAACTAGGGCATACATCCCATTACTCCAGGCATGGAGTGAAAATCAAAAGATTCATCATCATCCCCCTTACAATGATCCCAAGCTCTCCTTTTATAAACAAGGAGGCACAAAATTCAAAATCCCTAGGAAATGGAAATCATTAAATAAAAATAGTTTATCCTCCCTAGGTGTGGCGTCCCCTTTCTAAGGGTGATTTTAATATTAAATGCCACCTAAAATTTATTTAATTAATTCCCTTTTTAATTTTGCATTGTGGGAATTAAATTAAATAAATTACATAATTAAATAATTATTGCTTTATAATGTCAAATGATAAAAATCACTCTCAGGCAATAATATTTAATTATTTAATATAATTTCCCCTTGCAACATCCCAAAGCCCATGGATAAAGATAGGCTAAGGGTCTTCAAAAATGGGGACATTACAACCTCCTCTAGTGAAACCCATAAAACAGAGCATGCGAGAACCGAATGCAGTGGTATGCTTCTCAAAGAACCACGCATATAAGCGAAGTAGGATACATAACATGTGTTACTGCAATAGGAACAGATGTGGAAGAGCATGCAGAACAAGCCTCATAGGCTTAGGAGTATCAGGAGTAGGAGTAGGCTCAGAAACTGACCGATCAAGGTCAATGGGTACAGGAGCAACAACTACAAGTGAACTAGGAGCATGAATATGATTGTCCACAATATGAGGATGATGTTGTAAGCGATAAAGTGTCTGTTGTAGGGAGTGTATTAGTGTATCCTTCTCATAAATGAGGTTATGAAGAAGAGAGTTTTGTTTTTTAAGTGATCTATTTTGTTCCACAAATTTGACCATATCCTCTTAAGTCCACACACTTCGGAGAAAAGCATATCATTCTCATAATCCATGATAGATATAAGAATACAACACCCAAAAGTTTAAGACATCGAGCTCAACCAAAATGCAAGGCCCACAAGTGATTACAACACCCTCCCAAATTTGACACTTTATAATTGAGTGCATGTAAATATTTCCATGAGTAAAAGTACCTTTTACATTTAAAATATATGTATAAAAATGCCACCAATGCGTAGATCTCGAAAAAATACACAATTTCAAAAAAAAAGATCACCTTAATCTGAGCTACGGATCAAAAGTTATGAGCTCTAGCAGGTTTTGCTATTCAAAATAATATTTTATGCTGATTTTTTTAAAGGTACACGTGACACCCAAATTTTCAAAGGGTAAAAGAGTGCATCCACATGATACAAGGTTGCGACCAAAGGATAAAAGTATGCGCCCAAAACCTAATTGTGCAGAGGGTAAATCATTGCATCAGGAGAGTACACGTTTATATCCAATGGATAAAAGAATGCACCAAGAGGGTGCAGCTCACTGCGTCCCAAGTGGATAAAAGATCGTATCAAAACAGAAATACCCAGAGGGTAAAAGCATGCATCGAGAAGGTACACACCTATATCCAATGGATAAAAGAATGCAACCAGAGAGTACTGATCTGCATCCAGTGGATAAAAAACTGCATCCAAAACAGAAATATCCAAAGGTTAAAAGAATGCATCCGGAAGGTACACGCCTATATACAATGGATAAAAGATGCACCGAAAGGGTGCAGATTTTGCGTCCAAAGTGAATAAAAGACTACATCCAAAATAGAAATATCCAGAGGGTAAAAGAATGCATTCAAAAGGTACACGTTTATAACCAATCGATAAAAGAATGCACCCAAAAGATCACCCAATCCGAAAAAATTTCGTACTTTTAAAATAATGGGTCATTTGTTGTTTTTATTGCCTCGAAAGTTCTCAGATTGCATCAAGATAATCCCAAAGAGCCATATTAGCCTTTTTCGCCAAATACCCAGATGCCCAAAATTGTTTTATTCTGTCGTCGGGATTTGTCTGCGGGAAATTTGTATTTAATTATTTTGAGCCCCGTATGAGGCTATTTGCGCTCTGTTTTAACTCCCTTATAAGCGGATATGTTATTATTCCTATGTACTGAAGGATTTTAACTTATTTTAAGTTTTGGGCTTTATTTGTAACTTTTGGCAATTTTTCGTGTTTTTGTGGTGTCCCGTTCTGTTTTCTGTAAAATTTCTCTGGAACAACTCCTTCGCCGGGTAAGCCCGATTTTTGGCCTGGAGCAGCTGGAAAACATACACGCACATTTTGCCCGGAGGAAGTCGTCATCGGAGGTCCGGATCACCGGGAAAAAGCGAAGTCGCAGCAGTAAAAGCCCCTGGGATGGGCGCATTTTTGGAAAACAAAGGATTTAAGTCGCGATGGGAAAATATAAGCCGCAGTGGTGGGAATTGTATACCGCCCTGGCAGGTACTTTTTCCCGTTATAAAAGTCACTTAAGCCGCAGTGGGAAAATAGAGGTCAGCAGTGTGGGAATTTATTGTCGCCGCCTGCAGGTAAAAATTCCCATGATATAATAAAAGGAAAGTGACTTAAGTGAAATCATGGGATTTTAGTGCCTCGCCTGCAGGTAAAGAATCCCACAAAGTCAAATCACTTAAGTGGATCACGGATTTTGGTGCCTCGCCCGGGCAGGTAAAGAATCCCATTATGAAAAAATTCTTAAAAATAGAATTACATGTGCAAAAAGTGCGCCCCTTTGGTGATTGATTAAAAGATTAAATTGATTATTTTTAATAATCTTTCTTCTTAAAAAGTGCCCAAGCTTCGAGGAGGTCAAAAAGTCAAAGAAGGAATAAAAGAAAGGAATTAAATTAATTAAATTTAATTTATTTAGTGGCTGCCCCCTTCCTCTCAAAAAGTGCGCCTATTTGGGCATTATTTAATGTTTTTCAAGCATTAAAACATTAAATTAATTTCTATTTTTCAAAGTGGCTATGGTCAAAGCACACCGTGGGGCTTGAGTGAAGTGTTGTGTGAAGGATTAAATTGGATTAATTTAATTTATTCGATGGCTGTCCTTAAACATGCTATTTTTAAAAGAGAAAAGCATGATTTTTAATTAATTAATTGCCTTTAATTGTTAGGGCAATTATTAATTATAGAATTGTGAAGGTTATATAAGCATGGGCAGCCATATGGATGAATTATTTAATTCACAAAAGTTAAGAATCGCAGCAAGGAGGAAAAGTGCGCCCATTAGAGGAAGGATTTTGCTCAGACAAAGTGCTAACAAAGGCTAAAAGCTTCCAGATTTGGCGCATGCTTTGAAGAAGGTTGATCTTCGTCTGCATAGTTGTTTTCACAGTGTTACAGAGCTGTGTGTTGATCAAAGGATTCATGCTCTCTTTATGTGCAAATTAAACACCAATTTTTGGGGCAAGCAGCAGTTTGAAAAGTGCAGATTTTTATAATTTAAATTCACTATTCATGCTCCGGTGGCCATTTTTGTCTCGAATAAATTCAGCAGAACTCATTAGGTGTGCTTTATAAAAGAAAAGGAGTTTTTATCAATGTCCAATACATCGCAAATATCCTCCGAATCTGAAGAATTGTCCAGATCTGCACCAGTATTGAAGAAATCCGGCCAAGTTAGAAGAAAAAGAATTATTCAGACAAAGATTGATAAAGCCATGGCGAAAGGAGATGAAAAAGAGAGCACGATGGATTCATGCATGCTTCCAAACTTTCGCATAGACATGGGAGACACTGATCTAGGCCCGTAACCTCTTTCGATTTGATTGATAGATCCAGAGCGGGAAAGACTTCACTCATGCGTGCGGTCAAAAGTAGTGGAATTATTCGAGTTGCAGCTTTCCCATGTACAACCCAATTGCCAGAGTTTGTGATGGAGTGTGCTAGATCTTATCATCCTTCATCCAGATCAATGCGTGATGTCATGGGAAAGACAATAATTCGCTTGGATGCGGAATTCTTCAATTATTGTCTCAAGATTCCAAAAGTAAAGGTGGTGACTTCTATTAGCATTCGTGATGCCGAAAGAGAGGTGGGAAAACATAGAGCCGATCGTGTGAGCATAATGAATAAATGTCTCATCATGAAGAAGCCTAGATCCCCTTCCAAGTTCCCGAGAACTCTTCCACGATCCAATTTGGTGTGCAGGAGGCGGATGATATCGTCAAATTGCATGCAGTGAATGGTGAAGCGAATGCCTACACTTTCCTCCGACATGGATGTATGCTTTCATCAGACCATCAAATCAACAAGGTTGATTCTATAATCAATGGTCGAAATTATTAAGCAAAGAACATCGGTGAGCAATCATGAACGTGAAGCGACTTTCAGCCTTCAAGATGACTTCATACTGGTGTATGCCGCAGCCTTCACAGGTGTCTTTTCCAAGTCGGATAGATGTGGTATTCTTTCCAAGGATCCCATTTTCGAGTGCTACCCACGCCTTATCGTACTGCGTGTGAGAGAAGGACTTCAAAGTGATCAACGATGACTTCTTCTACGATTTCATCTCGCAGTTAGACAAAGACTCAAGACTCACAGTGGTAAGCAAGGAAGCATGGGAAGCAAAGGTCCAAGAGATTGGCAGTTGTATTCATCCAGCTTTGCAGATTTCACATACCTCGTGGTTACGAGCTTTTCAGTGAACCAATAAAGATGCCAAGGTACCCGAGTGACAGATTGATCGCCATGGAGCCGAAAGCAGCAACTTCAGGAGTTACACGACCTTCGCCGAAAGCGCACAAGTCTACGGGCTTCTTCCCACTCACCGTGGATATTACACAGATCAAAGATTCACAGAGCTCGAGGGATGGAAGCACAAATGTTGTCCGAGTATGAGCAAGAGTTCTTCCTCGCGCGGCTTAATTTCGATCCATTCGGGAATAGCCAGAAGACAATCTCCCAGAGTACGCACATGTGCCTTCGTTAGAAGATTTCGGATGAATGAAGTGCGTATGAGTACGAGGTTAGAAAGAAAGATTTCAGCAAAGCTATCAAGAAAGCAAGTATTTGACTTTGACTAGCGATACCGCGGATCTTAAAGATGATGGGAACGTGGTACTTGACACTTACCATCAAATGGGAGGAGATAAAGCTATACCGCAGATAGCAATGGAGGCCGCAACACAACAAGAGAGATCCGAGTCGTGTTGGTGAGTACTTCGAAATGGTCCGCTAACGAAGGGATACCGCCTTGATGAAGTATCGATGAATCAAATCACGGCAACTTCGGCGCAGAGATTCCTCAAACGAAAGCATGAAGGAGAAAGCAAAGCAGAAGGTCCGAGAAGTCAAAGTACACGTAAGATCTCAAGAGAAAGAGAAGACCACTTCTACGACCATAGCTTTGACTCCGACTTCTCCAAGACTCCAGAGGATCACCAACTATCGCACCACAAGCAGCAGCAGGATGTTTCCATGCCTTCATCAAACCAGCGACGTTCGTCTTCTCTCTCCGCAGCCACTTCGCTCATCACCCGCTCCGCAGGAGATGTTAAAGCCGCAGATGACGGAGTTCGAAAGAGCTTTGTCCTGGATGTTTCGTAAGATGGCAGCCATGACATCGTGGCACTTTTCGATGGAGAGGATGCAGAGCGGAGATGGTAGTGCACTGGGCCGATTTCTCACTCTCCGAGAAGTAATTTCTCGGAATGGTTAGCTTGCAGCTTGGTTCCGGAAGCAAGAGTAGAGATGAACTTAGAGGAACATGACTGGCAGCCTACTTCGTGATCTCGAGCAGTAAGACAGTAAGGCCTAAAGTTGCTAAAGCAACTTCTAGGCCGATCATCAGGATTCGGGAGAGAAGTTTGTCGAGATATCAATTCCTAAGGAAGGAAAGGTAGAAGAGGAGCTCACGGCAGAAGATGTGACGGTGACCAAAATACCACTCTGGCCAAGCTACCACCGAAGGATCAAGCAGACACGCAGACGTTGCTGGATGCTTGCTCCTTAGGCTCGATAAAAGTGAAAAGGCGGAGAAAGAAGAGCCGCAGGAAGCAAATATCTCAATTATGTGAGATCATAGCCAAGGTTGCTAATCTCTTCCATTCAGCCCATTTCAAAAGCACAGTGAGTGATCATCTTATGCAGAAATGGAAGATGCAAGCAATCAAGTAAAGGCTATTGACGAATGGAAGGATCTCGATTATTCGCCAAGCTTCGGCAACTTGGGAAGTGCCACCCGCCTAAAGGTTATGAACGATGCAAAGCAAATCAACTAAAGCAATCGATAGAAAGCATGAAGGAATGAATACAATGGCAGAGAGTAACCCGAGTATTTTGGCCGAGATCAACAAGTCACGCCGAGATGTATCGGTTGCAGAACAAATTGTGCCTGATGGATCACCGAGAAGGGGAAGCAACTAGAGTTTGCAGATCTTCCGCTTGGAGATCTCGCAGAGTTTTCTTGAAAAGGATGCAGCGCTGAGAGTAGAACATCGATTTACCGGACAAGATCATTTCTTTCACCGAGGAAAGAGTGGATGGAGGTGTTACTTCATACGTGCGGATTGTTTCTAACGAGGTGCATGATTCCTCGGAAAGTTCTCTCTCGATGGTACAAAAGAGAATTGATAAAGCTACCAAGCCTTTCACGATGAACTCTATCGAGGGTGGTGACATCGCAGCAGTGCATATCATGAGATTTGGGCCAAGTTTGGAAGAAGTGGAAGCACGCAAAGAAAGTGTCAATGAAGGGTCGCTGCGCAATTCAGAGAAAAGGAAGAAGTGGTAGCTAAAACAGATGGAAGGATGTGAATTATATGTTCGACAAGTATATCGTATATCGTAACAAGAAGAAGATGTAGATGTTACACTGGCATGACTTCTTCTATTCTTTCTTCTTCTACTTTCTATGTTCCCGGATGAAATTGTAAACTTCTAAGTTATTGGTTTTGCAACCATTACTTGAAGTCATGTGGAACCTTTCTATTAGTTAAGTGATACATGTGTCACTTAAGAAGAAGTTAGTTGAGGATGATTGCCAAATGTCATCTTTACTTGTTTGCTCATACTTTAGTCAGCTTTGAGTCTTCTATTTGTACTTTCCTCCTACATTCTATAAGTAGGAGAAGAACCTCCGGTTAATGATCGATCGAATTTGTAAGAAGCAATCTTGTGTTCTAGACTTTGTGCTGAACCCCTGAGAGCCACTTGTTGCAGAGGAATACAAAGAAGCAGGTTTCCGGAGAACTTTGTGTCACGGCGCATCGTGTTTTTGCTTTTAAATCTTAGATCTTTAAAGTAAACTTTGTGTTATTTTAGATCCGGATCTAGAACCGCCTTTGCTTTATAATTTCGTGTGTTCAAATCTATTAAGTTTCTTCTATGTGCATGCAATTAGCTCGCTATCTACTAATCGGGATGCACATCTTCCTTACTTTCTTCTCAGAATACCTTGACTTTCTTCTTCTATAATTTTCCTTTCTTAAAAAAATTGCTTACTTGCGCGTAACTTCTTAGTTATGGTTCATGAACTAGTGGTTAAAGTAAAACCCCGATAGATAAAAACACATTTATATCGACAATCTCGACACGGAGCCTCACCGGTTAAATGAGGGAGATTTATCTCATGATTGCCTAGGTTTGATGCTATGCAGAAAATCTAGCCAACAGTTTTTGGCGACTACTGGGAACAACTATCTTTGCAGATCAAAGCTTTTCTATGAAGATCGAGTGTTTTCCATACAAATCTCAACTGGCCGAACGTCCATTCACCCGATCCGTGAAGGCGCAAGGAAGGACTGATCATTTCTTCCGACTGCAGGAGCAATTCAATTTCAATCATCCTCCTCAAGTTAGAAGCCGCAGATCTAGTCTCTCACCAGGAAGGAGAGTACACACCCATCCAGATCCGGATCGTATTCAGCATAATCCGGCTGGAATTATCCATCAAGTCTATCAAGTCTACACAAGGAGGAGACGTGCTCAAGCTAACATGGCGCACCAAATTGTACCTGTTCCATGGGGAGCGGTTTTTGGACCTCTCAACTTGGCTCCACCTATGCACGAGCTGCCAAAGGGATCCAGAAAGAATTTTCCAAAATTCTTTGGAGATGGAAAGCAAAACCCGGATGATCATTTGGCAGCCTTCTTCATATCTTGTGGTGTGCTTGCAGTGGAGCATGAAGATGTCTCAGTCAGGCTATTCATTGAGACTCTACACGACTTGGCTCGAGAATGGTTCTATCGGCCGCTCCTCGCACCGTAACCAATCGGGACGACTATGCGTGAGCAATTTTCAAAAGATTCAAGCCTCGCAGAGGACGCGAAAGACGATGATCACCCAACCGACGCAGCTTGAAGAAAGAGCCAAACGAGAACATGAGGGACTTTATTGCAAGGTTCCAAAGGATTTTGTATAAAATCCCCACTTCTCGCCGCGATTGAGCGACGAAAATCAAAAGACGTTTTTTATAAACGCCTATTGCTCAAGTCGATATCGCCTAAGAAGGGCAAGACTCAGCAAATTTCTTGGAAGCACAAAATGCCCTGCCGTGGAGGTCGAGGACGACTTGATCATGGTCTGGAAAACTCAAACAACCATCTCACAAAGGTGATGGTGCTTTCTTCAAGTACTTTCCGATCCTTTGTTGCAGAGATTGGCTAATGACATGCTGCAGATCAAGAAGTAGATCTCTCAAGCAGGGAATGCAACCCCTCAAGAATAGCTCCTACCCTAGACCTTCAATGGTCAAAATCAAAATCAAAATCGAAACAGACTTGCTGCTGCACCACAACGTTTGGCAATAGAAGCTGCTCCAAGGAATAACTTGGAAACTAATGAAGAGGATCTCGGCATTGATGAATCATTCGATGATGAAGACTTTATAGATCATACCTGGGCGACTCCAATATTGGTTACCCGGACTATTAATCAATGAGGGCTATTATGAATCTTTTGAAGATTCTCGATGGTCACACTTTCATGGGTGTTTACAAGGTCTCGACACGCCAAAATGCCGAAGCATCCACAAGCGGCCGGAAAGAGAGAGAAGATCCTGGCCCGGATGTTACTATCTTGAAAAGAGGTAGCACTCTTCCTTCTTCATTAGCGCCCAAGGATAAATATTCAAATTCTTTCAATTCACAGCAAAGAACCAATGCACATCCTGCTGAAGCAAGTCAAGCTTTTGACATAATTGATCACATCAAGAGAAACAAGGTCCAAATGTCGGTTTGAGTATTTGAGGGCATTTCCGATCAGCCTGAGTAGATTGGTCAAATATGTGCAAAGTAATGGTCCCAGCCCAATGAACAATAATTCACGGGGTATCTTGTCAAGTCCAAAGATTACTCCACCTTCAAATAATGCTGCTGCAAGTTCTTCTCCTTCCACCCCTTCTCCTGCTACATCATAAAGGATCGAGCCATTCTATGTGTCTTTGCTCATCAACGGACATAAGCTAAGCAATCGCATCTTGGATTCTCGGAGCTTCCGACAACGCCATGCCCGCCAAAGTGCTGATGCCTTGGGTCTTACATTGACAAAACCATTGGAAGATGTTATTCCATGGAAAGGCAAGTCCTCTTGTGGGGCAAATCAAAGATGCGCAGCAAGATTTGCTTCCTTTCCGATAAAAGACTCGAAAATGACTATCCTCAGAAGCACATTCCACTTCTTATGGCATGCTATGAGTAGAAATTTTGCAAGGAGTCGGGTGGAGAAGTGAAGATGGATTGGTCTTGCGCACATACCAATCAAAGGAGTAAATCAAGTCGGAACCCGAGAAGAAATCCAAGTACACAAGATCAAAATCAAGATCCTAGATCTCGATCTTGTTTCAGAATCGGATCACTTGAGTCTATTATCTAGAAATGGATAAAGAAGAAATTCAACCGGTGATTCGAGAATCACATCAAATTGATAACAAGATTTGGACTCGAATTTGATGGTAGCTGCTGTTCATTCGATCCGGCGCAGCGTTGTTCTTATCTCTCCCGAAGGGAAGGTGCATGCGCACTCCTTCAAATTGATGTTCAAAATACTAACAATATGGCTGAGTATGAAGCTTGTTTATAGGCATGGAGCAAAGCAAGAACAATGGGAATCAAATTATTACACGCAAGAGGAGATGCGAGCTGATTGTGAAGAGATAAGGGCCTCTACAAGTCAAAAAGACAAATCGCGGAAGATCGGGTCTACTCGCTATCCTCGGATTTTTCAGCTTTCTCGGTATCTTACATTCCGAGAGAACAAAATTCAAGAGCTGATTCGCTCGCAGTGACTGCAGCCTTGTTGAATCCGGATCAGCCCCCTGCATTCTTTAGACAGGGAGACTACAAGGTGGAAATGGTTTTTCGCCCAAAGGTTCCTGACAACGTCCAAAGAATGGCAGTGTTTTCAACGATGATACACATGATTTGCTGCATTTCTCCAACAGAAAGACAACTTTCAAGAAATCTACTATGAGGGAAGCAATTCACCTCCCAGCACTCACCGTCGGAGAAATGGATGCTGACGTCTCAGGAGGTCAGGAGATTATCCAACTAAAGGGAAATAAAATTCCCAAAGGCTTGGTATCTCTTGAGGAAATGTTTGATAAGCATGATCAGATGCTTAAGAAAAATGAAGAAAATGAGGAAGGCTCTTCCTCCGACACACAATTACTAAATTTGGGAGCTAGCAATGATCCCAAATTAGTAAATCTGGGTAAGTGTTGTTCGGAAGCTGAAAAGGAAGCTTTCACTAAGCTTCTTAAGAAATACATGGATATTTTTGCCTGGTCCTATCAGGATCTAAAAACATATCAGCCTGCGGAAGTTCAACACTACATCCCACTTAAATCAGAACAGAAGCCTTTCAAGCAGAAGCTGCGGCGGCACAATCCTACCATTTCAGGAACCATCTTTGCAGAAATCCAGAAGTTGTTAGATGCAAAGATTATCTATCCCATACACCATTCGGAGTGGTTGGCCAACATAGTCCCTGTAAGAAAGAAAAGTGGTGAAATTAGGTTGTGCGTGGATTTCCGCAACCTTAATCAAGCTTCATTGAAGGATAACTACCCTATCCCCATCATGGATCACACTCGCAGTGGTCACTAGATCTGAGATGCTTTCCATGCTTGACGGCTTCTCAGGATACAATCAAGTCAAGGTGGCCGAGGAAGATCAATACAAAACGGCGTTCATCACACCTTGGGGAACCTTCGCATACCAGAAGATGCCTTTTGGCCTGATTAATGCGGGTGCTACATTTCAAAGAGCTATGGATCTAGCCTTTGCTCATCTCAAAGATATAAGCATAGTTGTGTACCTGGATGATTTGACAGTCTTTTCCAAAGATAGAAACACACATATTTCAAACTTGGAAGAGGTCTTCATACAATGCCGCAAGCATGGTATTTCTTTGAATCCTAAGAAATCCATCTTTGTTGTAACCGAAGGAAAGCTGCTTGGGCACATTGTTTCCAAAGAAGGAACAAAGATAGATCCAGAGCGTGTCAAATCCATTCAGACATTACCTTTGCCCACATCCAAAAAAGGAGTTCACTCTTTCTTTGGAAAAGTGAATTTTCTCAGAAGATTCATTCCTGACTTTGCTGAGCTAACCCGTCATATTTCGAATATGATGAAGAAGACACAAGATTTTAAATGGAGCAGCGAAGGGAAGGAAGCTTTCGAGAAAATCAAAGAGGCCCTGTCGAAAGCTCCAGTCTTGGTTTCACCTGACTTCAGTAGAGAATTTATTCTTTATTGTTATTCTTCCGAACACACCATGTCAGCAATTCTAATGCAGAAGAATCAAGAGGATGCAGAAGCTCCTATTGCTTTCATGAGCACGCCCCTTAAAGCCTATGAGTTGAAATACACTCCAATGGAAAAGCACGCATATGCAGTGGTGAAGGCATGCAAAGCATTCAGGTATTATATTCTTTCCTCGCACACTGTGGTTTTGGTTCCAGATACTGTAGTTAAATCCATTCTTACTCAGCAAGAGTTAGGATTATTGAGAGGCACATGGGTGACAAAAGTTCAAGAATATGACCTGGATATTAAACCAACAAAGCTAGTCCGAGGAAGAGGTCTGTGTGAACTAATGACAGAAATAAAAGCATCAGTACCTGAAGCAGATCAGGATGGGATAGATGAAGATTTACCTGCAGTACTTTTTATAGATCTGGTAGAGGAGTGGTACAGTAACATTGCTTACTTTCTGACGTATGGAGAATGCCCAGATCAACTTTCCAGAAAAGAGAAACGAACAATCAAACTTAAATCCAAAGATTTTGTTCTTTGGGATAATGGTTTGTACAAGAAAGGAATTGATGGTGTATTTCTCAGATGCGTGGATAAAGCTCAACAGGATCAGCTACTACAACAGTTTCATGACATGGCTTGCGGTGGTCATTTCTCAGCCCGAGTCACTGCACACAAGATCCTCAGAGCAAGGTATTACTGGCCCACCCTTTTTCAAGATACTGCAGAATGGGTAGCTAAGTGTCAAGCATGCCAACATTTTGTTGGGCGTGTGAAATTTTCGCATTACCTCTAAAACCCATTGTGATCAAGAACCTTTCCAACAAAGTGGGGTATGGATTTTATTGGAATGCTTAACCCGGCTTCCAGGCCGGTCATCATTACATTCTAACAGCTACTGATTATTTCAGTAAGTGGGTAGAAGCTATTCCTGTGAAGAATGCCACTTCCGCCAAAGTGTGCAATTTTATAAAAGAAAATATTATTGTCAAGTTTGGCTACCAAAGAAAATTGTAGCAGCATAACGCTCCGAATCTTTCTTCGAGGAGTGGTGGAATTTTGCTACACTTATGGGATTCAACTTGTTCATTCCTCAAACTACTATCCACAAGGGAATGGTCAAGCTGAATCTAGTAATAAGAACTTGGTAACTATCGTGCGCAAGCTTGTGACAGAAAATCAAAGGACTTGGCATAAAAAGTTGTTTGATGCATTATGGGCCGATAGATCACACCAAAGAGGGCGATAGGCATGTCCCCATTTCAGCTGCTATATGGTAGAGACACAGAGCTGCCTCTCACCTTGGAATTGCCTGCCCTACGACTTTCTAAAGCCCTGGAGGATTCCACATTCACGGATGCTATAGATAAAAGAATCATGTACCTGACTGAACTGAGGGAAGTACAAACTCAAGTTGCAGATAGGTTGCTGACAGAGCATCGAGGAAGGTGAAAGTCATCTTCGACAAAAGAGCCAGGGAAAGAAAGTTTGAAGTTAATGACTGGGTCCTCTTATGGGACAAAAGAAGAGAAACAAAAGGCATGCATGGAAAGTTCGATTCACTATGGAAAGGGCCTTTTGTGATCAAAAAGATCGCCGGAGCAGATAGCTTCATTCTTGCTCATCAGGATGGAGTTGAATTGCCGTTGCCTTTCAATGGGCAACACTTGAAGCTGTTCCGAACATGAGAAGCAGGGTAAAACCTGTATGTACATAAATAAAACTTTGTTTGTTTTTCCTTTTTGTTTTGTCTTGTTTTGGTGTTGTGTTGTGTTGTGTTTGTTTGCCTGACCCCGTGCCCAAAAGACAAGATACGAAACCAGAGATGCTGGGATCTCATCTTTTCCCTTTGTCATTCTGACAAGAGAAAAAGATGTCCACAGACGGAGCCAACTGGTGTCACTCAGATTTCACCCTGAAATCTGTGACTACCCAATCCGAAAAATTTTTCGTACTTTTAAAATAATGGGTCATTTGTTGTTTTTATTGCCTGAAAGTTCTCAGACAAGGCCAAGATAATCCCAAAGAGCCATATTAGCCCTTTTCGCCAAATACCCGATGCCCAAAATTGTTTTATTCTCATCGCCGGGATTTGTCTCATGGAAATTTGTATTTAATTATTTTGAGCCCCGTATGAGGCTATTTTGCGCTCTGTTTTAACTCCATTATGAGCGGATATGTTATTATTCCTATGTACTGTAAGGATTTTAACTTATTTTAAGTTTTGGGCTTTATTTGTAACTTTTGGCAATTTTTCGTGTTTTTGTGGTGTCCCGCTCTGCTTTTCTCAGAAATTTCTCTCGAACAACTCCTTCACGGTAAGCCCGATTTTGGCCGGAGCAAGCCTGGAAAACATACACGCACATTTTGCCCTGAGGAAGTCGCCATCTGAGGTCCGGATCACGGGAAAAAGCGAAGTCGCAGACAGAAAAGCCCTCGCATGGGGATGGGCGCATTTTTGGAAAACAAAGGATTTAAGCTGCGATGGGAAAAATATAAGCCGCAGGCAGGGTGGGAATTGTATACCTGCCTGGCAGGGTACTTTTTCCCGTGTTATAAAAGTCACTTAAGCTGCAGTGGGAAAATAGAGGCAGCAGTGTGGGAATTTATCGCCTCGCCTGCAGGTAAAAATTCCCATGATATAATAAAAGGAAAGTGACTTAAGTGAAATCATGGGATTTTAGTGCCCGCCTGCAGGTAAAGAATCCCATTGTCAAAGTCAAATCACTTAAGTGGATCACGGGATTTTGGTGCCTGCCTGGCAGGGTAAAGAATCCCATTATGGAAAAAATTCTTAAAAATAGAATTACATGTGCAAAAAAGTGCGCCCCCTTTGGTGATTGATTAAAAAGATTAAATTGATTATTTTTAATAATCTTTCTTCTTAAAAAAAGTGCGCCAAGCTTTGAGGAGGTCAAAAAGTCAAAGAAGGAATAAAAGAAAGGAATTAAATTAATTAAATTTAATTTATTTAGTGGCTGCCCCTTCCTCTCAAAAAAGTGCGCCCTATTTGGGCATTATTTAATGTTTTTCAAGCATTAAAACATTAAATTAATTTCTATTTTCAATGGCTATGGTCAAAGCACACCGTGGGGCTTGAGTGAAGTGTTGTGTGAAGGATTAAATTGGATTAATTTAATTTATCGATGGCTGTCCTTAAACATGCTATTTTTAAAAGAGAAAAGCATGATTTTTAATTAATTAATTGCCTTTAATTGTTAGGGCAATTATTAATTATAGAATTGTGAAGGTTATATAAGCATGGGCAGCCATATGGATGAATTATTTAATTCACAAAGTTAAGAATCGCAGCAAGGAGGAAAAGTGCGCCCCCATTAGAGGAAGGATTTTGCTCTGATAAAGTGCTAACAAGGCTAAAAGCTTCAGATTTGGCGCATGCTTTGGAGAAGGTTGATCTTCGTCTCGCATAGTTGTTTTCACAGTGTTACAGAGCTCGTGTGTTGATCAAAGGATTCATGCTCTCTTTATGTGCAAATTAAACACCAATTTTTGGGGCAGCAGTTTGAAAAGTGCAGATTTTTATAATTTAAATTCACTATTCATGCTCCGGTGGCCATTTTTTGTCTGAATAAATTGCAGGAACTCATTACAGGTGCTTTATAAAAGAAAAGGAGTTTTTATCAATGTCCAATACATTGCAAATATCCTCCGAATCTGAAGAATTGTCCAGATCTGCACCAGTATTGAAGAAATCCGGCCAAGTTAGAAGAAAAAGAATTATTCAGACAAAGATTGATAAAGCCATGGCGAAAGGAGATGAAAAAGAGAGCACGATGGATTCATGCATTGCTTCCAAACTTTCAGACATAGGAGACACAGATCTAGGCCCAGAACCTCTTTCTGATTTGATTGATAGATCCAGAGCGGGAAAGACTTCACCATGCGTGTGGTCAAAAGTAGTGGAATTATTCGAGTGCAGCCTTTCCATGTACAAACCCAATTGCGAGTTCGTGATGGAGTGTGCTAGATCTTATCATCCTTCATCCAGATCATGCGTGATGTCATGGGAAAGACAATAATTCGTTTGATGCGGAATTCATCAATTATTGTCTCAAGATTCCAAGGCGTAAAGGTGGTGACTTCTATTAGCATTCGTGATGCCGACAGTGAGGTGGGAAAACATAGAGCTCGATCGTGGTGAGCATAATGAAATGCTCGGTTCATGAAGAAGCCTAGATCCCCTTCCAAGTTCCCGAGAACTCTTCCACGATCCAATTTGGTGCAGGAGGCGGATGATATCGTCAAATTGCTATGCAGTGAATGGTGAAGTTAATGCCTACACTTTCCGGACATGGATGTATGCTTTCATCAGACCATCAAATCAACAAGGTTGATTCTATAATCAATCGTCGAAATTATTAAGAAGAACATCGGTGAGCAATCATGAACGTGAAGCGACCTTCGCCTTCAAGATGACTTCATACTTGGTGTATGCTGCAGCTTCACAGGGTGTCTTTTCCAAGCTGGATAGATGTGGTATTCTTTCCAAGGATCCCATTTTCGAGTGCTACCCACAGCTTACTATACCTGCGTGTGAGAAGGACTTCAAAGTGATCAACGATGACTTCTTCTACGATTTCATCCGCAGTTAGACAAAGACTCAAGACTCACTGTGGTAAGCAAGGAAGCATGGGAAGCAGTGTCCAAGATTGGCAGTGTATTCATCCAGTTTGCAGATTTCACATACCTCAGGGTTACGAGCTTTTCAGGTGAACCAATAAAGATGCCAAGGTACCCGAGTGACAGATTGATCGCCATGGAGCCGAAAGCAGCAACTTGTGGAGTTACACGACCTTCAAATGAAAGCGGCACAAGTCTACGGGCTTCTTCCCACTCACCGTGGATATTAGCTTGATCGCATTCACAGAGCTCGAGGGATGGAAGCACAAATGTTGTCCGAGTATGAGCAAGAGTTCTTCCTCGCACGGCTTAATTTCGATCCATTCGGGAATAGCCAGAAGACAATCTCCCAGAGTACGCACATGTGCCTTCGTTAGAAGATTTCGGATGAAGTGCGTATGAGTACGAGGTTAGAAAGAAAGATTTCAGCAAAGCTATCGGCAAAGCAAGTATTTGACTTTGACTAGCGCGATACTCGCGGATCTTAAAGATGATGGGAACGTGGTACTTGACACTTACCATCAAATGGGAGGAGATAAAGCTATACCGCAGATAGCAATGGCGCGCAACACAATAAGAGAGATCCGAGTCGTGTGTTGGTGAGTACTTCGAATCTGGTCGCTAACGAAGGGATACCGCTTGATGAAGTATCGATGAATCAAATCACGGGCAACTTTCGCGCAGAGATTCCTCAAACGAAAGCATGAAGGAGAAAGCAAGCAGAAGGTCCGAGAAGTGAAAGTACACGTAAGATCTCAAGAGAAAGAGAAGACCACTTCTACGACCATAGCTTTGACTCCGACTTCTCCAAAGACTCCAGAGGATCACCAACTATCGCACCGCAAAGCAGCCAGGATGTTTCCATGCCTTCATCAAACCAGCGACGTTCTCTTCTCTCCGCAGCCACTTCGCTCATCACCCGCTCCGTAAGAGGAGATGTCAAGCCGCAGATGACGGAGTTCGAAAGAGCTTTGTCCTGGATGTTTCAAGATGGCAGCCATGATACACCGTGGCACTTTCTCGATGGAGAGGATGCAGAGCGGAGATGGTAGTGCACTCGCCGATTTCTCACTCTCCGAGAAGTAATTTCTCGGAATGGTTAGCTTGCAATTGGTTCCTAAGCAAGAGTAGAGATGAACTTAGAGGAACATGACTCAGCCTACTTCGTGATCCGAGCAGTAAGAGACAGAAGGCCTAAAGTTGCTAAAGCAACTTCTCTAGGTTGATCATCACGGATTCGGGAGAGAAGTTTGCCGAGATATCAATTCCGGCGGAAGGAAAGGTAGAAGAGGAGCTCACGGCAGTAAGATGTGACGGTGACCAAAATACCACACTGGCCAAGCTACCACCGAAGGATCAAGCAGACACGCAGACGTTGCTTTGGATGCTTTGTTCCTTAGGCTTCGATGTGCTGAAAAGGCGGAGAAAGAAGAGCTCGCAGTAAGCAAATATCTCAATTATGTGAGATCATAGCCAAGGTTGCTAATCTCTTCCATTCAGCCCATTTCAAGCACAGTGAGTGATCATCTTATGCAGAAATGGAAGATGCAAGCAATCAAGTAAAGGCTATTGACGAATGGAAGGATCTCGATTATTCGTCAAGCTTTCGGCAACTTGGGAAGTGCCACCGCCTAAAGGTTATGAACGATGCAAAGCAAATCAACTAAAGCAATCGATAGAAAGCATAGAAGGAATGAATACAATTGCAGAGAGTAACCCGAGTACTTTTGGCCGAGATCAACAAGTCACGGAGATGTATCGTCGCAGAACAAATTGTGCCTTGATGGATGGATGGGCCGAGAAGGGGAAGCAGCCTAGAGTTTGCAGATCTTCCGTTTGGAGATCTCGCAGAGTTTTGTGAAAAGGATGCAGCTCGAGAGTAGAACATCGATTTGCCGGACAAGATCATTTCTTTCACCGAGGAAAGAGTGGATGGAGGTGTTACTTCATACGTATGGATTGTTTCTAACGAGGTGCATGATTCCTCGGAAAGTTCTCTTCGATGGTACAAAAGAGAATTGATAAAGCTACCAAGCCTTTCACGATGAACTCTATCAAGAGGTCGGTGACATCGCAGTGCATATCATGAGATTTGGGCCAAGTTTGGAAGAAGTGGAAGCATGCAAAGAAAGTGTTGAATGAAGGGTCACGCAATTCAGACGTAAAAGGAAGCAGTGGCTAAAACAGATGGAAGGATGCTGAATTATATGTTCGACAAGTATATCAGATATCAGAACAAGAAGAAGATGTAGATGTTACAGCTGGCATAACTTCTTCTATTCTTTCTTCTTCTACTTTCTATGTTCCCGGATGAAATTGTAAACTTCTAAGTTATTGGTTTTGCAACCATTACTTGAAGTCATGTGGAACCTTTCTATTAGTTAAGTGATACATGTGTCACTTAAGAAGAAGTTAGTTGAGGATGATTGCCAAATGTCATCTTTACTTGTTGTTCATACTTTAGTTCAGTTTGAGTCTTCTATTTGTACTTTCCCTCCTACATTCTATAAGTAGGAGAAGAACCTCCGGGTTAATGATCGATCAGAATTTGTAAGAAGCAATCTTGTGTTCTAGACTTTGTGCTGAACCCCTGAGAGCCACTTGTTGCAGAGGAATACAAAGAAGCAGGTTTCCGGAGAACTTTGTGTCATGGCGTACTGTGTTTCTTGCTTTTAAATCTTAGATCTTTAAAGTAAACTTTGTGTTATTTTAGATCCTGGATCTAGAACCGCCTTTGCTTTATAATTCTCGTGTGTTCAAATCTATTAAGTTTCTTCTATGTGCATGCAATTAGCTCTCGCTATCTACTAATGGGATGCACATCTTCCTTACTTCTTCTCTCGTAATACCTTGACTTTCTTCTTCTATAATTTTTCCTTTCTTAAACAAATGCTTATTTGCACGCAAAACTTCTTAGTTATGGTTCATGAACTAAGTGGTTAAAGTAAAACCCCGATAGATAAAAACACATTTATATTGATAAATCGACACGGAGCCTCACCGGTTAAATGAGGGAGATTTATCTCATGATCGCCTAGGTTTGATGCTATGCGTAGCCAACATCTAGTATATTATTATGGAACTCTCATGTATATTACAATGAGAATGGGTCTTTCTTATATAGGCAAGGAAGATCAATCTAAGAACCATTCAAGGCCATAGATCAAGTCATAAATCAAGGAAAGAACTAGTCATCAAAGATCTAGTCAATACCATAGATCAAGGAAAGAACTAGTCATCAAAGATTTAGTCAATACCATAGATCAAGGAAAGAACTATACCTAACAACTAGATAATATCTTCCCAATATCTAAATAAGATAAAAGAAATATCCACACACATAAGTGGGTGAGGATAAATACAATAAAGGTAAATAAATTACCTAGGTTAACATGAGCTAAGGTAAATACCTACTCTAACAGCTTTTATCCTTTTTCTATTTTACCTTTGCCTCATAGTGCAAGTCACACTTTTCTAGAAATAAACAATTTTAGCTAAGTGCTTTTATCATTTGGTTCACTTTTCTATTTTTATTAAGTCTATAATATTTTATTATAAGTGTTTTTATAATATTTTATTTATTTTTGCACTTTATAATAAAATAATAGAACTTAAGTCACCCTTGTGTTCACCCCTTTAGCCGTCGGGTAGACAAAATAGGCTAAGGGTCTTCGATTGGGAAGGGGATATTACATTGTAATGTCCCTTTCTAGGGCTGAAACTTAAAATCAAGGAAATAACACAAACCCCAAGTGAAGTAAATTCTGATTTTTATAACAGCAAATCTAATATTCCTTGAAACCCTAGCAGCGAACTGTATAGGGACTTCAACTCACCATACAACCATGCAACAATAGTTGAAAATGCTTCTAAATAATTATTTCAAGTATGGCAACATTTATCCATCCAAATTATATCAAAGAAATGGAGAAAACAAGAGATTATACCCAACTGTAATTAATTTTATGACAACAACAGGGAAGCCACAAACAAGGGCTGAAAATGATAGATAAACTCCTCCAAAAATTACCAAATTGTAGATTCCAGCCTTATAAAATATGATAAATCTGAATATCAAAGAATAATGAAGTTTTGTGCCCTAGAAGGCACCCAAATCCTCTTCTACCCTAGTTGCTCCCTAGGAGAGGGGCTCCAAACAATGTCAAAAGCCTTTGTATGACTCCTCCTTTATGCCCTAGATGCAAACCAACAAGATGGTCTTCAATGAGAGTCTTCAACACCACCAAATTGAAGGGTTTCCGTCCTCCAATCTCCCACAAGGAAGGGTTTCGTCCTCCTTGGATGCCACACTAATGGATTGTCGCCCAATAGTGGAATGGACTAAGAGCAATCAACCCTAGAGACCAAGTATAAAGTGTATATGCCAAAAGATGATGTTTAGGTTTCTATAAGTGTATAAGTCTATTTTCACATCATCTTTTGGCTCCTCATAAAGTTATATGATGTTTAGGTTTCTATGTGCACTCATAAAGTTAGGGTGCACAAAGATTGGCTCCTCTCCCTTATAAAGGAGAAATTTGGACCTTTTGGCATTTTCATATTTTAATACCCCAGTTGTGGAGATTGAGCATTTTGTTTAATGTGCAGCCCTAGGACGAAAACCCTAAGGTGGAGATTGGTTTCGAGGAAGGAATTTTCTCCTAGCCAATATTGAGGTGGATTCATTCAGGATTCACAGGTGTGCTTATTGTTTGGGACTTGTGGAATTTGTGCTGAAGAGTAAGATCATTTCCAGATTCATGTTTGGGTTAAACTGTCATTGAAGATTTCAGTTTACTGGAGGTCGTAGAAGATTTCATTGATATATTTTGAAGAAGAAATACTTTTATTATTATTGTTGGCTGAGGTAAGGGGGACTGTACAGATCTCCAAGGGCAGTCTATAATGTTATCTCTGGTCTATATCAGATACTAATATTATTTGGGCAGTTTTCAATGAGATTACATCAGCTAGCAGCCTGCATTTGAAGGTCAGATTTGCATTAATATTCAGTATGAAGTCATTTACCCAAATAATGATTCATTTGCATATATAGAGTGCGTTGAAGTATTATCAGCTGATAAATAATGATTCATATCATAAATTTCTGAATGTACACTTACAGCTGATTGGCCAATGTGGTTGTAATTTCTGAGTTTGAACCTTGAAATAAATTGTTGGGTTCTTTACCAACTGTTTGTTAGAATGCTCATGTATCTTTATTTCCACTCCAAGTGTTTGTGAATATACCCTTGTTTGCAAAGAGAGTTGCAGCTGTTCTTAATCATAAAACTCAGAAATATTGAATGATTTTCATGCTATGCCAACCATTTGACGAAATGCCATCAGAAGGGAAAATCAGAAAAATTGCACTTCAATTGATTTTTTAATTTTTTTTTCAATTTGGGATTTTACATATAACCAAGGTGCTTTCTATCATTTTCATCCATATCAAAATTTGAATCCAGTAATTTGATCATGAAGCATTTTTGGTCTTTTTCTCTCTTTCATATTGCAGCCTTCATTGCATTATCTGGATTTCTATTGCATAAGTCTGACACTACATATCTGTTTGGGAGAATTAGTTATCATATTAAAATATTTGTGATTGGTATTTTATCTTTGAATTATATTTACATCATTTTAGTTGTTCAAAAGTTGCCATCTTATCCGTGCGTTTAAGTGGGAAGTCTGCAGCTGCTTTTGGATTTAATCTGTAAGACTCTAGAAAAGTATGGGCAGAGTTCAATAATTACCTTATTTTAGTAATTGGATGAAATAATCACCTAGTCATTTTAATGAGATTGTGCATGGTCCTTGATATTATGCAGGAGTTAATGCTACCATTTGCAGTAATTGCTTCCAATTTCAAAAGGCTGATACAATGGGAGCAACCCCTGCATACAATTTCATTTCTTGCAGTTGTGTACATCCTCATTTACAAGTAAATTTTTATATTGCTAATTTTTATGTTATGTACCTTTTTAAATTCTTGGGTAAATGACTTCATACAGCCTTCTCTTTACAATTTTCTGAGAAAGATTTGCTTTCAGGAGCGTAATAGTTTAATGAAAGAACCATGTTTTTAAAACCCAATGTCATTCCTCTTAAATATTTTCCATTTCTCCTTGAATTGCATGGGATTGTGTAACTATCTGTTTGCATGAATGCTAATTATTGCTAGAGATTATTTTTGAATGAATCAGAAATCTTTGGAGTAGTACAATCTGGTTTAGATCATTTTTAAGGTGAACACCTTTTTAGTCTATATGGTAGTTGTCTGTTAAGGAGTGAAGACACATTGAATAGATCAAGGACTACAATCCACAATTTTATCCTTGGATGCAGATCTAGCTTAAATGTATAGGGCCTTGTACAGGACAAAGTTAAGGTGTTTGCTCTGTTTGTTAATGGTCACTTCCAAGCCCAAATAAACTCTGCACTTTTTGATCTGGATATTTTCTCCCACATCCTTCTTTTATCTTCATTTTTGTCATCATTGAGTGTACTTTCACTAGAAGTTTTTAAATTTTGTAAATTTGCACATATACTATTGAATCCTTCTCAGTCTAATATTGAATCCAGACCTTTGTCATTATATGTGAAAAAGAAAAGTTTCAGATGAAAATGAAACATAAAGTTACAATTTTAGAGCAAAAGATTTTCATCGGAAGACATTTTCTGAAGTTCTTTAATAGAAGAGCTTTGGAAAAGAAACTAACAAGCTGTAGGAACATTTTAAAGTAGCTCCAAATTCTGAAAATGCACTGAAATTTTATACCAGATGGACATTGCATTGTGTTCCATTTATGACCCATATCTGTGATTTATCAGTATAAAATAATTTATTCTATATGTTTTGTACAAAATATTTTCTATGTTGTCAAATGTCGAAATTTCAGAATGTTAAAAATTTGCAATGTTATGCGGGGATGCATCCCTTAGATTTTGGTAATGTCTCAGACGTCCCAAACGTCTTAGGGACTTGTGGACTTAGAGTGGACCTTCCCTATTTTAAAAAAATCTTTCAAAAGTTTTCTTATGTTTTTACTTTTAAAATGCTGTTATTTTTACAAAAACATTAAATTATGATCTTGAAAGTACCTAAAATACATTAAACATAGTTTAAATCCCTAAATTTCATTGAATACAATTCAAATATTAATATATATAGCCGTCCCCCTGCCCTCCCCAAAATTTTGGGATTTTTATTGTCGTCCCAGAAACCCTGTCCCCAAGACTTAGGTAACCATGACAATTTTTACTCCATGTAAAGACATCCATGGTCAAATTTATTATTTAACAAAATGCAAGAAAGGATGTGAATATAGTAAATAGAAAAGAAGAATAAATTGAATATTCCAAGTGAGATGATAGAATGGAAAAATGGTCATTTTGTACATTTCTCAAGTATAAGTTCTAAGGATGCGACCATTGGAGGAAATTGCAGGATGATAACCTCACACAAACAAATAATATCCTATGAAGCATGCACAAAGTTGTCGTATAAATATATACTACAGCACAAAGAGTACACGATGGATAAATGAATAAAGTCTTCCATTATCATAACATGACGAATGAGGATAACCAGCCTTAATGCCGATGGAAACCAATGGAAATCCATACGGTGACCATGGCTGTTGTCCACACATGTTGTTTTATGAGAGAGGGTATGATGGTTAGGAAAAACCCTTTGTTCGAAAAATCACAAATGTCTAATATAATTCATCATAACATGTTTTGTTTATGATTTTATTTATCAATTATTTCTCAGCACAACTATTTCCTTCTACATCCATCCTCGTCTTTGAAGTGTGTCATCATCATTGGTAAGTGGTCTAGGCGGGGTGAATGTAGAAAGACTTGGGTCTTGTTGTTTACTTAATTGGAACATGGACTTCTTGCCATTCCCTTTCCATGGCAATGAAGCTTGAATGAGCAAGGAAGGAATTGCATTCCATTTCATTTTTCTTTTGTTAATTTTAATGTTTCTTTTAGTGTTTTCCTCTATTTAAGCAAGGTCGGCTGTGTTTGGAGGTCATAAAAGCAAATTAAAAGACCCAAAGAAGCTTTATGAGGTCAGTCCTTCTATTTGGCTTTTGGCACCAAAGGAAGGATATAAAAGGAGATCAATGACTTCATTTTCATCATCTATCTTGGTGCATTTTCTCTACATTTGATCTTTGGGCTGATTGCTCATTGTCATTCCACTATTGGGCGACAATCCATTAGTGTGGCTTTTTCCAAGGAAGACGAAAACCTTCCTTGTGGCTGGTTGGAGGACGAAAACCCTCCAATTTTGGGTGAAGTGAAGACAACTTTGAAGACCTCTTGTAGATTTGGACATTAGAATATCAAGGAAGACATCTACAAGGGTTTGCATGCAATTTGGAGCTCTCCCTAGAGGGAGCGACTTGGGTTGAGTGGTTGTTGGGTGCCTTCTAGGGAAAGAAAATTCAGATTTTCTTTCATATTTGGACTCCTCATAATTTATAAGGCTGGAAACAATCATATTTTGTGGAATTTGGGGTTTGGAAACCCTTCATTTCATAATTTCTTTGAGTTGTACTTCTGCTGCATTTAATTAATTTTCCAGCTGTGTTTTCAATCAAGTTTCATATTGGAAAGTGGCTTAAATACTTCCTAAAATACTTATCTATATTTTGGTTGGATTATTTGATGAGTTTCAAGTGATTTTCCTTCATTTTTGGACTGCTGTTATAAAAATCAGACTGTTGATTTCCAACTGTCATAAAATTCAGTTTGCTGGTCTAAAATCAGAATTTAATAATATTGGGGTTTGTGTGATTTCCTTCTTTTTCAGTTGAAGTCCCAATAAGGGACATTACAAAGATCACCTCAATGTAGAGCACCTGTCCTTTTAGAAGACACCTATGGTCTGGTTCGCAAGGGTCTTTCTATGTGAAGCGAAGATTCTTTCATTGGCGTTCATTTCTAGTTTCCATGTCCTTTATTGTTTTTGGTAACTCCCTTTGTTGAAAACCCTGTTGTAATGGCTTCTTTTACTGCCCAAAAGAAGTGGGTTTTGGCTGCCCATAATTATTTGTCTTTGGCTGCCCATAAGGAATTGATCTAGGCTGCCCATAGGGTGCTGATCTTTGCTGTCCTGTAGGCTGAAACCTTCCTCTAGGGGCTGTAATCTCAAGATCCAAAGCCTTTTTAATGGCTTCCTGTAAAGAGGTAGGGCTGAAAGCTTTCACTAAGCCTCTAAGTGGTTCAACTAAACCCTCAATAAACAACACTACAAGCCTCCTTTCTGTCACATCAAGCACCATAACTGAAAGCTTCTGAAAATTAGCAACATAATAATCAACTGAATTGGTTTTCTTGAGTTGAGCTAACTCTCGAAAATGGATTTCAGGATCAACTCTATCAAATCTCTCTATAAACATGTATGCTATAAATTGGACATATATTGAACTGGTATAAAAATGTGGGATCTCTCTCTCTCTCTCTCTCTCTCTCTCTCTCTATCTATCTATATATATATATATATATATATATATATACTTGTTAGATTAATACGCTCAAATAATATTTGGAGAAGGTTAAAAGCAATACAAAACAAAAAGCAAAAACCTTAGTTTTCTATATACAATGTTGCCCTTAATTATTGAAGGAAGAATATGTTGTGGATGTGGAAAGTAGTTGTACATTATGTCATTTGAGGAATTTTAGGATTTGAGCCCCATCTTGAAACTTAGATTCATGTTAATATGAACTCATGCTGATAGCATTCTAATGCAAATGGTTATATATGTGCATATTCCTAATATATATACAAATACATTAAGCAAGGAACAATTCGAAATGAACCTTTAACATTCAACTTACAATTACAAAATTATACCGTGAATGTTGATTATTATATTACCATGAATTAAGTCCCATCGTGTGAAATATGCTATACTAATTTGTGGGAACATCGACGTTGAAAATTAATTGGGTAAAGTTGTAACCATTGGTCACTTGTGGGTTGGCACCAAGTGGTAGTTAATAGATAGGTTTTGTATGAATCATTTGAAAAAAATTTAAGCGGTTAGTCCAACCACTTAACCAAGTATTCATGTATAAAGCTAGGAAAAATTAATTAATTAAAACAATACAAATTTCATTTCATTGTCTTTTATTAAGCCTAACATAACCATTTTGAAATTCAAGTATCAAATAGCGTAATAATGAAAAATTCTCTAGCAGCTATAGTTGGCCAGCAGATTTAAAGCTCGTATGCTTAAAGCATCCTTTTGCGAATCTAGTTTTGGTTGTGCTGCATATGGATGGTTTCTCTCTTGTTAATTGGGTTGGGTACCATCCCACTTGGTGGGTGAGGAAACAAATGAACAATCAATGTACTTTGTTGTCACCAATGATAGACCTTTTTGATTACTTGGACATGATAACAAAAAGTACCTAAGATTTGATATGAGACTAAATAAGTAAATATAGATCATATGGTATAGGGATCTTGCTTAAAATCTAAATCTTAGAGGCAAGCATAGAGTTAGGAAAAGGTTTAGGGAAGTAGCATATCTTATTTCTTTAAGACGTGAGCCCTTTTATATTATAATCAAACACGATGTTTTATATATGTAGACACCTAAAATCCGCTTACGCAGTTTTAATGCTAAAGTGGTACCAACTATCCTCTATCTCATCATTTCCGTTATAATTAGTGATTTCCGCTAATTAACTAATGTTTCCCTCTATTTTGGTCAATTAATGACACTTCGTTAATTAACTAGCCTCTATCACATTCCGGATGCCAATTAACGACACTTCGTTAGTTATAATCCTCTTTGAATCAATTAATTAGCTAATAATAGTTAATTAAGTCTTTTTAACATGCATTTAATCAATAATCCCTTTTATTGGCTAAATCCGCTTTCAAATGCTTCCAATCTTATCAAATTCCTCCTCAATCACCTCCAAATAGCCTAAAAGCTATTCTAGCCTATTAATTAATCCTAATTGATTAATTAAAGCACTCTCAACTCCCATGAGTTGCTAACTCACTAGTTAAATCATCTAATCATGGTTAATTAGCCTAGAGTTACTTTATCCTTTATCAATTGTCCCACATTCATTGTGATTCATGCTTTCCCCAAATAGAAAGCTATAAAAAAGACCAAGCTCCTACCGTCACACCTTACACTATACTTTGAATAGTATTAATCATATCAAACATATGATCAAGAGCTTTCTCCATCAATTTGGCATAGTTGTTTTGCATCGATTCCTACCATTGTTGAGTAGTAGAAGAAGATCCAAGCTTGGCCTTGTAGCCTTTTTTTGGTGAGATCTTTTCCCTCTCTTTGGAGAACAACATAATTTGATTGATCATAGATTTAATTAGATTCATCTTTATTAGCAATCATTTTGACTTAGTAAGAATGCTTATAGATTAGATGATTAATTTCTTGTAGTTTTCATTATGCATTCTCATAAGCTATGATCTTGATGGTTCATTGATAAATTTAAGCTTAGCTCTAGACTACTAGGTGTTAGTCTTTTTAGTTAGCTATTACAAAAGTTTAGCATTATCACATTTGGCAACATGCGCGGTGGGACCTACTCCATTATCCTTTGCATTCATTTTCAAGTTTTTTAGATTAGTTTCAAAGTTTTGATTTATTAGCCCTCTTTTGCATTTTTAGATAAATATGAAGTTCCTTAACTAGTCTAGTTAGGATTGCTTTGTTTTTGTGCTCTTTGCAAGATCAAAGGAGGTGAGGTGCTATCAAATTTTGATCAAATTGACAAAGTTTTGAGCTTTTGAGAATTTTTGTCAAAAATTCTCGTGTTTTGATCACTGCGGGAAGTCCGCGCTACTACATGTCTACCTCGCGCTCGCTCGCATCACGGGCCCGTGCTACCATTCGGATATTTGCGCTCTACTACCGGACTCATCAAGATTACCGCATTCACGCTGTGCTACGGCTTTGCTGTCCGCGCTATTGAAACACTATGTTTTTGTCCTCTGTGTATGACCCGCTCTACCGCATACATGACTCGTGCTACTGCTTAGTGGTTCCGTGCTATTAACTCTCTAGCTGCACTACCGCGACACTTTCTTTGTTTTTTGACATAGAGTCACACTACTATGTTAACCTTCATGCTACAACTCTAGGATCTACACTACAGCTCACATACATGTGTTATCGCTCAAAGGCTCACGCTACTACTCTCTGTGTTGATTTTTGGCATTAACTTCGAGATTTGAAATTTTGATTTTCTGTGTTTCTGTTGTTTGCAGGTTTTCTTAACCGTTTTATGTTGTTTTTAACATTTTTTATCAGATTTCTAACAAATTTGCTTAAGTTCGATGAATGCTTTTGTTTCCATGCTTTATGCAAGTTAGGCTACAAGTTTGTGTATACTCTTTTCTTGCACCTTAGGGTGATCTTGACAATCAAAAGAAACTTTTAGTTTTTATTTTCTAACATTTTGGTTAAATTGGAAACTTAATCTTTCATTTTTGGCTTTAGGGAATGAACAAATCATCAAGTGTTGTTTAAAGTTCCTTTGGTTTAAAGTATTCATTTGCATTTATCTAGTTGGATCAAATCATTGTGTATGCTCTTCTCTTGCGTCCTTGGACAATATTGAGAATCAAAAGCAACTTTGGTTCACTTTTTATTGGAAATTACTAAAATCATTTGTGCGTAGGACCTAAATGCTTACCAAAGAATTGAGATCTAAACAAATTTTAACTACACGTGTGTTGCAAGTTACCAATGGTGTTCTAAACCTCATTTCTTAATCCGAAAGATAAAAAACACACCACATTATTCAACACACTATATTTACAGGTTTCGGTTAAGAGCTATGGCTCGTCCACTTTGAACTAGGGGAAGTGCCTTGGCATAAGCCTTAAAACCCATAAGGACGCCCTAGGAACCCCAAAGTAGTTCACACCTTGAGAGAAATGGTGAACGAAATGGGAAGTGCTCCACTACCCAACTGACTAGTACTTTGAGATTAGCATCAAAATTATCTTCACCCGACCCGGTGAGATACTTTGAACGCAATTTATTGCTCATTGTATCGAAGGGGGTAAAGTAAATTCCAAGATAATCCTTAATTTAGTCAGTGTGACTTTCTTGTCAAACCGCGCTCGCAAAGATAGTTTGTGACACCTAGAGAGTGAAACAATAGGAATCTTGTGGCTTGGAGCCAACTAGACTTTATCCATCATGTTCTATAGAGCTCTCACGAAGTAACAACTTTTTTGAGTCATAACCTTGTTATTCAAACAAGGGGAGAGTCCATTGAAGTTGGAGCCTAGTGTTATTCATCACAAAACTTGTGAAGTGTTACTTTGTCCTAGTTTTTCACTTGTCTAAGACAAGGCGAAACTCTGCCAAAGTTACGCCTAGTATTTTTCATCACCACTTGGTCTACTCCTTTGTTGTCTTGTTGCCCATTTTGGGACAAAAGAGAACATACATTCGTAGTGCTATCAAAGATTGTGTCCACCACTTTTGCACCCGCTTACATCCTTCCTTATTGCGACTGCGATAATAAGCATTGAAAGTGTGTTGGTACGTCTTTGTATCTTGATAGCCATTATCTTGATACCCACATCAAGATTATCATTGTAGTTAGGTTGTCTCATCATTGAATTCCTTTGAGTTGTTACGTTGCCCGCATTATAGCCATACAATTTTGATACTTACATCTTGTTTCCTTTGTGAAACTTGATCTAAGTCTCTAAGTTATATTGTTACGCTGCTCGCATAAATATCTTCTTGCTATACTTAGACTTGGTTTTGATCCTAACATTGCCTTGAGTTTTGAAAAGTGTCGTTACTTTGTTCGCATTGTGGTGACATCATTTTGATACTAAAATCTTGCTTTTCCCATAAAGCTTGATTAACGTGTCCAAATAGTGTTGTTGCATTGCTCGCATTTGTAGCCTCTATTTTCAAGACTTGGACTTTGTGTTTAAAACTGGTTTTAGTATATCTTGTTAGGAGATCGCGTCAACACCTTCTTAGTATTTAGGTCTTGTTTATTTTAAACTTGACCTAAGTAGTGATATTGTGTTGTCACTATTTTGTGATTGGATCAAAGTCTTGTACTTGATCGTTGTGTCCTAGATACTCGTTGCTACATGTAATTTTAGTCAGTGTGTCAATTCTTTATTCATTGGTGTCCTTAGTGCATATTTCCTTTGGACTTGTTACCATTCTTTTTTTGACATTCTTTGTGACGACTTTCATGTCGTTACGCTGCTCGGTTTTACCTAGGGTCCATTTTAATCAACCTTAGCAAAACTTTGCTCATTATGCCTCCTATGACAAGAATGGGGCATCACAAAATAGGGTCAAATCCCTTTACAGATGACAAGTTAAATCCACTTTTAGAAGACAACATTTTGATTGATCATAGTGGTGGCGAGGAGAATTCTCCTCGGGCAGATTTTGAGTTTAGTCCAGCCCAAATTGATAACTTTTTGTTCCAAAACAGAAATGAGGTTCTTATGCGTGTCATAGAGTTAGGGGCCAAGTTGCCATCTACGGTTGATCCCTCACTCCTTGCCGGCATGGTTCAAGGAGAAGAAGAAAGGGAGCATCCTCCATGTAACGTTGATGAAATATTAAACCCTGAACATGCTTCTACTTCCGGCCCAAGGAATGAGGAAGGACCTTCTTAAAATGATGGTGGATATCGCATCCCCATTGTCAAAATACATTGTGAGGATCACGAAGAACATGTCAATCATGAACAACCTCCTTCTCGTGAAACTCGTAAAGAGATACCGACTCAAGAGGTGACTTTAGAAGAACAAATTCAAGCCCTTTCTCACCAATTGGAAAGTCTAGCTTCACACGTTAGTAAAGAATCCACGAAAGCTCCTAGGCAAGAAAAACCTAAAGCTTTGTATTCAAAGTTTTATACCAAGACTCCTAGACAGGAAAAACCAAAAGCGTTGTATTATGAGTCTTATACCAAAACTCCTAAACAAGACAAACCTAAAAGGGGTTATGAAGAGTTATATACAGATGACAAAGATGAAGAAACAACTAGGCTTAACAACTTGTATAGGCCTAACCCATTGACACAAGACCAACTTTTTAATCAAGAGTTCTTATCAATGAAGAACACCCTTATTTCCTTACAAGAAGGTAAGTTAGGACCTAATAAGAAATATCAATTTGAAGAGTTGTGTCTGTATCCTTTCGATAGGGCTATGTTACAAGTCCCTTTCCCTAGACACTTTGATTGTCCAAAATTCAACAAATACAAGGGCAGGGGTGATCCAAGGGATCATGTTAAAGACTTCTTCATGGCTTGCCAAGAGGTCACATTCAATGAAAACTATCTTATATGCCTTTTCCCGCAAAACTTAGGGGGTCAAGAGCTCGAGTGGTTTTTGTATATACCAAAAGGATCTATCTCTACATGGCCACAATTGGCGGAAAGCTTTGTACACCACTTCTCCTTCAACATGGAGAATGACGTTACTATGATTGACTTGTGTAACACAAAACAACGCAACAATGAGAACTTCGCTGGTTTCTTATAAAGATGGCAAGGGTTAGCTAGTCGCTTCCCTTGCTCAATATTGGAGAAATAGTTAGTATCTTCATACCTAACTTACACCCCGAGATCGCTTTCCACTTACAAATGCATTGTGGTAATACATTCGAGGAGGTTATAGATAAGATAAGATAATTATATTAATATCCAATGAATGACCACAAAAGTACGTCAATGGGACTATATAGTACAGTTCAAAAGGTGTGAAGGGAGACCCAAAGGGGTCATCCAAACAATAAAAGGAGAAAGAAGAAGAAAGAAAGGAAAGGAGGATGAGAAGCACAAACCATCATGGCCGGGAGAGTGCAAATGGATGGAGCTGAAGAGGAGGGGGACGAGAGAATCCCACCACTAACACTTAGCAAAATAGAAAAAGCATTATTAACAAAAGGAACGTTGAAACCCTTATCGCAAGACAACTGTGATTCAAAACCTAATAACGATTCAAAACCTACTAACAAATCAAATTTTGTTCCAAACAAGAACAAAAACGTCGTAGGTGATGGAATTACAAATTCTAAATGGGTGTTGACGGTTCAAAATCGTGCTCCCTTGAAACTAGCTAAGGGACTTCCGCCCTGAGTACAAACGTTGTACATTTACTCCTCTATCTGACTCTATGTCATCGATACTCAAATAGTTAGAGGCGGTTAACATGGTCAAGTACCGGAAGTAACCCCTTATCCCGATGATGCACCTAAACCATCTTGGTTTAGAGAAAATGATTATTGCAGCTTCCATCGTGTTAAGGGTCACAAAATTGATAAGTGCCTAAAATCTGAAGCACTATATCCAGGACCTAATTGAAAGCGGTGACGTGGAAATGGATTCCTCGAGGCACTAACAAGTCTCCCAATGCTGGAATTTATAAAGAACCTTTCCCTAAACATAACAAAGGAAAGGAAAATCCGGATCAAGGAGACGCCCTAAAATAAAGGTATTGGCTATGTTTATAAAGATACAAACTATGTGGCCAAAAAGAACAATTCTTATGATGTCGTAATTGGTTGTGTAAACCCATTCATTGAGCATATCAACACAATAAAGGTCAAAGCAAAGGAGTGCACCATGGTAACGCAACATGCTCACCTTGTTATTTCAAAACCTCTTCCGTCTACCCCTCAGGATAGTCACTATGATGTCTTGGAGCAACTTGAGAAGACTACCGCTAAGATCTCGATCGTAGATCTTCTTAAGATCTCTTATGTAAACAAGGAAAGCCTTTGTAAGACATTACAAGGGTCAGGAGTGTCGGTTGAAATAGATCCTCCCGTTTCCAAGTAATGGTGGCATAGATTGCTCAATGGAGCATTGTTATATCCCCTTTTAGGATATTATCCAAATATACAATTTAATTTATTGAATCGTCTCTAGAAGGACTCAACCCTCCTAGTTCAACCTCAAATAATCCAATGTTAGCTTCAATACAACCCAGATGGGGTTGGAGTGAGCCAAGGTGGTGGATTAGATGGGAGAACCAGTTAGGAAATTAATCTCTTCAAATCTGAAATTAATTACAGCAGTAATTAATTAATAAATGCACTAGACTACTGAAAACTTCAAAAATTAATAACTCCTTCACCACCCAATATTTTTCTATCAAACCAATGCCAAAATATTCTTCATATTTTTAGCTTTCCAACAAGCTATAGAACACAATTTTTGGACAAGTAGAAGGCATGCAAATCAACCCACGAAATCTGAAACTGTGTAGATGAAACCCTGACACATAATAATTAAATATTGCTCACAGACAGCTGAAACTTTGAAAATTCATAACTTGCTCAATACTCCATATTTTGCCCTCAAATAAATTGCAAAATTTTCTATAAATTAAGAGCTTTCTAAAGAGCTACCATTCTGAATTTTTGAAGCACTGCAACCCTTCCTAAACAGTCCCCAAAATCCCAAACCCAGTCGCTAGGGTTAGCATAAAATATGTAAAATATTTCCAGCTCTTAGAACTCTTCGTAAACATCCCAAAATGGCTGCCCACACTCAGAAAAATAAGCCAACTCAGATCAGATTACAAGTATAGCTGGTTCACCTTTAAAACATGCCAAAAGATGCTCAAATCAAGTCGCCATATTTAGAATAAAACCAGCAGTAACCAGCAACTTATAAACACTATGAAATCCCTCCAAATTCCCTTAAAACATCAACCCAATCAGCTGGAATAATTATTAAATTGCAGCAGTATGAAGATCTAACCCAAACACTCAAAAATGCCCAAAATGATCACCCTTGCCAGTCGCTATAGCTGGAATAATTTGCAGCATTAATAACAGATCATAAAGCACTCAATAATCACCATTAATCATGCAAATATCATCATCAAATAAATGTGCCACACATCCAAACAAGTCGCCAAAGCTAGCAAGCATAAACCATGCACAAAAGACACTTGAACACAATGGATGGCGGATCAGGCCTAAACATTTTTACCTTGAAGCTAGTTCGGAAACTAGGTCGTACGGAAATAGATCTGGAAACAAAGGTCATCACCATTAAGGCGTATGACAATGAAGAGTGGCAGTCGGCCGGCATGATAACATTCTCATTGGGAGTAGGGCCTACTACTCATGATACAAAGTTCCATGTCCTAGACTTGGAGCTGCCTTATAACATACTTCTTAGTCACCCATGGATTCATTCCGTGCAAGCCGTGCCTTCTACGTATCACCAGTTTCTAAAGCTATACTATGAAGGTAAAATTATAACTATTTTGGGGGATTCTCAACCTTTTGCTCATTGTAGAGCATTATCAGGTTATTTCCTAATTTTGTTGATTGCCCTTCGACAGAGATGGTTGTTCCGACTCAATCTAAGGCTCTCGCCTCGCGGGTTGATCCAGATGTGTTGACCCCTAATGACAATCGTGCTTCAACATCAGTTACTCCCTTTGCTACATGGGAGATGAATACCCTTTCAACCGGTTGCGGGGAGTATGATCTCAAACAAGCCCTTTTGGTTTCAATCCTTCCTCTATCACCCAAATCGCATGGTAAACCATGTCACAAATATCAACATCCTAGAGAGAATTGCCCCTGTGATGCTTTCACTCATGGTGGTTTACTAGTGATGAACAAATGCTATGTAACTCTATGCTACCACCTCCCATGGATGAGATGGCATCATGCTACCAGGATCCTAAATATGCAATTCCGAACAAAATGATGTACGCCATGGGCTACCAAGGGTATGGTTGTGGTACACATGAACAAGGAGTGCAGGAACCTCTTCCAGGAACCCCATAGAAAAATGTGCAAATATGGTATCGATATTCGACCATATGGGTCTATTTATCTAGAGTGTTATGCCACTTCTTCTGAACGCGAAGATAGTGAGTCAGGTTACGAAAGCGAAACAAATTCTGGTGTAGTCTTTACGAAGACCTTGCCTCCACCAATCTATTTTTCGATATGGCTATA
The DNA here is from genome assembly GCA_018340775.1 of Taxus wallichiana var. yunnanensis. NCBI lineage: Eukaryota > Viridiplantae > Streptophyta > Pinopsida > Cupressales > Taxaceae > Taxus > Taxus wallichiana. The sequence goes on along the minus strand of CM031242.1, from coordinate 177,981,224 downwards.
TTGACCATATCCCCTACCTTACCTATCCTTGTTCCTGAATTAAACCTCATTTATCCTTGGTGAATTGGGACCAACAACAACATGTACCGATTGACTTATTTGCCAACGATGAGGCTATTTGTGAGTTTATGGGTATCCGAGACAACATCCCAATAGGTGATCATAAAAATGCTTCTACATTAACCTAGACGCATGCACGTATTTCGGGGAGGAGGCTAAGTTCTGTAGTCATCAAAATAAATTAAAAAGCAAGGGCAAAAGTTCCACAGAGAAGCCTTGCAAAAAAATCAAGTCCAATCCTTAGAATGAAAACCTTTTTGAGGCATTGGTAGACAAACAAAAGGAAATATTACAGGACAAAGAAATTGACTTATCCAAGGGTGAAAATATCATCGAGACACCCTTGGAGGCAAATCTCAATCTCCCCCCTGATCCTACACACATGGAAGAAGAATCTAATCTTCTGATGGAGGAGACTATTGAGGTCAACATCGGAACAGAAGAATTACCTAAGATGGTTAAGTTGGGAGCTTCGTTCTTGGCAAGAACAAAAGACATTTGTCTCGCTTTTGCGTGAATTCTCAAACATCTTTCCTTGGTCCCACACGAACATGCCAGGACTTGATCCTGCATTAGTAGTGCATAATCTTGTTGTGTACCCAGACGCACATCCTATTTAACAAGGCTTAGGAAAATGCATCCTCATGTTGCCTTGTTGGTTAAAGAGGAGCTGGAAAGATTATTAGCAGTGGGCTTCATTCGGCCTATCGACTACTCGAATGGATTTCAAATGTTGTACCTGTCTGAAAAAAGTCCGTAGGTATCAGAATTTGTACAGATTTTAGAGACAAACAAAGCTTGTCCTAAGGATGAATTTCCTCTCCCCAATATCGACATGATTGTCGATTCCACGACTAGTTATGAAATGCTATCACTCATGGATGGATTTTTAGGTTATAATTAGATTAAGATTGTGGAGGAGGATCAACATAAGACATCTTTCACAACCCCTTGGGGGAAATTCGGCTACCAATTCATGCCCTTTGGCCTCAAGAATGTAGGCGCAACTTATCAGCGGGCTATGACCGTCATCTTTCATGATATGATCAACAACATAATGGAATATTATGTAGATGGCATCTTGGGCAAGTCCAGAATGAGAGAAAACCATCCCAATATTCTATGACACATCTTTCAGCATCTAAGAGACTACAAGGTCCATCTCAATCCAAAGAAATGTGTCTTGTTAGGAAATAAGGGATAAAATATGTGGAATAATCCCTCACAGAATTGCAATAGTAGAAACTAATATGCAGAAATTATTACAGATCTCAAATAAAATTGCAGAATAAAATAACACAACACAAAGAGACAATATTTAACGTGGTTCACCCAATTTGGGCTACGTCCACCAAGAATCACTTGCTCAGATTTTATTACAAGCCACTGCTCTCTCAATACAATACCCAGATCCGTTTGGAGCTATGCTCAACAAACTCTACAGAATTCACAGCCGAATTCAAAACACATCTGCAATACATTTTCTTGTACATCTATCATATGCATAAGACCATATAAATAGACAACTGCTTAAGCAGTTTGATACAAAACCGTGGGTATCAAAACCAAGGGCAAAAAACCGTGGGTATCAAAACAATGGGAAAAAGACCGAAAAAACCATGGGCCCAAAAACAACCCATAACGGTTACCCATTACCCATGGGTTAATAAACCACCCATGAAAATTTGCTTCGGGGGCTTCGCCCGAACCCCTGACCTCCGCTCAGCGGCGAGCGGGACCGCCGTAAAAATACCCGAGTGTAACACATAGAAGGTGTACCACACTCTAACATGAAAATAGGCTCCACAAACATAACAATCTCCCACTTGGAGACTGATTTCCATTCTAAGCAAGCTTCTCAACCCTTCACTAGTTTCGTGAAGACCAACCAAAGTGAACACAACTTTAGTTTTTCCTTGTGACCACCTTGGTCATCATGTCTGCAGGATTCGAGTGGTATGAATCTTCTCCAACTTCAACTTCTCTTCCTCCAAAGCTGTCCTAATGAAGTGATATCTCAACTGTATATGCTTCATCCTGGAGTGGAAAGCAGAGTTCTTAGCTAGGTGTATAGCACTCTGACTATCACTATGCAGCTTACATTCCTCCCGCTTATGCCCTGACTCTTCAAGCAATTGTTGTAACCAAATCATCTCTTTGCTTGCCTCTGTGGCAGCATGCATACTCACCTCCGTGGTTGATAAAGCCACTAGCTTCGTAGTCTTGAAATCAGCTCTCGCTGTCCCACCTACGGAGTGTAAATATAACTGTCGTGCTCCTCCTGCTGTCTACATCTCCAGCCATGTCGAATCTACATAACCACGTAAAGTGGTGTCGATCCATTATAGCACAAAAGCTGTCCCCATGGTCCCTCTCAAATACCGAAGGATCCACTTTCTTGCTTGCGATGCTCTTTACGGATCACTCATAAATCTACTCACGGCTCCCCCAACGCATGGGCAATATCGGGCCTAGTGCACACCATAGCATACATCAAATTGCCAAGCTGGCGATGAGGAAGGTACCTTGGACATCTGGTTTCTTTCTGCTCTCTGTCATGGGACCTTGCTCCTTTGATAACTTGACATGGCACGCCAAAGGAGTCCCAACCGGTTTAGCATTCTCGCATGTTAAACCTATCAATACCTTTTAATGTACTCTTCCGAGATAAAGTCAACTTCCGTTCCTTCTATCCCGAGTTATCCTCATACCAAGGATTTGTCTGGCTGCCCCCAAATCCTTCATATCAAAGGATTCACTTAGTTGTTTCTTGTGTACTTTTATTTCTGCATGTTTTTACCTGCAACCAACATGTCATCAACATACTGAAACACGAGGATAATATAACTTCCATCCTCAAATTTCTTTGTATACACACAATGGTCGAATGACATCTAATATAACCTTGCTCCATCATGAAGCTATCAAACTTCTTATACCATTAACGTGGAGCTTGTTTCGAGGCCATACAAGCTCTTCTTCTTCGGTTTGCACACCATCTCCTCTTTACCTTTGACCTCATAGCCCTCTCTGGTTTCTTTGCATATATAGTTCCTCCTCCAAATCACCATGGAGAAATGCGGTCTTTACATCTAAGCTGTTTTAAGTGCAAGTCTTCTGGCGCTACTATTCCAAGAATAGTTCTAATAGAAGTCATTTTTATTACAGGGAAAAAATATCTCATCAAAATCTATACCTTGTTTCTGTGCAAACCCCTTGACCACCAACCGGGCCTTATATCTTTTCTTTCCTCCTTCGTCTTTAACTCTGTACACCCACTTGTTCGCAATGCTCTTTTGCCTTAGGTAGCTTCACCAAATCCCAAGTTTGGTTCTCCATGAGAGACTTATGCTCCTCATCCATGGCTTGCTCCCACTTCTTACTGGCATCTACCTGCATTGCTTCATCAAAGCTCTCTGGCTCTCCACTATCAGTGAGTAATAAATAATAAAGAGAAGGAGAAAAACGTTCGAGTTCTTTTCTTACCCTAGAAGACCTCCTCAATATAGGAGTTTGGGGTTCCTGTTGAGGGGGTTCCTGAACTGATTCATGTGTCACTTTCCCATCCAGGAAGATCCTCTACCGCATTGCATATTCTTTCTTGGATTCTTCCATGTTTTCCTGCATTTGCTTTGCTTATACATGACTTTCTCATTAAAGACCACATCCCTAGATCGAATGATTTTCTTGTCCTTAATACTCCAACATTTATATCCAAAGTCATCACCACCATAACCAATGAAAGTACATTTTTATGATTTAGCCTCTAGCTTAGTCCTATCATCCTTGTCTATGTGAACAAACACCTCACATCCAAAGACTCTAAGAAATGAATAATCAACTTTCTTACCATACCAAGCCTCCTCAGGTATGCCTCCATCCAAGGCACTTGAGGGTCCTCTGTTTATTAAGTACACAGTTGTGCTCACCATACGCCCAAAAAGAAAGAGACAGTCTGCATGTAACCTCATGCTCCTAGCACGTTCCATTATTGTTCTGTTCATCCTTTCTAATACCCCATTCTGCTGCGGAGTTCCTGGAACCGTCTTTTGCCTACGGATTCCATTCTTAGAACAATAATCATCAAATTCATTGCTGCAATACTCCCCTCCATTATCTGACCTGAGACATTTTAGCTTAAGACTGTTTCATTCTCTACCAAGGCTTTCCATTTAACAAAAGTGTCAAATACATCAGATTTGTTTCTAATACAATAAACCCAAACTTTCCTTGTTGCATCATCAATAAAAGTAACATAATAACTTGAACCCCCAAGAGATGATACTTGAGCTGGCCCCCACACATCAGAATGTACCAGCTCTAACTTACTCTCTTTCTTCGTAGGTCCAACCTTGAGAAACCTTACTCGCTTCTGTTTCCCATATATGCAGTTCTCACAGAAATCCAAACCTATTTCTGTATATCCAGGCAAATTCTTCTTTATGATGTTCATGCCCTTATGGCTCATATGACCAAGCCTATAGTGCCATAATGTTGTATCTGCATCTGAAGCCACAAGATTACAATCATTAGTACTATCAGTGGTTAAATACAAGGTTCCAACCTTCTTACCTCTTGCCACCACAAGAGCACCCTTGGTAACCTTCCAAGAGTCTACTATAAATATCACAGTACAACCATCACTTCCCACCGCCCCGCCGATATCAAATTTCGTCTTAATATAGGCACATGTCGACATCCTTCAATAGCCAAGTATTCCCATTCTCGCATCTTAACACGATGCAGAACCTTTTCCAACTATCTTCTGCAAGGCTCATCATCACCAAGAAAAACATGCCCAAAATCTCCTTGAACATAATCAACAAAATAATGCCTATGTGGAGAAGCATGGAAAGAAGCCCCTGAATCGAAAACCCAAGATTGATAATATTGTGCAAAAGAAAGAATCAAAGCATCCTCGACATACATTACCCATTGCCACATTTGCCTCCTTATTTTCTTCTTGTTGTTTCTTCTTATCCCGAAGCTCCCAAATGAGTCCTTTGCATGCCCGAAGCTTTCCACAATTCTAGCATACAATCTTGTTCTTGGATTTTGACCTTGCCCGATCTTTTGATTTTCCACGGTTTCCTCTATTCTTGTCTCCCTCTAGTTTCCACTGTCAAAGCATTCCCTGAAGTAGAAGATTCCCCAGAGCTTTTTCTTCGCATTTCCTCGCTTAAAATCACCCCTACAACATTCTCAAACTTCAACTTGAGTTAGTTGGAACCGAGTTACTTACCGCCATTACTGAAAGGCTATTCAACTCTCGGGTAAAGAGCACTGAAATTAATAAAGCCCTAACTTCTTCATCAAATTCTATTGTAACTGAAGCTAGCATATTCACTACCATATTGAAATCATTTAAATGATCTACTACTGAACTATTCTCAGACATCTTCATATTAAACAACTTTTTCATTAAAAATATCTTATTAGAGGCAGAGGGTTTTTCATACAACTTCCCTAATGCATCCATTAGATCTTTTGTAGTCTTTTCCTTTGAAACATTAAATAATACCGAGGATGCAAGACACAGCCGAATCGTTCCAAGTGCCTTCCGATCCAACAAATCCCATTCCGCATCTGTCATACTCGAGGGTTTGTTCACCTTCTCAGACAGCGGAGTATAAAGATCCTTTTGATAAAGGTAATCTTCCATCTGCATCTTCCAAAGACTAAAATTCTGCCCGTTGAATTTATCAACCCTAGATCTTCCATCATCTGCCATAGCTCCCACTCAAGATAAAACTTTCCCTGCGATTCAACACTTCAACAAACCAAACCAGGCTCTGATACCAATTGTTAGGAAATAAGGGATAAAATATGCGGAATAATCCCTCACAGAATCGCAATAGTAGAAACTAATATGCAGAAATTATTACAGATCTCAAATAAAATTGCAGAATAAAATAACACAACACAAAGAGACAGTATTTAACGTGGTTCACCCAATTTGGGCTACGTTTACCAAGAATCACTTGCTCGATTTTATTACAAGCCACCTTGCTCTCTCAAAATACAATACCCAGATCCGTTTGGAGCTATGCTCAACAAACTCTACAGAATTCACAGCTGAATTCAAAACACATCTGCAATACATTTGCTTGTACATCTATCATATGCATAAGACCATATAAATAGACAACTGCTTAAGCAGTTTGATACAAAACCGTGGGTATCAAAACCAAGGGCAAAAAACCGTGGGTACCAAAACAATGGGAAAAAGACCGAAAAAACCATGGGCCCAAAAACAGCCCATAACGGTTACCCATTACCCATGGGTTAATAAACCACCCATGAAAATTTGCTTCGGGGGCTTCGCCCGAACCCTGACCCACTCGGCGAGCGGGACCGCCGTAAAAATACCCGAGTGTAACACATAGAAGGTGTACCACACTCTAACATGAAAATAGGCTCTACAAACATAACATGTCTTTGGTGTGTTATCAGGGAAATTACTAGGTTTTATTGTATCACGGAGGGGAATTGAAGTAGACCCAGCTAAGGTTTCGACTATCACAAAGATGCCTCCTACTGAAAAATAAACAAGCTGCGCGCTTTGCGGGGAAAATTCAAGTAATCAGGAGATTCATTTCCCAACTCACAGATAAGTGCCATTCGTTTACGCATCTTCTCAAGAAAGATGTCAACTTTCTATGGGGTCTAGAACAACAACAAGCATTTGCGTTGCTTAAAGAATATATGTCAAAACCCCTTGTTCTAATGCCGCCTATTGTAGGCAAACCACTCTTGTATATTTGTGCTACACAATTTGCAATTGGGGCACTCTTGGCCCAATATGACAAGGAGCATAAGGAAAAAGTTGTATATTATCTAAGCCGAACATTGATTGCTTATGAGCTCAATTATCCATGCAGATCAAAAAGGCTTGCCCGGCCGTAGTTTTGCCTTTCAAAAACTGCATCATTATTTGTTAAACAAAGTCAAGCTAATATCAAAGGTGGACCCATTGAAATATTTGTTATCAAAGCCAACACTTACAGGAAAGATGGCCAATTGGATCATCTTACTCAAAGAATTTGATATAGAATACGTCCATCAAAAATCAATCAAGAGGAGCAAATCAATTAGTTGAAGTCCCTTTGTGTACAAAACCATTGAGTCTGGAACTTCCAGATTCTTCACTCATGTATATCAAGGAATCCATAACATGGCACATGTCTTTTGATGGATCCTTCACATTCCATGGTTCAAGAGTAGGAGTCATGCTTATAACTCCTTTAAGGGACTTGATCCCACAAGCTTTCAAAATAGGATTCCCATGCACAAATAACATAGCCGAATATGAAGTTCTCATTGAAGGGCTGAAGATAGCTATACGATGGGACATCAAACAACTCAACGTGTCTAGATATTACGTGTGGATTATCAAACAAATTCTGAGATGAGTACAAATTTAAGGATGAAAAATACATTCCTTAAAAAAATGGTGGATACATTAAAAGAGTTCTTCATGAGATCACCTTTAGATAGATTCCTGAAGGCGAATCAAGCGGAAAACACCATGGCTACGATGGGTTCTTTGTTATGCATCCCACCTGGACAGACGAGATGATATACCCTTGTGTGGATCACTTACATCGACACCCAGCCGTATGACATGCCCAAGTCTTATCTGATATGTGAAGTTGTTGGTCCCCATTCACCATGGTACTTTGATATTTTCAATTACCTTGAAGATCAAACCTTCCCTCCAGACATTTCCCGTTGTGATAAAAGAAACCTTATCCAACGTATAGCCCGCTACACCTTACTTGGGGGCACTCTTTATCGTAGAGGGTATGTTGGATAGATTTTTGCATAGCTGAAAACCTAAGCGATCATGAGATAAATCTCCCTCATTTACCGGTGAGGCTCCCATGTCAGATTTGTCAATTAAAATATGCTAGTATCTATATGGGGTTTTACTTTAACTATTCAACTCATGAACCATAATTGTATAGCTCTCTGACAAGTAAAGCGGTTGTTGGAGAAAGGAAATATTTATAGAAGAAGGAAATAATAAAACACATGGAAGAAATGGAGAAGATGTGCAACCTGATCAATAGATAATGAGTTGATTGCATGCACATAGAAGAAACCAATAGATATCAACACGAATTATAAGCAAAGGCAACTCTAGATCTAGATCTAAAATAACACGAGTTTATTAGATCTAAGATAGAAAGCTAGAAAAAAATGCACTTTGTGACACAAAGTTCTCCGGAAATCTACTCCTTTATATTCCTTTGCTTTAAGTGGCTATCGAGGGTTTTAGCACAAAGTTTGGAACACAACAATCTTTGCTTACAAATTCTCTTTTTTAACACGAAGGTTCTTCTTCTACTTATAGAATGTAGAAAGGAAAGTACAAATGGAAAACTCAATCGAATCGAAACATAAACAAGAAGTAAAGATGACATCTGGCAATCATCCTCCTCTAACTTCTCCTCAAGTGACACATCTATCACTTAACTAATAGAATCGTTCCACATAACTTAAAGCAATGGTTTCAAAACCAATAACTTTAAAGTTTTACAATTTCATCCGGGAACGTGGAAAATAGAAGAAAGAAAGAAAGAAGAAGAAAGTCCTGCCAGCTGTAACATTTATATCTTCTTTTTGTTCTGATATTGAATATACTTGTCGAACATATAATTCAACATCTTCCCATCTACCTTAGCCTGACTTCCTTTTACGTCATGAATCTGCGGTAATCCTTCGTCAATACTCGATACATGCTTCCACATCCTCCAAGCTTGGCCCGAACTTCACAATATCCGACTGCAGTGCCACCAGTCTGCTGATGGAATTCATCGTGAAAGGCTTAGTAGCTCCATCAATTCTCCCTTGCACCATCAGAAGAGACCCTTCCAGGGAATTAGGCACTCTGCTAGGAATGATCCGTGTGTATGAAGTAACATTTCCGACCACTTCCTCATGAGTGAAAGCAATGATATTGTCTGGCAAAGACGATGCCATACTCTCAAGTGCCTGCATCCTCTGCAGCATAATTCTGCAGATCTCCAAATGGAAAGATACTGCAAACTCCAGTTGCTTCCCCTTCTCAACTGATCCGTCAAGCACAATCATTCAAGAACCAACACTTCTCCGTGACTTATTGATTTGGTCAAATCTTGAGGTTACTCTCAAAGAATCGTGTTAATATCTACTATGCTTGTCACCGGTTGCTTGATTGATTTGTTGCATCTTTCATAACCTTGAAAGCGGTGGCACCTCTCCGAGAGTTGTACGAGAAGTTTGACGAATGATCAGAATTTTCCATCGTCAATAGATTTCACCGGTTTCTTGCATCTTCCATCTCCTACATCGGATGATCACTCACCTGTTTCGTGTTGAAATGGGCTAAGTGGAAGATTTAGTGAACCCTTGGCAATGATCTCGCCTGGTTGAGATACTTGCTTACGAAGTTCAATTTTCTCCTCCTTTTCTCTATCAAGCCTAAGGAATAGAGCATCTATCAATGTCTATGTGTTGGCTAGATTTTCTGCATAAAGCATCAAACCTAGGCGGTCATGAGATAAATCTCCCTCATTTAACCGGTGAGGCTCCCGTGTCAGATTTGTCAATAAAAATGTGTTATTATCTATCGGGGTTTTACTTTAACCACTTAGTTCATGAACCATAACTAAGAAGTTCGCAGCAAGTAGTAAGTTTTGTTTAAGAAAGGAAAATTATAGAAGAAGAAAGTAAAGGAATTATAGAGAAGAAATGAGGAAGATGTGCATCCCAATTAGTAGATAGCAGAGCTAATTGCATGCACACGAAGAAACTTAATAGATATGAACACACAGAATTATAAAACAAAGGCAGCTCTAGATCCAGATCTAAAATAACACAAAGTTTACTTAAAAGATCTAAGATTTAAAAGCAAGAAACACACGGTATGCCGTGACACAAAGTTCTCCGGAAACCTGCTTCTTTGTATTCCTCTGCTACAAGTTGCTCTCAGGGGTTCAACACAAAGTCTAGAACACAAGATTGCTGCTTACAAATTCTAATTGATTATTAACCTGGAGGTTCTTCTCCTACATATAGAATGTAGGAGGGAAAGTACAAATAGAAGACTCAAACTGAACTAAAGTATGAACAACAAGTAAAGATGACATTTGGCAATCATCCTCAACTAACTTCTTCTTAAGTGACACATGTATCACTTAACTAATAGAAAGGTTCCACATGACTTCAAGTAATGGTTGAAACCAATAACTTAGAAGTTTACAATTTCATCCGGGAACATAGAAAGTAGAAGAAGAAAGAATAGAAGAAGTTATGCCAGCTGTAACATCTACATCTTCTTCTTGTTCTGATATCTGATATACTTGTCGAACATATAATTCAGCATCCTTCCATCTGTTTTTATGCCCACTTGCTTCCTTTTCATCCCGAATTGCAGAACCCTTCATTGACATTTTGCTTTGCATGCTTCCACTTCTTCCAAACTTGGCCCAAATCTCGCAATGATCTGCGCTGCTGATGTCACCGACCTACCGATAGAGTTCATTGTGAAAGGCTTGGTAGCTTTATCAATTCTCTTTTGTACCATCAAAAGAGAGCTTTCAGGAATCATGCACCTCGTTAGAAACAATCCACACGTATGAAGTAACACCTCCATCCACTCTTTTCTTAGTGAAAGAAATGATACTATCCGCAAATCGATGTTCTACTCTCAAGTGCCGCATCCTTTTCAAGCAAAACTCTGCAGATCTCCAAACGGAAAGATCTGCGCAAACTCTAGGTGCTTCCCCTTCTCAAGGTGATCCATCCGCACAATTTGTTCTCTGACGATACATCTCCCAGTGACTTGTTGATCTCGGCCAAAATACTCAGGTTACTCTCTGCAACTGTATTCATTCCTTCTATGCTTTCTATCAGTTGCTTTAGTTGATTTGTTGCACCGTTCATAACCTTTAAGCGGGTGGCACTTCCCAAGTTGCACGAAGCTTGCGAATAATCGAGATCCTTCCATTCTTGATAGCCTTTACTTGATTGCTTGCATCTTCCATTTCTGCATAAGATGATCACTCACCTTTCTGAAATGGGCTGAATGGAAGGTTTAACAACCTTGGCTATGATCTCACATAATTGAGATATTTGCTTCTGACTCTTCTTTCTCCGCCTTTTCACTGCTGCCCGAGCCTAAGGAACAAAGCATCCAACAACGTTTGCGTGTCCGCTTGATCCTTCGGTGGTAGCTTGACCAAGTGGTATTGTGGTCACCGTCACATCTTCTGCCATGAGCTCCTCTTCTATCTTTCCTTCCACTGGAATTGATATCTCAGCAAACTTCTCTCCCGAATCTTTGATGATCAACCTAGAAGTTGCTTTAGCAACTTTAGGCCTTCTGTCTCTTCTGCTCAGATCCTGAAGTAGCTGCAAGTCATGCTCCTCTAAGTTCATCTCTACTCTTGCTTCCGGAACCAACTGCAAAGCTAACCATCCCGAGAAGTTATTTCTCGGGGAGTAAGAAGTCGCTGAGTGCACTACCATCTCCCGCTCTGCATCCTCTCCGTCAGAAAGTGCCACAGTGTCATGGCTGCCATCTTCTGAAACATCCAAGGACAAAGCTCTTTCGAACTCCGTCATCTGCAGCTTCAACATCTCCTCTGGAACGGGTGCTGAACGAAGTGGCTGCGGAGAGAAAACGAACGTCGCCGGTTTCAATGAAGGCATGGAAGCATCCTGCTGCTGCGGTGCAATAGTTGGTGATCTTCTGGGTACTGGAGAAGTCGGAGTCAAAGCTATGGTCGTAGAAGTGGTCTTCTCTTTCTCTTGAGATCTTCTGTGTACTTTCAACTTCTCGGACCTTCTGCTGCTTTCTCCTTCATGCTTTCATTTGAGGGAATCTCTCTGGCCGAAGTTGCCGTGATTTGATTCATCAATACTTCATCAAGGCAAGTATCCCTTCGTTAGCTTGCCGGTTGAAGTATTCACCAACATGACTCAGATTTTCTTGATTGAATGGCAGCCTCGATGTTATCTGCGGTATAGCTTTATCTCCTCCCATTTGATGGTAAGTGTCAAGTACCACATTCCCATCATCTTTAAGATCCGCAGGTATCCGCGTTAGTCCAAAGTCGAACACTTGCTTTGCTGATAGCTTTGCTGAAATCTTTCTTTCTAACCTCAGATGCGACTTCGCACTTCATCCGAAATCTTCTAACAAAGGCACATGTGCGTACTCTGGGAGATTGTCTTCTGGCTACTCAAATGGATTGAAGTTAAGTGTGCGGGGAAGAACTCTTGCTCATACTCGGATAACATTTGCGCTTCCATCCCTCGAGCTTTGTGAATGCCGATGCAATCTGTTGTAATATCCACATTGATTGGGAAGAAGCCGTAGACTTGTGCCTTTTCAATGAAGGTCGTGTAACTCTACGAGTTGCACGCTTTCAGCTCCCGTGGCGATCAATCTATCACTTGGATACTGGGCATCTTTATAGTTTCTCCAAAAAGCCCGTAACCCGAGGTATGTGAAATCTCGCAATTTGGATGAATAAAGCGCCAATCTTGGACCGCTTCCCACGCTTCCTTGCTTACCTATGAGTCTTCAAGTCTTTGTCTAACTGCGCAGATGAAATTATAGAAGTCATCGTTGATCACTTTGAAGTCCTTCTCGCACGCAGGTACAGTAAGCTGTGGGTAGCACTCGAAAATGGGGTCCTTGGAAAGAACACCACATCTATCCAGCTTGGAAAAGACACCCTGTGAAGCTGCAGCATACACCAAGTACGAAGTCATCTTGAAGCTGAAAGTATGCTTCACGTTCCGAAGTTGCTCACCGATGTTGTTGCTAATAATTTCCGACCAATTGATTATAGAATCAACCTTGTTGATTTCAATGGTCCTGATGAAAGCATACATCCATGTACGGAAAGTGTAGGCATTCGCTTCGCCATTCAACCTGCATAGCAATTTGACGACATCATCTGCCTCCTGCACCAAATTGGACCGTGGAAGAGTTCTCGGGAACTTTGAAGGGGATCTAGGCTTCTTCATGAACCGGCTGTTCATTATGCTCACGTAATCAGCTCTATGTTTCTCCCATCTACTGTCAGCATCCTGAATGCTAATAGAAGTCACCACCTTTCGACTTTGGAATCTTGGACAATAATTGATGAATTCCGCATCCAAACGAATTATTGTCTTTCCCATAACATCACGCACTGATCTGGATGAAGGATGATAAGATCTAGCACACTCCATTACGAACTCTGGCAATTGGGCTGTACATGGGAAAGCTGCAGCTCGGATAATTCCGCTACTTTTGACCGCACGCATGAGTGAAGTCTTTCCAGCTCTGGATCTATCAATCAAATCAGAAAGAGGTTCTGGGCCTAGATCCGTGTCTCCTATGTCTGAAAGTTTGGAAGCAATGCATGAATCCATCGTGCTCTCTTTTTCATCTCCTTTCGCCATGGCTTTATCTATCTTTGTCTGAATAATTCTTTTTCTTCTAACTTGGCTGGATTTCTTCAATACTGGTGCAGATCTGGACAATTCTTCAGATTCGGAGGATATTTGCAATGTATTGGACATTGATAAAAACTCCTTTTCTTTTGTAAAGCACCTGTAATGAATTCCTGCAATTTATTCAGACAAAAATGGCCACCGGAGCATGAATAGTGAATTTAAATTATAAAAATCTGCACTTTTCAAGCCTGCTGCCCCAAAAATTGGTGTTTAATTTGCACATAAAGAGAGCATGAATCCTTTCAATCAACACCTGAGCTCCTGTAACACCTGTGAAAACAACTATGCAGACAAAGATCAACCTCCTCCAAAGCATGCGCCAAATCTGGAAGCTTTTAGCCTTGTTAGCACTTTGTCTGAACAAAATCCTTCCTCTAATGGGGGCGCACTTTTCCTCCTGGCTGCAATTCTTTACCTGTGAATTAAATTATTCACCCATATGGCTGCCCATGCTTATATAACCTTCACAATTCTATAATTAATAATTGCCCTAACAATTAAAGGCAATTAATTAATTAAAAATCATGCTTTTCTCTTTTAAAAATAGCATGTTTAAGGACAGCCATCCAATAAATTAAATTAATTCAATTTAATCCTTCACACAGCACTTCACTCAAGCTCCACAGTGTGCTTTGACCATAGCCACTGAAAATAGAAATTAATTTAATGTTTTAATGCCTTAAAAAACATTAAATAATACCCAAATGGGGCGCACTTTTTGAGAGGAAGAGGGCAGCCATTAAATAAATTAAATTTAATGCATTTAACTCCTTTCTTTTATTCCATCTTTGACTTGTTGACCTCCTCCAAGCTTGGGCGCACTTTTTGAGAAGAAAGATTAATAAAAATAATGTAATTTAATCCTTTTAATCTCTCACCAAAGGGGGCGCACTTTTTTGCACATGTAATTCTATTTTTAAGAATTTTTTCATAATGGGATTCTTTACCCTGTCAGGCAGGCACCAAAACCCCGTGATCCACTTAAGTGATTTTTATAACATGGGAAAAAGTACCCTGCCAGGCAGGTATAAAATTCCCACCCTGCCTGCGGCTTATATTTTTCCCATCGCAGCTTAAATCCATTGTTTTCCAAAAATGCGCCCATCATCTGCAGGGCTTTTACGTGCACGACTTCGCTTTTCCCGGTGATCCGGACCTCCAACGATGACTTCCTCATAGGGCATAATGTGCGTGTATGTTTTCCATTTGCTCCGGGCCAAAATCGGGCTTACCGGCGAGGAATTGCTCCAGAGAAATTTCACGAGAAAACAAAAGCAGGACACCACAAAAACACGAAAAATTGCCAAAAGTTACAAATAAAGCCCAAAACTTAAAATAAGTTAAAACCCTTACGGCACATAGGAATAATAACATATTCGCTCATAATAGGGTTAAACGGAGCTTGAAATAGCCTCATACACGGGGCTCAAAATAATTAAATACAAATTTCCATGCAGACAAATCCCGACAATGACAGAATAAAACAATTTTTGGCATCTGGGTATTTGGCGAAAAAGGCTAATATAGTTCTTTAGGATTATTTTGACGCAATACAGGAACTTTTAGGCAATAAAAACAACAAATGACCCATTATTTTAAAAGTACGAAAAAAATTCGGATAGGGTAGTCACATTTTGGGTGAAATCGAGTGACACCACTATGTATCCGACTTCAATCCTTCCGTGGTGGCTTGACCGATAGTACTCCAGTTCTTGTTATGTCTTCGCCATGAGCTCATCCTCTTTCTTCCTTCCGCTTAACCGGGCGATATCTCAAAGAAACTTCTACCTCGACTCCTCGATGATCAACCTGAAATTACCTTAGCAACTTTAGGTTTCTGTCTTTTCCGCCTAGACCGGGGAGCGGTTTGCAAGTCATGTTCCTCCAAGTTCATTTCCACTCTATCTTCGGAACCAACTGTGAAGTCAACCATTATGAGAAATTACTTGTCAGAGAATGAGAAGTTGCTGAGTGTACTACTATCTCCCGCTCTGATTCCTCTCCATCAGAAACCACTACAGTGTTGTGGCTGCCATCCTCTGAATCATCCAAAGACAAAGCTCTGTCAAACTCTGCCATCTGTAGCTTCAATGTTTCTTTAGGAACAGGTGCTGAATAGAGTGGTTGAGGAGAGAAGATGAATGTTGCCGGATTGGTCGAGGAATGGCGCAAAGTGTCTGCCGAGGTCGGGCTTTGAGGTGCAGCGATGGGTGAAGTAACTTGGATGTTGGAGAAGCCGGAACTAACGTCATAGCCATGGAAGTGATCTTCTCCTTTGATTGAGACCTTCTATGTACTTTCATCTCTTCGGGCCTTCTGTTGTGCTCTCCTCCATGCTTCCTCTTGAGGGAATATCCTGCACCGAAGTTGCCCATGACTTGATTCATCAATGCTTCATCAAGGTAGTATCCCTTCGTCAACAACCAATTTGAAGCATTCACCGAATGCAGGAGACCTTTCCTCAATCATATGGCGAGTCCCCTACGTTCTCTGAATTACTGACTCTATCTCCTCCCATTTGAAGGTATGTGTCAAGTAACACGGTCCCATCATCTTTAAGATCCGCAGTATCCGTGCTTAATCAAATTCGAACACTTTGCCGTGTTGATAGCTGCTGAAATCTTTCTTTCTAACCTCATACTCACTTTTGCACTTCATCCAGAAATCCTCATGAAGGCACATGTGCATACTCCTGGGAGATCGTCTTCACGATTACAAATGGATCAAAGTTCAGCCGTGTTGGGAAGAACTCTTGCTCGTACTCGAGAGAACATTTTCGCTTCCTTTCCTCGGGCTTTATGAATGCTTTGGCAGCTACAATGGCCCTGATGATCGGGAAGAAGCCCATAGACTTTGTCGTTTCAATTTGAAGGTCGTGCATCTCCACAAGTTATCACGCTCAACTCCATGGTGACCAATCTATCATTCAAATATCTCGAGCGGCTTAACCGGTTCTCGAGAGAAAAGTGGTGACACGAGGTATGTGAAATCCGCAAACTGAATGAAGAGACTGCCAATTCTGGACACAACTTCCCATGCTTCCTTGCTCACCCTGTTGGCCTTTAGGTCCCTGTCCAGCCTGCAAATGAATTCGTAGAAGAATCCATCGTTGACCACTTTGAAATCTTTCTGCATGTAGGTACAGTAAGCTGTGGGTAGCACTCGAAAATGAGGTCCTTGGAAAGAACACCACATTTGTCCAGCTTGGAAAAGATGCCTTGTGAGGTTGCTGCATATACCAAATAGGAAGTCATTTTGAAGCCGAAAGTACGCTTCACCTTCCGGAGTTACTCACCAATGTTGTCGCTAATGATTTCCAACCAATTGATTATTGTATCCGCTTTGTTGATTTCAATGGTCTTGATGAAAGCATACATCCATGTGTATAAGGTGTGAGCATTTGCTTCGCCATTTATCCTGCATAACAATTTGGCAATATCATCTACCTCTTGTACCAGATTGGACCGTGGAAGAGTTCTTGGGAACTTGGAAGGAGATATGGGCTTCTTCATGTATCTGTTATTCATTATGTTCACGCAATCAACTCTATGCTTCTCCCACCTGTTGTCGGCATCCTGTATGCTAATAGAAGTCACCACCTTTTTGCTAGAATCTTCAAACAATAATTGATGAATTGTGCATCCAACTGGATTATTGTTTTCCCCGTAGCATCTCGAACTGATCTGGATGATGGATGGTAAGACCTAGCACACTCCATAACGAACTCTAAGAATCGGGTGTGTATGGAAATCTTTGTAGCTTGAATAATGCCATTGCTTTTAACTACACGCATGAGAGAAGTCTTTCCTGCTCTAGATCTGTCAATCAATTCGGAAAGAGGTTCCGGACCTAGATATATGTCTCCGATGTTTGCAAATTTAGAAGTAATGCATGACTCGTTATGCTCTCTTTTCATCCTTCTTTGCTATGGTTGTGTCTATCTTTGTCTGAACAATTCTTTTTCTCCTTATTTGTCCGGAATTCTTCAAAACTGGTGCAGATCTGGATAATTCTTCAGATTCGGAGGATATATTCAATGTATTGGACATTGATTTAAGCTCCTTTTCTCTTATAAAAGCACTTATAATGAATTCTGCATTAATTAATTCGAGAAAAAGATGGCAACCGGAACATGAATAAAGTGGATTTTAATCATAAAAATCTGCATAATTCAAGTCTGTTGCCCCAAAATTTGATGTTTTATTTACATGCAAAGCAAGCATGAATTTTACCAACTTCACCTGAGCACTGTATCACTTATGCAAATAATTATCCAGACACAAATCAACCTCCTTCAACACAATGCTTGAAATTGGAAGCTTCGGCATTAATTACAACTTTTTCGAGCAAAAATCCTCTTCAAATGGGGCATACTTTTTTGTCCGGGCTGCACTTCTCTGCTTTTGAATTAATTAATTCATCTTTATGGCAGCCCCTGCTTATATAATCCTCATAATTCTATAATTAATTAATGTCTTTCATATTCCTGGCAATTAATTAATTATTAAATAAGCTTTACTCTTCAAATGGGACACCTATTTTGTGCATGCTCATGGCTGCCATTAAATAAATTAAATTTATTTAATTTTAGACTTCTACTTCCATGTAACTCAAGCCTCACAAAGTATGCTTTGACCTTAACCACTTGAAAATAGGAATTAACTAAATCAATTAATACTTTAAAAGTATTATTTCTCTCCCAAACAGGGCACACTTTTTGACATGAAGGGGCTGCATTAAATAAATAATATTTATTTAATTTTATAGCTATCTAATTCAACTTCCTTTTGTCCACTTTCCTTTGTTGACTTTTCCACAAGTCTCAGGCGCAAAATTGGAGAAATTAATTTAATTAATTAATTTAAGGCTGTCTTTCTTTCCCTAAAGGGGTCGCACTTTTTGGAATAAGGAATTTCTATTTTTAAAAGTCAATTGGCAATGGGATTATTTACCCTGCAAGGCAGCTCCGAAAATCCCATGATTCACTTAAGTTGATTGACTTTCATAATGGGATTATTTACCCTGCCAGGCAGGTAATAAAATCCCATCAATGCCTTAAGTAATTTTTCTTTTATTTCACAATGGAAATTTTTACCTGCAAGGCGGGGGAAGAAATTCCCGCTTACTCTTGCCTCTATTTTTCCCATTGTGACTTAAGTGGCATTGCTTTCATGGAAAAAAGTACTCTGTGGCGGTACAAAATTCCCACTTGCCTACTACTTCCAAAAATCCCATGATCCACTTCAAACCCCCTTTTTCCAAAAATGCGGCCAGCCCAAAAGAAGCTTTTTGGTGCACGACTTCGTCTTTTCCAAGAGAACCAGACCTCGATGGCGAATTCCTTCTGGCACAACGTGCATAGGTGATCTCCAAATACTCCAGGCCAAGAATTAGGCCAAACCAGCAAAGGAATTGATCCAAAGAAATTTCACAAAAATGAAATGGGAAAACATGAAAAACATAAAACGTTGCCAAAAGTCACAAATAAAGCCCAGGATTCATTCCTGGTTAAAACCCTACTAGTATATGGGAATAATGATGTGTACGATCACAATAGAGTTAAACCGAAGCACAAATTGCCTCAAACGGGGCTCAAAATAATTAAATACAAATTTCCCGCAGGCAAACCCTAGCGACAGAATTAAACAATTTTGGGCATTTGGGTATTTGGCGAAAATGGTTAATATGGCTCCTTGGGAATATCTTGACACAATACAGGAACTTTCTGGCAATAAAAATACAAAACGACCCATTATTTTAAAAGTACGATTTTTTTTTAAATAGGGTAGTCCCATATTCGGGGTAAAATATGGGGACACCGAGGGTATGACTTGAATGCATTGCGTTGTCTTAATCTTGTGAATCCATCTTAGCAATTAAGGAGGTTCACAAAGGTATCTGTGGGGCCCATACAAATGGGATAGTCCTAGCCAAGAAGATACTAAGAGTAGGCTATTATTGGCCTACCATGGAAAATGATTGTTGTAAGTATGTAAAGAAGTGTTTGTTGTGTGAGAAGTACGACAATTTGATTCATGCGCCAGCGCAATCCTTGCAACCTATTACAACACCATGGCCTTTTTCAAAGTGGGGGCTCGATCTCATTGGAAATCTTACCCAACATCCTCTGACGGCCACATGTTCATTATCACTGCCACTGAATACTTTACAAAGTGGGTAGAGGCTTTGCCTCTCACCTATATCACAAGTACGCAGATATCCAAGTTTATAATGAATCATATCATTTGCCAATATGGCATCCCTTACGCCCTTATCACTGATACAACGAAAAATCTTTAAAAATAAAACCGTGAAGGCATTATGTAAACGCTTTCAAATCAGCCTCAAGTACTCAACCCCTATTACCCTCAAGGTAATGGGCAGGTTGAGGCCACAAATAAAACCCTTGTCCGTATTATGGAGAAGATGGTGAACAAAACTGACCGCAACTGGCATCTACAGATTCACCTCATCCTCTGGGCATACGGAACATCCATCCACACCCCTCTTCAGTTGGAACTCCATATTCCCAGATTCGGCACTTTCAAGTCATATTACATCTTGAGATAGAGATCCCCTCTTTGTGTATAAAATTAAGAGAGTACCTGGATAAAGAGGAGGATTACAGAATGGATCGACTAGTAGATATGGAGCTATTGGATGAGAAGAGACTTCATGCCCTTGATCACCTCAAAGTGTATCAGAATCGAGTGCGTAGAAGTTATAACAAAAAGAATGTTACCTTGCCAATTTGAGGTAGGAGACCTTGTGATGAAGGAAAATCAGTTCAACACCACCAAGGACCGTGAAAAGAAAGGCAAGTTCAAGCCAAACTGGTTAGGGCCATATGTTGTGGTCGCAAAATATGGTTCAGGTGCATACAAGCTTGCTCACTCAGATGATGATGAACTTAAGGAATGTAATATCCCACTTCCGGGATCAATAGAAAATATGCAAATCAACAACTCCAATCAACTGCAAATAGCAAAAGTCAGATCTAAAGTTCTAATGCAATCGCTGTATTGCACCTCAAACAAGCAATGCAACTGCTGTAAATGAATACTGGAATTACTCTAAAGAACTTTACACAACACTCAGCCAATGATGACCAATTAGAGCATACAAATCCAGCGTTAAACTTCTAATACCAGTCGCTGCAAATCAGTGCCTAAGTCGTGATTCCCAATCACCACAATGAGGATGAGCTCGTTGTTTGTAAATACTCAACAATATGTAATAGACATATGGATCTGTGCCCTTCTAACATTGTTTGCTGTCACGGGTCTCAATCAAACAAACATAAGGAGCTCGCTGGGGTTAGAAGGCAATAACAAACCACCAGCTGGTCGATTTTACACTAATTGATGCATTCAAATTAGTCCCTGAACATTACAAGATAAATCGCTAGGGCTGGGATGAAGCCTTCAGCCAAATCGATTTGCAACACCACACAAAAACACTTCAAAGTATATCAAAATCCAGCTGCTACAGTGACTCGCTACAGTAAAATATGCAGATTTCTACTTGCAACCAAGACAAATAACATCTTCGATTTGATATTCCACAATTGACCACCAAGATCTCCCAAGAATAAGAGAGAAAACATCAATGGGCATGCATCCCAACTCCAAGCATGGAGTATCAAAATAAGTTCATCATAGCATAATCATAATAATGACCCTAGCACTCCTTTTATAAGTAAGGAGGCACAAAATTCGAAAACCCTAGGAGAGGGAAAATATTAAATAAAGGCAAGTTAGTTTTTCCTAGGTGTGGCGTCCCCTTTTCAAAGGGTGATTTTAACAATAAAAGCCACATAAATATTTATTTAATTAATTCCCCATTTAATTTTTATATTTTGGGAATTAAATTAAATAATCTTCATATTTAAATAATTATTGCTCCAGGCAATAATATTTAATTATTTAATAAAAATGTTCCCCTTGCACATCCTGAAGCCCACGGGGACGTATAGGCTAAGGGTCTTTAGAAATGGGGACATTACTGAGGAACCCATGAACGCCATGCATCTCAAGCAGTTCTATGCTCGAGTATGGGGTTCCTCAAAAATCAGAAATCAAACAAAAAGTATGAAAACAAAAACTAAAGAGAAATCAATGCGTCCAAGTGTGGAAACCACGTAATTGTGGCACTTTGGACAAGTCCTTTGGTGAAAACCGATTTCCGAGTGCCATTGGAGGGTCCGTTGTTCACAAGCATCTCAAAATGTAGGATTATGGCGGCTTTATCCTAAGCTAGTCCTTGCTGTGTTCAAGATATTTTGATCCTATCCCTCTTGGCCTTGATCCGGCTGATCCAACTTTTATGTGCAAAGAGTTTGTCTTTGTATATTCCCATCTCACGCTGGGGGCAACTTTACATCTTCAATTCTTGAACATACGCGTGGCATTTTGCCCTTGTACATCCCATTTGACACTGTGGGCATCCACGTTTCTTCGTTTCCTTGCACATAGCTTCGGAAAACTTTTGGAAAACATCAAAACATTCGTATAACTTTTGAAAATCCCAAAACATTCAAATATGTTTCGTCGAAAAAATCAAAACATTCAAATACATTTCGTAGAAAACTCAAAAACAATAGAACATTGTCTAGAGATAATACCAAAAACAGCGTAAAATGTTTCAAAACTGTCCCGCAAAAACAAAGTAGTGGTTTGCTTACTTTAGTTGTTTGATTATACATAGTTTTGTTGTGTTGCTTCTTCGTGTTGTGTGTTGTAAATTGGATTCATTTGCTTACTTAGATTGAGTGTTACTTTAATCTATTGTGAATTGCATTGAGTTCATTTTTTCTTGCATACTTGTTTTAGTTGTGTTGTTTTGATTAGATTTGATTAAATTGTACTTATTGTTTGCTTGTACATTTTGTTATCTCATCATCATATCATCTATACATCATATATCAATAAATGCTAAGCTACATCATCATGAAACAAAAAATTAAACATGTATGTTAAGCTAACATCATATGATATCACCAAGAGGGGCAAGAGGGATCACCTTCTATCCCCACCTCAAACATAGACCATAATAAAAACATGGATTAAACATGTTATCTCATACACAAAAATGTGATAAGTAAAAACAGTCCATCATCATCATATATCATCATAAATACAAATGTCCATGTACAAAACAATGTGTCTTGATATACATATCAGATACAATAAGCCATCATGGGCATGGATCAAAAATGTGCCTTCATCAAGAGGCATAATAAAAAACAATACATATACATCATCAAAAGTGTGCCTTCATATCGAGGCGTACATCCAAAAAATACATCAATAAAATGAGTCACCATGACTCTCTCCCATGCTTGGATTGCAGTGTCCGCCGCTAGGTGGCGGCATCTGCTGCGATGGACCCACGGATGGTGTTACACTCTAATGCATTGAGCCACGCTTTATTGATCGAACTAATTGTGGGGTCCTCTATGATCTCGGATCGGGACCTACTAATCGCTAGATGGCTAAAAGGAATGGCCCTTTGTCCCTCTGGGATGGCCTCATGGTATAAAGCCTTGTAGTATGATGTCTCACACCTATTTGTGTCATCAAGTCCACTAGTACATCCCTGCATCCCAACCGCTGAAGAGCATTACGCTCCTATAAGTTCGGCTATATCTCCCCGAACCTATGTCTACTCGTGGTCCACTTTGAATCCTCTCTCTGACCCGGTGATCTCACTTGGCTGTAATTTGTCGCAACTACTTCCTCAAGGAAAGTAATCCTCGGAACTCGGACAATTAGTCTCAGGAGGATATGGTACCTTGTACTCTGCAATCCATCCTCCGCCCAATGGGCTATGTGGCGGAGTCACCCATCCATCCCATCTATCTACGTGATCCTCTCCATCTCCCTCATCCCATCCATCTCCTGGTGGACTATGTGGCGAACTCATATGTGGTGGTGATAGAGGCACCTATGGGATCGAATATGTATCTAACCCATCGACCCCGTGGCTAAATTGGAGCTTGTGGAACTGTGGTTGTCTTGGAATCTCGAATATGTCCCCGAGGACCCCGTGCCATGGCATCTAAACCTATGGCTGCTTGTTGGTGGCAATTTGTACCTAGGGGGCCTAAAACCTGTGGAGCCCGTGCAGGGACCCACCCCTGTAATGTTGCCTTAGCCTCCGGAAGGCCTAATCTATCCCGAGCTCGAGTTCTGGCCATGTAACCCCTGTGTCATTATATTTATACCCACCTAAATGGCGGCTGAGGAATAGTCAAACGTAGGGGCAAAATTGTAGTATACCATGTTACATAGTCTATTGTAACCCTGGATCAGCTATCTGTCTCAATGGGTCCCATGGTGGGGCATCGTAAGAGTACAACTGTTGTCTTAAGCACGACACTCCCAATGTGTGGCCCCATGTCAAAGGTCTCACGCATCCTACGCGCTGTACCACATTTCATCTCGGGATACCACTGTTCTTGTGCAAGCCGCCTCTGCACTCCGATCCACTCGGTACCACTCGCGAATGTATCCTCGGCTCCCAATCATAAAATGGTCCACTGTGGCTATGCCGAGCTCTAAATCATCATCCAGCCATTGATATTGCCTATAAGGCCTCCATGTGATCATGCACAATTATAAATCATCAAATACGCGTCTATATAGAAACCAATGTCGTCCATGTGAGAACGCACATCCTCGGCCCAATGGCTCCCATCCATATATGAAGGATCGTTCTTATGCTCTGTCTCCAAGTACTCCATGGGGCCAACCAATGGCGATGTGATCCCATGCCCATATCTCGTAGAAGAGTGCTAGATCCGAGGATCTTACGCCTGCAGTATTTATCAAGTGTAAATCCCGGTATAAATTGACCAATATACACTGGCCTTAACACAGAATCTCACCATCCATAAGCTGATATATAACTCTAGTCATCCCAAGTGGAAAGTGAGTACCAGTCTTGTCAGAAGCAAGATGCCACCGGCAAGAGCCATCAGTATACCGGTATCTGAGCATACCATCGATCATCGAACATAGTATATATATCCACTACCATCCCCTGCCATGGTATATCTCTGCGTAGAAAGATGTTCCAAAGGCACTCGCAAATTTGGGCTCGATCTGCATCATACTCTATCAACCCGACAGATAGGTACTCAGTAAATCCTCCAAACATCCTCTAATGTGGTGACATCTCTCTAGTCGGAAGGTAGAAACATCTTGCCTCTCGCTTCTCCGGGCTCTACCAAGGTAGAGCATGGTCCAAATGGATTTGAGGCATGTGGGCCGCATATAACCCGAGCCCATGGCTGCGGGTAGACAATCGACCCTTGTCGCTCTTGCCGCGTGAAAGTCTACTCAAATGCTCGTGATCCAAACCAGCTCCTGTGTATCTAGCTTTGCTCAATCTCGCTGTGAGGTTACACAACACTTCATTAGAGTAATTTTCTTCAAAAACATCTTCCTAAGGTGTTCATTTCTTCTTATCATCTTCAATTCATCCCTAAATTTTTTCCTAAGGTCAAAATTTCAAGATTTTTCTTCTAAAATAGTCTAAGGTCTAAATTATTTCACTAAGCACGCGCCTTCCGGTACTAGCGCTTATCTCGTGCTAGCGCACATCCTATATCACATACGTGCTCCTATCCTCACATGCACGCACACGCGCATACGCGTAACTTTTCGCGCACAATCGTGATTTTGCGCTTGCGCACCTCCTCTGGGACCCAAACCTAGTTCAGCGCATACGCGCCTGTTTTCGTGCATACGTGCCTACCCCTCGCACTAGGGTGAACCTTCGCACTAAGCAGCACCCATGGGCTCGCGCTACCACGAGCCCACATTTTTCTTCTAGCTATAAAAAGCAATAAATGGAAGGGAAACTCAAAAAAATTCGTGTACATATCGGCGTGGGGTCGTGGAAGGCCTCCCAAACTCTCAGACTTTGTCTTCGCGGTGTGTGCGCACGAATCTGCACCATAACTCTCAAGGTCAAATCTTTCTATCTAAAAATTTCAATAAGGAGGGGTGCAAATGAATTGGACGTGATGGTTTTCCCCCAAGCTAGGTATTTATAGCTTTTCTCCCCATGATGTTTTCACTCGTGATGGCCGTAGATGGTGACGTGATCGCCACGATTCTTATGGAGTCTTTTAGCACTTGCCGCGATGGTTATTTTTAATAAATAATCATTTTTAAGCACGTTTTTGCTATGTTGGGGCATATTTTTGCTTCCCGACAACCCTTTCGCTTTAGGGCATAATTTTGCCTTTCCGTAATTTGGCGATGTTACATAACTTTGTTAATTTTTCTACGTTATTTTCTTCAGAATAAAAAAACCAAAAAAATTGTAAAATTCAAAATTTACAAAAAAATTGTAAAATTCAAAATTTACAAATTTTTTTGTAAAATTCACAAAAATCCAAAAATTGTAAAATTCAATTGTTTTAAAAAATTTGTAAATGGCATGCATGCAATTGAAGCTTGTATCAAATGCATTGTCCTCGAACATCGAAATTTTTTTACAAAAACATCTTTCTTAGGTTCTCGCTTGTTCTCGCACAACGACTCGCAATTCATTTTGACCTACCTTCACTAACAAAGTCGGTCTATTTGCTTTATGTCTGTACTCCCAAACAACAACAAGTTGCTTGGTATTGTTTCATAGTGCACGAATGTTTTTCATAGGACGAAGTTTCCTCCTCTATTCTCCTGCATATATCCTTGCTTGGGGCACCATTTTTAACCCTTGTCGTTAAACACGAACATTTGGGAACTAAAGCTTGATAACAAAAACATTGGTGCAATTGTCTTGAACGTTGTTTGTTTGAGTATGTGTATTTGTAGTTGTTTCCTGTCAAGTTATCTTGTTTACTTTCTCGTATTGCATTGCATTATGTATGTTTCATGGAGTTAAGCATTTTTAACAATGAACAAATGTTAGTATTATAGTTTTTCATGTTATTTTACACTTTTGTTGTATGCATACATTTTAATAAGGGCCAATGATTTAGATCATATGAGCAAAGTGATGAAATAAAGTTGTTTATTGAACGAGTTGGATGCAAAAGCTATTCCATTTTCATCTATCAATTATCATTACTATTCAAAGTTTCTTCCACTAAATTCTTCTATCCTGTCTCCTTCCTATTTTTTGATTGTCGATCGACTTCTTCTATCGCCCCATCGACACTTGAGGGGCATCATTCCTTTTACTAATTTTTCTTCTTCCCAAAATTTTTGTTTATGCTTGTCTACTTTCTTTGCAGTGGCGTCACTTACGCCACCCCAAAGAGGGGCAAATGTAGACACCTAAAATCCGCTTACAGCAGTTTTAATGCTAAAGTGGTACCAATTATCCTCTATCTCATCATTTCCATTATAATTAGTGATTTCCACTAATTAACTAATGTTTCCCTATATTTTGGTCAATTAACAACACTTCGTTAATTAACTAGCCTCTATCACATTCCAAATGCCAATTAACGACACTTCATTAGTTATAATCCTCTTCGAATCAGTTACTTAGCTAATCATAGCTAATTAAGCCTTTTTAACATGCATTTAATCAATAAATCCCTTTTATTGGCCAAATCCCGCTTTCAAATGCTTCCAATCTTATCAAATTCCTCCTTAATCTCCTCCAAATAGCCTAAAAGTTTATTCTAGCCTATTAATC
The DNA here is from genome assembly GCA_018340775.1 of Taxus wallichiana var. yunnanensis. Classification (NCBI taxonomy): domain Eukaryota; kingdom Viridiplantae; phylum Streptophyta; class Pinopsida; order Cupressales; family Taxaceae; genus Taxus; species Taxus wallichiana. Next base: position 177,954,005 of record CM031242.1, on the reverse strand, counting down.
AATCCTAATTGATTAATTAAAGCACCCAACTCCCATGAGTTGCTAACTCACTAGTTAAATCATCTAATCATGGTTAATTAGCCTAGAGTTACTTATCCTTTATCAATTGTCCCACATTCATTGTGATTCAAGCTTTCCCCAAATAGAAAGCTATAAAAAGGACCAAGCTCCTACCTTCACACCTTACACCATACTTTGAATAGTATTAATCATATCAAACATATGATCAAGAGCTTTCTCCATTAATTTGGCATAGTTGCTTTGCATCAATTCCTACCATTGTTGAGTAGTAGAAGAAGATCCAAGCTTGGCCTTGTAGCCATTCTTTGGTGAGATCTTCTCCCTCTCTTTGGAGAACAACATAATTTGATTGCTCATAGATCTAATTAGGTTCATTTTAATTAGCAATCATTTTAACTTAGTAAGAATGCTTATAGATTAGATGATTAATTTCATGTAGTTTTCATTATGCATTCTCGTTCATTGATAAATTTAAGCTTAGCTCTAGACTACTAGGTGTTAGTCTTTTAGTTAGCTATTTAAAAGTTTAGCATGATCACAATGTATTTTAAGAAAATAGGAAGCTCCCTTAGTTGCATATATATGTACATTAGCTCAAGTATTGTTGTGGTAAAAAACACAATAGATAACACAAGGTTTACAGCCAAGTTCCGTGTTATCTTGTTGAGGAAATTACACTGTGGTTATAGAGCTATAACGACCCCTTTTCCAAGCTAGTTCGACTTGAAGACCTTGGGGCCCATTTCTACTTCCCGTGGGCTTTAAGGGAGAAAATAAGGGAAGTACATTCGTGCTATAATTGTAATTTGCTATTTTTAGCTTTGTAATATTTTGTAAAAAGGCAAATTGCCAATTTTAGCATTAAAAATAACAAGTTGGTGGCTAAAAGTACAAAGCGCCAACTCCAAAATAGAAAAAGAATGTTAAAAGGGGAGGTCATCCCTCCTTAAGTGGGAAAAGTAAATGTCAAAAAAGAAATTAAGAGGCCTACATGGAGCACTCCACAAGGAAAGAAAAGAAAAGGCTATAAAAGCAAATGTTGGGGCTCATTGTAAGGATCATCTTGTGAATTATATACTTCTCTTTTGGAAATTGGAGCATTGAGCTCTCATTTTCAGCCTTTGAGGACAAAAACCCTCATTGGATCCTATTGGGGACGAAAACCCTCAATAGTCACAACACTTGGGAACGAAAACCCTCATTTATTGCATTGGTAACTTCATCCGAGAGTCACATTTGGGATTCAAAATTCATAATTTCAAATCGGCAAGGGTTTTCGGTGTTAAGTCACAAATTCCAGCTAGGGCGTGCCTTTTTGGAGCTGCCACATTCATTTCCAGCTTGATCTACCCATTTGGATATTTTGGGATCACTTTTCAGAGGGTTTATATGGTTGGAAAAAATTGATTCTATTTTTATTGGATAGTTTGTATGTTTGTGATCATTTTTAGCTATCATTTGCATTTTTTCTCCAAGTATTTATGAAGTTATGGAATTTTGAAGTTTCAGTTGTTTTTTAGCATTAATTAATTCCAACAGTCTATAATTTATGGTTGAAGCATTTATTTTGGATGAATTCATCAAGGGTTTCATATTGTTGATGAATTTCCGAAAATGTGTGTGTCGAAAGGAAAAAATTTGAATTTACCCTAGGTCGCTTAAGGTTCAGTGGACCTAAAACAGGTCGTTGCCCCAGTTCTTGCATAAAATCAAACTGTTGTCGTAAAAACCAGATTCTCTACATGTGGTTGTCATCATTTCCGTTAATGTTCCATTAGGGTTTTGGGGGAAATTCAAATTCCTCAAATTTGAGCCCGAAAGGGACATAACAAGATAACAAAAGGGTATTGAAAAACCTCATGGATAGAAAAGTCACATTTTAGTAACTTACGACAATCAATTATTTGAGTAAGGAGCTCAATAGGAATTAAGAAATTGTGACCCATTAAAGGAGAACATGACTATTCCTTTATTTTCCTTGAATGTAAAAGTTCTTTTTGTGTTGGTTAACAACCTAAACCCAAACACTTGGACCCTTTATGTTCTTGTATTGAGCCCAAGAAGATACTATGGATAGTTATGTAAAAAAAAGATAGTGGTTTTCTTAAACCTATGTACGATCATCAATCATGGAATTTGTAAATATTTTATGTTGTATTAGTATATCTTAGATGTATTCATTGATTGACATATGCTATTTGAGAATATTTAATTTTTCTATTTGCCTTATTATCCTATGTTTTAGATCATTATCAATATGTTTATTGAAATTAGAATTATTATATCGATACATTCAAGAATTTTTCCTAATTAATGCATCTTGGAATTTCTCATAAATTGAAAAGCCTTTCTAGGTGTATCTCAGCAACTAGTATATTGTTGCTATGCTTCTTTAGAGAACATTGGAATTGATTTATTATATGTATGCCTCTTCTTGGAATTATCAAACATTGATATAATAGTATTTCATTTGCAACACTCCTCAAGGCATTAGTTATACAAGGATATGCCTCGTAACTAATTTTTGGAATTGTTACCTAGCTATGCCTCTTCAATACACTTCATGTCTTGTTATATTGATTTAGCTTTGGTGTTTTGGTAAGGAGTAACACACTTGTAAGAACATTATTAGGCCTTGATCTCCCTTTTAGTATGTAGGTAGCACTTCGGATGAGCCGGTGTCCATGCCCAATAGGCTCATTTCGATGGTGTTGCCCATTCTAGTATGCTTAGAGCCCCGAGCTTGAGAGTGTACTACTAAACCCTAGAGAGGAGCTAACTACTGTTTTGTTTTGAATCTGTTAGGATTTTTGAAGCGCTTAGTAAAGCTATTGGTGTCCTATTATCTCCCGGATAAAATTGTTTGTTGTTGACTTCAGATGTTTATGTCATGTCCTTTCTTTCTAGAGACTAAAACTTTGGAAAAACAACAAAACTCGCCTTGGATTATTATACCTTCTTGGTGAATAAAAGTGTTGAATAGGGCTGGTGTAAGCATGTTTGCTCCTTGTCTACCCTTGTTTTGTTTCGTACTATTAAAAAAAAATCTTGTGTTGAAAATATATTCTTCTCTATTTGTCATATTCTTGCTATTTTGAAATGATTGTTATTGCATGTATTTTATGCAATATGCTCTTTATTTGTGAATATCAATAAATGAATTGTAACCTGAATCTTAAGCTTCTCCATGTGCTTTTGGTTGATTGAAAAGGGAATATGCTTTGGGATGTCACGACGTCGTTATGTGATTTCAAAATACGAAGTATTTCTTCCCAGCAAGTGAAAGCAGATTTATTTTATTGAAAATGTTGTTATGGCAATCATTGACTCTCTCTCTCTCTCTCTCTCTCTCTCTCTCTCTCTCTTCCCTCTCTCTCTTCCCCACTTGAGTAAATAGAGATATTAAATAGTGGTAACAAGATTGGGGTGTCAAAAGATTTTTAATGAATCTTGTCAAATGCTTGCTCTCATGGTTTCCTAGATAGGTATTTGAAATGTAAAGATAATGTTTTATTGAATCTCACCTTACCTTCCTCTCTAGGTGAGTTAAATAGTAAATAAATCTCACATGAATTAAATGACCTTGATAAGTAGTTTTGAAAGTTGTGTTAAAACAAAGCTAGGACCTCCGCTAGAGGTTTCTTGTATTAAGATATTTTGTATGTTTCCACAACTTAATTTAGGAATTATTAAGTTCTATAGTCTGAAGGATCATGCAACTGATTTTTTAGGATGGGTCACCATACATATGCCATTCTCATCCATTGTTAGTTCTTGACTGTGTATCAAAAAAATTGCACCATTTTAAAATGTTGATAGTGTGTAACCATGTACATGTTGCTTCTTCATTGTAAAATAGTTAAGTGTTAAAAAAACTGTACTAGTTTTATATTGGTTTTGGGTTAAATTGTATGAGCATGACTACAGTCCACCATCGCCACCATCCCCGGTTTCCATTGTAGAATGCCTAACAACATAATTAGGGTAATGCATTGTATTGAGAACTATCACATCAAAGTGAATGATAGGCTCAATAAAGTTGCTCCTTACTAGAATTAAATGAAGAAAAACTGACCTCTTGTTTGTTCACTTTGATCTGTATTTGTATAATGCAGGGAAAGTTTTGGTATCCCCTTGGCTGTTGTGGAGGTCCAAATTTGGTCTGTATAAGAATGCAATACTTTAGTTCTGGACCATGCTGGAATATTCCTGACTTAATATTGTGGATGCAAAAAGAAGTTATTATACTAGTTCTTTCAAATGCCTATTGTAATACGAAATAGGAAATTTCATGTCTTTATTTTTTCCTCTCGTGTATATTCCGATTTGCAATATCAATGGCTAAAAACACATTTGTAATGCTAAATTCTCTCTATATTTATAAGTTTTTTCGGTATTTGGGTTCTTTATGAAATGTGTATGTTGTCTTTTGCCTACTCCTTTCCTTAACTTTCCATCTATTTTGTTTTCAAATGTTAGGAAGATGAAACCATTTTTTAATGCTATTTATGATGTGAAGGTTGGCAACTTTATATTACTTTCCAAGTATTTTCATATGAAATTTCTCTTTCAAGATCATTTGTACTTTCATTTATGTAGTGATAGTTTTAGTTCCTTACATTGTGGCGATAATATATGAGTTTAGGCGCATGGTTGTTAATCCTTGTCTTACATAGTGTCGTTCTCTTTTTATCAGGAATTGGATTGTATATATCTTTCCTTTTCTTTCAATTGTTGGGGCAACAACCATGCTTGTATTGAAATCACTTAAAGCACAAGGCCGATTAGGAAGGAATTTTGGTAAAGTAACAATACAAGCTCAACCACCCTCAAACACTATTCAAAAGATTGTTGCACTAAAGGAGGCATTAGCTGAGATGGAACAAATCCTTCAAAACATAAATGTTGCACTTCTAAAGCTTCGGACAATTTTTGTATCCGGGCAAACCCAGGTTTGTTTCATGTCCCATAGTGAAAGCAATTCAATGCTTGAATGATGTTGCTTTATCTTTCTGTTACATATACAATATTATCAGTTGGACAACTTTGAAGCATGATTATCTCTTTGATTGTTGCTACTCTTAGATCTGTAACTGACTCTGGTGGCTTCTACAGAAGGTATGACATATGCTGATTGCATTAGATGCTTTTAGATTCCTTAATAAATATATCTGACTGATGGAAACATACATTTCTGCACAAGACAGGCCACCCTATTAATCATCATGTTAGCATGTGTGAGGTGTAACTTACATCACAGCTTTTAGTTCTCTTGCTCATCTCTTATCACAGGAAATACTTGTCTTGCAAAATAAAACTTCCTATTTAAATTCCTTTATGATATAATGCATCACATAACCGAATACGATATCAATATTTGAGTTTTATAGCTAAAAGTGTACACACATTTCCAAAAATTAAGGAAAAATACTATTGTTTTTATTTGGGTTACTAGTGTGTATTTGTGTGTCTATTGATTATTCTTATAGAACTAATATATTGCTATGGTATTAGTTTATTTGTGTTTTTAATGATAAAATTTTAACATGATAAATGAAATATTTATAATAAAGATAGATCCAACATATCATAAATATACTAATGTTGGTTGATGCAATGGATCCAACATATAATAATAAAGATAAAGATGTTGGTATGAGACTTGTTAATTACTATGATATTAGTTTATTTGTGTGTTTGTTGTATAAAGTTTTCACATGATAAATGGAATATTCAAAAGTAAGACCTCAAAGAACATTTCATTTTCTTCTAATGTCAAACTTTTTTTTGCTATTGATACCTAGGGAGAAGGCCCTAGCCTGCAAAAAAATACATGAAGTGTCAGTCCATGATAGTAACATTCATCAATGGACTCTCAAAAAAAGTGTAAAGCACCTTATTGTGCGACATACATACAAAAAGGGGAAGAGCTGATTTCAAACCTAATGTCAAATGTAGAATCGCTAAGAAATATTGAAATATTAACACATGATTGCTTAAAAATTTGAAATTATCACATCTAATGGATGCCTTCGATGGGAATAAAAGGATATTTCATCAAGCTAATTTGAATTATATTGATAATGATGTTATTAGTTCTTACCGAAATGATAGAAGCATAATATTTTTGGTCTAGTGTAATGTCCCCATTTTTGAAGACCCTTAGCCTATTGTTCCCCATGGGCTTTAGGGATGTTGCAAGGGAAAATTATATTAAATAATTTTATAATATTGCCTGGAGAGTGATTTTTATCATTTGACATTATAAAGCAATATTTATTTAATTATTTAATATTTATGGAGCAAGTAATTATTTAATTAAATTCCCAAAATGCAAATTAAAAAGGGGAATTAATTAAATAATATTTAGGTGGCTTTTAAATATTAAAAAGGGGACGCTACACCCATGAAAAATAAAACGCTTTTATTTAATAATTTCCTTCTCTTAGGGATTTTGAAGTTTGTGCCTCCTTGCTTATAAAAGGAGTGCTAGGATCATTGTTAGGATTATGTTATGATGATATTTATTTTATGCTCCATGCTTGGAGTTGGGATGTATGCCCATTGATGCTTTCTCTCTCTCTCTTGCGTGGGAAGTTAGTGAGCTGGTTTTGATATTCAATTGAAGTATTTTCATTAGATTTGCAAATCTACTTGTTGGTGATTCTCTTTCTAGCTTTGGCGCCTTTAATTGAGAGTAAAATCTGCATGTTATTGAATATGATGAAGGGTTTTATGGTGTTTTAGATCTGTTGGTTATTGTTGGTTTTATTCTAACTATGGCGACTTGAATAGGGCATCTTTTAGCATGTTTTAAGGGTGAACAAGCTTTATTCAAAATCTGATCTGTGTTGGCTTATTTTTGCTGAGTTTGGGCAGCTGTTTTAAGTGTATTGAAGGGCTATTGAGTGCCGGAAATCATTTATGCCATTTACTCAAACCCTAGCGACTGGTTTGGGGACTTTGGGGGCTGTTTTGGAGGGATTTCGGTTATCATACAATTCAGATCTGTATTTCTGCAGAAAGATCTTAATTTATAGAACTATTTGCATTTTATTTGAAGAGAAAACATGGAATATTGAAGGAGTTATCAATTTTAGAAGATTTCAGTTGTTTGCATGCTTCCCGGTTGTTATAAATTAGTATTTATTTCAGATCTGCAGTTTTGGGGTTGATTTAATATTGAATGTGATTGTAGAAATTAGGAGGAATAAGGAGAGGGTGATTTCATAATTTTTGGAGTAGTTTTTGTGCCCTAAAAGTGTTGGGCGACCTACTTTTTAGGTCAAAATTAGGGTTTCGGGTTGGCTGTGCAAAATCTGATTTTTGCATATTGTTCCTCATATTTTTATGGTCCATTATCCAAAATTTCAGCTCATTTGGACTTCCCTAGCCAAAGATATGAATTTTTGAAGTTTGCAGTAGTTAGGGTTTGAAAATTAATTATTTTCAGCTGTGTGTCATGATTTGTATTAATTCCTAACTTATTCTAGAAGGGGATATTACATCTAGATTCTTCAACTAATGAATTTTCAAAAGAATTCGATTTTTTTTTTCAATTGAATCACCCCTAATAATATCCTCATATTTTGAATTCTTGAACTATCAATACGAGGTTCATTCAAAAGAGAAAAATGTTATTTATTTGTAGAATACCTTTTCTGGGTATTCTAAGAATCAATCAAGACAAGGGATTCTTTGTTTTCCCCATTCTTTATCACACCATAAAGGTACAATAAGTTGATTCTATATTTTGTTTCCTATAAATTCTCATTTGTTATTGGACACCACTTCACATCTATGGATCCTGTTAGGATGTGGAACCTATTTTCATGTGAGAAAGTGTTGAAGACTAAACACTAAGAGTATCTTGCACACTTTCCACATTGTCTCACCGAAAAAAAAATTGGGCCTTAAAACGTGCCCGATATATCGAGAAACATGATTTTCTCATATGGGGTTTTTTTGACCCATAGGTTTATGGGACGGTTTTGGCCCATGGTTTTGATACCCACGGTTTTGTAAAACTACTTAAGTAGTTGTCTATTTATATGGTTTTGTGCATATGGTAGATATAATGTAACATTGCAGATGTGTTTTGAATTCGGGTGTGAATTCTGTAGAGTTTGTTGAGCATAACTCCAAACAGATTTGGGTATTGTATTGAGAGAGCAGTGGCTTGTAATAAAATCTGAGCAAGTGATTCTTGGTGGACGTAGCCCAAATTGGGTGAACCACGTTAAATACTGTCTCTTTGTGTTGTGTCATTTTATTCTGTAATTTTATTTGAGATCTATAATATTTTTGCATATTAGTTTCTACTATTGCAATTCGTGAGGGATTATTTTGCATATTTTATCCTTTATTTCCTAACAGATCCTCCGAGGTAATTGTATCTTGAACTCTAGTTACACTACCTGTAATATTGCCATTGCACAAGGTGCATCTCATATTTTTGTATTATCATATCTCTGAACAATTTATTTCATCTCCAAGGGATGACCACTGCTAGACATCTTGACCAATATGTCTTTCCCTTTACCATCCAATTGCCCTTTGAACCTATGAAATTAAAATAGTATGGTTTAACATTTTCTAGCATTTTTACTTACTAACAAATTAATAAATAATCATTATAATATTTATTACATACAAATAAATAAATAAATAATAATTTATAATATCAATTTTTTAAAAAAACCTTATTATAAAATTATTTAATTTAACAAAAATATTATAACTTATGAAATATAGAAGATACTAAATACAACTTTTTTAATTTTAAAATTAGAATTAAAACAATAAAAACCAAATAGTAAATGATCTTAAAATAAATACATAGTCTGTAATTTTGTTAAGTAAGTATTTGACACATTGTGGAAAATTTACTTATTAAATTACAACTAAAACATAGTAAAATAATAAAGTCTAAAATACTAAATTGTAAAGCTAAAATTCATATAACTATTTAACCCTAAGTATTATTACCATGTGTTGATATTAATATATTATGATATTATAGAATATTTTCTATCTACCTTCCCTCCCGAACAAACAAGCTAAATAATTTTACTTACCCGCTTCGATTGTGCACACTTAACGAGATCAAGGGAAAATTTCAATGGCACGGGGTTTGACTTCAGTCAACCGGTCATGTTTGGCGGAAATCCATAGTATGCAGATCGTGTTTGACACAAAACCCTTCTCAACTGCTAGCGTTTGGCCGCTGGTATCTGATATCTAGTGTTTTTTCTTCTACTTCGTGTGGGATTTCTCTTCCTTCCACCACTCACTTTGTAGTCTTTTGGAATTTTTCTACCTCTTGCATCACGCTAGGATCAAGGTTTTTTAGTTTCCTTTAGCATTTTTGACTTTTCAACGCTTTACCTGTAGGATTTTCGGTTTAAGTTTAACTAAGTTTTTGATTTATTATTTTTCAAATAATTTTTTTAAGGACAAAAGTGAAAATGAATATACCAAACAAGTTCAGTTTTCCCTAAGAATTGGTTTGGAATCGAATTTAAACCATATTCATATGAATGTGGTAACTATGAGCCCAACTGAACTTTCAGTTTGAGTTTCCTCAACTCTTTCCCTTCCCCCACTTTGACTATATATTTCTTGCATTCTATCATTTTCATCACTTATGAAACTCATCTTATTGTGAAATATAAAGTATAAAATAAAAACAAACCATAAAACAATTTACAAAATGTATATTCAACTATTATTAACAAAAATACACTAATTTTTCAGCACTTTTCATATGCAAAAAAACTTAAAAATTGATAAAGTAAATCTGATGTTCTAAAGACATTGAACCAGTGAACAATGAAACTTCATTGTTCATTGGTTCTATGTGTTGAAAAAAATCAGATGATTATCATTTGTTAATATAAATTTATTGTAAATATTATGCATTTTACATAGCATTAACAAAAAAGTATAATACACCTGCACAATGTGTACCCTTTAGCTGCAAATTCCTCTTCCTTTATTTCCCTCTTGTTCTTCTCTTTTCTGCTTTTGTTTGCAAAATGAAGTGAGTTCAGGGTTTGAGTAGGTTGTATCGGGGTGGGAGGCCTTAAACATTTCATTGTTCGTTGGTTCAATGTGTTGAAAAAATTCATATCATTTGTTATTTCAAATTGGTTTCTAAAAAACATGCATTTTCCATGGCATCAACAAATAACATAAAAAAAGTAAAAACATTTACCAAATGTGGTCCTTCAACTAAAAATCCATCAGCCTCTCCATTCCACAATTTTTATAAATGAAGTGAGTTTAGGGTCTAGGTGGGTTGTATTAGGGAGAGGACCTTTGGCGGACCCCACTTTTGAGTATATAGTTCTTTTTATAAAAGTTTTTTTCTTTACATTCAATAAATTTGGGTAGAATATCAAGTGCATCTAGACATCTCCAAGATAGTTGAGGTACATGTTGCCGTCTATGGGACATCTCCCTTATATAGTGTCTGAAGCAAAAGGGCATCCCATGGTCTACATTTGTTATAAGATCAGCTAGGGGACATTTCATCCCCAACCATGAGTCTCCAAGACATTCGGGATGCCATTTTGTTCCTGAAATGCATCCCTGTGGAATGCCTGAAAACCACTAAGAAATAAATTTGAATGACTTTTTATTGCTTTGAATGCTATTGACTTTACTTGCAAAACAAATTTTGCACCAAGTTGTCATGGCCATGCATAAGGGAAATAACAATGTGTCAAGATTGAAATTCTATTCATTCCACTTATAATGTGTTTGTATAATGTTTTAACCTTAACTAAGAAATTTCCAATGGTAATTGTTGTTATACTTATTCCTAGAAATTTGCAATTGCGTAGAGTGAAGATATTCCACTACTATATTATGCCAATAAGGGTTTAAGCCTGATTTTATAGTTTGGAGCATTATTCATTTATACAAACATACATTAAAAAATTCTATTTTTTATAAGTTATTTGTTTGTGCCATTCGCTGTTTCTAGATGATTTTGGCGGTTTACCTTTCCAATGGTGTCCATTTTGGAAAAATTTCGCATTTCGGGGTTTGTGTAACATTTGGTTGTAGTAATACCATATATTAATTACAGGACTTTGTATATCTAATGGATGACTATCAAAACCATAGTTTACAAACTCGGCAAATACTCACCCAAATTTTCCTTAGGCAAGTTTTTCAGCACAAAAACTCACGAGTCTAACATTAGTGAGTTTTGGCAAGTTTACAACCAAAACTCACAACAAGTACTCTTTGAAACTCGGAAAAACTTATGCACAAACTCACCAAACATTGAAAAAAGTGGTCAAAAGTGAAAAATGCAGCTTTGACTATCACAAGCGCTGGAAAAATGCAAGAATTTGCTCTTTAAAATTCCCAACCCGCATGTTTTAATCACACAGCAATTGAGCATCCATTGACTAACTTGGAGAGATTTTATAGTGGATTTATAGATAGGTTTGAGTCATTTCTAAGTAGGATAATTTGTTCCAAGCATGTAAATTCTTTTTAAATTGTTGATATTAGGTTTCTAAATATGATTTACAAATTTACATGAATTCCCATAATTTTTAATCATGATTAACACTAGTTTTTCATAATTTATGATCGAAATCGCTAATTTTTTTACTATACATGGGGTTTAACCTTTTAGTGTTTAGTTTACAACTTTATGGTTTAGGAATAGTTTTTAAATGCTTATTTAAAAAAATCTTACTTATACTTGGGGTTTATATTTACAAATTTACAGTTTTATTATGTAATGTTGTTTTTAAAATATTTTGTATTTATAAGTGCTACAAGTTAGCACTTAATGGTATCGACTGCATCAAGCTCAACATCAATAATAGGAAGCATTCCCACCGATTCCCATCTTGTTGTTTGGAATTATGGTGTGTGTGGAGCAATCAACGTGATTGTGATTTGGAGTTTCCATGGGAAGAAGGTTTCGAAGGCATCAATCACCTCAAGTACCATGTCGCATGCATTGTTCATCGCGATGTCACGTTGTGTCCAAATGCCACGGGAAAGGCAAAATACAAGTTGAGGGAAGAGTTTGCATTGTCGAGACGAGAAGAAATTAAAGAGGGCAAAGGTGTGAGCAGCCTTTAGACCTAAAATGACAGATTGAAATGGAGGGAGATTGTAATATCCCCTTTTGGGATATTAATTAAAATCAAAAAATTACTACTTGCAAAGTAAACTTAGAAGAGCAAACCCTTCTAGGTTCACCTCAACTAACCCAATGTCGGCTTCAATACAACCCAAATGGGGTTGGAGTGAGCCAATGTAGTGGGTTTAGATGGGCTAACTAGTTGGAGATGACACTTCATAAACCATAATAATTTGCAGCAATAGAATATTAATTAAAAACTCAAAACCAGCAGAACTTCAATAATTTATAACTTGCACAATACCCTTCACACTTCAATGAAACCACTTGCAAATGAAAGCTAAAAATTAGATCTTTCCAACAAATTATAAATCTGATTTTTCTGTCAACAAATACTACTTCAAAACAGCCCTGGAAATCTGTGTGCAAGTCGACTAGGGTTAGAAAATTCAAATAATTAAATCTCAGCCTTAAACCTCCTTCAAACCCTTGGAATTTCACCTTCACAATGCACAATAAATTTCTGAACATGCACAGCCGGAAACTTGTCAATAAACCCTCATAAAATATTATTTAACTCCTCCAATCAAGTCGATTTGACTTAGATAATTTCCAAGTTAAAATGGGCCAAAACACTATCAAAGCATGCACCAATACTTGGAAATAAATGCAGATGTAAATCAGATTTGAAAGCTCATTCAAAACACCATGAAATCATACCACATAAACCTTTAACCAAGTCGATTTGGGAAATAAGCAGCAAGCTTTAGGCACAAGTAAGATCTTCAAATGATGCAAATATCACCCCAAACAAGTCGATTTAATATAGAACCAGCAGCAAGTATACTTCATAAAATCATCATTTAGAGCTCCATAAACATGCAAATCATCTCCCAAAACAAGGCGTCTTTCAACTATGATAATAATATGCAAGAAACTTATCAAAATAGCTTGAAAGGTTAACACACACTTCACACTTGGGTGGTGTTAATAAACACCTTTTATTTTGTGATCATGAGTGGGCATACATCCTCTTCAAGCATGAAGATAAGTTTCAAAACTGTCAACATGCAAAAAGGGGTGCCCTCATCTCCTTTTATAGATTTGTCTTTGTGCATCTCAATGTTTTCTCTCCTTTTTGGCGCCATCTTCTAGAGAGGAGAGATTTGAATTTCAAATACCCTGAAAAGTCAACTCAAGTGCAAATATTAATTCCTTTTTGAATATATTTGAAATAAATAGAAAATAGGAATTAATTAATTTAATTAATGCCCACATGGAAGTCGACTTTTGCCCAATAAATCGATTTGCCCATAAATAATATTTAAATAATTCTAAGAGTAAATCGACTTGCCTTTTAATAATTCATCTTGCCTTAATTAAATCGATTTACCTCAAATGATATTTGATTGGCCCAAAATAAATCGATTTTCTTCTTTACTATTTCGACTTGCACAAGATAAATAATATTTAATTTTAAATTCACATGCACAAATTGATTTTTCCTAATTTAATTTCCTTTAATCCAAGGGGAGTGGATTAAGGGAAATCGATTTGCAAGAATTAATTATGGTTTGAAAAAGGGGACACTACAAAGATGCAACAATGATTGTTTGCTCCAGGTCATGGTCCACATCTATGAAGCACACCCACTTCATCGAGTTCAAAAAAGTTGAGAACATAATGTTTTTGTACCTAGAAACATACTCGAGGCACAACTTTCACTGCAAGGTACAAGCTGGAACAAAGAGGTGCATGAGGTAGTAGATAAGGTGCGCGCAAATTTCGGCACTACAACAACCTTCCCTTGATGTGGCGAAGATCCCATCTCGGGAGTGCTGGTGATGGCATCATGCGGTTGCAGAAAGCATCAAGGAACCCTCCCCAAGAGACTTAAGTAGGAGGTTGCTCTAGGGTGTGGTTGCAAATGCGAAGTCAATTATGGAAGATCAAAAGAAATGACAAAATTTAGATGCACTATTTCATATGGGTCAACGGATAGAAAGAACCGCACCCTCATCAATTTTTTAACAACTTCAAATGGTGAGATGGTTTTTTTGAAGTTAATTAATATCTATGATGATATAGTAAAAATGTAGAAAATTTGAACCTTATGTTGGAGGAGGTTGTCTTAGAGGTGGGCATCGAGAATGTTGTGCAAGTTGTCATTGACAATGCAACAACATATGTGGTAGTTGGGAGACTACTTCAAGACAAGCATCCATCACTCTTTTGGACCCTTGTGCGGCCCATTGTCTTGACCTTCTTTTGGAGGAAAAGAAAAGTTGATTAGGTGAAACCAGGTTGTAGAAGATGTGAGAAATATAACAAAATACATTTATAATCACCCTTGGGTTCTCAACTTGATGAGAGAACATGCCGGGGGAAAGATCTTGTGTGAGTAGGTATCACAAAGTTTGCTATTAACTTCTTAACATTGAAAGCATTTGTAGTTTTTCGCACCGTTGAAGAAAATGTTTGTGAGTCAAACATGGCTAGACTCACCATATTCAAAGAAATTTGATGAAGAGAGGAACACAAACAATTTTTGATGATGTCTTTGCGAAGAGAAATGCCAAGATCATCAAGGTAACTTCAATATTCAATATAAATTTCAAGTTGATTCTTTTATTTTCATTATTTAAATGCATTGATATTTACTTTAATTGTAGATTTGTAATTTTAAAGTTTAATTTGTTTGTAGGTATCATATCCTTTTATGAGGGTTTTGCGCTTGGTGGGTGGGGAGAAAAACATAATGGGAAACATTTATGGGGCATGGATAGGGCTAAAGGGGCCATCCAAAACTTATATAGGGGGCATATAGCCAAATTAGCTCCCTTGTGGGAGCTAATTGATGGAATGCAGAAAAATCAACTCCACCAACCCATTCATGCGGTAGGGTATTACTCAACCTCAATATTTTCTTCATTGATGGCTTAACATATGTTAACAAGGAGGTTGTGGAGGTCCTCTCAACATGTATTGAGAGGATGACACCTGAGGTTGAGGTGAGTTACCGCATTATTGTAAAGTTGCAAAATTACAAGCATGCTAGTGGGAGACTCTTTACTTCGGCGCTAGATGTCCGAGGAGATCCACCCACCACCGTGCAACAAAAATTAGAGTATTTAGTTTATCTTATAAGTCACAAATTTACAATTATTAATTATTTACAAACTTTTGAATATCTTGTTTGTAAGTTTTGGTGGGAAGATTGGGGTGAAAATACCCCAAATCTTCAAAAGCTATCCTCCGAATTTTATCTCAACCTTATAGTGCTTTCGGATGTGAGTGTAACTAGAGCTTGTTTGAGGCCATTCACATGAAGAAGCACAAGATGTTGGCTCAACGAGGGATTAATGACCTAGTTTTTGTGCAATACAATCTTTGGCTATGCACAAGAAAGGTGGACACATCACATGATCCTATTGATTTGGATGAGATTTATTCATACAATGACAAGACTATGCAAGAAGAGATCCCCATGTTCACAAAGGATGAGATTTCTATTTTTGAGAGGGAAGTTATGGAGATTGAATCAAAAGCGGGATAGTTTGGATTGGGACGACATCTTTGTAGATGGTATTGAACATGTAGCAGAAGAGTCACTACCATCTAGTGCAGGAGTGGAGCCACGGTTGAACTAAGTGCCGGAACTAGTAGAGTCACTAGACCCAATCCACAATTTTTTAATAGAACGGGGAAGAGGAAATTGTAAACTATTGTAATTTGTAACTTGTATAGATATGTAACTTATCATAATGATTTTCAACGACAATCATCATAAATTCATGAGACTAATCAAATGGTGGTTGTATTCGCATGATGATATGCAATTCGGTACTCTAGTTGTATTCAAATCTAATAGAAAATAGTTCCCCAACATTTTATAGAATCATTTAATACATTTTGTAACTATATTTTGCATAAAATTTATGTTTTTTAAGAAATTTATGTATTTTTGAAGTTGAGTATTTCGGATATTTGCCAAGTCAATTTTTATTGGCTTCCCGAGTAGTTTTTAGTACATGTATGTGAACTATGATCAAAACTATGAATACCAGAGTTACAAAATGCATTCGTGAATGGTGATAAAAATAGCCCTCCCTTCCATGATATCTCCCAAGTGATGAGAAGTCTGAATTAAAACCCAAATCCTTACTTTAATTTTGACATTTAATTGACGAGGAGAGGTATTATATACCGATGGTTGAGTGGAAGCCTTAAATTTTATAGAGCATGTATTTTGATAGTTACTAAAGTCAACTAGAAATGTTTATCTAACCGTACCATCTTTGTGCCATTATACTTACTGATTGGCTAGTATTGCACGAGAATGATTTTATTATTTTCAATGCCGATTTGATCTGTTTATGTGCTAAGTGTTTTCTTTCTTGCATAATTGTGCTAAAATTATGACAAATGCTTAGATATGGGTGTAGATTTTATTCATGATCACATTCTATTATGGTTATCATGCTTAAGATCTCATTGTTTGCTAGTTAATGTGTATACTTTGTGTTACGGGTTTATAGGTTCTAAGTTCTAATAGCCAACAATTACAAACTATGAGAGCGTCTTCAAAAGCATACCACTCTTGCTAGAAGCATAATGCTAAACATATCCAAACCTAGATATTACATGTCAAGAATGGCGCAAGACAAAATATTCACCGAAAACTTGCATTGTATATTTCTCCCTGGAACAATGTTACTATAATTATAGCAATTATAGTTCTCTGTAATGACCCTTTCAAGGTTTTAGATCAAAAGCAAAGGAAGTTAACCAAACACCAAAATTATTCGGATCGATTTATATTGCATAAAGAGACTGAAAATCTGAAATCGTATGCCAAACACCATGAAATACTTCAAATTAACTTGCCACAATTTATATATATATTTTATGCATCCATAAGAGCCAAAAACAATGAAAATTCTGAAGAAACACACTGCTGGAAATTAATTAATGTCCAGCCAATTACAGCCACAAGAAAAATATAGATCTTAGGTCTAGAAACCCCCAAAAATCATGAAACTTGAGATTCCAGCCTTAGAAATTATGATGAATCAGATTATCAACTAAAAATTCACATGAATTCACCAAACCCTAAAAACCCTACTCAAGGTAGGTAGCTCCACTAGAAGAAGCCAATAACAATCTGAAAATAATAGATATCTCCTTAAATATGCCTTATAGTTCAATTCCAAGTCAACATAAAGGATTTTCGTCCTTCACTCAACCTCTAGAAGGGTTTTCGTCCTCCTAGGAAAGCCACGCATGAGGGTTTTCATCCTCAAGTGGAAAAACAAGGAGCCACTAGCTCACAATGCTCAAGTAAGGTAAATTGCACCAAAATCTAGATCTAAATGACACTTTAACTCTCCTTTTATAACCCTCCATTGGTGTCAAAACATAAAAAAGGTGAGGCCGACCTCCTTAGAGATGTTCTTTTCCTTCATTAGCTTCCATCAATTGATTAAAACCCGGCCGACCTGTTATAAGAAAGAAAACACTAAAAGAAAATATAAAATATTAGAAAAACAATGCACGTGGAAGTTCAAGGTTCTCTTCCATCTTCTTCACTTCATTGCCATGGAGAAGGAATGGTAAGAAGACTAAGTATTAGCTCTCAGTGGAAAAACGGACATTAAAGTCCTCCCTTCCCAAAATTGTTTGTCCACAAGCAATTGCAAGTACCGAATCCCAAATGAATCTCAATTGTTCCTTCTTTGTACCTGCACAACTCTCATCCATACATTGGCTGTCCCAAAATACTATCATGTTGCCCCAAACACTGCTGAAATCATGCATTTTCCACTCAAAATTCAAAATTAAAGTGGCTGGAATCCACCTCAAAACAGCCTTGCATAAACCAACATCAATTGTCCACAACAATCCCTTCCAATGTATGGCTGGAAACCCATCTGTGGAAGTGATAAGGGGGCTGGAAAAATTTATGACAGCAGTGAAAATAACATGGCAGCAATTGTCATACTTCAAAATCCTTACCAAATCAAGAAATGATAGCAATCTAGGGGCTGAAAATGACCCTATAATGACTGTAACTTTACCCCCAACTTCAGCAAACTGAAAATAACTCAAGTGCACAGCTAGAAGTAAGGGTATGGCAGCAAAAAAGAAATTATTACACATGATATTCCACACTAAATTCAGCCATATAATAGCTCCCAACTGTAACTTACTCATTTTTATGATTGAGCTTGTTCGGATGGCAGCAAGTACAAGTTTTGGCAAGAAAGAATAAATAATGTCAGTTCTTATATGAAAGACATCTCTCATACCCACAAAACTTTGTATGTAGCTCAATTCCCAATCCATTCTTGGTGAATGATGATCACGGTTCAACTTCGTGGCAAGATGTACACTACTATGCACTAGTGATCCTTGAATAAATTTATTGGGTGCCAAGCAATGTTGCATAGAAAACATCTGAAAGCCAACATCAACAAGGAAATCATATGGCTTACCCACTTTATACAATAAACACCTTGCTGCCCCAACAGTGATGATTTCCCTTATAATCTTGTTCTCAAGTGTATCACTTGGCTTCAAAGAGTGTTCCATAGATGGTGAGCATTGGTTCTCTATCATACCATTGGTATGCATGACATAACATATAAGCTCTTTTCCTAACCATATACATGATGTCATCATTTCATTGCACCTAGAAACATGGAACCTTTCAATGAGCTTACCTTAGTGGCTGATATAACAAGTTTCCCAATCAGCAAATCACTATTAGCACATTGGAAAGTACTTTTCCTTTTCACTTCCGGGTCTTCTAATGCCAAATATGTTTGTCAATACTCATGCTTGCCATAGACAACTTTGAACTGTCCCTATTTCTCATGACATCAGATGTAAACATCACAAAATCAGATCTGATTATCTTTGTAGAAAGTGAAAAAACACTTGGTTCCCATACCTTAGAGTGCCCAACATGGTGACTTTGAACCTGTAGTATCCCTTGCTTTGCTATCACGGATTCCCCAAAAAATGAATCCATTGCATCCCATAAACCAATGTAACTTCAGCTGGCTTCATTCTAAGGAAAGCATCACATACCTTGCACCTTTGGCTACACCATTCACTTCTTATCTTCCTTCTACTTGGCATAGGCTGAACATTAGAGTAAAAACTCAACAATAACATGGAGTAGAGCAATGTAATATAGTTATCATACCTTTCTAAAAATGCGAACTGTTTTGGCATGTTGGTGAGCAATGAATTTGAAACCCCTTTGAGCCATGAGCTGCCCTTAACCTTCCTTAAACTCAGAATTTCTGAGTTAGAACCAGCACTTGAAAATATTTCAAAAACACCTTACCTTCATGATCTTTTGCTTTTCGAGTGTCATTCTTGAGGCCCCTTTGCAAAACAGATTGGCCTTGCAGATGGTGAAGGTGAGAACATGGCAGCCACATAAGAAAGAGTACATAGTCCTCCTTCCTTCCCCTTTGTTCATGATGTCCATCATTTTGGTGTAGCAACATGTTGGGCAATAAATCTGAGTTGTTTCTAGGTCCAGGGCTGCTTACCTTCACTATATCTTTTAGCCTCTTCACGCTAGCAATGGTATTTATGCATGGAACCCTTTCAACATCCTCTTCATTCTCTTGCTCCTCATGCTTCTTTCCATCCTTTTTTTTATGCCTCCAAGATCCTTTAGTATCTTGCCACATGCAACCATTAAAAACAAAGGAATATCATGAACAACCAAAAGTCTTTTACCTTCTTCTTTGCTTGATGATTGCTTGACAATTTCCCCATGTTCTTGAGCTTTCGTAGGGCTGAGATTTTCCTCAAATGACCTTTTTACTGCTGTTAGGTACAGACCAGCAGCTTCACCTATTGCGATCCTCGGTTTCCCATGGAGAAATTCTTCCTCTCTTCTTGACCTTATCAATTTGGGTGAGTTATCTTTAATGCATTCATCATTGTGACCCCAAAATTCCTTTCTAGGCACATACATAACAACTGATATATGAATCAAATGGAAAAAAGAATTGGTTATCTTTACAAACATACCATAGTCTTTGGAAGGGGGGAAGCTTCTCACCAATTCTATCTTGGCCCATGCACATAAAGCGGTCTTCACCCGGTTTGGATGTTGCATGAGAGTGTATGTGCCCTTTACCATCAAGGTGTTCCCACTCTTTGGTCCATGTTTCTCCAATCAAATGATCTTCCTCTTTTGGACTATCTCCATATCTTGATTGCTTGAGCTTGGTTTGCCTTTGTGGCCTTTACCAAGGCTCAATTCTTCAT
The DNA here is from genome assembly GCA_018340775.1 of Taxus wallichiana var. yunnanensis. Classification (NCBI taxonomy): domain Eukaryota; kingdom Viridiplantae; phylum Streptophyta; class Pinopsida; order Cupressales; family Taxaceae; genus Taxus; species Taxus wallichiana. The sequence goes on along the minus strand of CM031242.1, from coordinate 177,933,574 downwards.
CATTATGCTTCCTTTTGACCACTGTTATAAAAATTCCAGCAAGCTTGTTGTCCTCATATCTATTCGGACAAAGGTTCCCTTCTTCTTTTCCCACTTGCTCAAGCCTAAATTCATCATGAGCTAAAAGAAAATTAGTATTAACCAAACCATGATCCAAAATTACCTCATATTGTTGAATATTCGGAATAGGAATGGAAGTAAGGGCTGCAACTTCATTTTTCTTGGCTCGTGCTTCATTATGTCATCAAACCCTTGTGTCACCAAGGTGTTGTTAGGAGACCCATCCAAGAGATCAATTGTGACAAGAGGATTGGAGATTTCTAACCCTCCCAAGGGCTGCTCTCTCTCAATAACCAACTGCGGCAAAACACTATATTCCTCATCCTTAGGGAATAGACATGCTTCTCCTCCCCTAGTGAACTTGGGGTTTTGGCCCCTTCTTCAACTAGCTCCATAGCCACTGCTTGCTTCGCCAATAAGATGGGGCTCTCTCCTACTAAGGTAGGGGTATTTTTCCAAGACTGTTGTGCATGCCACGAGGCTTGGACCGAGTTCCAATGCCCACTCATATTGTTTCCAAATTTATGAATTCTGAAAAGGTTAGGGCGTCGCGGATCTTCTCCGAGAAGGGCTTGATATTCTTCAAAGCTAGTCGCCACCTTGTTGACCTTTGAAACCCTAGGCTCTTCCTTGAAAATCCTTCCTCCTTGTAGGCTTTGCATGGTGGAGGCAAGATAATCCAAGGTACCTGCTAGTCTTCCTTGAGCCTTCATCAATCTGTCCATTGAAACCCTAGGTCTTGAGAATCCGTGCTCTGATACCACTGTAATGACCCTTTTAAGGGTTTAGACCAAAAGAAAAGGAAGTTAACAACATCAAAATTATCCAGATCTGATTTTTATTGCAACAGATCGAAAATAAGAAATTAGCAAACTGTACCCATTACAAATATATGCCAAACACCATGAAATACTTCAAATTAACTTGCCACAATTTATGTATTTATTTTATGCATCCACAAGAGCCAAAAACAATGAAAATTTTGAAGAAACACACTGCTGAAAATTAATTAATGTCCAGCCAATAGCAGCCACAAGAAAATTATAGATTTTGGGTCTAGAAACCCCCAAAAATCATGAAACTTGAGATTTCAGCCTTAGAAATTATGATAAATCAGATTATCAACTAAAAATGCACATGAATTCACCAAACCCTCAAAACCCTACTCAAGGTAGGTCGCTCCACTAGAAAGAAGCCAATAACAATCTGAAAATGATAGATATCTCCTTAAATCTGCCTTATACTTCAATTCCAAGTCAAGATGAAGGGTTTTCGTCCTTCACTCAACCTCTAGAAGGGTTTTCATCCTCCTAGGAAAGCCACACATGAGGGTTTTCATCCTCAAGTGTAAGAACAAGGAGCCACTAGCTCACAATGCTCAAGTAAGATAAAATGCACCAAAGTCTAGATCTAAATGATGCCTTAATTCTCCTTTTATAACCCTCCATTGGCGCCAAACATAAAAAGGTAAGGCCGACCTCCTTAGAGATGTTCTTTTCCTTCATTAGCTTCCATCAATTGATTAAAACCCAGCCGACCTGTTATAAGAAAGAAAACACTAAAAGAAAATATAAAATATTAGAAAAACAATGCACGTGGAAGTTCAAGGTTCTCTTCCATCTTCTTCACTTCATTGCCATGGAGAAGGAATGGTAAGAAAACCAAGTATCAGCTCTCGGGTGGGGAAAAGGGACATTACATTCTCCATCTAGAAACTATAATTCCTAGATTTAATTTAGTATACATATGGGTGAATTCCTGCTCTTCAATAAGATAATAATCTTTTCATACCATTGCAAATGGCAAGCCTTGTATTTCATCATCTTACTAGGACACTATGCCAAGAATCGTTACCACTATTTGTTATGAAACTGTGACATGAATGTTTCCCATTAATTGGGAGGACACTATGAAAAAATATTTCCCATAAATCTTGTGTACACATGAAATCAACACCATACGCACAAAGATGCCTCTGCATAAATCTTACATTCAGACTATAATTTAGATATATGGCTTTATATAGCTCACATATGTAGCAATCTTACATTCAGACTATAATTTAGAGACTATTTGGTGGCATCAATATTTTTGGATTTCAAACCCATACTACTAGTGAGGATTCAATAACATGTTCATGTCTATTTATATCCATTTTTCTTGCGAGTATTATACTGTTACTTTATTTGTAGGATTTCCAAGGGCTCAAACCCTAGAGACAACAGATGCAACATGGAGGTCTGTGGAAAAATACACCACGGTGATCTAATTTTTCATACTCTACAACATCTAAGAACATTGTTTCATGAATACAAGGAATAAATTATGCCCTTGAAATTTTATCTCTTCAGATTGGGATCTGAGTATAATGTGGAATGAAATCCAAAAGCTGATCTCTTCTTTTTATAAGCTTTTCCAGCCTCTCTTTTGAAAATCGGAATCCCAACTGGCTTTATCAATTCAATATTTTAGATTCCAAAATCAGGATATGGGCAGTGTTCTGATAAATTATTATGACCCTGTTGCAACAGTTCACAGAGTAAAAAAATATATGGACTGTACATTTAAAATTTGTTCTAATAGATTCATTGTCAGAGCTCCGGAGCCAAAACTTGTGCATATTAAGAACATTTTTGGTATTTCATATCTTCTGGAAGGAAATCCTTTTTAGTAAAATCCTGTTTAGTTCTAAAACTAATCGGCAAGAAATGAATAGTAGCCAGTGCAACCTGTTTGATGGTGGTCCAAGACATTCAAGAATTAAGACAACCATAATTGTGAATTTGAGAGAATTGATAGTTACGTGATTTAACTTTTCAGTGGATCATGTCCCATTATAGCTAGTATTAATCAAATTCTCTTGCAAAATCAGTTTGTGGATGTTTTCTTTCTAGATAGATATCTAGATTTCTGTCTGTTCCTGGCTTTTTTACATCGTAATAACTAAGAAATATCTTATATTTTAGACCCAATGAAATAAAATAATTTCCTTGAATACCATCTATTCATCTTGAAATTGGCATAAGCAATTGTTTACAGTCTGCAATTAATCATTTACCTATTTGTATGCATATATGCTTAGAACCTGCAGCACCCTCCTGGGCATGTCCTCTCGAACTGTCTCTACCTCAGTAGCAGAAAGAAAAAGCTCTTAGAAATTTTGGAATTCACAATATGCTTCATGTCACATGGTGTATACCTGCTGGTGAATATATGACACCATTCAATTCTCTTGACGGGCTCTATGGATATGGTGAGGCCAAGGGACGGTCTACAACACTCTGCCAGGATAACATTCACCATGCCCATTAATTTGTAAAAATGTACCCTATCTTCATCGTCAAGATTTCTTGTATATTCCATAGAAGAAATCAGTAATTTGAAATATCATGTTTCAATATAGTATTTGAAGCACTTTGAATGTCAGAGTTTTTCCATGATAAGGATGTGTCTGCAAGATATAGTGTAGGGCATGCATGTGTCCAATGAAACATCTACATTTTGCATTAAAACTCTTCTGGTTCACTATTGTCCACAGAGAATGTTCAGATCCAATGGAAGTTTTTGATTATAGTGTAATGAATCTCTGTATGCAGGTTACTGATGAAATTGCATTTTCACTGTTGGTGATAGCAGCAGTGATGATAATATTTCCCTTTAAATATGTGTGTGCATTTCTTGTGTTGGACTTGTTCACGCGTGAACTTAACTTACGTCAAAAACGGTTCTCCAATTCGTTGTGTTTGTAAAGAACCGGTGGGCTATTATACCTGCCGCTCCAGTGGTAGTACTTCCATCTGAGAGCAGTGACATGCCAAATACAGTTAAGGATGACTCAGATATTGATCAAGGCATGGACAGTGCTGGAGAGAATCACATTGATTGAAAGCTTTTCAGGGTTCAATAGTTCTTCTATTTCTCATGTGATGCTGAGAATTGTAACAATAACATGGTAAATAATGACGTATTGCATTTGATAAAATTCTGTTATGAAGAATATTAATGACAAGAGGCCCGTACCTCTTGTTCAATGAATTGTCATATCATGAAACTTTGTTTTGTGGCTTAAGGCTTGTTGCATATTCTCATCTCATAATATGCTATAGCTCAGCCTGTATTTACTCCCAACCTCTTCCAGTGTGGTGTATAGCATGACAAAGATGCACCAGAATAGCATTCCATTTCCTAGATATGCTTTTTTGTAGGACATAAACTGGGTATAGGCATCAGTCTTGCAAATTATAACTAAAACTAGTACATCTTACAGCAATTTCTTGATCAGCCATTATTGTGTGTAAATATTATCGCTGCTTGTGATAATCTTTATTAGTCATAAATTGAAGAAATTACGAAAGTTGGTCATGAAATCGATGTTCACTTAGAAAATGATACTTAAGGAACTTTGGCAGCAGAAAACGGAGGAAACCTCTTTTTACACATAAAACTATCTCCTTATATGATTTATCTTATCGCAAATAGCTGTTTGGGATGGTGGTAATTCGGAAAATCAAGAGCTGGTCCCGATACAACAAAATCATGAACTATTTAGGAATTCGTTTTATCTTCCAATATTTTGGAAGGCGAATCAAGCTTTTAGAAGTTATGGAAACTCTTAAAAGCTGCAAATTTCAAAAGCAACTAGATGCTAGTTCCTGAAGGAAGCTGCGTAGCTAATTCTTTGAGCATGTCTTTGGAACCTTTTTTACAATAAGAAATTGCATTTAATTATATACTCCTTCAATGAAGCTTTCCCAAACAATATTTTTTATTTTCTGTTTAAGCTTACAAGAAAAGGACCATCTTATCAATGTTTTCTAATTTCTATAAAAAACATTACTGGTTAAAGTAGGCTATTCATAAAAAAATCTAGTTTCCTCCAAGTCGACCACTTTCAATGACTCAATCAAGTTGGCTAGAAAATCTAGTTTTCACTATGTATCTTGGCTTCATTCTCTTTATTGCAGGAAAATATTTTGATTTGATTTCATCTTTGGACTTTCAGATTTCCCATCCTAGTAAGAAATGTATGATAGGGACGTACAAATATTGTATTAATTAATATCGTTCAACACTAGTGTTATGAATTTTTAAATACCCTAAATCTGAGTAGATGAAATTGATATGTTAAGGATAAAAAAGCAAAAAATAACAAAAACAGTTCACAACAAACATGAAAACTTTAAACTTAAACATGCAATTATCAATAACCATAATGCACCTTTTTCCCCAAGGAGTGTGAAAATGTGAAATCGAAAAATCTTGTTGAATGTGTTATATACTATGCATATTTTACACTTCTTATGGAATGTGCACCCTATCACGATTCCGAGGACTAGGTCGAGAACACCCCCAAGATTTTTTTTTGGGTCCTTATGGGTGGTTTCTCAGCCCATGCTTTTATTCTTATTGTATTGTATTGCAATACAGACACATGGATTAGGGTTAAGTATTGCTGCAAATTGCCTTTTTGTATAGTGATGGTTGAGTTAATATAGTGAGTGTGTTGTTTTGCTGATTTTTTCCATGAAAGGGTTTCCCAAGTTAAAATTTTATGTATATCTGCGAGTTTTTCATTATTTATTTATGCTACATTTTTTTATGAAAAAGATCTTATATTATATTAATGCAATAAGATACAAGATAGCTTTCAACAAAAAAGCGGTGGTATGAGAGCACGCCCAAAACCACAAACAAACTAGGCCGAGCCTAGAACAACAAAAGTCAAACTAGGTGAGCCTAGGAAAGTACAACAAAACAAAAAGCATCACCTAACAAAAACAAAGGCAAAATCAAGCAAAGTAGTTGCAAACATACCTAAGGTGGGCAGATCCTTATCATCCGACCACCCCGAACTAGGAAGATCTTTGCTAGTGTCTGGAATCTCCCAGCCAGTAGCAAGCTCTTCCTCAGGGTCTACTTCCTCGCGCGTAGGAATGGCAAGGCTGAGCCGTGGGAATTTGCTAGAGGATGGCAGGGGTGGCGGCGGTTGCCAAGCGGCTTGGTGTGAAGTGATGGCAGGAGGAGAACCCCAACCCTGTTGGTGAGCTGACAAATGTGGCGGAGACCCCACCCATGATGCCGAGGTGGCAAGCCCCAACCTTGCTAGCGAGTTGAGGAGTGCGGTGGTGAGCCCTGACCACGACGGTGCACAGGAGAATGACTATGTCGATGACTCAGTCCTGGAGAGCGGTGGGTGCGGACCGAAGGCATGGCACCGGGATGCTGCGTCGGCCTCCACGGGTTGAAGGCGAGGAGTGCCTAGTGGGAGATGGAGGCACTCGAGCAATGTTGCATGGGGCTTCCCCAGTGTTGCAGCAGAGTTTGGAGGTGGTCCACCTCCAGTGCCACCTTGTTTGCTTGGACTTGGATCTGCAGGAGCACATTGGAGATCACCATAGATTTATTATAAATTGAGAAAGATTGATCAACTACAGAATTAGAAAAGAAAAAAGCATTTCTTTCTTTCCATATCCAAAATAAAATCTCCCCTTTGAAAACATGCCAAATCTGGGTGAACATAGGCAGAAGTTTGGGATTGTCTCCCAAGAGGATATGTTGCCAAGTGAAACAGTGGGGCCGTGAGGGAAAGAAAAAGTATGGATCTAGTTCCAGGAAATTTGAGCTTTGGGACAAAACCAGAAGACATGCAAAAGTGTTTCCAGATGCCCACAGAAGGGGCATTTGGGAGTTGGAATCCCAATTTGAACAAGACGGGCCCCCAATAGCAAGGCCTTGGTTTTATGCTACATTTTGAGATTTTGTTATCATTGTTTATCTTGCATAGTTTAATTGGTATTTTCTTTTCATTTGGTATCATAGCCAAAGTTTAGCTAGTTCTTCAAAGAGAAGGGGCATCATGGTGCTATAATAAACCTATTCTTGAGTGGGAGCTCTCTATAAGTGAATCTTGTGTGTGAAGGAAAACAATGAACATTTCATGATATAGATATAAAAATTCAATGGCTATAACTTTGAGTTATGGAAGCTTAAGATGGAAGATCTTCTCGGACATAGATCAATGGGTTGTTGTGTCAAGAAAGTAGCCTAGTGGTATGATGATAGAAGACTGGACAAAGATGGATAGGAAGGTGAATTGTTCAATCGAGTGTGCATTTCAAATTTAGAGTTGTTGAATGTCTCAAGAGAAGTCAATACTTAGCAACCATGGGATAAGTTAGGGTCTTGTATCGAGATAGAGTCCCTAAACAAAAAAAAATCTAAAGAAGTTGTATTCTCTTAGGATGAATGATGGCATTTGCATGGCAAGGAAAATGGATGCTTTTAACATTGCAAAGTAAGTTAGTCTTGGTTAATATTAAAACATATGAAGATAAATGTATTACTTTGTTATGTACTTTTCCATATTTATGGGATAATTTTGTTATGGCCATTACTAGTACTTCATCTACATTAAAGCTCAAGGATGTAGTTGCATCCTTGTGTCAAAAGAAATGAGATAAAAATCCATGGAGGATCTAACAAAGGATGCCTTGTTTGTGATTGTCATCCCCAAGAGAAATAAAAACATGTTAGGGGACAAACAATCAAAGTATAGAGGTAATTTTCAATCTTCTGGATGATCTATGTATAAATGTTGGAGCTATGGCAAATCTAGGCATTTTAGCAATGCAAATCTTAAAAGGTTGACAAATGTAATGCATGTGGTAGTTCCCCTTCCACAAAGATGAATACCTCGATGAAGAAATGAAGGGATGCATATTTGGCATCTTCAAGCACACACTTATGTCATGATGTATGGCTGATTGGCTTGGGTGTTTTATTTCATTCAATTCCTCACAAGGAGTGGTTTTGTGAATTTGAAAGGTTTAATGGAGGTGATGTCTTCTTGGGAGACAAATCATCATGTAAGATGTAGGATGTGGAAGATTAAAGATTATTTTTAAAGATGGGAGAGTTAAATCATTCCTTGGTGTTGTGCATATTCAAGGGTTGGCTAGAAATCTTATATTCATGAAGTAAAATGAGTGATGCAAATGTGCACATAACAATTAACAAAGATAGTTCTAAGAGCAATAGTGTTAGCAAGAGGATTTCACACTAAAACATTGTTTAAGCTTGAGGCAAGTACTACGAGTGATTATAGTTAAAAGAGCAATTGTGTTAGTATTGAAATTAATTGTTTTTATAATCTTGACCACTCGCTATTTAAGTTTTGTTTTTCCCTCCTATCTTCAACCACTCTCTCGACAACATTTAATATTGCAATTGGGCGCCTAATTTGAATTCCCTGTTTTAGAGGGAATGTTATATTATTTTGCAAAAAGAAGTTATTATTATTCTTCTTCCCATCCGTGTATGCAACACTTGGTTTTGGCATAAGAAAATGAACAAAAAACAAAGCAAAGAGCAGAAAGGAAATTAAGAGCAACAACTCACTATTGTGCAAAAACAAAGTAGCAACATATAGAAAATAGAGCGGCAATGAAACAGAAAGAGAACATGACAAAATAGAAATAGAGGAAAGCCCATATTTGAACAGTCCAAATTCTTTTAGTTAGCAGCAGCATTCGGAGGAATTAGGGAGCTTGCAGCAGCAAGCAGATGAAGATTTAACTTTTTGTAAAGTTTTATTGGAGCTAATATAATCAGTTTTGTGTTTTCTCAGTTGTTCTTTTTCTTTATTTCTTTGTTTTTATTTTATTAGAATATATTTTTCCAACAGTTTGGTATCAGCAGGGGTTGTTGGAACTATTGAGTTTTTATTTTGTGGGTTTGAGTTTTAATGGCTTCTAGCAGCAACAACTTGTGGCAACAACCCCCAATATTTGATGGGAAAAACTATGATATTTGGTGTATCAAGATGAAGACATTGTTATCTTCCCAAGAGCTATGGGAACTAGTGGAAGGAGGATACACAGAGGTACCAGATCAAAGTTGCTTTCAATGCACTCACACAAGCCCAAAAGAATACTTTGAAGGAAAATAGAAAAAAGGATGCAAAGGCTTTAAGCTACATTCAAAATTCATCACCGATTCAGTTTTCCCAAGGATAACAGCAGTTATAAACTCCAAACAAGCATGGGATACCTTGCAAAATGCTTATCAAGGAAGTGACAGGTGAAGATAGTTAGATTGCTAGATGTTGAGGAGAGATTTTGAGACCCTTCTCATGAAAGAATCAGAATCAATAAATGATTTTTTCACAAGAACAATGACCATAGTCAATCAAATGAGGACTAATGGAGATGTTGTTGAAGACCATATGATCATAGAGAAGGTATTGAGGAGCCTTCCAACCAGATTTGATCCAATTGTTGTTGCAATAGAAGAGTTTAAGGACTTGAGGAAAATGACGGTTGATGAGTTAATGGGTTCTTTGCAAACCCATGAACAAAGGATGAGTAGGACAACCAGCTCCTCCAATGAACAAGCCTTTAAAACAAACACAAATGTGAGAGGCAGGGGGAGAGGAGCCTATAATAGAGGAAGAGGAAGAGTTTGTAACCAACAAGAAGGTGGAAGACACAACCATCAAGAGCCACATGCAAGAGGAAGAGGAAGGAGAAGCAACACTTCTAGAGGTGGTTCTACACAAAGGTATGATAAATCAAATGTACAATGTTATTATTGCAAAAAGTATGGACATTATGCTAGTGAATGTAGAAAGAAAGAGTATGATATGAGAAATCATAATACAATCTTTTCTAATACAAAAGAAGTTGAACTGAAAAGAATGAAAAGAGTGGAACTTTGTTTCTAACTTGTAATGTAGTTGAGAAAGGAAACAAACAAATATGGTATTTGGATAGTGCATGCAGCAACCATATGTGTGGCAATAAGGAAATGTTCAATAACATAGATGAAACAATCAGATCTGAAGTGAAGATGGGAACAAATAACAAGATTCCCGTGATGGGCAAATGAAATGTATTCATTCTCACCAAGCAAGGAAACAAGAGGTAGATTCATGATGTCTTCTATATCCCAAGATTGAAGTATAACCTTCTAAGCATTGGGCAGCTTGTCCAAAAAGATATAAGGTGAGGTTTGAAAATGGAGAATGCATTATCTATGATAGAAGTGGAAGCAATATGCAAATTGCAATGATGAAGATGACACAAAATAGAATGTTTCCTTTGAGGATGCAAAGTGAGGGAGCAACAATGTTTAAAACAATAACTATTGATCAATCTACTCTTTGACACCTCAGGTATGGGCATTTGAGTTTTGGTGGATTGCATGTTCTTTATAAAAACAAATGGTTAGAGGTGCCTCCTATTAAACAACCAAATAAAGTATGTGAGGGTTGCATATTAGGAAGCAACATAGAAATGCTTTTCCCTTAGGAAAATCTTGGAGAGCAAGCTCACCTCTTGAGCTAATACATTCAGACTTGTGTGGTCCCATGAAGACTCCCTCCTTATCCAAGAGTGAGTATTTCATTACTTTCATAGATGACTTTAGTAAAGGACATGGGTTTTTTTTTTAAAAATAAATCAAAGGCATTTGATGTATTCAAGCAATTTAAGGCCATGGTTGAGAAGCACAGTGGTCATTATATAAAGACATTGAGAACAGATAGAGGGGGAGAGTATATATCAAATCAATTTTTTAAATTTTTGTAAGGAGCATGAGATCAAGAAACAATTTACAACAAGGTATACACCGCAAAAAAATGTAGCTGAGAGGAAAAATCGTACAATTCAAGAAATGGCAAGGAGCATGATCAAAGCAAGAGGATTGTCGGATGAATATTGGGTTGAAGCAGTTGGAACAACAATCTATTTTTTGAATAGATGTCCTACAAAAAGCATGAGGAACATGATACCTCAAGAGGCATGGAGTGGAAGAAAGCCAAGTGTTGAGCACTTGAGAGTTTTTGGGTGTGTAGCATATGCACACATGCCCAAGAAAAGAAGATCAAAGTGGGATAATAGAGGAGAGAAGTGCATCTTCATTGGGTATAGTGAGCAATCTAAAGCTTATAGATTATACAATCTAATCACAAAGGAACTCATAATCAGTTGGGATGTTCAATTCATTGAGGAAGCATCTTGGGAGATATACAAGAAGTGGAGAAGCCATAGATAAAGGCAAATGCACCTATCATTGATGTTGAAACAACATATGGTAGAGTAAACAACACACCAAGTTGGACTCTTATTTCACAAAGGAGTGAATCTTCAAATGGCAGTAGCCAACAAAGCATACAAGGAGCAGCTAATGAGGCATCTTCATCATCATCCGACTCAAATCAACACCAAGATCATATGAGTGTACAAGAGATTTATGAGAAATCAAGGTATGATGAAAATGAAGATGAAATGATTAATTTTGCTTTATTTTCAGCATTGATCCTATTTATTTTGAGGAAGCAATTAAGGATAACAAATGGTGTGAAGCAATGGATGAAGAAATGCATGCAATAGAGAAGAATGGAACATGGGAGTTAGTAGATCTTCCAGTGGGAAAGGAAGTCATTGGAGTTAAGTGGGTTTATAAAACCAAGACTACTCTCGAAGGCAAAATTGAAAGACATAAGACAAGGCTAGTTGTCAAAGGCTACAAGAAAAGGCTTAGACATGATTATAATGAGACCTTTTCTCCGTGGAAAGGCTAGAAACCATGAGAACAATCATTTCCATAGCTTCTCATCACAAGTGGAAGCTTCATCAAATGGACGTCAAATCAACCTTCTTAAATGGCATGTTGGAAGAAGAGGTGTATGTGGGACAACCACATGGCTATGAGATTCCAAGGCATGAGAGAAAAGTATACAAGCTCAAGAAAGCATTTGTATGGACTCAAACAAGCACCAAGGGCATGGTATAGTTGGATAGACTCCTATTTGACAAGCAATGGCTTTAGAAAAAGTGGTGCATGAGCCCACACTTTACATCAAAACAAGCAAGGATGGTGAGATTTTGATTTTTTTGTATGTAGATGATTTAATCTTTACCGAAATGCAAACAAGGCCATAGATGAGTTCAAATCAGCCATGAAGAAGGAGTTTGAGATGACTGATTTGGGATTGTTGAAGTACTTTCTTGGCATTGAGGTCAAGCAAATGGAGCATGGCATATTTGTTTCTCAAGCAAAGTATGCAAATGAAATTTTGGAAAGATTCAGAATGTTAGACAACAAACCAACATCTACACCAGTTGAAGTAAGTTTGAAATTAACCAAAGATGATTGTAGCAACAATGTGGATCCCATAAGGTACAAAAGCATGGTAGGAAGCTTGATGTACTTGACTGCAACTAGACCGGATATAATGTATGTAGTCAAACCTAATTTTTTAGATTCATGGAGACTCCAAAGGAGACGCATTGGCAAACATGCAAACATATTTTGAGGTATGTGAATGACACAAGAAATTATGGAATTTTTATATGCTTCTGATAATGATTTGGAGTTGGATACATGGATAGTGATTCGGCATGAAGCCTAGATGATAGAAAAAACACATATGTATATGTTTAATGTTGGGTCAAGAGCCATTTCATGGGCTTCAAAGAAATAGTCGGTTGTTTCTTGTCCACAGCTGAAGCAAAGTATATTGTAGCAAACTCGGCTACATGTCAAGGCGACATGGTTAACGAGAATCCTCTCGATTTTCATGAAGAGAAACAAGGAGGTTCTACCATTTTTGTGATAATATATCTTCTATTGCCTTGTCAAAGAATCTAGTCTTTCATGGAAGAAGAAAACATATTGCAATAAGGTACCATTTCATTCGTGAATTAGTTGAAAAATGTGAAATAGAGCTTAAGTTTTGCATGTTAGAGCAAGCTAGATGACATTTTTACAAAGCCTTTTTCAAAAGACAGGTTTGAGTGTTTGAGAGCAAGTTTGGGCATCATAGATGATCATACATTTATCTCCGGGCCATCTAGCTCCAGAATTTGAAAATCAGTTTTTGTATGAATCTTTGGTTGTATTGGGTCAAGATTAAGGGGGAGTGTTGAAATTTTTTTAAAAAAATCTTTACCCCTCGTTGTTTAAGTTTTGTTTTTCCTCCTTATCTTCAACCTCTCTCGACAACATTTAATATTGCAATTGGGCACCCAGTTTGAACTCCCTGTTTTAGAGGGAATGTTATATTATTTTGCAAAAAGAAGTTATTATTATTATTCTTCTTCCCGGTCGTGTATGCAACAACATTTTTAGCATAAGGGAAAAAAAAAGAGAGCAAAGTACGGCAAGGAAATTAAGAGCAGCAACTTAGTATTGTTCAAAAACATAGTAACAACATATAGAAAATAGAGTAGTAGTGAAACAAGAGAGAACAAGACATAATAGAAATAGAGGAAAGCCTGATTTGAATTGTCCATATTTTTGATTAGCAACAACATTTAGAGGAATTAGGAGCTTGCAGCAACAAGCGAGATGAAGATTTAACTTTTTGTAAAGTTTTATTGGAGCTAATATAATCAGTTTTGTGTTTTCTTAGTTGTTTTGTCTTTATTTTATTGGAAACTATTTTTCCAATAGTTAGCGAGGAGAAATTTGCACTAGAACATTGTTTAAACTTGAGGCAATCAATGTGAGTGATTTTTAATAGCTTTGTAGTTCCTAAGGTTAGCGATTAAACAAACATAACCCCTATGTTTCTTGTAGAGAAGACAATGATTGGACATCCGAGAATGAGACATATCAAAGAGAAATGCTTTTAAAGCTTTGTGCACTAATGGTATTGTAAAAGGAATCTCGATTTCCCTCTAGATTTGGATCTCTATGAAGATTGTGTATATGGTAAACAAGATTAGGTAAAGTTCCCCACTAGTTCTATAAGAGTGTGTGGTATATTGTAGTCAATACATTGTGATGTGTTTGGACATTTGCTTGTTCCATTATTGGGAAAATTTCATTTTATGTTTCTTTTGTAGATGATTTGTTGAAGAAAACATGGGCACATTTCTTTTAATAGAAATTTGAGGTTCTCAATAAATTGAAAGAACTTAAGGCTCTTGTAGAAAACTAGAAAAATATAAAGATAAAGGTTTTAAGAATGGATAATGGTGAATAATTTTTCTCTAATGAATTGAGCAGTTTTTAATAAATTCATAATAACAAGTTAAGAGACAACTCCATATACACCACAACCAATTGAAGCTTCATAAAGAATTACCAAAATGGTGATGGAAAAATCGGGTATTCTCAATGGTGTAGGCTTATAATTTGTTTTTGGGAAAATGCAATACTCCATTCCTTGGTGGAAAGAGACATCAAGAAACATGGATAGGTAAGAATCCTTTTTTCGACAATATAGATTTTTGGGTTGTGATGCTTATATGTATGATCCAAAGAAAAAATAACTAAGCTAGATTATAAAGTAAATAAGTTTTTGTTTGTTGGGTATGGTGGTGGTATAAAATGCCATAGGGTTTTGAACCCATAAACAAAGAAGATTATCTATAGTCATGATGTAATTTTTATAGGGGTTTTTAAAAAATCAAAGCAAGAATAACCAAAAATGAAGAAGCAAAAAATTGTGTAGTTTGAGTTAAATATGGAGAATTCATATCAGAATATGAATCAACAAAAGAAGATGAGATAGATGAGGAAAAACCTCATATCCCAATCTTGAGGAAATTAGTTCAAGAAGGCAATCAAAAATGTATGTTCTCCCCTTTTTGTTCTTACTTTATTTATTGATGATAATGATAGAACTATTGGGAAGGCATTTCAATCAAAGCAAAGTAAATTCTAGAAGAAGGCCATTGATGAAGAACTAAAGGCCTTGTACAAAAATATGACATGGGATATGGTCAAGTTTCTTGTTCAAAGAAAATCCATTGGCTGCAAATGGGTGTTCATGAAGTTCCATGCAAAAGGTAATGTGAAAAGTTATTTTGGTAGCAAATGGATGTTTCGTGTGGATGCAATTTACTTTTTTTGGTTGTGGTTTCTTTTGATTTTGGATTAAAACAAATGGATGTGAAGACATTTTTTCTATGTGGGGATCTAGAAGAAAAAAATTGTATATCACATCTTTAAAGTTTTCCCATTGAAGGAAATGAAGACCTAGTTTGCAAGTTGAAGAAGTTCCTTTATGGCCTAAAGAAATCACCAAGAATGTGGTATCATAATATTGATATTTATGTATCATGACTTTGATTTGTAATAAGTGTCGGACATCCGAGATGTACACCCATGATAAAATCTACCAAAGTTGAAGAGCTTGGTTATCTCAGCATCAACATGGGAATGTCCCCAAAGTGTGGGACCTTGGCTCCTTGGGATAGACCTCTAGAGAAGGATGACTTCCTATTCTAACTACTCTAATGCTACTACTAATCTACAACTGACTAATAATTGTTGGGGGAAAGGGGGAGAAGGAAAGCTAAAAGTAAACATAAATGACGATGCACCAGAATAAAAGGGATCACTCTGCTGAGGGAAGAACAAGAGGGAAAATATAGTGACATAAGGGAAAATACAACCCATGATCAACCATGCATTACATTAGATTCTCACTCTCTACATTAATGACACAATGAAAAAATATGCAAATATAACATAAACACATCATGTAGTAACAAAACAAAAAGGCAAGAATGTAATAACACAAGACAAATGGCATAATAAAGCCACAATCAACATGATATTATTATTTGGAAAGATGCACAATCTGCTGATCCTTTGGGAAGGCACTAGACACATTGCACAAGTTTAGAACATAGGTCTACAACTCGAGAATGTTAGGAAACCCAATCACGTAGCGTAACCTTGTATTCAAGAGACGATGTTTTATACAATTGAGTCTGATTACATTTATAGGAGAGGAGATAAGAGAGAAGAAAATTCACCTTAATGTTAAACATAATGTTTATCAACTCCATATCTTCCTCTTTACCCTCTTAGAGATCTAATTGATTGACCTCGGTCTAAAGATAGTGTTGATGTTTCAACACTTCAGTCTCTAAAGATGGTAGAAAGTTCTAAACATGCAAAGCAATCGGGATAACTACATTTAATCAAATTACCTTGCTCACATTCCTCTTCTTCCTTGAAAGCTTTAAGTCGAGCATCATTAGTGTCCAAGAACACTTCCTCTATCTTTTAAAACTCTATCTAATCATTTTCCTCATCCACATGTGGCTTCATCTAAACATCAACGACACTCCTTTATCCGCCTCTAGTTTAGGTGAAGTTTTGACATTAAAAAGCCTCTTGTTGAGGAAGAACATGGGTTCACGTGGGGTTATAATGTCCCTTTCTAGGGCTGAACTGAAAAACAAAGAAATAACACCAATCCCACTTGAGAGTAATCTGATTTTTATGACAAATATGAAAATATTAGAAACCCTAGCAATGAACTGAATTTACACTTTTAGGGCATCAAACACCCTCCAAACAAGCTGAAAATAGGTGCACAAATTCTTCTAAATATTATATTCAATTAATGGAATAAACACCAAGCCAAAGCATCCCAAAACATGTGCAAATTATGAAATTATACCCAGCTGCAATTAAATAAATGACAGCAGAAGTACAGTCCACAAAATGAGCTGAAAGTGAGGTCTCCAAACCCCAATAAATGCCAAATGAGTGATAGATCAGCCTTATAAATATAGAGAGACCTGAATATCAACTTGGAATGCCAAATTGTGCCCTAGAAGGCACCAAAATACACTCACACCCAAGTCGCCACCCTAGGAGAGGGTGCCAAAGTGAATGAAAACCCTTGATATTCTTCTCCTCAATGCCCTAGTTTCCCAACCAACAAGATAGTCTTCATAAAAGTCCTCAACACCACCAAATTGGAGAGTTTTTGTTCTCCAACCTTCAACA
This sequence comes from Taxus wallichiana var. yunnanensis, assembly GCA_018340775.1. NCBI lineage: Eukaryota > Viridiplantae > Streptophyta > Pinopsida > Cupressales > Taxaceae > Taxus > Taxus wallichiana. Next base: position 177,916,756 of record CM031242.1, on the reverse strand, counting down.
AGGGTTTCATCCTCCTTGTTTTTCATACGAATGGATTTTCACCCATTAGTGGATTGTAATAGAGAAACAACTCTAGAACCAAGTAGATAAAATTATATAAGCCAAAAATATGCCCAAAATGAGCTTATGGAATCCCTTATATAGCCTTATGGTGGCGTTTAATAATCTCCACGGAGGAATTCCCCAAGACTTACCTCCTTATAAGCTTATTTCATCTTTTTAAGCTTTATTAAAAGCTCTCCAACCCATTTGACCTACTTAAGAAGGGAAATACAAAAGAAAAATGTAAATATTATTTAAAGAAAGACTAAAATATAATCCACGGGCTTCCCTTGTTCATCTTCTTCTTGCCCACAGGAATAAGAATGGGAAAGAAGCCTTCAATCGAATCAATTTGAAAAGGGGGCATTATGGTCCTCCCTTACCAAAATTGTTTGTCAAGCAATTGCAAACTCCTATGCCCAATTATCATCATATCAAGGTAGAGGAAACATGTTGTAGTGCTCCAAAATTCTATATCTCGTGCATGTCAAATGAGAGATCTCTTGCCAAAATATGAGTTCTGAGTTTTGAGCCTTGGTTTGTATGTATCCCTCATGATTCCCAACTTGGAGAGTCTCCAAATCTTCCACAATTTTTTGGTATGTGTTAGGAAAATCAGAGAATTCGTACCAACATGAATTCGGGTATGAAAATTGAATTCTTTTACTAGTGTATGCAAAGTTTCAAGTAGCATTCTCCATTCCTGGACCTCCACATGGAACAAACATATCAAATAAAATCAATGTTTAATACTTTTACAATATCTTCATCATGCCTTATAGACATGATAGCTATATCCCTTCCTTTTCTTACCACCATCTCATAATTTCCATTCAAATGATAGACTCCCAAAACTTTAGTAATGTTGTCCCAAACACAATTTGTGACCTTGCATTTTCTCTCAAGAACTAATGTTTGTGGCTGGAAACCACCTTCAATCTACAAATATGCCAATGTTAGTAGTAGTTTGGAATATCTCCAAGTATATGATTGGAATCTCTTTTCATGTGTCTTATAAGTAGGAAAGTAGATTGGAAAATTGTGAAAAATAGATGAAAAGAAAGTACAACAATTTGTAAGCATGACATCTCTCCAAAAATATTCCACACCATCAATGACACGGGGATGGAAACACTTCAACATTTATGGAATATGCCCCAAAATGTCCAAGAACAACTATTTAATAACTCCAATTATTGAAACTACTTGTATGACAAAAAATATAAAAAGACCATATGGTTTACCCACTTTCCGTATCAAACATCTCATTGCCTCGGTAATGGTGACTATATGTATACCTTTGTTTTCAAGTGTGAAGCTTGGTTCCAAAAAGTGATTCGTCTTGCATCTCCAAAGACCATCCGGGTTTCAAATCTTCATGTGCAAACAATTTGGGCTTTGTATGATGGTGCATGTGTAGACCCATCATAAAAATATTCATATCCATGATATTCTGGGAAGCTTTGCGTGAATACAAGAGGATGAAGTTAATATTGTTGTTCCACATGAAGATGAGGGGAATAATTCCAACAAGGGAAGGAAAGAGACATGAATGCATAACCTCATAAGAACAAGGAAGGATATGGATAACAATGGTATGTAAATGAAAGAAAGGGGTATTTGAATCGGTGGAGTCATCGGATGCTTGAAAACATGGTTTGCAAACCAAATGAGCTAAGAACACACCAAATGTTAGCCATAGGTTAGAAAACATGCATCCTTGTTTCTAAAAATACTACAAATATTTCAACAAGAATGCACATATAGTCTACAATGGAACACTTGAAAAATGAGAACACGATTTGAATAAAGTGTTCAAACAAACTATCCCAACGGGTGTGCTAGAAATAGTTGGACATCCGAGATAAGCACCTATGATAAGATTTACCAAAGTTGAAGAACTTGGCTATCTCATCATCAACAATGAGAATGTCCTGAAGCTATGGGACCTTGGATCCTTGGGATAAACCTCCAGAGAAGGCTAATATCCTATCCTAACTACTCCAACACTACCATTAATCTACAAATAGCTAACAATTTCATGGGAAAATGTGGGGAAGGAAAGTTGAATGTAAACATAGATGGTGATGCACTATAATAAAAGGGATCACTCTCCTTGAGGGAAGAATAAGTGGAAAACTATAGTGACAAAAGAGATTATACAAGCCACAATCAACCATGCATTGCATTACATTCTCACTCTCTACATTAGTGACACAATGAATTGAAAACATGTAAATATAACCCACACACATCATGCAATAATAGGACGGGAAGGAAAGACTGCAATAACACAAGCCAAAGGGAAAACCATGCCCACAATAAACATGATATTATTACTTGAAGAGATGCACAATATGCTACATTCATGGGGAAGACACTCGATGCATTGCAAAAGTTTAAAATAGATAAATGTAACTCGAATGCTTTGAAAATCAATTGGCAAGAGTAACCTTAAATTTAAGAGAGGACCCCATATAAAATTGAATCTAATTACATTTATAGAAAGGAGAGGAGAGAAGAGAGAAGCAAGAGGATCAAGAAGATGCTTAGAATATCTCTTTTCATCCTTATCTCCTCTAGAAGGATCATGAAGCTCTAGAAGATGCCACACTGAGAATATCTGCCCCAAAACCATCTTCTGAAGCATATTCCAAAGTCTTAGCTGGAAAAATGATGACACCACCATGAATCATAACTTATCTCCAAAAACATGCATAAGTTTTAATTTTATTTGATTTTCTCAAGGGTTTGATGCCTTGATCTGCTAAAAAACAAGAAAATATTTTGTTTTAACAAATTGGTCTCTTGGAAATCATTAATGCAAGCTCATGAGATTGGGGGAATGAGGAAATATTAAGTTTCCATATGTCTAATCTACCATTATTACACTCGAGACAATTGTAACAACTCAATCCTTAATACATAGTTTGTTTATCTCATTTATTTACATTTTTGTGGGGCCATGAAGGAAATACAACTCAAAGGCATCTTCTAGAAGATTTTGGAATGACCAAAAGCCTCTCGAGAGTGATTTGGGATTCATTTGATCTATTTTCTTAGCTACGAGACACTGAAAACTATATCACACGTTTCTCCAATCCTTTAACAATTCTCTCCAAAACTAATACCAACATATATCTTTTTGAAAGAGCTTTCTAATGGTACTGTCACAAATCTTTTGGAGCTCTCACTTGAAAGATATGATTGAAAAACTAGAGCTCTTTTCATGCCTCATTGACATCCCGGAGCTCATTTTTGCACTAGGTGAAGCTTTGTCAAATTTAAGCTCATGAGCGACACCGTAGAAAATCTTAGGTTGTATTGATTTGAAATTGAAAGGGGGTACAACTAAACTACTGAAATATCTAACATGTGGAACTAGTTTTCACGTGTCACTTTTGCCATGTCCTACATTGATGCTTTGACATTGCTTGGAAGGGGATTAAAGATTGAGAGAGTGTAGAGTGTCGACGGTTTCCACGTGTCCCGAACCTCTTACGTGTTTCTCATCACTTCTCTACAAAGTTTTAAGCGATGATTTTTGACCTTAAGATAACTCTATAAAAACCTTGAATGCCTATGGTTGCCACACGTCCTCCTTGCCGGTTGTCATCAATCGAGCATTGTAAGGTGAAGAAATTTAAGGTGAGGGACTTTAAATTTGGAGCAAATTTGCGAGAATGTTGGATGTCAATTGTCATCATATGTCCTCCTTGTCACTTCTCTTAAATTGATGCTATATAGAGTTTAAATGTTTAACCAAGGCTTGAGATAGTATTGGATGTTAATCACCTCCACATGTCCAAACTTCCACATGTCACACATCGGTACTCTGCAGTCTTTAGAGAGCTGGGAAAAAAATTATGCCGAGTGTTGAATGTCGATTAGGGACACATGACATGCATCCATCTAAAGAAATTAAAACTATGAAAAAGTGGTGAGGTCCCAAACACTTTGTGAAATGTGGGAAGACCAATGAATTCCATTTGTTAACTTGTGCCACTTCTCATCAATCCATCACTAAATTGGTGAAAACCATGAAAAACAACTAAGTCCAAAGGCTTTGAGATGTTGAATGACATGTTCCCCTACTTTAATCAATTTAACTTGACAACCTTTCCCTAATGTACAACTAAGGGATTTAAATGTCATTTGAATGTTTTAAGGGCAAAACACATTCAAAACCTCTAAGCTCTTCTAGATTTATCTTGTATGCACTCACATCCAAAGAGGATGAGCTATTTTGATACATTTCAAACATAAGGGTGCCCCAAAAATGCTTGCATAACACCATTAAAAACCTCCAAGTCTTGAAATTATAACCACTTTCCCAATAATGAAGTATGGGCTTCATTTTGGCAACACAAATCAAATACAATCATTGCATATATTTCGGACATATTGGCGGCCATTTTTTTATCGTGGTAGTATATGTTGATATGTTATTAATTGGAAACAAGAAAGTGATTAAAGATGCTAAATATCAATTTCCATCTTAGTTTGATATGAAGGATCGTGGTGTTACAAACTTTATTTTGCGCATGGAAATTAAAAAGGGTGTTTCAATAGGAGTGTTTGGTTGAACCAAAGGAAATATGTTGGGATAATATTTCTGAACCGAAGGAAATATGTTGATATAATATTGTTGAGGTTTTAAATGCATGAATGTAAACATGTCAATACTAATATATCTATTGGTGTAAAGTTTATATGTAGAACAATGTACCAAAACATAAGACGATAATGCAAACATGTCTTTTGTTTCTTATGTAAGTGTTATTGGGAGCCTAACATGTATGTTACAGTCTATTCTAGACTAGGCATTGCCTATGTAGTGGGAGTTTTGGGAAAATATATGTCAAACCCTAAGAAGGAACATTAGATTTGTAAAGGGAATCTTCAAATACTTGTGTAGTGTTGTCCCTTGAAATATCACGTGGATGTGTCAAGAATGTTAATAGGGTATTTTAATCCAACCAGAGAGGTAAAGGTGTATCATCCAATCTACTTTGCAAGTATGAAGCTTTTGTGTGCGAGTGAAACTACACGATGAATGAGCGTGAGGCCACGGCCATGGTCTACACACTTCAAAAGTTTCAACAATACTTTTAGCCATGAAATTTTTGTTCTTTATAGACCACAAGGCATTGAAGTACTTAGTGAATAAACAAATTCTACATGGGTGCATATGTCGGTGGATCATTTTGTTTCAAGAAGTCACCTTATCGGTGTTAGTACGGATACAAAATCTCAATTTTGGTTCTAAAGAAGTCACCTTATCAATGGTGGTAAGGATACAAAAGCTCAATTTTGGTTCTAAAGAAGTCACCTTATCGGTGGTGGTGAGGCTAAGAAATATCATTGACCCCTTCTCCACCCCATTCACTAAAGAAGTTATAGAGGGGGTAGCGGGATGCAAGATTTATACCTTCATTGATGGGTTTTATGGATATTACCATGTCCATATTGTGGAGGAGAAGGTGAAGATTGTGTCTATGATTAAGTGGCATTCATTTACATGTAATGTGATCTTTTTAGTTTAAACAATACGCCCACTAGGCTTCTCGTACATATTAATTGAGGGATTTAAGGATTTAATTCACAAGTTCCTACATGTATACCTAAATGAATAAACCATTTATGGTTTCGTGAGGATCACCACGCCAACTCGAGACTTGTGTTTGAGAAACATAGGAAACTATAAATTTCCTTAAACATTTATTAAAATTCCATGTTCGTGATGCCATTTGGGGTCTTGTTGGGACGCGATTTGCAAGGAGGGAATACTAGTTGATCCAAAAAATATTGTAGTGATTGTAAACCTTGAAGAGACCAACACCCTGCATGATGTGTGCATGTTTCTTAGGCACACAAGCTATTATAGAAGGTGCATAAGATAATACATGAAGGTAGTGGGACATTTAGAAAAACTACTAAAAAGATGATCCATCTACATAAAATACGCATTGGAGAGAGGTCTTTGACACCCTACAGGAGAAGTTGGCTAGTGTACCTACTTTGTGCTTCATATACTAGAAGAATCCATTCCATGTTCACGTGGATGCATCAAGAATGTTAATATGTAATGTCCCCTTTTCGGGGCCATTACTAATATATCGTTCATCTATTTCATTTGCATTATAACCCCTTGACATGCCTAGCGCTACAAGTGGGAGTCTTATTTAGTCTTTAAATGTGCACATAGGTTAGTTACTCTTTATTATTTAATTAGAAAATAATAAAGTTCACATTAAGCGAGTCTTTTAATATTTTAATTAAATTTTTTTTTTTCCTCCAAAAGGAAAAAGGTCCGACATTTAAATGTTACATCCCTTATGTTATAAAAGGAGGTTGCATGGCCATTTTTGGGCATGTTGATTTGATCATTTATGTCTCTCCATGCTTGGAGAAATGAGATGTATGCCCTAGCTCTCATTATGCTCTCTCTCTCTCTCTCTCTCTCTCTCTCTCTCTCTCTCATTCGACTTGGAATTAAAGAAAATTTGATTTTGATAAGGATCCATTTGTGCATGTGTTGCATCTAGTGTGTGGAAAATTGCTTGGAAAAGATTTCTTTTGCCTAGAGAATTTATTTATGGTGAAAATCTATTATTATTGCATGATTTGGAGAATATTTGTTGGTTTTTAGATCTCTTTATGTTTTGCGATTAATTTCATAATTTTTGGAGATGATTTGATGCCATAAATGTTGTGGGTGACCTAAGTTTTAGGGAAAATAGGGTTTCATGTTTGTTGTGCGAATTATAATTTTGGAATATTATTCTTCATATTTTTGTGGCCCAAAATCCAAAGTTTGAAGGTTTTTGCTTGATTGGTTAAGCGGGAAATAATTTTAGAAGTTGCAGTAGTCTAGGTTGGATTATTAATTGTTTGTGACACATTTTGATGCTTAAAAATTGTGGTTTCAATTCAGATCTGTTCTTAGCATCTTTGTGCATCAAAAAAGCTTTTGGAGCGTGAAAACAAAAAAGGGAAGTGTTGGTTATTAATTTATTAATTTCTGCTAACCCTAACACCTAGATCTGGAAGTTTAGATGTTATTTTGAAGGGGTTTAAGTGCTCAGAAAAATATGATCTTTAGTTCATTGGAAAGCTCTAAAATTCTAGTTTATTATGCACTTTGTTTCATGAAAAATATGGAGTAGTGATTGAGTTATGAATTTTTGAAGTTTTCAGTTGTTGACAACTGTTTCAAATTAATTCACTACTATAATAAAAATCAGAATTGAGAAGAATAAAAATTTGATTGTCTCCACCAATCTAGCTCACCACCTTGACCACTTCCAACCCCATTTGGGTTGTAATTGGTTGACATTGGGCTATTTTAGGTTGATTCAAAAGGATCTAATCCTTCTTGGTTCGATTTGGGTTGAAGTTGTAATTTTCTATTTGTCCAAAAAGGGGACATCACAGTGGTATCAGAGCATCTTTCCTCTACTCTTGTGGGGTTTGTGTTTGTAGATCTGGATACACTATGTATGAATCATGGGGTTAACAAGTGAAGGAAAAATGAAAATGCAGTTTTACAGATTGGGAGATGGCTTGATCCTCCACACCTTTCAAGAGATGTGTTGCTTAGCATTTTGGAGGAAGCTGCAAATTGTTTGTCTATGATAGAACAATCAGATTATGGCTCCATGTTTTTAGCGATGGGCTCTTTGGTGACTCATTTGGCTAGACCCAAACTGTTGAGGCATGATGAGGTGGATGTGAGGCTCATGGTCATCACTTGCATTAGTGAAGTTACAAGGATCACAACCCCGAGTTTTCCATACAAAGTGACACCACCATGGAAGAAGTCTTCGAGCTCATGATAGGGAGTTTTCAAAGGCTTTGGGACATCACAAACCCTTACTTTGGTAAGAGGGTTAAGATCTTGGAGAATATGGCAAAGGTGAGATCTTGTATACCAATGTTAGATCTTGATTGTGATGATCTTATTCTTCATATGTTTGAAGTATTATTTTCTTATCCTACATGATAATCATTTAGAAAATATAAGGGTTGCAATGCAAACTATCATGTCTTTGGTGTTGAATGAATATGAGGGTCCCCACAACTATTGCTATCCATGCTTGAGGAAGGTTTGAGACAAGAGGAGTCATGTATTGCTCATACTTTAGCCAAAGGTGTTTTGGATCAATGTTCAAGCAAGGTGAAGGCATATATGTTGGCAAGGTCTCCTATGAAGCAAGAAGGATCAGCTCTCCAAGGTATGAGTCCTTTGGTGTTTGATGATAAATTTTTGATATCTAATGCTTGCATGGGATTTGGTGATTGCACAGAAAAATTAGATTTGATTCAAGAGGAAGTAAATGAAGAAGATCCACCAGATGAAAATAAGTACGGGAAAGATTCATTGTTGATTGAAGAGGTTTCTTTTTCCTTTGATGATTGCATGCATGATGATAAAGTGGACATGGGAGATGAGTCAAAGCGGAAAGAGAATCTTGATTTACAAGTTTGCATGGAAAAACAAATCAAGGGCAACTAAGAGGTAATTAATGATCATTTTTGGTTGTTACTAATGCTACTTGGGTTGGTAATGAATGCAAGGATGTGGGGGTGTGTGCCATGCAAGAAGAGACATTTCTGGGTACTTTAGACCATTCTCAACTCGCTGGTCTGCGCATAACAACAGTCATTAGAGGGAAAATAAATGATTCGCTCAAAAATGAAGTTTAAGGAAGCCCCACACCCATCACAAATAAGGTTGCATGATTCCAAGGTAGAAGGTGATGTTTGGGTTGAAAAATTTAAGGAGTGTGAAGGTGTTCCATGGCACAAAGGTATGATGGGCAGCCCCAATCATGTTGTTTCAGATGTATTGCTTCCTTTCATAAGGGAAATTCATTGGCACAATGAATGGTATGAGATTCCTTGCATGAGTTATATTTCTTTTTCTTATGTGAATGATGGAGTAAAAATAATGGGGTATCATCATGCACATGCTACCTCATGGTATGAAGAAGTGAGAAACCACTTCGAATTATTTGTATTGACACTTCCATGTACTTGTGAGATGATCAAGTTGAATAATCTATTGTTCTTATATCATGGTGAATTTCAGTTTTGGGTCATAAGGAAGGTTGTTGGGATCATAAAAGGAAAGTATAAACATTGTCTATTCATGTGTGAATTTGCAACCAAGAAGAGTATGTGTATGCCTAATATTTCCATTGATATTCACACTGTTGTCATGCACATTTTCAGTTTGTTTGGAGACATGTTAGCATGCCCACAAAAGGATTTAGTCACATGGTATGCTAATTTTCAGTTTGGAGCATCATTGGTACATGTTACAAGATCATTTCCAGGCCACTTAGCACTGTTGTTGTGTTGGGAGCAGCAAAGAGGAAGGTATGGTGTTAAATTTTCATGCTATGTTTTGGAAAATAAAGGAAAATATGATGAATATTCAGCTATGGAAGGAAGAGGTGCAAAGCTTGTCATAAAATTCACTTTGGATCAGCTCTACATCATGTGTGTGAATGTGTTTCAAAACTTGTTTTCATGGGAACAATGCATTGTGGGTTGTGAGAGTGTAGTGTTGGCCTTACCTAAGGTGAGTTGGGATACCTTGAGGTCAAATATTTTTATTTACACTGCTGTAATTTATTTCAGCAGTCTTCTTGTGGCTTTTAGAGCCATAAGGCATGAGGATAAGGGATATTTTTCCATTGGTACACTCACACATGGATCGAAGGATGAAGTAGGGCTCACATGGGGACAAATTTGGAGTTGTCAAGTTGTTGATTATTTATCGATTTTTTATTTTATGACAGTAGTTGGTTTTTGAGAGTTCAAGGAAGTATGGGACAACATTGTGACATTTGGGGGTAGCCCATACATGAAGGATACTTTTGAGTGCATAATATGTGGATCTATGAGCTTGTTATTACTTGAGGAAAAGCAATCTTTGAGAGGAGAGGACTATAATGTCCCCTTTTGGGGGGCATTACTAATATATTGGTTCATCTCTTTCATTTTCATTATAACCCCTTGACATGCCTAGTGCTACAAGTGGGAGTCTTATTTAGTCTTTAAATGTGCACATAGGTTAGTTGTTGTATGGATGAAAATTGACATGCGACCTTCAGCCGCATTCAAATCCCTGAGGTCTTGTCGAGGCAGCCGATGTGGAAATGTGGATGGCTAACTATTGGAGAATCAGTGATTAAGATCTGGTAGTGTGAATTCTGGTAGTTGAATCGAGAAAAGGGGAGATTTAGTGGCTATGAACAGTAGTGTAAATTCCATATGTATTTATTAAACCTAAGTTTTAAGCTACATTGAAGTGCCCATTTTAACTAAAATGAAAATAAAAATATAGTATAATGTTGAATGAGAAACTAATTAATCTACAAACACGAGACAACAAATTGCTTCTATTCTAAACAAGTAAACTACTTCTACACTAAAACTAAACAAGTAAATAACCCGGTGTACAATTAGTAAAGAATACTTCTATTGAGGATTTCCTATTGAATTGATTTACTGAAGCTATTGAATGATTTTAACCATGGAAATGATTCTCTACTCTATTTGATAATGTGCATATAATTTAGAAATAAAAATTTGAAGAAATGAAAGAAATCAAATAACAACTCCAACATGGAATACGAATTGTGGCAATCCGGTTGTGTGGTACTTGGTCCCCTCAGTTTATCCTTTCAGTTTCTCATGTCCACGTGAGTCCAGAGGTTGGGAATGCAGTGGAAGCAATAGAAGGAAAGCGTTGGAGCAATGGGTAGCTTGAATTGGTAGTCTGGAACAATGCAAGTGGAAGAAAGATAACACAATAGAACTGAGATTGGCTATGCAGTTTCCAGCAGGAAAGAAGGTAGCTTAACAATTGCAAGGATGCACAAAATAATTCTCTCGGCCATTTTCTTGAAAACAAGCGATCAATTTATAGAAATTTAGCTGTAGAGTGCACAAGCACACTTGGCAGCAATGGGATGCCAAATCATCACATGAAGAGGCAATTAACTATGCAATCAACAATCACAAGTGAAAGAGGAGTTAAGCATGAACAAATCAAGCCTAAATTTAGGAAATTTGACTGAGAAACACGTCCAAAAATTGAATTGGAGTTGAGTTACATGCGTACAAAGCATGAGTGAACATTCTAGAAAATGTGCACATGAATGTTGCCCTGCATAGAGCGGAAATTAAAGACTTCCGCCCTACTTAGAGTGGTGGTTACAAAACCACCGCCCAGGAAGGGTGGTAGTTTTGACACTAAAGGTCAAAACTAGCCTAAAATGAAGTGAGAAGCTAGGAAAAAGCATGCGGAGGCTAAGTAAGGCAATCTAGGCTACAAATATAAGTTGTAAATAGGTTTAGGATCTTGAACACCTTCTGAAAAGATATGAATCATCATTGGGGACCTTTTGTACCATTTTTGACAATGTAGCACATGCAAATTTGGGTGCGTATAATTGCTCTTTATTATTTAATTAGAAAATAATAAAGTGAACATTAAGTGAGTCTTTTAATACTTTAATTAAGTTTCCTCCAAAAGAGAAAAGGTCGACCATTTGAATGTTGCCCCTTATGTTATAAAATGAGGTTGTATGGCCATTTTTGGGCATGTTGATTTGATCATTATGTTCTATCTCTCTCATTCGACTTGGAATTGAAGAAAATCTTATTTTGATAAGGATTCATTTGTGCATGTGTTGCATCTAGTGTGTGGCGAATTGCTTGGAAAATAATTCCTTTCCCTAGCAAATTTATTTATGGTGCAAATCTGATTATTATTGCATGATTTGGAGCATATTTGTTGGTTTTCAAATCTGCTATGTTTTGCAATTAATTTCATAATTTTTAGAGATGATTTGATGCCCTAAATGTGTTGGGTGACCTACTTTTTAGGGAAAAATTAGGGTTTTGTGTCTGTTGTGTGAAAACTAATTTTGGAATATTATTCTTCATATTTTTGTGGCCCAAAATCCAAAGTTTGAAGGTTTTTGCTTGATTGGTTAATCAGGAAATAATTTTAGATGTAATGAGTAGTCTAGGGTTTGATTATTAATTGTTTGTGACACATTTTGATGCTTAAAAATTGTGGTTTCAATTCAGATGTGTTCTTGGAATCTTTATGCATCAAAACAATCTTTTGGAGGTTGAAAACAGAAAAGGAAGTGTTGGTTATTAATTTATTATTTTTTTCTAACCATAGTTCCCAAATCTGGAAGTTTAGATGTTATTTTGAAGGAGTTTAAGTGCTCAAAAATAATGATCCGAAGTTCATTGAAAAAATCTAAAATTCTAGTTTACTATGCACTTTGTTTCGGGAAAAATATGGAGTAGTGATTGAGTTATGAATTTTTGAAGTTTTCAAGGGTGTTGGCATTTGTTTCAAATTAATTCATTGTTGCGATAAAAATCAGAATTGAGAAGAATAAAAATATGATTATCTCCACCAATCTAGCTCACTAGCTCTATCACTTCCAACCCCATTTGGGTTGTAATTGGTTGACATTGGGATATTTTAGGTTGATTCAAAAGGATCTAATCCTTCTTGGTTCGATTTGGTTGAAGTTGTAATTTTCTATTTTTCCAAAAAGTGGACATCACATAATAGGTTATTTTAATCCAACTAGGAGAGGGAAAGGTGTATCATCCAATCTACTTTGCAAGTATGAAGCTTTTGCGTGTATAGTGAAAAAACATGATGAATGAATGAGCACGAGGCCCGACCATGGTCTACACACTTCAAAAGTTTCAACAATACTTTCTATCCATGAAATTTTTGTTCTTTATAGACCACGAGGCATTGAAGTACTTGGTGAATAAACAAATTCTACATGGGTGCATATGTTGGTGGATCATTTTGTTTCAAGAAGGAACCTTGTCAAGTAGTGGTAAGGCTAAGAAAGCTCAATTTTGGTTCTAACCACCTGTATAAAAGTGAAAGAAGGAAGAAAAGGAAAAGGCTAAGAAATAAAAAGAAGATAATTGTAAAGGAAGAAAAATCCAACAAGGAGAATAAATAAAGAGAGGAGAACAATGATAAGGTTGAAGAATCAAAATGCATTGTTGAAGCTATTGCAAAATTAGAAGAACACACTCATCTTGAAAAGGAGTGGGTAGTTACACAAACAATGATAAAGGAGGAACCCAAATCATAAGTAAGTGAAAATTGAGCAGCCAAAGGATAATGCACAACTAATAGTTTCCAATATGAGAAAAGGGTTAGTGAAAAACTCGATAGAAGCCAAAAGAAAGAAGTGGGAGATTTGAGCCTCTAGTTCAAATCCACATAATAATCAATAGAAAGAGATATCCAAACATATTGGTGGGCATCCCAATCAATAGAACAAACAAGAAATTTTAATCTCATTTTCCCCTCCACTCATGTATGCACACTTATGTATGTATTTTATTCCCACATACTACCCAAAAAGTGTGCAAAAACAATATTGCAAGTTATAGCCAACAAGGTAGAGGTATATTGTAATATCCTACCATTGGAAACAAAAATTGAAAGAGTTTATATGCTTCAATAAAAATGGTAAATCCATAATCAAACCAACCTAGTAGAAAGTAACATTGGAGCAGACATTGCATAATTTGAAATCAAAAATTCAAGATAATTGTCATAGAATCCATAAATGAACAAGTTATGAATGAAAAAATTCAACCGAGAACCTTGGTTGGTAAACTTGTGTACAATTGTTATGAGTAGGAAATCTGAGCAAGGTAAAGGAACTAGTCACTCAATAAAAGAAAGAAGTGATGGATGTAGTCCTTATATTGTGATAATATGTCTACCTACTCCAACAAGTTGAAGTGTAAGATAAACATATCACATTTTAACCCTTGGAATGAAACACACAACTAAAAACTAGAATGAGTGAGAACAAGGATGATATGGATATTGGGAAAGCAATGCAATCTCAAATGATAGTGGAGACAAATGACTAAGAGGTGGATAAGGTATTACAAGTATCATAACATGATTGAGACAATGTGAGTTACAAACTATGAGAATGGGAGTGCAATAATGCATATAAGTAATGTGAGAGCTATTTTTAGTAGTTATGGAAGGGTTGTAGAAGGATACAATGTTCAATGTGAATGTGGAGGATATCCATACCAAGATCTTACATAGGGTTATAAATATAGCCTAGTTAATATTTCATAGAAAATTTGATCCCTTATGTGATGATGTCATAATTAAAGTAGTTATCTATAATCTATATAATCACTTTCTTAGGCTTCTTATAATTACAAGAGGAATTGTGAATCTAAAAGACTTAAGTTGATAGGATAGTAAGTCATTTTGGATCATTTTGAATCATGAAATTAAAAACTAGGAGAGGATAAATGTCAAATTTTCATCTCTTATAAAATGGATGCCAAAGGATTGTTTTAATGGGAGTGATGGATTGAAAGTGATATTTACTTTTCCACTTTCATGGAATATTTTTGGATTATGAATTCTTCCTTTTGAGTTAGGTAACACTAGGTCTATTTCTTAGTTTCTCCAAAATTTATATGTTGAATTTTTAAAATAGAAGTCTTATTAAGAACGTGCTCTTGAAGATCAATAAATTTAGGTTAAGTGTTATTATTATTATAAAGTTGGATCTAGAAATAAGAACCAAAAGGGGAATTTAAAATTGGGCACCAATTTACATATGGTTAGGAGATTTAGTTTGAAGATAAAAATATAAGGATAAAAGGTAGAAATGTTCAATACCCTACAAAAGAAAAAGAAATATTGTGGATAGGTTTTCCTTTGGTAAACAAAGGTTGGTCCCTCTTTGGGATCATACACCAAATCAACCAAGAATGGAGAGATAATGTTTTTATCAAAAATGCTAGGAGATGGGATAGATCAAGGATACTAATAAGGGTGTACATGGATCAAATCAGTATGTAGATTTATATGTTGAATTGTCTCCCATGTTTTAGTGGGAAGAATTTGGGGAGAAGGAATTATGTTCTCTAAATTGTAAACGTGGATGTCGGAACACCGGACATGGGCAATAATACCGACCTTTTCCTTCTTACTAAGGGTATCAACTTTTAAGTCTCCAAAATATAAGGAAGGAATGTTATGGTGAAAGTGGATTCTACCCCATTATTATATCATTATAAAAAAATGGAGAATATATATTTTATTTAGTGATTAAGATTGGTCTATATATATGTATGGATGCGGATGTATTCCTTTCCTATTGAATATTAGTAATATGACACATTTTGGGATATTGGAAATTTGGTAGGAGAATTCACAGTACTAGATCCTAGAATGAGGAATATAGACTCAGTTGTTTATTCTTGGTTAGAGGTCAAGGTAAACATTACTAATCCACTTACAAAGTATATCTCACTCTCCTTTAAAGGTGGTGTTTTTTTCTAACAAGTGGATTATTGATGAATTGGATGAATTTTTAAAAATATCACTCACTTTTAACATAAAAGAGGGTTTATTTGGTACAAATCCTTACAAAATAATAAGGGATCCCATAACCCAACTATTAAGTGGGAGGAAACCTTTAGAGAACATGATTGTAGTGAAGTTAAGATGAAATGTCATGTCCCTTTTTGAAGGCTGATTTTTGAAGACCTTAACCCATTCTTCTCCTCGTGGGTCTAAGGAAGAAAACAAGGGGAAGATTTGAATTATATTTTTATCATTGTTTAGGTAGTTATTTTATTTATTATCATGTATCCTATTGGGAAGCCTAGTGCTCCAATAGAAGGACTTAAGTAGTTAGGAAATAAAGGTATTATGAGCATGTAGGATCCAAATACCAATTAAATATTTAAAATACTTACCTTAAGGGGTCGACCATAATTTTTATACTGTAAAGCACTCCTTGTGGTTATAAAAGGAGGTTGCTTAGCAATTAATGAAGGATGTTTTGGTGAATTTTCATATCTTGGTTAATGTTTTCTTGTGAAGCACCTTTCCTACCTTTCTCAAGGATGAAACCCCTTGATTGAGGACCTTTCTCAAGGATGAAAACCCTTGATTGAGGGCTTGTGGAGGACGAAAACCCTTCCATAAGGATTTATGTATGCAAGCTAGTTTGGAAAGCAATAAATTATCATTTCCTTGCATGATTTGTCTCTTTGGATCAATAATTTATTTTATTGAAGTGGAACAACCCACTTCGAGTACTATTTTGCTATGTGTTGATGATAATTTGATCAATCTGAATTTATTATCTTGTTTTCCATATTTTAAAAGCCAAGATCTTAAGTTTCATGAATTTTGGAAGTGATTTACTATTTTTCCAAGATTATTTAAGTTTGCTGGTTCGGGTTCCAAAATTAATTATTTCCAAGCTTAATTCTGATTTTTAACATCTGATTTTGTTTGTTGAGAGTTTTTAATAATTTTGGAATAAGAATTGAAGTGCGTTAGCAAGGTTTAACCCAAATTTGAAGGATTTAAATTCTCCAAGGAATTTGATGCGTTAGAGAGTGCCCAATTTATAGGTTACGGGGCTCATATTAGTCATCTACAACATTTCACCAATCTGATTTTAAGTTTTACATCTCAACTTTTGGTCATTCCCTAAGTCCCCTTCAAAAGGGACATTACATGGAAAACATTCCACGATATAAAGAGTAGATTAGGAATTATAATAAGAGATATATAAAGGTAACATGGAAGATGAACAAGCATAACATTGGTGAATCAATAGTGGATATTAAAAATAATGAGAAGGAAAGAAAAGGATCCGAATGAAGTTGAGATAGATAAGACTCCACAATCAAAGGATTGGATCTAGAATTGGAGTAGGAATCATATATTATAAAATGGGAGAGGAAAGGATATAAGGGTATTGAATCATCTATGGATAAAAAATAAACGAGCATAAAAAGAAGGTAAAGGAAATTGTAATGATGTGTGTAAATATATAGAGGAATTTTCTAGATAAAAGGGGAGATTTTCATTCTCTTAAGGGCCATCCAAGGGATATTTGAGAAGGTGAGTACCCTTTAGGGATTAAGAAAGTGACATTTTTCCTCATAATGAAATAAGAACATATAGACATAATAATAATGAAAAAATATATAAAGATGAGTTATTTAGAACTAAATAGGAAGGACGTATTCAACTAACCATAACCATAACCAAAATGGCTAAAAAATTAGCATAATAATGGCCCAAGTAACTATAAGAAATTTAATAAATAGGACCTATAAAAGTGGCTTTCAAAATTACATGAGGCAAAAATGCATTGATTTAGTAGTGAAGAATGTTAAGGTATAAGGAATATTGATATTATAGAATAAAAAACAAAACCCGTAGAAAAAGATTTAATAATGGGTTTATAAGTATCTCAATCATAGGTATAGGTAGTGAATTGATGATATCACATAAGGGTTGGGAGGAAAGGATACAAAATTTGTATTTGAAGAATATATGATTGTAGGGAAGGAGTTGAATATGGAAAATACTATCCATAATGTAGTGCCCCCTCCTTGTTGGTCACCGGTTTTGGAGAGAAATGTTTTGGTGATGGTAATTTTCTAACATTTTCGAGTTATTTTCATGCACTCATTTTCATCTTGGGTGTCATCTTGCATGTTCAAGATGTTGCCACCCGTGTTCTCCTTTGAACCACAATTTAAATTTTGAATTGCTAACACAAAGTATCAGAACAATAGGGATAAATGTCAATCAAAGCGAGAGGATTTCATACAATGAAATCCCAAGGTTTTAATGGGATGATTTCACTTCTATTCTCAACATTAAATTTGGTGACCATTTGACCACTATGTGGCAATTCATCCATAAATTGGACTTTCATTAGATTATCACTAAGATAATTGTTGTTGTTTTTCTTTTGGAGAAGTAAAATAATAAGATTGTGTGTGTTGTATTATTCTGAACATACCAATATGTATACATACATACATATTGGTATGTTCGAATAATATATTTATACATATACTATATATAATATAATAAAATAAGGAAATTAATAAATAATAATGTCAATAAAAAAGAAAATAATAAAAATATCATAAAGGGTGAATCGGGGCACTAAAGCATGTTAGGGATTCTCTTCCCCTTCCTTGGCTTGGCTGAAATGGTGGTGCCATGAAGAAAGGGAGTTAGAAACTTTCAAGATAATGCAAAGGGAAGATGGAAATCCAAATTCCGCAATTGTTTTTAGCATCCTCCTTACATGTGCCAAGATAAGTGTATTTTGAGTAGGGTATGTAGATTCACCAAAGTATTGAAGCTCATATTTTGGCCTGCCATTGTAGTTATGTCTCCAACGGTAACCTAAAGAGGTCCTCACAACTAGTCCACCTCAGCTATAAAAACCCAACCTATGCACAAATAATACCTTAGAGCAACATTGGACATCTTCTAAGAAAATGATTTTAGTTTTCTCCTTCAATTTGATTTTCTTTCTTGTTGAGGTGGCCATGGAGGTTTCAATATAATATAGGTGGAAGATTTAAAGATTCATTCCAAAAATTTCTTTCCCGGTTTGTGTTAGAAACTTTGATCTTTGAACCAAAGTGTTGGTACTCTAGAACAAGTGCTCCACTAGTTTTGGTCTCATTGAATGTAGGACACTCATGTTGTTATTGTTGTGGATATTGTTTTCATGTGTGGAAGTGTTGAAGAATATACACTAAAATTATTGTACACTCTCCATAGTTTTTCCCCACTAATTTTTGGCCTCAAAAGACGTGCTTGATACCTCGGGAAACGTGTTCTTCTCATATGGGCAGTATTTTCACCCATAGGATTATGGGGCGGTTTTGGCCCATGTTTTTTGTACCAAGGGTATTGTAAAAATAATTAAGAAGTTTCCTATTGATGTGATTTTATGCATATGGTAGGGTAGATGTAACATTGTAGATTTTTGTGAGTTCAAGTGTGAATTCAGGAGAGTTTGTTGAGTATAGCTACAAAAAGATCTAGGTATTGTATTGAGAGAAATATGTGGCTTGTAATAAAAATATGAGCAAGTTATTCTTGGTGGACGTAGCCCAAATTTAGTGAACCATGTTGAATATTGTCTCTGTATTTTATTCTTTTATTTTTTGCACTTTTATTTTAGATCTGTGATATTTTTATGCATATTAGTTTCTACTACTGCAATTCTGTGTGGGATTGTTCCGCATATTTTATCCCTTATTTCCTAACACCTGTAAGCTTCATTTTTGTTTTATTTATAGGTTGTATAGTTATGTGGAGGAAGGCCATAAATACTTCAAGGACGTTGGTGCCTTGGATTTTTTTAAGGGAGGATAAAATAAAAATAAAAATAAATACACATGTTGTGTGTATGGCTGATTGTCTTGGATGCATTGGCTATCTCAAGGAAAATCTGAAATTTATAATTGATGTGAAGATTAAGCCTTTGGTGGTTACATGGATTTGTATGCTTGGTGTATAGAGGATATGTGTGCAACGTGGATGCCTGGGGCATGTAATCCTCATTTTTTGTTTTATAATACCATGTTTTGACTATTGTGGTTGTGTTTGTTATCTCTTAAAAACCCCAAACATTTTCTTCAATATACCAATTAAACCGGTGGTGGCTATGCTGATTTGTGTGTTGAGCGTCGGTAGATGTGTGTAAGCTGTGAAAATTCATTTAAGCATGGGATTGCAATGGTTATAGGATATGCACAAAATGGATTTGTATAAAAGGTTTTGGAAATGTGGCTTATTATTCATCTTCCTAGCTCATGCAAAAATTAGGGGATTTTTAATAGGTCATGGATCTTCTTTCAAGCACATTAAAGATTGGAAATGTCAGACACTTCTTGTATGCCAAGGGCCTGAAACTGGATTTTATTCTTTTCTCTGTATGGGTTGTGTTTAGTTAGGGAAAACTATTTGAAATAAGTAGAACTTATGAGATGTGTCAAAGAAGTGAGGTTTCATGGAATGAAAAGATTACAAAATATGCACAAAATAATATTTCTGAGAGGGATTTGGAAATTCTTGTGAAAAATAAAAGTGGCAGATGAGAAGATAGATTCCAATAAATTCCTCAAATAATCATGGTATTTTTGGATCGTAATGGTTGCAAGAGCTACACAAAATGGGAACTTTGGAGCAGTGCAGTAAATATCCGTCGAACAATGAATGTGGCCACTTAGAGCACGTATGGAACCGTTCAAAGTGTACCTCTCAACCTCATTTCATCCATTTATAGGCATGGACTCTATACCTCCTCTCCTACTTGCTTTCAAAACTTTCATTTCTTTTCATAGTTAATGGAACATTAAATCTTGAATTAAGTTTTCAGCGATGTACTTTGTTTATTTTTCAAATCATATTACAAACCCCCTAAAATAATGTACACACCATGTCAACCTATGTTGAAAATTGATGCCTTGGGCTGCATGCTATAATACCAAACCATAGACTAGATAAGAACAAAATTTATTAACACGTACCTTTGTTAATGATTCATGACTAGTCAAATTGGAAGGGAAATTGTTCTTTTTTTAAAATGCATTCTTGGAATGTTAAAATAGCTTCAAATTATGACAAAATCCTCTTGAAACTAACGTGCAAAAAACACCTCTAAACCTTTTATTCACTTATAAACTATCATAACCTCTTCTTTTTTATATGGTGACCCCATGTCAAACTCGAAACACTACCTAAATGCATAGTGGTCATGGTTGTGAAGTGGGTTTCGGTTGCTTTGGAAAATGGCTAGTTGGGAGCCTAGGGCCGAACCCTTGGAAACCACTTTATATTTTGCGCCTGTGGATTCTAGAAGAAAAATTTACCCCACATACCTCTTCATTGTTATATGGAGTATAACATAGTGTTTTTATTTTAACCATTACCCTCGAAAAGTGCATTTTGTGCACCCGTTTCCGAGCCCACTTAGCTTAGTTTGTAGAAGGGAAAATGACTAATTTCAATCTGAATACTTCAAAAGGTTGTTGTAGTTTGAGCCTCGGTGATCAATTTTGGATTCCGTCTATTTTTGGTGATTCTTGTATAGTAGAGAATAAAGTGGAGTAATTAATCATTCTGTTTGGGGTCCCGCATCATTTTTGTAGGCCCATTCTATGGCCACTTGGGCTGATTTATGGAGTAACAAAACAAAATCTGTGGACACGTGTTGAATCTTTAATTCTTGTTTGATGCTTAAAACTAATGTGATGTTTGGAAATTATGTGGTTTGGTACCCTTAATCAATAATTTTGATGAAAAACAAGAATTAGAGGATTTAACACTTGTACTTAGGCTCTTATAGCGATAACAAAAGATGAAGACTCGGTTAGAAGTCGTAAAATTTGATGTTCCTGTAAAAACTCCTTTGAATCTTAAATGTAATGAATCAAAAATTATTTGTGCTATCTCTCACTCTCCTTGGTTATGGAAATGGTTTAGTTTACTTATGTCTAAGGAACAAGTATTTTCTCTCTCTAACCTCTCTCAAAATCTTGAAAAGGTTGTTTGATTTAAATAAGTATGGAAAAATAAATAATTTTCTCTCTCTTTAACCCAAAATTGATTTGGGGGTTTTACTAGCATGTTTTATGGGATGGTTTTTTCCATACCATCATTTATCGCTAACACATTATTACATGTTTTTCCAGGTTATAGGTGACATTCTGGTATAAAATGATTAATGAATAGTATGCTAAATATGTCTATGGTTTCTTAAAATGTATGTCCTTATAAAATGGAAAAGAAATGGTTTATATAATATTTGGTTTTATTTTTGTACTTTTTGAAATGAAAATATAATTATTTTGCGGGATGTCGTGTTGTTTAAAAAGGATTAAGAATTATACTAACATTAGTATGTTGTTCTTGTAGTAGCATGTACATCTTGAAATGTAAAGTAGTTATGGTAAATTTGGGAACCTAATCTAAGCAATAAGTAAAGGAAATATCTTTATTACATTAGTTCTAGTGAGAAATTCCTTTCTGTTATGAGTAAATGAAGATGATATGGTATTGGTAAACAATTGATTGATATTTTGTTTGTCTAGATTATGTATCCCAAATGAACTATAGATATCCATGTGAAGGAAAAGTGCTAGCATAGTCAAATTAGAATATTTTTGATTAATAATGGGAAAAATGTCAACACCGTTACTTATGAGGTCAACTAACCCTTGACTCAATATTGTTTGTGTGGGTGTGTGTGTCAAGTTGAAAATGTTAAATAGGAAAAAGGGAAATTAAAAGCTTAAAATTAAACCTTGTTATGATATTTGTTAGGCCGCAGAATAACATGTAACAATAATGGTGGTATGTAACGTGTTTAGTGTTGATAAACCTTTTTTTAATTGAAGAAAACAATCCTAATATCTTATATGATTATAATGACTTACTATCTTTCGAGGCTGAATTTTGCACCACCTTGGGGAGTATCTCATACCTCACATTTGGGGGATGTTTTTATAAAGACATGTTAATGGACCTTCCTTGTGAAATAAAAAAGAAGAGAAAATTGACTAAGCAAAAGAGACTCAATTAATTGGGTCACACGATCATTGTAAATCTTGTTAAAGGTTTTGAATAATTGTTAGGGTATTCCTATAAAACATTCTCTCCTCATGGATATTTATAAATATAAAGTGATTATTGATTACTTTAAGTAAACTTAGTGGGATAACTAGTGTTATCATAATCATTTAAAGTATACTCTTAAAGTAACGAAAAATGGAACTATATGTTTAACATAGGAAAATATATATTAATGTATTATGAAATACTATTGATAATGGTTTTGGTATCAAACAAACTAAGGTGGAATCCCTACCGCCGGTGTGTAAATGTTCATTCATTTGTTATGTGTCATGTGACAAGTGTAAATGTTTTGAGTGTTGCATCATAAAACAACAACAAAAATTCCATACTTTCTGTTACATTTTGGGTGGTAAATTTTTTGGTATGACAACTAAACCTATACTAAAATTGATGGATGCTTTATTATATTTTATGTGAAACACTAAAACCTTGGAAGAGATATCAATCACTTAATGTTGATAAGAAACAAGTTGGTTATAAATTAACTCATAATGTATTTCATTAATTAAAACATTATCATTACTTTTAATAAAGAGAGATCAATGCTTATAGGTATTAAAAAATAAACTATAAATACAAATTAGGACTACGGGTTTAAAAAAACTAACAATATCCAAATGAACATACATGAAACACTATTCCTAGCACACCAAAAATAAAATAGAAGATCTTAAATAATCTCCTAACAAACCAACTAAATAAATAGGTAATGAAAATACAACTTACATCACCTTTTTACATAAGGTGAATCATTCCTAACATTCCCACCTTAATTCATTACGGTATCAAGTGAGAAAGAGAGATATAATTTGGATGCCACAATGTTTTCCCATGTACTTGACTTTATGAAGACATCTACATGTTGTTCTCCTGCTTAGAAAAATTGGAGATGGATTGTGTGTTGTAAAACATGTTCATGTATACAATAAAATTGTACCTTGATGAGATTTATATGTTCATGATACAACAATTTACAATATAATTTAATAACACCTTCATCATCAACATAATGGAAAATGGAGAATTGGGCCCCGGCCCCAAAATGTTATTCACTTTATAAACCGGTAAGTATCCCCTCTTGGATGTTGAGGTCAAATTTCTCCTTGTGCACATTCCCAGCGTGACCCAAAAATATGCAACATTGTTTGCTTCCATAGCGAAAGATGTAATTGGGTCGAGTTACGAAGATATTTGGAGTGTATTTTTGGGCTAGAAAACACAATTTCTAAATATACTTTAATTTATAGGATTTGGGGAAAACTACACCATCCACACTATATTCACACTTTACAAAACATGCCTAAAGTCCCGACACTGGTACTAAAAAACAATGTGTGTCGTAATTTAAACATGCAAAAATTTTAGGACCTTCATAGCATTGATAGGACCACAAAACTCATAACCATTCCATTATTAAATTATGAACCCATATAAGGAAAATATAAGCCAAAAATAGCCCTCATTCCTTACTTTAGTGTGAAGAAGGTCCACTAAATAGGTTAATTTTGGAAAAATAGGACAGACAAAAGTGGGTACCAACATCGGCTCCAACTCGGGGATGGACTCCCCTACTGAGACTGTCAAAGAACACTAGAAGCAATATTGAAAGGATAATATCAGTCACCTATCCATTAGGTAATTGAGTAAAAAATGATCGGAACTGCAATTCACCACCATGAGAGTAAAAACCAACAACCCGAAAAAGCGAAAAAAAAAAAAAAAAAACCCAAAACAAGAAAAAGCACACAACTATACACTGTACAAAGCAAGCCATTGGGGTCAAGGACCCCAAAAATATCCATTACAACCCACTGGGATCCCATATAATACACCTTCGTCTCATCTAGATACACAAGTTACCGTGCCAGCTCCTAAAGGAAATGATCACAATCATTTCAATTGAAACACATATTATCAATTGATTGCCATCACCTAGAAACCCTTCATCTTGTAGAAGAAAAATCATGTCTCCATTCATACTCATAGATCTTATTTTCCCCTTAGGCACAGTCCAGTCATATATAATTCCTTTTCCACAACACACCACATTATACAACAATCCAAGGACCTGCATGTGTTTATCAAGATGTCTGATAAACTTCTCTCTTTCTAGAGTAGATAGATCTCCATCCATCCAATTATTTTTTAAACTCAACATAGGAATCAAGATAATGGTCAACATACTCACCTTCACTTGTATTCACCATACCTTCTCCTGAAAAGGGACCATCTATTCCTATTGCACTTTTCTTAACAGGTGAGAAATCGACACCAGACTCCACTCACATATCATTCTCATTTTTCAAGAGGAAGGAACTATCCTGTAGTTGAAAATCACAATCCTTAGGTGAAATGACCTTATATTCCTAAAAATTTGGGAAAAATGGATTGTTCCATCACTCGATCAAAAACAAGGGATCAAGATCATATACTCCATGTCTTATAGGCAATTCAGTACCAACATATTCTAGGACCACAATCAAATTACAAACCTTATACCTTTCATTGACTGATACAAAATTCTCAGTAGTATTACCAAAGTGATCTTCCCTTATATCCAAATTCATGACACCATTTTCAGGGACATATGAGGATATCAAATTATCAACATTTTGGTCTTCGACAAATTACACCATTGTTTAAAATATTTATCTTGTTCCACAATTGCATCAAGAAGACAACATCTATCTCTCATTGAGGGGACATTTCCATTATATTTAGCAATCATTTCATCCTTTATTATAACAAAAATTATGATCAAATGAAGTACAACCTATGTCTGAAACCAATGCATCAAAACCTTTGGTCAAATCTTGACATACCCTAGAGAGAATATCCTAGAATTCATCAGTTGTTCAGGAAAGTATGAGGTCAGTAGAAGACACCCCACCATTTTGGTTTGTGGAACCATGTAATACATCTCTTTCTTTGGTGCCTAGTTTCACTTTGTCAATAAAAGCACATTTTCCACAATATAGGGGGCATGAGGCATAAAGAATTTTTCACACAGACACAAACATAATCAATCTGATCATTATGCTCAATACAATCATCAATCAATGTCTTAACACCTGACACATGTCATGCCATGTCATTTTCTTCATTCCTGAAACACATGAACCTTCTTCCTTCAACCGAGTATAAGGCATCTTCATCATATTCATAAAAGAAAGAAGTAGGGTCATCACTGAATTGTTCTCCAAATAAATTTACCATTTCTATCCACGAATAAACAAATATCTGAGGTAAAGAATTAAACCAGTCTCTAGCATCTCCTTGTAGTGTTTACACAAATAGCCTCATAAAAATATCTTCATAACTCACCTAGTATTCATGCATCACTTCCTCAAACATGAAAAGATGTTTTTCCACAAAAGTATTACCATATCCTTGAAACATAGGAAATTTGAGTCGACCTTGACGAGAATTGTTAGTGCAAATCAGCAGCACCCTCTGGATGTTCTATCAGATTTCTAGTTGACATTCTAGCATCCAGTGTGATTGCACAACATTGAATCTTTTCCCCAAGTGTGGGACTTGTAAAAGTGGGAAAATAATCTCCAGGTTAGAGGCTAGTTCCTCAACTCCTCTGATCAAGTGTATTACTTGAAAATTGTAGAGGTTTAAACTCAAAATCCTACTATAAATTCCAAGGGGATAGAGATAGAGAATGTAAAAGAATTAAAACTAATGCTAATAAGGTGATGCACCAAAGGAGTGGTGAGCATTTTTACTTCTGCAAATTGACACAGATTACAGAAATGCAGCAAAACATCATGCACAAACTGATAAAATGTAATGAAAGATCATGGGTGAATCAAACAACACAAGAAGAGGACTGAAACTCATTCACAGAGCTTGCATTATCATTTCCAATATCAAAATACATGCATTACATCAACAGAAAGGTAGAAAATATGTTGCAGTCTTGAAAGAGGTCTGGTATTCCACAAAATCACTTTCTAGGGTGAAAGAGGGAGCCTGCAAAACATAAAAATGTCCAACCCTTTCAAAATGAGCCAAATCTGGCTTTTAACAATGCCCATTCGAGCTCAGGAGAGAGAAATGTGGGAAAATGTGAGAGTAGCTTCAACCACCAACCAAAATGTAATAAAACAACATGGGCATCCTTAAAATTCCATTCCTGACATTTTTCACCATGCTGGGAGAGAATGCGAGCCATTCTTCATTAAAAATGGTGGTTGAAACGTCATTTCTATTGGTTTCCACGTGCCAAAGGAGTTTTCAATTTTATCTCTCCAAACTCCACCAAAACACAAAATTTACCCCAGAATCATGTAGATAATTTCACCATCTTTCCATTGATATAAAGAACGTGAAAATTGAGCTTTGGATTGAAAGTTATGCTCATTTGAAAATTTAGGGCAAAATAGGGCCAAAATGGGTTGGCAGGCCGAAAATTTGAAATTTTTCCACTTTTTGCATTTGGGAAAATTTCCCCAAAAATCTCTGCGCCCCATCGTCCGGTGCCACGTGGCATGTCACGATTGTCTACGGGCCTAAATTGCTCATTTTGCCATCATTTCGACCTTTGGAAAATTTTCCAAAAATTCCTTGCCAGTTGGATAACCTGTGGACACATGGCGGGATGTGATTCACCGCAGGATTTTTGCTCTATATTTTCCATTGCTATTGACCATCTTCCCAGCTGAGCTAGACACGTGGCGAGAATCCTATTAGGCGTAGGCCTATCTTCTTCATTTCTCCTGCGGGCTGTCTTGCGATTTTTTACCGCCACATGGACACGTGACCTGATTCCATTGGCTCGGGCTTTGGGGGCGGGTTTTCTTTGGACACGTGGCCTCCTTTCATTGGTTCGGGTTTCGGGGCGGGCTTTCTTTTTTATTTTTCACACTTGGGTGAAAAGGAAAATTTCCTCTCGTACCTCGCCCCACCAGCACCTGCATGATCACATGTGGCTTGATCTGATTTGATGGCGGGCCTACGGGACAAAATTTCCCCTTTGCGCCTCCTTCAAACACTTTGGCAAAAATTCTTGTCTTTCTCCGCCGGTTCGACGCCCAACGCCCTCTGGGACACGTGGCACGATCCTATTCGCCAGAGGGCCATCGGGCCGAAAATTCCTTTTGAAACCGTACCAAACACTTAGTAAAATTTCTAAATCTTTCCTCCACCTCTGCCCTTCCAAGGAAACGTGGTGGCATGCTATTGGATGCGGGCCCTATGGGAAAAAATGTTCACGCCTTGACCCTTGGGAAAAAATCTCGACTCCTCGCGCTTTGAACACGTGGCTTCTTCCCATTGGTTGGCGGAACTCCCTTAAAATATTTCTCCATTGTGCCAAACACTTAGTAAAATTTATAAATTTTCCTCTGCTCTCCACCACTTGATTTCGGACGTGGCATTCTTTGATTGGTGGTGGGCCTATCAAGGGAAAATTTCCCACAAAAACTTCGTCGAGCCATAACTTCAAAAATACATGGAGTTAGGAGGAAAAATTTACCTTTCTGGAAATCTGAGAAAGAGCTCTATCCAATGGTGCCATTTCTAGAACATTTTGAGTGCCTGAAAAGAAAAAATTTTGACTGAGACACAAGGGAGGAATGAAATGAAGGGAGTTAGCCACAAAATGAGCAAGGGGCTCATTTTGGATAACAATTTTTGCGACTCAGAGGGGTCATCTACCTGCTGGATGAAGTTACCAGTTACCTAAAGCAATCCATTGGGCATGGAGTCATCAAATCTCTACTTGGTACCCCAACTAATTAGAACAATGCAAGGAGGAAGATGGAGGGTAGAACACCATCTGATTGGAGCAAGGCCTACAAAACACATTTCTGGAACAACAAGCTTGTGCTAAAGCACTTAGGGAAATCAAAGCTAATCTACAACAAAACAATGTGCATAAGCACTTGGAGGAATGAAAACCTAAGCTAATATGTACAAGGTGGAGAATTTCTTTCAGTAGCAATGCTTCAGATGGATTCCATTGACTGGAATCTGTAATTCTTCACCATCCAATGTAGACAATTGGAAGGCATTGCTATCCTTACACTTTGTGACCATGTAGGGGCCACTCCAAATGGCATCAAATTTTGAATGCCTCCCTGGTTTTGCTCTGTCTGCATCCCATTTTAACACTAGATCTCCAACTTGGAAAGATCTATCCTTGGCCTTTCTATCAAAGGTCTTCTTGATCACAACTTGATCTTTTTCCATTGCTTGGGATGCCTGATTTCTGATTTCTTGGAGCTCCATCAATTCTGCATATCTAACCTCCATGGGTCCAAACTCCAACAAATCCAACTGCTTCATGAGTTCTAATGTTGGCAACTCAAGTGACATGGGAAAAATTTCCTCTCTTCCATAAACAAGCTTGAATGGAGAATTACCTATAGATCTCTTGGGGGTTATCCTATCAGCCCATAAGGCTGATTTCAACTTAGTATGCCAAGACCTCTGATTTTCATCAAGAGTCCTCTTGATGATCCTTAACAAGTTCTTGTTTGTGGACTCAGCTTGGCCATTACCCTAAGGATAATAATTTGATGAGGTGCTTAGGTAGATCCCATTCTTAATAGCCCATTCAGTTACCTTGGATCCAATGAATGCCAATGCATTATCTGATATTATTGTAGCAGGTATGCCAAATCTGGTTACTATTCCCTCATAGAAGTCTAGGATGCTAGATTCATTTGCTTCCTTAAGTGCTACTGCCTCAGTCCATTTGGTGAAGTAATATGTTGCTGTTAGAATCCACTTGTGTCCTTGGCTTGAATTTGGGTTGATGACTCCAATGAAGTCCAAACCCCATTGCATGAATGGCTGGTCAACTAAAATTGGATGCAATGGAAGGGAAGCTAGTCTCTCCTTACCTGTGAAGAATGCACAATTCTTGCACCTCTTGATCCATGCATAACAATCACTGAAAATCTTGGGCCAATAATAGCCAGCCCTCATGATCTTGAGAGCTGTCACTCTTGGTGCAAAATGACCACAGCTGATCCACCATGGAACTCTTCCAACACTTTGTGAATATGATTTGTACCAATGCATCTCAGCAGCACTCCATTCACATCCCTTTTGAATAAAACACCATCCACAAGGGCATATGGGACAACTTGCAATATGAAGTGTCTCCTTTTGGTTTTGTTCATCTCTGGAGGGAATAGGCCTGTGTGTAGGAAGTGCATTATGTCTTGGGTCCAACAAGGAGTGAGGACACCATCATTTTCTTCTTGAATGCTTCCTTGCTCATGGCTGTCTTGTAACGCCAAAACAACCTCTTTCTCATTGCATGCTTCCTTTTGTTTGTTCAAGACCAGCTGCTCACACAATCCTTTTCCTCTGACCAACTTGGTGAATTTGATCTCAATGTCATACTCCATGACATGAGTAATCCACCCTGCTCTCTTTTCATTTAGGTCTTTGTTGAGGAGGAAGTCTTTAACTCCCACATGAGAAACCAACAATTGAACCTTGTTGTTTGAAACTAGATGCTTAAATTTCTTCAAGCTCCTAATTACTACAAGAACATGTTTCTCAATGAAAGAATATCTCACCTCATAGTCCTCCAGGCTTTGGCTGAAGAAAGCAATTGGCTACTCATCATTGTCTTTGTTCTACTGTACCAAAATTGCAGAAATAGTATCATCACCTCCAAATGCATAGAGGATGAAATCCTTGGAGAAATCTAGGTTAATGAGAGTTGGGGCTTGTGAGATGGCCTCTTTGATTGCTTCAAAACTTGCCTTGCCTTCTACTGTCCATTTGAAAGCTATGCTTTTCTTTAACATCTTGGTGATAGGCTTGACTAGGGCTGCAAAATTTGGGACAAACCTCTGAACAAAATTTATCCTTCCCAAGAAACTTTTAAGGGATTTCTTATGACTTGGCAATGGCAGTGCTCTTATGGCTTCAACTCTTTCTAGATCAATTGCTAATCCTTCTTTGGAGACAATGTGGCCAAGGAGCTTTCCTTCATGAGCTAGAAAAATACACTTTTTGGGATTCAAGGATACCCCAAATCTTCTGCACCTTTGGAATACTTGTCTTAAATGAAAGAGATGGTCTGCTGCATTTTTTGAAAAAATAGTGATATCATCAAGATATATCAGCACCATGTTGTTAATCAAATCCTTGAACGCCATGTCCATTACCCTTTGGAATGTAGGTCCAACATTTGATAACCCAAATGAAATTTTTCTGTATGCATAAGTCCCCCATTTTGTTGTGAAGGATGTCTTGAATTGATCCTCTTCCTTCACCATAATTTGATTGTACCCTGAATAGCCATCAAGCAATGAAAACCTTTCAGAGCCAACAACAACTTGTAAAATCTGCTCCATAGAAAGAAGTGGGTAATGATCCTTGAGAGATGCTTTATTCAAATCTCTAAAGTCAATGCACAATCTGATTTCTCCACTCTTCTTTCTAACTGGAACCAAGTTGGCTACCCAACTAGAATGCTTGATAGGGAATATGATACTTGACTCTATCAACTTATTCAATTCTTTTCTCATGAGAGGCTCCATGTGTGGATTGACTGGCCTTTGTTTTTTCCTGATGGGTTTAGCACTTGGGTCCAATTCAATAGTGTGCTGAGATAAATTGGTATTGAAACCTTTCAAATCTTCATAGCTCCAAGAAAACACATCAAGGAATTCTTGACAAAGCTATATGAACTCATACCTTTCTTGCTCAGTTGTCATTTTACCAATTTGGAGTGATCTTGCCTTCTCCCACCAAGATGGGCACTGAATCTTCTCCCTTGACTTGGATGTTTGCTTTATCCTTCCTAAATTGATCATTAGGATTGAAAATGGACTCCAAAGTGACAAGTCCCTTTGGTAGTTTGTTGGTTCTTAGCTATACCACTTGATCACCATACTATTGTTCTAACTTTTTCTGATTTTTAGCTGAGAACTCAGCCTCTTCTTACAAGAAATGGATGATTTGTTGATCATTTTCAAACACTTTCCAACTTACATTGTTGTCTGGCATTGAAGGTCTTACAATCACATGAATTATTGGCTGTAATTTTTCCTTTTTGATGCTTTTAACAACATCAAAGGCTGCTCCAACTGCTGGAAGCCTGTCAGCAGCTTGGTTCTCTTTTCTAGGGATGGATTTGATGCTAAAACCCTCAAAATCTTCAATGAGGTCCCACACCTGTTTTTGTAGCACTTGAGTAGATCATTCTTGGCAGCATGCTGCCCCTTAACTTGGTTGACAATCAACTCACTATCACCAAAAACTTGCAAGTTCTTTATTCCTCTCTTGATTGACCAATGCAATCCTTGTATCAAGGCTTCATATTCAGCAGTGTTATTAGAACATGCAAACTAAAATCTAAAAGCTGAATAATACTTAACTCCTTGAGGTGAAACAAGCATAGCTCCCCCTCCTACACCTTGTCTACTTCTTGATCCATCAAAGAACAACTGCCATACCTCATTGTCATCCTTGTGGTCTGGCTTGGTGATGCTAGGAATAGTCGATTTTCTTCATGTATGCAATAGACTCCTAGCTCAGATTCTTCTATTTCTTGATAAGGATCAAAAGCATGCACCTTGCTTGCCCATTCATCAAGAGTCAAATCTAGGATGCTTCCAACCTTGGTGTCAGCTTCATCAGTGCTTGGATAATCCTCTTGATCAAACGCTGAACAATTGGTATTGATTTGGCTTGGAGTGTGAGGCTCAATGTGAAAGTTTGCAATAGGCTCAGATCTGATTGTGGCTTTAGTTCCATATCTTGTTCTAAACAACATGTGTGACCAATCAGTAGATAAGTAACCTCTATCTTAGTTGTGAAATCCCTTGACAAACATAGGGCAAAGAGTGGTGGAAGATCTATCACCGAGACATCTTGCAAAACAACAACGTTGGGGCATGCATGCAAGGTGAGACTCAATTTTTTAATCACTCCTGCTGTTGTTACTATTTTCCCATCCAATTTCACTATCCCTTTGGATATGACTTCATATTGAAGCCCCAACTGATCAACTATTTTCTTGGGAATTACTAAACTACTTGCTCCGGAATCAATCTTGTAGTTGTGTACTAATTGGTTTCTAATTATCAATGAAACATAGAATGGAGGGGGCTTCAACATTTTACCTTGCTATCCTC
This sequence comes from Taxus wallichiana var. yunnanensis, assembly GCA_018340775.1. Taxonomy (NCBI): domain Eukaryota; kingdom Viridiplantae; phylum Streptophyta; class Pinopsida; order Cupressales; family Taxaceae; genus Taxus; species Taxus wallichiana. Next base: position 177,884,059 of record CM031242.1, on the reverse strand, counting down.
CATGATTCCCCTCAGGTGGGAAACATTTGTGAGTACCTTCTCTTACATTTGGACCTATTGATTTGAAGTTGACCAGTCCTTCATGGCAGCTTGAAAAATCTCTTTGGCACCGGGATGGATAGTGATTCCCACATTGATATGTTTACATTTGTCTTCTTCATCTGATCAATGATTTTGAATGGAGATGAAGCATCTCTCTATTGTCCCTTAGCCTTCACATTCATTCCTTGCACATGGGCAGCAACAACTGACATCTGAGTTGGTTTAGGAGATAGTTTGGGTGGCCCTTGCATGTTTGGAACTACATTTTGTTTTCCAATATTTTTTGGAGTGGTAGAAGGTTGTGGATTACTTTGAGCCAATGGCTATCCTTCCCCCAAATTTATCCTTTTTGACCTTGTGTTGGCTGCAACACTTTGAGAGATTGTTTGATTCATACCACAAAAATATTTTGCCTGCCAGTTTACAAGTGTGGTATCATTTGGAGTTGATTGTTGCTGGGATGTTTCTTGCTGTTGGTTATTTCCTTGACTCCCTTCCCCCTCCACACCAGTTGTTATTACCATTAATGCTTGATTTAGGGCACCATTGAAGCACATAGATTGGTTGTGAGGTTCATTACACGGGAAACACCGATAATACTCTGATCTATGTTGTTTTGTCTTGGAACTAGTGCTTTAGAGGCAAATGTAGCATTGGGATTATAGGGATGAAATGGTGCATTGGCGGGGAGGCATTTCTTGATTTTGATTTGCAACTAGATTGGGTGGTCTTTGAGGTTGGTATGGCTGCTGTTAGGCTAAGCTTGAGGCTGATAAGAAGGTCTAAAACTTTGGGCTTGCTGCCTCTTGAGTGTAACCAGCTCATTACCTAAATTTTGCAATTGCTTCATGACTTCTTGAAGTTCATTTGGAGCACTAGAAGATGAAGTAGAAGCTTCATTTGAATTCTGATTTCTAGGAGTGGGAATAGGAGCTAGGTTAGGCACTTGATTAGTGCTTGGACTTTCTAAATTTGGGTACAATGGCATGGGAGGCCTAGGAGCTAGCTTGCCAGCTTGGATCAAACAATTTTCAGCTCTAATGGCAATGCTATAAGCAGCAAGGGATAGTTGTGCCTCCCATGGATTGAATTATCATAGAAATATCAGAATTTAAAGCTTTAAGGTAATATAGAAAATCACCACCTTGTTGTTGGCTTTCTTTGCCATTGGAATTCTCTCCGAGTGTCCTTTGAAATCTGAAGTTGAAGTCAGTCAACTGCTCATTGGGAGCTCTCTTGATAGTTGTCAATTGTTCCAAAAGGGATAAGTTATCTCCCTTTTCTCCAAACTGCTCATGGAGGGCTATACAAAGCTGGTTCCAATTTTGGATAGAGCCTAAAGCAAGGCTCCTGAACCATTGCAAATCTTTCCCTTTGAATGAAGATGCCAGTAGTTTGTGAAACTTGCATCTCATCAATATCATGGATTGCATAAATATTAGCAATATCCTTGACATGATCACCAGGAGTGGTCTGATTCTCTCCAGTAAAGTATGGAATGTTCTTTAGTGCTACAACTGGGATTGGATTTTGTGCATTGAGAGCAAGTGGGCTGCTGCCAGTGAAATTGACATAGGGGTTGTGTTGTGCCATTCTGATTGGCCTTAGAACCCTTGTTGATTAGATGAAAGGTCTACCAGGTGGAGGAGTTGATAGAGTTCTATTTGGTGGAGATGGAGACCTTTGGATTCTTCTTCCTCTTGGTCTTCTTCTTGGAGATAATTACATATACTCAAATAATACTTCTTCTTCTCCAACTCTTTACCTTGTGGTGATTCTTCTCATGAGTTTTCAGGTCTATACTGCTAAAACCAGTTGATTCTTCTTCCTTGGAGTCACCAGATGTGCAATTCAGGGCTCTTTTAAGCGCGAAACTTGCAACAAATGCTCATCAATCTTGTTGCAATGAAGATGAAGACATCTAAGGTCCCACCTTGAGCATGCCAAAGCTGTTAGTGCAAATCAGTAGCACCCTCTAGATGTTCTATCATATTTCTAGTTGACATTCTAGCATCTAGTGTGATTGCCCAACATTGAATCTTTTCCCCAAGTGTGGGACTTGAAAAAGTGGAAAAAGAATCTCCAAGTTAGATGCTAGTTCCTCAACTCCTCTGATCAAGTGTATTAATTGAAAATTATAGAGGTTTAAACTCAAAATCCTACTATAAATTCCAAGGGGATAGAGACAGAGAATGCAAAAGAATTAAAACTAATGCTAATAAGGTGTTGCACCAAAGGAGTGGTGAGCATTTTCTACTTTTGCAAATTGACATAAATTACAGAAATGTAGCAAAACATCATGCACAAACTGATAAAATGTAATGAAAGATCATGGGTGAATCAAACAACACAAGAAGAGGACTAAAACTCATTCACAGAGCTTGCATTGTCATTTCCAATATCAAAATACATGCATTACATCAATAGAAAGGCTAGAAAATATGTTATAGTCTTGAAAGAGGTATGGTATTCCACAAAATCACTTTCTAGGGTGAAAGAGGGAGCCTGCAAAACATAAAAATTTTCCAACCCTTTCAAAATGAGCCAAAGCGGCTTTTTTAACAACACCCATTCGAGCTCAGGAGAGAGAAACACGGGAAAACATGAGAACAACTTCAACCACCAACCAAAATGCAATAAAACAACATGGGCATCCTTAAAATTCCATTCCCTAACATTTTTCACCATGCTGGGAGAGAATGTGAGCCATTCTTCATTAAATATGGTGATTGAAACGTCGTTTCTGTTGGTTTCCACGTGCAGAGGTGTTTTCAATTTTCTCTCTCAAAAATCCACCAAAACACAAAATTGACCCCAGAATCATGTAGAGAATTTCACTGATTTCCATTGATATAAATAACGTGAAAAACTGAGCTCTGGATCAAAAGTTATGCTCATTTGAAAATTTAGGGCAAAACAGGGCCAAAATGGGTTGGTGGGCGAAAATTTGAAATTTTCCCACTTTTACATTTGGGAAAATTTCCCCAAAAATCTTTGTACCCCTCGTCTGGTGCCACATGGCATGTTTTGATTGGTCATGAGCCTAATTTGCTCATTTTTGCCATCGTTTCGGCCTTTGGAAAATTTTCCAAAAATTCCCCGCCGGTTGGATAACCCGTGGACACATGGCAGGATGTGATTCCATGCAAGATTTTTGCTCTGTCTTTTCTATCATTGTTGACCATCTTCCTTGATTTGGACACATGGTAGAATCCTATTGGGTGTAGGCCTGTCTTCTTCATTTCTCCTGCGGGCCTGTCTTGTAATTTTTGCCGCCACATGGACACGTGGCATGATTCCATTGGCTTGGGCTTTGGGGGCGGTTTTCCTTTTGAAATTTTTCTTTGATTTTGTTTTTGGGAAAAAATTCCAACTTTCCCTCGTGCCCCACCGGTCTTTGAACACGTGGCCTCCTTTCATTGGTTCGGGTTTCGGGGGGTGGGCTTTCTTTTGATTTTTCACACTTGGGTGAAAAGGAAAATTTCCTCTCGTACCTCCACCCCGGTGCCACGGTGACACGTGGCTTGATCTGATTTGATGGTAGGCCTATGGGCCAAAATTTACCCGTCGCACCTCCTTCAAACACTTTGGCAAAAATTGTTGTCTTTCTCCACCGGTTCGACACCCGACGCCCCCTGGGACATGTGGCACGATCCTATTCGCGGCGGGCCATCGGGCCAAAAATTCCTTCTGAAACCTTGCCAAACACTTAGTAAAATTTCTAAATGTTTCCTCTACCTCGCCCTTCCGAGGACACGTGGCGGCATTCTATTGGATGTGGGCCCTATGGGAAAAAATTTGTTCACATGCCAACCCTTGGGAAAAATTCCCAACTCCTCCCTGCTGGACACGTGGCTTCTTCCCATTGGTGGTGGAACTCCCTTAAAAGATTTTTCCATTGCGCCAAACACTTAGTAAAATTTCTAAATTTTCCTCCGCCCTCCGCCACTTGATTGCTGACGTGGTGCTCTCTGATTGGCTGATGGGCCTGTCAAGGAAAATTTCCCACAAAAACTCCGCTGAGCCATAACTTCAAAAATACATGGAGTTAGGAGGAAAACTTTACCTTTCTGGAAAGCTGAGAAGGAGGTCTATCCAATGGTGCCATTTCCAAAACATTTTGAGTGCTTGAAAAGAATTTTTTTTTGACTGAGACACAAGGGAGGAATGAAATGAAGGGAGTTAGCCACAAAATGAGCAAGGGGCTTATTTTGGATAACGAGGAATTTAATGGGGATATCCACATATCTTCTTAAAGTCCAAGGGTTTGAATGAACTTGGCTTAAAAGGAACTTTAGAAGGAAAAAAACCCTCACCACTATCACAAATACCCATGGGACACTTCACAGAAAACTGATTCTTACAAATAAATCTTCACCACATAAAGTCTAGAAGATAAAATGGTAAACATCGAACAAATTTTTTAAATAAGATACATAAATTCAGTTGAACCTCATCAAAATGAAAAACCACTGGTATACTACAACAAAAAAGATAACAGAGTCACCACTAGAGTGATAACTCTAGAAAAATAAATTAGATGACATCACGAGAACAAGTCATAAATCAAAACACATTTTAAAATATCATGAAGATCAACAAGATAATGTTAGATTAAAGACCAGATGAGTACCAAAATTTTGTCCTTTGAAAGCAGTTCGAGAAAAGGTGTTGGCTCTCGGATTTACACCACTCGGGGAAGTGGAAGGGGAATGCGAGATGTGTGAGGGAGATCGGGCGATGGAGGGGACCTTTACGAGATGTTTTCTTGTAGTTGGGGAAGATCTCCCTTTCATCACCCATCCACAATTCTCGAGGGAGTGATGGGGAGGTACTCGAACAAAGGGTGTGGCTAGAATCCCTACTACTTTTGAATTTTTCTAAGTCAGGGTGAGAGGACCCAAGAATGGATTCATGGAGACATGGAGGTTGGGGCATGGAGTCGGGGTGATATTCGGGGAATTCGAGAGGAATATATTAGAATTATGTTCAACCTCCAAATATAATGTTCACTCAAAAGAGTGTTCACTAGACACTATAACACCCGAGGAATCGATATAGACCATTAGGGGTAGTGTTGGTCGACCACAATTGCATCCCGAGTTTATTGCATAAGTTATATGTGATTTGGTGATGAGCGACCTCTAATCGGGGTGAGAACACACAAAATATATGAGTCGATAATGTGTTCTCCGGGTGGGTCAATTTAATATAAGCAAGGCAATATGGGACCCGTGCAATGAGTTAGGATTTTTGCTTAAAGTTATTTTAGATTTTTAGTAGGGATAAGATGGATTTTTGACAGAATGGAGGGAAAAAGGGGAAAGAGCCTTAAATGGAAGTCGGAGGAAATTTAGAAAAAAATGCTAACCGTCTTGGCATTATTACTACATGAATATTGGTGAAGAAAATAAATGATCCCTATGTAGGAATTGGTCTGCATGGAAAGATCTCAGAAAATCAAGATCTAAATTCCTAACAATCCATTTTAGTACACCTAATACAAGATCATCTCATGTGAAATCATGCTAGATAGTCTGGATCAAGGGACCCCCAAGAAATTACAAGTCATACCCCCAAATCATACTTAGTCGACATGGATATTTTTATAGGATTCAGAAGTGAATTTTTTTAGGTACCCCAAAAAAAAATTCAAATACTCACACCCTTCCTAAATGAGATCTAAACAAGTGCATGATATGTTTAAAATTGAGTTACAACCATGATTCACATAGAATTACAACAAAAAGACACATATCACCCCACCTTAACATCATTTTGCAACAAAATAAAGAAATGTCATGAATCTAGATGAATTCTTCAAGAAAAAACCATTAAACTTAGGAAAAGACAAGGGAAACATATATTAATGCTCTCAAATCCCATTAATGACTGTACACATGCAATCATATTAACATAAATTCCTGATAATTGGGTCACACAGAGAAAAACCTTCATCATAACATAGTCCTTCCTTCTAGTTAGCAATGCCTCTACAAATTCCCACCGAATCCTTTTCCCCAAGAGCTTCTCGCCCTTTTTCATCCTTGCCAAGAACCATCTCTGAAAACCCCTCCTTTTTTATAAAACCCCTCTTACTTCTTATATATCACCTTATCTTTTTAGGGTTTTAGATCATATTCCTTAGATACTCAAACAAATTGTTACTACCATCAACTACTTGGGGCCGCCACAAAAATACAAATGATTACTCACAAACAACGACCAATTTGACCAACTACCACTGTGTCTTTCATATGTCATCATGACATAACTAAATATTTTCCAAGTCATGTCACATCTAATCTTTATAATTTCCACATGTGTATTAACACGATGTGGCCAAAGAAATTCTTGTGACAAGACCTTTTATGAAAATCACGAGCCTTTAATCACTCTCTACTAACACCTTAACCATAAAAGGTGATTTTTATTTAAACCTCACACGTACCTGTAAATCGGCATGTGATATGGTATTAATATTGAAATGATGTCCTTTACCACCTCAACGCCAACGCCATCCCTATTTAAGTGGTCTACCATCCTTCCAGTCACCCATCCTTTTGAGTAGTTTTCTTCTATTTTTGATCAACTGTCTTGTTTCCATGTCTTCTTCACCTCTGGATTTGAATTTTCCTCCCATGGAATTCACCCATTTAAGTGAGTGTTTCCAATTGAATGGGCCAAATGAGGCTCTCCTTCATCATCTTTTTAGCATACTTGATACTAGGGCCAGTCCTCCCAATATTTCTTTGTCGGAGGGCATGCTTTCAATTTTCTTGCAAAGTGCCTCATAGAATTGTGCCCTTCTTTTCCCATTTTCCAAGTTCTTCATTTTCATCTAGTTCATCCAGAATACTAGGTGGACACCAAGCAAATGAAATCTGTTGGCTTCACTTCTTCTCTTCATCAATAATGATTATTGTGTGTGTGACAGGGATTACTACCATCCCCTTAATTTGACACAAAAATCACTTGTGCCTGACCTCTCTTGCTCACCCCTCATGGGGATGAGAAAACCCCAACTACACCAAAGAATTAAACAGAGAAACATCGATGACTTTAGAGGCTACCCTTATTGAAATGCGGTCCATGATAGGTATTCAAACCTTTCCCCTCAAGAAAAGTATAGTAATGAGGGAATACCCCACTAATACAATTCCTCATTTTCCTATGTCTCGACTCTTCTCGGTGTAAATACCAAAGCATATATAACAAGGAGATATTCCCTGCTTGAATGGGTAAATTACCCTAAAAGGAAAGCATAATTCATCCAGTTTCTGAATGGGCCATGGCTTGGAACTCAAGAACTATTGGAAATGAGCATGTCACGGGGCTTGGTATCTAAAATCAAGTTAATCTTTGGCACGATAGCCCATGATGAATTTATTCGGTGTAGGGATGATTTATTGAAACATATCCCAAAGCTTCCAAGTGATGATGAGCCTGTAGAAGTTTGATGCTTATGTATTTTTCCTTTTCAGCCAATCCATGTTTGATAACACCATATACCAATATGTATATATTTTGCGAGGGTAGGGGCCCTAAAATAGAACCCCATTTTTTTAATGTATTCATTACTTTGAGCAGCCTTTCTATTTTTAAAATGCATGTCGTGTGTAAAAATCATTTAGGAACATCTTGTAGTTACTTATTTTCTCTTCCTTGCAACATGAACAACCCTTGAAAGTAGAAAATTTCATCTCATGGTTGCATTTTACACTTTACTTGCACTTTGCACAAAATCGGGGAGAAAAATGTAGGCACTCATTATCTTACATGCTCTCGAACACAGGAAATCCTAAGTTTCTTTACTTCTCTCTGCTCCGGCTGATGGTCGGGCCTAGAACAAGATCCCTAGACCATGTCACAATAGAGAAAATGGAGAATCGGGCCCCTGGCTTTGAGATGTTATTCACTTTATAAACCCGGTAAGTATCCCCTCTCATATGTTGAGGTCAAACTACTCCTTGTGCACATTCCCGGTGTGACCCAAAAATATGCAACACTGTTTTCTCCCATTATGGAAGATGTGATTTGGGTTGGAGTTTCGAGGAGATTTGGAGTGTATTTTTGGGATGGCCCACACAACTTCCAAATATACTTTAATTTATGGGATTCGGGAAAAACAACACCATCCACACTATATTCGTACTTTACAAAACACGCAGAAGTCCCGACTGGTTACGAAAAAACAATGTGTGTTGTAACTTAAACATGAAAAATTGTGAGGACCTTCATAGTATTGATAGGACCGCGAGACTCCTAACCATTCCATTATTAAATTACGATCCTAGATAAGGAAAATATAAGCCAAAACCAACCCTCATTCCTTACTTCACTGGGAAGAAGGTCCACTAAACATGTTATTTTTCAAAAATGGGATGGACACAAATGGGTACCAAAAGGATATGGTTTAATATCATTCACTTAAATGGTTTGTTACTTCTATAATATTCATAATCCTATAAGTATATGACATATCCATATCACTTTGGAGATAGCTTTTCCAAGTAGAATGATATTCCTCTTGATGGAATATTGAGAAAAAAGTTTTTTTCTTAATCGCCGTGATATTAAACCATATCTAAAAGATAAAGAATATATAGAGGTGTATTTCCTATCATTTGGTTGGACTTCTAGCAGAAACCTCCCCATAACAATATGAGATATCAATGTGTATAATTAATAGACCCTTTTACGGAATAGTGAGGGTGGGAGCCTTTTGCACTTTTTATTTCAAGAGCTACTTTAGTGTTCTTAGTGATCCATAGTGGTGATTTATTTTCATCACGTCGGAAGAAGTTACATTTACTTTCCCAAGTTCTCTAGGGATGGGGCTATGTATTTTAGATTCCCTAAGAATTTTTGTAATTAATTTTTGTTTTTTGTTTGGTTAGGAAAAAGTCAAAAAAATTGAACACATGAGGTGAGGCTTGATAGTTCCTTATCTTATTTTCATTCCCAATAAGTAAATTTCTATCTTGAATGTTTCCATTTTGGAATCTAAGTGAACTATTCCATTGGCAACAATAAAATTATAGAATGCTTGGAGATGTTCAACATGTTCTTCTTTAAATTTATGAAAAATGAGAACGTCGTCAATGTAGACAATAATAAACTCATAAAAGGGTAGAAGACAGAATCCTTTGATTCTTGAAAGTATCTAGGTGTATTACTAAGGCCAAATGACATAACTAATAATTGGTAATTTTCTAGTGGAGTCAAAAAGGTTGTTTTCTCTATGTGGCGAGGATTGGTCCTAAGTTAGTAAATCCCACATTTGCTGATCTAATTTGGAGTAGATATGGATATAGGAAATTCTTTCATGGATTTTATCTTTATGGGGAATGCAGTAACAAAAGGGATTGTTATCTTATTGAGGGTAGTGTAGTAAATGACCATTAATTTTTTACCCCTTTTGTTTTGAGTGTTTGTTTACCATGAATGTCAAACATGAGTATGGGGACTTTTTCCAAATATATCAAGCATAGTTGGAGGAGGCTAGTTATATAATTTATGATGTCGGGATAGGTACAATATTCTCATAGGCATATTTTCCTAGTTTTGTTCCAACATCATATGTTCTCATATTTTTGTCCCTAAACTATTGTGGATTAAGATGGAAACAATCTTTTATGATCATTCATATAACTTGATGTCCATTTTCTTGTACAAATTGGATTTATATCTTAGTAATTTTCAATATTTACCTTTTATTTTCTTTATTTTGGTCCCCCATCTTATACAATTCCACAATATCAAGAATATCTTTGAAGGTTCTCGGCTTTTAGGATGAATGATAGTTTTGAAAGAATTATGTGATCTAAGAAAATTGTCATGACTCAATATTTTCCATCTAAATCCCATGCAATTTTTTTTTTCTCTTGTGTGTGGTAGATTTTATTTGCGGTGAATGTGGGATTAAAATCCTGTGAGATAAACAATGTGAGCAACTCCTTGGAACTTTTTTTTTTTTATGTGTTAAAAGCAAGTTATGAGGAAACCCATTTTTCGATTTAAGCATGTCATCCTTACGCAAGGGCCATACTAATCTTCTTTGTATCATTCCAAATTAATTTGATCGATCAAATGAGTTTACATTAGGTTAGATACCTAATTCCCATCTTATACACATTGGCTATTATTATGACATTATAATAATAATTTATTATAACCATTATAAACTTATACTAATACTATATTATATATAATAAAATATTATAAACATTAGAACTAATATAATAACGAACATTATAAGTGTTATAACATTATATTATATATACAATAATAATATTAAGTAACATGTACTTTATAAACTCTATAAACATTATAATAATAAAAATGTTATAACACTATAATAATATTATTTATAATGATAATATTATATATTATATTATTATAACATTACAAATATTATAATGTATATTATATATACATTATAATATTCTATATGTATTCTATTATATAATAGAAGTTATTTAACCTAACCCTAACCTAACCTAATATATATATCTATACATATTGTCTTGTGTTAGGTTATATTTTCTTTTCATAGGTGGGCGACACATAGAGGCGGGGGAGAGGAGGAAGCAATGGTGGGGAGAGGGTTAGGGAAAGGGTGAGGGTGTAGGTGGTGGGTGTGGAGTGAAAGGGAAGGAAGGGGGAGGAAAATGGTGAGGAGATGAGTTTGGGGTTTGGGTGGTGGGTGGCTCATTGCACCACTAATTGTGTAGGGAGTTATGCGTAGGGGAGTAAAGAACCATTTCAAAATTTTGTTCACACACACACACACACACACACATATACCCTTTTCATATATTCAACCATATGCCACCACATTGAATGTCATGGTTGCCAGATATGCACAAAATGGGTTTGGAAGAGAGGGCCTTGAACATTTTAAGAAAATTCAATTGGAAAATTTATAATTTTATGAGATTGGATGGCCTCCTTTCCCTACAAATGAAAATATGGGATGATAAAACACTTATATTGGCCATCATTTAATAAATAATTATCAAAATAATAATTATTTTAGCTAATCAAATTCATGTATCTTGTGCATATTTATAATGATTTCAACCTCATGCACTGATTAAACAATATATTGCTTCAAATATATAACATTAAAAATTTAGATAAATCCACCATTTACTCTAAACTTCCACATGATAGGATAAATATTGTTTAAAAGAAAATGATGTTTTAAATAAAGAAGTTATAAGTTTTATTACAACATTGTGGCATTCTTGAGAATATTGATTTTGGTAAGTACACGACATTATAAATGATACAAAAAATCAAAATGAAATTGTTTAAACACTTGCAAGTTCATAGTCTAAGAAAGGACTACGAAATCCTCACTACACACTAAAAATGACATTGATTCAACATGCATAATTTTCAAATTGTAAATTTATTTACCTTCCTAAGATAATTTTCCTTCCATTTTCCAATATGCCAAATGAATAGAACAACAACATTGTTATGAATTTACTATGATATAAAACACTAATAGAAAAGAGTTAGAAGGTGGTGCATCATGGATATGATCACCCTTTCATACATTTTGCATGCAAGGATGGCCATACCCATGTGTATCCCACCTAGTATGTGTCCACTTCACCATGAAAGTGCACACTTACTAGTTGGGATGCACCACACTGAGATTTGATCCATTGACAAATTTATCAACACTATACATTCTAAATATTTCCAATAACCACGATCAAATACAAATTTTCCCAAAATCAGTTTACAACAATACTCACTAAATTGTTGTTTAAAAATGGAATTACATTTCTAATAAAAAATAGTTTACTTCATAGTAATTACAACCATATTCCAATTAAAACCTTTCTTTTTAAAAACTTCAAACAATACTCCTAAATACTATTTGATTACAAAAAAATTGTCTCAAAATACATCCTTTTTCAAGATTAAAAACTTAGAACAAGTATCCAACAATAAGGATAATGGTAGCTAAATCAAGTAGCCTTCAACAAGTTGGTATACATGCAAAAGGGAGCCACACAACACTCACTACCAACCATTTCCAATGAGGAAGGGGATAACTTCCCAATTGGCCCTCGAGCCCCAAAACAAGAACCATACAATCACCAAAACTCCTTGAGAAACACACCAAAAATACGTTGCTCCAATAGGTCCAAAATAAAACACAATCATTTACAAGAATATAGAAAAACACAAGCAAGAAACATAATGGATTGAATTAAGCCAAGTGGGAGAGGGATGGTTTAAATTTGGTCTCTTTTTCTCTCTACATGGGTAGTGAATTAGACCTTGAAACCTCCATATAACTTGTTGAACCCTTGTGCATTGGTGTTTTCATTGATGTCATGTGAAATTGATGGAAAATGTGTGAGTGGTGAAGTGAGGATATATAAGGCCATAAAGGTTTATTTGTGCTTACTCAATGATGGTTGGAGTTCACAAAGTGGATTCAAAGTGGTTTTAGGATGACTTTAGTGTGTTGCAGTCTTGGTCAATGAGGTAAATTTCCATTAGAGGTGTGGAGAATATTGGTGTGTTTGGATCAAGTGTCCCACATGTTAGAATTGATTTTTATAGGATGTGTAAGATATCCTAAGGTGAGCAACAGGTCATGAGGTGTAAGTCGTATTTGGAACTAACTCATTTAGGCCTAGTTCTAAAGCCTAACAAGGTGTAAGAACTCAATACAGGCCATGAAAATACTATGTAAGCATGGTAGGATCCTAGGAACATTTCCTAGAGCATTTAGGAGCATCTACATGGCTTAATTTAGCTTTTGGAGGAAAATCTCAAGTTCTCACCGAAATTGCCTTTGAGAACTAATAGTGGAAGATTAGGTAAATGATATTGGTCAGGATGTACATGTTCATTTATGAGAAAAAATATATGGATTATGTAGAGGGATGTGTTATTTTGGTTCATGTAAAGTTTCATAAAATGTTGAAGAATATTGTGCAAGTTATTCAAGTTTTACCAAAACTGGGTTTTGAGAAATGCAAGTTGAGCACCCTATATTCTTAGCATCTGAAAAAATTATAAATCCTCCTTCAGATAAATTATATAATTAATTATTGAATAACACTCCAATACTAAACTTTTGCAAAATTTTTGAAGACAATTGGGTAAGAAACAAAAATTTCTATTCATTTTTCTAACAGGATTTTTCTCTCTCCAAACCTTCTTCCTAAAGTGATAGACATAAAATGAGGTGTTTTGAATCCAAATAAAATTTTCAAGATGGTAAAACCTCTCATGAGTGTAAGAGACTCTTCCTAATTCAAAATTATGGCATCCCTGTTCCTCATGATTGACTATCATTTACAGATTCTGACCTATTTTGAATAATTTTAGCTATATAGTGCAAATTTGAAGGTGCAAGTTGAGTCCCCCTGCTACGAAGAAAGTATGAAAGGTTTTATTTGAGTTCATTAAGATATTTTGGAAATATTAGTGTTGATTCAATGTGAAATCAGCCAAATTTCCTCTTCTACTGCCAAAAAGACTTTCAAATCAAACCTGTCATGGTGCTTGAGGAAGGAGTTTGTGAATAAACATGTCTTAGAGATAAGAAGTGATTATGAACACATTCTACAGGTCATAAATTAATTTTTGGATCTTACAACTACCTTGTTGAGGTGATATAGAGTCATAAGTTTCATTTCTCTAATACTATTATGGATTGACCTTGACAAAAGGACCGAATTCTGAGTTGTGTTTGTAAGTTTACCTTTACAAACCATGCCTACAAGCTTGTGAAGATAGTGATAGTGCTCTCCTTGAAATCCTATTGCAATGGATTGTCATCGGACTAAAGATGTAATATAGAGAAATCACCAAGGTAAGGTTATCTTTTGTGGTCTCAAGAAACTATACACACAGTCCAACAATTGGTGGTGTTCATGTGTACATGCCTTGAAAAGGTAATGGAAATTGGTGTGAAAAAGTGACTAAGGTATGGAATTTCTCAAAATTTTCCTAGATGCTACAAATAGAGGTCTCTGTAAGTTGTGAACATCACCTTCTTTAAAATTGTGTTTACTTGCTCTTGTGAGTTATGAAGGATAGTGAATGTGACTTCTAAATCTTAAACCTATCATTTTATTTCATGAAAATTATTACTTGGAGCTTATAGTGAAAAACTCAAATGAAGTGGTAATACATATATGTTGGCATAAAGTTGAATAATTAAGTGGTTTAATCCTTCATTTATATGCCAAGATTTTGATTCTCAAAACCTTGGTGAGCACACACACCGAATATCTTAAAACATGGTCCTCTCGAGATAATGAGTTATGCAAGATATATATCTAGTGAAGTAGACACCACTATTACCATGCTTAGAACGTGAAATATGAGTCATGAAAGACAAGTTTATAGCCAAGCTATGAGAACATTAGAAACTTACAGCTTATGCATGAACAAACTCATCCCTCTTTATGTTGAAAGTTTTCAAGACTCAAAGCTTTAGTCTGTGTTGAAGAATAAGAGTAGATGTTGCTTAAAACTATGCTTTGATGGTGTCCAGGCCTTGTTTAATGCTGAACTCTTATGTATAAACATGGTACAACTGAAGATATGCTTGAACTAGGCTCTTTCTCTTTGATTATTCAAGCCTACAAGGGTCATATGAACTCAAGTGCAACTTAAAAGACTAAATTCCAGATGATATAGAAGGTTTAAGGATGTTAAAATAAGGTGAGGAGTCATTGTAACATGAATGCATGTCAATTACATCTTACAATGAGCTATTGAGCTATAAGATAAGAAGGAATTGTAGGGAATACAACAAGGATATTCTGAGAATACGTTACAAGATAAGACTGAGAAATGAAATGGAATTTTGCAATTCATGTCAGAGTTTAAGAAAGTTAAGAAGATATCACCACCTATTATATAGTCTTCAAAGAATCTTGAATGTACCTATAGATTATGAAGGAAAATATTTGAAGAATGGCAGAGGTCATCAATATCTCCCAAGGAATTTTGATATGAGGTCTTCAAGTCTTCTTTGATAGATGAAAAATAAAGTGAGAAAGTGAAGATTTTATGAAGGTGAATTTCAAAGGCCAAGTGTGGTTGTTGAACTTGATTAAAAAAGATAATTTTGTGTGCTTGTAGATGTTTTTGAAGTGGGAGAGTTTTTGATATATGTTGAAGACAAATTAGGACATAAGAGGATGATTGCGAAAATGAGAACTTATCATGAATGAAGAGGTGTGAAGATGATCCATTACTTGATAGATAAGTTATAGTAGGTGGATGAAAACAAGCAAAGCAGAGACAATTACATGTGTATGAAGGTCTCCACGACTAAGAGTATTACAACATCATATGTAATTAAAAAGGAGAAGCTTGAAGGTGAGAGAAGCATGATCAAAGGGTATTTGTGAAAGAACCAATGTATGATGGAGCTTGAGAGCTGATTAGAGAATGAGAAGAGAGATGAACCAAAGAGATTAGAGAAGACGAATGAGGTATTTTAGTGGTCACCATCAATTGTGTGAGAATAAAACTTAGTGTGATTAAAACCTTGCAAGAATTTTAAGTTGTAGCTTAGCAAGAGGGGGTAGAATCTTCCTTATAAGTTATAGCTTACAGAAGAAACATGTATAATTTTGGTTGAAGGTTGGGATTTGTAGCTTCCAAACAAATAGATGGTTGCATAAGGTTAAGTAGTTGCTTAACCAAAGTTTGGGTTTGTAGCCTAAATTTGAGTAGATGATAAAAAAATGAAATCATTGTAACTTTGATAGGACAATTTGTCTAATTTAGTTATCCGGTTTCAATGGGTTTTCTCCCTTGAAGGGTTTCCCACATTACATATTGTGTTCACATGTGTTTGACTCTCTCTCTCTCTCCCATGTGATAATTTTTATTCCTTGTCATGGTTTAAATTGTTAAGTTTTGTATGGTTAAAGAATTGGAAATAGTTTCAAAAGTTTGATTAAACATTGACTCACCCCCTCTCGAGTGTCGAAGTTTCCAACATAACCATCCCTCCTTACTCCACTACACCTTATATCTTGATAACAATTGATTTTCTCTCCACAAAATTCTTAATTCCAACTACCCCATCTCCCTAAAAACAATCGACAATATGCAACGAAATTCATAAAAAGAATCCTAATTTCCTTTTCCCTCCACCAGACCAACCTTTCAATCTCCCTTTCAACACCAATCTTATGGCCTTCTACCCTTCCCAAACACAAACACATTTGACCAATAAAAATAACCATAAGAGAGTTGGATCCACATGGATGTCTACCTAGATATCCTCTCTCGAACTCAACTAAGGAGTACACACCGATATCCATAGAAATTAATTGCTCCAAAATAATAGGAAATCATCCATTTATCCACCAAACCCATGGGTACACAACAATATCCAAGGTAGTAAATTTACCAAAAAGGATTCGTTGAGCAAGAAAACTCAAGTTCCATCCATGATTCACGAGTTCACATCAATATTTAAGGTAATAAATTCTACAACAAGATTATTCAAGCAAGAAAACTCAAGTGAAATAAATATCAAGAAAAAGGGACAATAATAGGTCAAAATCATGATAAAAACTTCAAAAACACACTACCCCATGATGGGTTTGGGTTTTGGGCTCATTTTAAATGATGAGGACAAGGTTAGGTGGTCCTTTGGTGATCCAATTTTTCCCAAAGTCCAAATCCAACCCCTAGTAATTTTCTTGAGTTTAGAGACCAATAAATATGATGTTCATCTAGATAAATTTCATAATCAAGTACTTTAAAAGAAAAGTGGGAGAGAAATTAAATAAATTACAATTTACAAAATTTGAGGGTTCATTTAGAAAAGGGGATCATAGCATATGAAAGTTAAATAATTCAAACAACCAAAAAGGTAAAAAGGCTTAGCCACTTTTCCTAACCCAAAACAATATTGCTCAAGTTGGTCATGGGTTTTGGCCCATGCATCCTCGTGTGTTGGTCTCTTGGTCCCCATATGTGTGTTAATTTATTTAATTGAACCTTCTCATCACCACACACCCCACACACACATTATATACATGCAAAAATATATTGCAAAACCATGCATTCATAAATTTAATTAGCATTGTAAACTCAATATATCAATTCTATAACAACCATCATTGCAAATAAAATCTATATCCATAAGCAAGCACAATTTCATTAGTATAAAAACTCGCTATCTAATAATTTCAAAAAAGGGTTCAAATGTTAGAAATATCATCATCATCATCATATAAATACATCCACAACTAATTATACCAATGGAAATGCTAAAATCCAAACATCACAAAAATTAGCACGATCAAACACACACACACACACACACACACACACACACACACACACACACACACACACACACACACACACACACACACACACACACACACACACACACACATAGCTTATTATCTCATAATCCCCTGCCATAAAGTGCCAAATCAATACTGTACAAATGTCAAAATAACAAGTATCATAATCCCTATCAAAATATCCTAGGAGATAGAAAAATTGTCTAAGCCATCTAATCTAGTGAAATGAAAATGGTCTAAGTGAAGTGATAATTACATCCTTGTCTCCGTAAAATGAATTCCTCTAGGAAGTCAATCAAACAAGTTTGGGTACTCTATTTGGAGAGTGGATGCATCATCCCATGTAGCTACATGCTCATCATATCTATCACATTGAAATATGATCTGATCAAGCTCTCGACCCTAAAAGCCTAGGGTCGTATGCTTTAAGATACATAATGACTCTATCATCACTGTCTGTAAAGAATTCTAATATAGCACATGAGAAGGGTCCTGAACATATCTCATCAATGAATATACATGAAATACATTGTGGATGTGTGATAAGTTGGGTGGAAAGGTGAGATAATAAGCTATAGGTAAAATTCACTCAATAATCTCAAATGGTCCAATGAATTACAGAGATAGCTTAGAGCATTTTCCATAGCAGATAGGGATCTTGTGTGGTTTGATTCTCAAAAATACTTTTGAGCCAACCTTGAAGCTCTTGTCAATCCTCTTTTCATCATCATACTTCTTATGTCTATCATGTGCCTCAAGTAGCCATTCACGAATAAGATTCAACTTTTGTTCCATCTCTTATACCAAGGCGGTTAAAATAACTACTTGATCATCAAGCCTATCCCAACTGAGTGGAGTTATGAAATCCCTTCCATAAAGATCCTGAAAAGGTTTCATGTCAATAGAACTATGGTAACTGTTGTATGCAAACTCAACCAAATAGAAGTATTCCTCCCATCTATAGGGTTCATCCATCACACACATACAAAGTATGTGCTCTAAAACATGATTCACCCTCTCAGTCTATCCATCCATCTTAGGGTGATAAAATATACTGAAATTGAGTTGCATTTGCAATGCCTCATGTAAATTGGTCCATAAATAAGAAGTGTAAAGTGGGTCAAGATCGGATATAATCTACTTAGGAACTCCGTGCAATTTGACTATCTCATCCAAATAAACTCGTGCAATAGCCCTAGTGGTGTAGGTGGTCCTCACTAGAGAGAAATGGGTGACCTTGGTCAATTTGTCAACTGTGACCATGATCGCAATGTGACGATATGAAGATGTAGATAATCCCATAATCAAATCCATGGATAAAATGTCCAATTTCCACACTGTAACATCATGTGGGTAGAGAATCCTCATGGGATGTTGGTACTTAACCTTCACTCTTTGACACTCTAAACTTTGAGACACATACCCAATGATATCTCATCGTAATCCTTGCTAATAATATAATTGTCTCATAGTAATGTGTATCTTATTAATCCTGGATGAACTACGTAAGGTCCATGATGGGCCTCTACCGAGAATAAATTATCATAGAACACCCTCCTTAGGCACATATATCCTGCCTCTATGCCTAATAATTCCATCTACCTCAAGTGTAACCCCTGTGAATTTCCCCTTAAGGGGTCTCCTAAATAAATCTCATCTCTTCCTGCCATGTACCATATTTCGTGAGGAAGCTAATGTAGGATCTTGTGACACAAATTTGTGCCTACTTGAGCAGCCATAACCATGTGTCTCATGTGAATTTAAATGCATCCTCTAGAATATTTTCCTTCCCCTTCACATGCTCCACCTCCATTTCATACTCACAAAAAATATCCATACAATGTTGTTGGTATTTCAAGTTAGGATGCATAAAAATATGCCACAAAATCATATTATCTCGTCCTTAAAATGAATTTCTATCCTAATAGGAAATGTCTTCGTCGATAAGAGCATGCATAACTAATGTTAACTTGAGATTATGTGTAGGATAATTTAGATATTAGTCCTTGAGATTCCTACAATAGAATGCAATCACCAATCTATCTTGCATCAATAATCCTCCTAAACTAGCTAAATATGCATATGTGCATACAACGGAATCCTTGTGAGGGTTAAAAAATACAAGAATGAGAGCCGTAGTAAGATGTTCCTTCAATTTGAAATTCTTGTTCACACTTGTTGGTCTACTCAAAATTCTTCCTATTTTAGTGTAAGGATGTTATGAGGCACACAATGTGGGATAATTCATGTACAAAACTCATATAATAGCTTACTAGACCCACGAAGCTACGAAACTTTGTAACATTAGTGGGTTTCGACTACTCAAGAATAGATATGATATTGGAAGGGGTAATCACAATCCCTCCCTTGAAACAATGTGCCCTAAATATTATACCTTATTATAGAAAAAGGATTATTTATCTAAGTTACCATACAACTGCTCCTCTCTAAAGAATAGTAAAACATACGAAGGTGGTCATTGTGTTCCTCCTAAGTCTATGAATAGATAATAATTTCATCTAGAAATACTAATACAAAGTGATTGAAGAAGGTCTTGAGTAATTTGTTCATCAAACTCATAAACATTATAGGGGCATTGGTGAGTCCAAAAGGAACCACCATGAACTCATAATGTCCATATCTAGTACGGAAGGTTATCTTATGTATGTATATCCACATCTGTAATTCTCAACCGATGGTATCTTGATTTTAAGTTAATCTTGGAGAATATAGTCGCTCCTCTCATCTGATCAAATAGGTCATCGATATGCAAAAGAGGATAATAATTATCAATTGTCACCTTGTTCAACTACCTATAATTGAGACATAATCTCAAGGATCCATCCTTCTTCTTCAAAATATAACTGGTACTCCCCATGGTGACACACTAGATTGATTGAGACCCTTCTCTAATAGTACCTCTAGCTGTAACTTGAGATCACAGAGCTCATGAGTTTCCATCTTGTAATGTGCTTGAGATATGGGTTGAGCTTTTAGTACAAGGTAAATTTAGAAATATATCTCCTGTGAAGGTGGTAAACCTAGAAAATCTGTAGGGGTGATAATCTAAAGATGGTCCTGAAGACTCCTCTGTCTGTCACTCACCATGATGGAAAAAAATTGACATCCCTTCCACATACTCCACTTAAGCTGCATAGCAGATATAATGCAGATGGATATGGGTCTCTGAATACTTTTACTACCCTCTCCAATCCAGTGTCATCTCTACACTCAATCATCTTATGATGGCAATATACTCTAGCCTAATGAGATGATAACCATTCCATGCCAAAAATCACATCGTAAGACCCCAATGGAAAAATGTGAAGGTCAATTATAGTATAAAAGGACCCTATGTCAAGTACACACTCCTTAACTAAGGAGTTCATGGAATGTGTGACACTAGATGCTACTTCAAAATCCCATCTAACACCATGTCTCACTACCACCAGCCTACAATGATCCACTATCAAAGGAGACATAAACAAGTCCAAAGACACATAATTAAAAAATATTAAAATGGGGTTGTCTTTGATATTACACGATGTCTCAACCATGATATCCCGATGTTATACTTGGAGGTTCTCAACCACCACATAGATCATATGGTTCCGTCTACATCACCAAATTTAGCCTCTAATATATGGAACTTCCTTACCTTAATTACATCTAGATTCTATGGACATCTATTCCAAAAGTGTCCTAGGTCACCATGACCATAACAAGATGAATTAGTCCTCCACTACCCATATATACTTCTAGGACCCTTAATACTCATAGTAGAAGATGATGTCGGTTATTACCTAAATGGATGTTGTGGGTGTCCCTCTACTGGGTGTGGTCTAGGTGGAAACTATGTCTTTTGTGGTGCTCTAGGTGGTGATCTCACACTACGACTTTTATGTGTGTCATGTAAAGGAAAATTCCTCTACTATGTATGTTGTTTTTGTGGCTAACATTTTTGCTATTGAGGATATTGTGGTGGTTGAGAGGAAGTGCGGGACTATATCCACCATGAGGGGGAGGTGGTGCACCTCTTGACATTTTATCATGTAAATGATGAAGACGATATCTCACCTTCTCACTAGCATGTTGTGTCTTTCTCTATTTTTCTATAATGTATGCCTTCTCTATGACCTCAACTAGTGTTTATGGAGTATGCATCATGGCTTGCTCATTGTGCATGTAATCAACATATTGTAATAGGTCTAAGAAATGTCTCTCTAAGTGCAACAACCATCTCTGTAATGTGTAATATTTACGTGGCTATGGGTATAGTGTCCCTTACAGGTGGTGTGTGTCCCTAATCTCCTCCGTCACACCTTAGGAACTTATCTTGACCTAATAACTCATCCTCCTTGAACTCTTTCTCTTGTCTTACCACCACCTCATCTACCCCTAGCACTTACTCAAGTACGAACTCCATAATAACTCCTAGTCTCAACTCCCGTGGATCATTTCTTGGCCCTAACTCTAGCAACCCTAACTTGTCCTTGGTTTCTGCATAGATAAGGATAGGAGTTAGGAAATTTCAAACAATTTATTATCAAGTTAAGTGTACGGGTTTTAACAATTTTAAATTCTAGATATAGTTTGTTTAATTGTTTTGCAGTCCGAGCATAGTAAACCTATGATCATATACCAAGTGTCATGACCCCAATATTTTCATCCGAATTCTATATAATTTTTTTCTTGTGTATGATAGAGTTTCTTGGCAATGAATGTGGGATTTAAAACTTGTGAGCTAAACAAATGTAAGCCACTCTGTGGGACTTTGTTTTTTATCAGCTAAAAGTAAGTTATGAGGCCACCCGTGTTTCGATTTACGTGTGTCATCCTTGCGCATGGGCCATGCTTATCTTCTTTATATAGTTCCAAATTAATTCAATGGCGCAGATGAGTTGGCATTACATTAGATACCCTAATTCCAAACTTATACGCATTGGGTACTATTATTACATTATAATAACACGTTATTATAACCAATATAAAGTTACTGATAATATATTATATTATATTATATATAATAATAATAATATATATAATACAATGTTATAAACATTAGAAATAATATAATAATGACCATTATAAACATTATAACATTATAGTAATAATACTATACTATATATACAATAATAATATTACAATATCACGTAATTTATAAACTCTATAAATATTATAAAAATGACCATTACAAACATTGTAACCATTATAATAATAATAAACGTTAT
This sequence comes from Taxus wallichiana var. yunnanensis, assembly GCA_018340775.1. Classification (NCBI taxonomy): domain Eukaryota; kingdom Viridiplantae; phylum Streptophyta; class Pinopsida; order Cupressales; family Taxaceae; genus Taxus; species Taxus wallichiana. The sequence continues at coordinate 177,861,456 of CM031242.1, read as the reverse complement.
AATGTTGTAATACTATTATTTATAATGATAATATTATATTATATTAGTATAAAATTACAAATATTATAATATTAAACATTATATTTGGATTTTATATTCATTACATATTATATTGTATATTATATAGACATTATAATATTCTATATGTATCATATTATATAATATAAATTATTTAACCTAACCTAATATATATCTATACGTATTGTTTTGTGTTAGGTTATATTTGTTTTTTTGTTTGTTTTTGTAGCAGGTGGGCGCACATGGAGGCATGGGAGAGGATAAAGTGATGGTGGGGAGAGGAGTGACATTAGTGAGGGAGGTGGGGGAGAGGGTTAGTGAAATGGTGAGGGTGTGGGTGGTCGGGTGTGGAGGACAGGAAGGAAGGGGGAGACGATTGGGTGAGGACAATGGGGTAGGGCCCATTTCAAAATTTTATATTATATTATATATATATATATATATATATATATATATATCCCCTTTTATATATTCAACAAAATGCTAGCATATTGAATGTCATGGTTGCAAGATATGCACAAAATGGGTTTAGAAGAGATGACCTTGAAAATTTTAAGCAAATTCAATTGGAAGGTTTTTAATTTTGGGAGAATGGATGGCCTCCCTACCCTACAAATGAAAATACGGGACGGTAAAACATTTATAATGGATATCATTGAATAAATCATTGTCAAAATATAAAATATTTTAGCTAATCAAATTTATGTATATTGTGCATATTTATAATGATTTTAACCTCATGCACGATTATCGTTATATTGCTTCAAATATGTAGCATTGAAAAGTTATATAAATCCACCATTTATGCAAAACTTCCACAATATGATGAAAGACCTGTCTTAAATAAAATGACGTTTTAAAGAAATAGGTTATAAGGTATTATTACATTATTTTGGAATTCTTCAAGAATATTAATTCTAGTAAGTACTTGACATTAACAATGATAAAAAAATCAGAATGAAATTGTTTAAACACTTGCAAGTTCACGGTCTAAGAAAGGAATGAAAACTCATCACTATACAATAAAAATCACATTGATTCAACATGCATAATATCTAGATTGTAAATTTATTTACCTTCCTAAGCTATTTTCCCTTCCATTTTCCAATATGACAAATGAATACAACAATAACAATGTTACAATTTACTATAATATAAAAAAATGATAAAATAGATTTCTAAGGTGGTGCATCATGGATATGATCACCATTTCATGCATGCAAGGATGGCCATACCTATGTGTATCCCACCTAGTGTGTGTCCACTTCACCATGAAAGTGCACCCATTCTAGGTGTGATGCAGCAATGCAATATTTAATCCATTGACAAATTTATCAACACCATACATTCCAAATATTTCCAATAACCATGATCAAATGCACAAATTTCCCAAAATCAGTTTACAACAATGCTCACTACATTTTGTTTTTAAATGGAATTACATTACTAATACACCAATAGTTTACTTCATAGTAATTACAACCATATTCCCATTACAACCTTTCCTTTTACAACCCGAACACAAAATTCCTAAAATCTGAAAAATAGTTGATTACAAATCATTTGTCTCAAAATACATCCCTTTTCAAGGTTACAAACTTACGGTAAGTATCCACTAACAACAATGATAATGGCAGCTACTTCAAAGAGCCTTCAACAAGTTGTTCAACACATAAAAGGGGATCCAAGAAATGCTCACTTCCCAACCATTTCCAATGGGTAAGGGGAGAAATTCCTAATTGGCCCTTGATCCCCAACATATAAACCATAAAATCACCAAAACCCCTTGAGCATTATAACAAAAATACATTACTCCAATAGGACCAAAATAAAATAAAATCAAACAAGAATAAAATAAAACACTAGCAAACAACACAATGGCTTGAATTCAAGCCAAGTGGGAGAGGGAGGGTTGAAAGTTGGTCTCCTTTTCTCTCCACATAAGTAGTGAATTATACCTTGAAACATCCATATAACCATCCCTCCTTATTCCTCCACTATACCTTATACCTCTAATAACCACCCCTTTTCACTCCACCAAAGACCTAATTCCAACTACCCCATCTCCCTCCTAAAAAAAATCAACAATATGCAACCACATTCATAAACAAGAATCCTAATTTCCTTTTCCCTCCACCAAACCAACCTTTCAATCTCCCCTCCAACACCCATCCTATGGTCTTCTACCCTTCACAAACACAAACACATTTCAACAAGAAAAATATTCATAAGAGGGATAAACAACAAATAAACATGTAAGCCAAGAACACCATTTATCAAAGAAAATACAATGGAAGATACAAAATAATACAATCAACAATGCACCAACAAGAAGGCTCAAGACCCTACCTTGGAGCCATTACTAAATCTTCACTTTCTCCTTCAACAAATTATCGAACTTCTCCAATCTCTCTCCTCAAATTCCAAATATCCCCCACAATGAAATTATGTATGTAACCCCATTTTCATAGCACACTCTTATATTTATATATTTTACAAAAGAGAGGGTGAGTTGGCTCCACATGGATGTCCAACTAGATGTCCTCTCTCCACCTCAACCAAGGAGTACACACCAATATCCAAGGAAATTAATTTCTTCAAAATATTAGTCAAGCATCCATTACTTCACAAAATCTAGGATTACACAAAAAAATGAAGTTAATAAATTTACTAAAAAGGATTATTCAAGAGAGAAAACTTAATTTCCATCCATCACTCAAAGAGTTCTAATTAATATTTAAGGTAATAAATTATCCAACAACATTATTCAAGAAATAAAACTCAAGTGAAATAAAGATCAAGAAAAAGGGAAAATAATAGGTCAAAATCATGATAAAAACTTCAAAACACACTATCCTATGATGGATTTGGGTCTTCGGCTCATTTTAAATGATGAGGAAAAGGTTAGGCGGTATTTTGGTGATCCAAAATTTTATCCAAATTCAAATATGACCCCTAGTAATTTTCTTGAGTTTAGAGACCAATAAATATGATGTGCATCTACCGAAAGTGTCATAACCAAGTACTAAAACAAGACAAGTGAAAGAAGAGAAATTAAATAAATTACAATTTACAAAATTTAAGGGTTAGTTTCAAAATGGGCTCACAACATAGGAAAGTGAAATAATTCAAACAACCAAAAAATAAAAAGGCTTAGCCACTTTCCTAACCCCAAACAATGTTGCTCAAGGTGGCCATGGGTTTTGGCCCATGCATCCTTCGTGTGTTGGTCCCTTGGTCCCCATGTGTGTATTAATTTATTTAATGGGTATTGTTCATAGTTGCACACTCCACACACACATTACATCCATCCAATAAAATATTACAAAACCATGCATTCACACATTTAATTAACATTGTAAACTCAATATATCAATTCTATAATAACCATCATTGTAAATAACATCCATATCCATAATTAAGCACAATTTCATTAGTATAAAAACTCACTATTTAATAATTTCACAAAAGTGTTCAAATGTTAGAAGTATCATCATCATCATATAAACACATCCATAACTAATTATAAAAATGGAAATGCTAAAATCCCTGCATCACAAAAGTAAGCACGATCAACACACACACATACACACACACATGCGCACACACATCAATATCATCCAAAATGATCATGTCATAAAGTGTCAAATCAATATTGTCTAAATGTCAAAATAACAAGTATCAAAATCTTTATCAAAATATCCTAGGTGATAGATAAAATGTCCAATGCAACTAATATAGTGAAATGAAAAAGGTAAAAGGGAAGTGCATAGTAAATTTTTTAATGATTATGTCACTATTATACAACAACTATATGTCATAGGAATGCAAGAATATGCCTTAGCAAAGCAACATTTCCTCACAAGCCTCCCAAGACCTATATGAGATTTATTTTTAATATGTATGACATCCAAAAAAAATAAAAATTAATGTAAAGTAGAAACATATCATGTATGATTGTAGACTATACATCACGGACCTTTGTATCATTACCAAAAGCTATCATGATATTGAAACAAAACTTGGAACTGAAAGAAAATTGCTTCTAAACACTATGTCTAAAATAAAGCTTATAAATTCATAATGCAGATAAGGAGATAAATTGATTCCTAGTCTAATTATGCAATGAAACAAAAAAAAAATATGGAGGGTTTAAGGACCACAAGTGGGCCCTTCCTTGGGTGGTAATAACCTCCATAAGGATTGTAATTAAAGATACTAAAGCATAACTTAGATTATTTATTGAATTGGAATGAATATTACATCTAGGAACAAAGTAACTTTTGTATCTGCGTATCCTCTATTCTATAATTTATCTATTCTCTATATTCTCCATCTAGATAGATTTCTAGCATTAACCCTTTTCTCTTATACTCCTCAATTACAGAAAAATGTGAGAAGAAGAGTTCAACTAGGAGTTCAAATAGACTAAGTAAAAGATCTTGATGGAACAAGTGGAAGATCTCAAATAGAACAACAAGAGTTTAAACACATGTAATAAAACTAATTAATAGGTGTCCAAATATAAAACACATAAATCAAGTAACCAAAAGTTCCTTAAATCATGTGTTAACTAATTGATCATTCTTCAGTGAGTTGTAATGAATAATCAAATCTATAGTTGAGTTATCTTCTAGTTCTCATGTTCCAGTTGTAACTACCTCTTCAACGACATGTACAAAAATGAGTGTCATTATTCACATTCCAAGAGATCTTCATAATCATGGATTCTTTTTATATAGGTGATCTCCTTTGGCTTGGATGAGTGGTTGTAGACGGTTCCTTAGCTGTAGGTGAGTCCCTTTGGCTTGTGGATGGGTTGTTGCAGATAAGTATTTGCATACAAATTTTGAATATAAAAGTTACTCACAAACAAGAGTGGCATCACACAAAACATCATTCAAACAACTTATTGAAATCAAGAGAATAAATGCATACTCAAAATACCACAAAATAAAGATAATTAGTTATAACTATATTAATCAGTATTTATGCCAATAAGTTCAAGTTATGATGATAGTGTTTACAATATCTGGGAAATACAAGGACATAACTTCAATGGATTAAAAAAGTTTAGATGATGAGGTGTTTATAAAGGGGATTTACATGACTCATCACACCCCAGCTTAATTTCTTAAATGTCCTCATTTAAGTGGTTCAATTTCCTACTTGTTGAAAATAACATAAACACATGAAGTCAATGGGGTCTCTGTCCCTTCCTATTTTATGAAGAAGTAACCACCATTTATCCTTAACATGTGCATAACTCTTTTTGTATCATTTCATTCAAGTGGTCTTTCACCTATCCATGGTGGTATTAGAAAGTGGAATATTGGAGGATGATAGCCAATTGGAAGCTAGGTATCTACACATTTAGTAGAAATGTCAATGTATGCATTCACTCTTCTTAGAGTTGGCATTATATTAGGGTAAGAGTGCATATCTTTCTTTTGTAGTTTAGGAGACATCTCATTCTAGCACATCTTGCATGCTTATACCACCTATATTCCATGGTCCCTAATCATGTTCCTTGACTTCTCATGTGTTACTTTCCTCATTTTCCATACTCTCCTTCTGATCACCTTGTTCTTCATATACTTTGCATACTATTATACAAACTTCTCCATTTTTTAATTCATCCCTAACCATCAGTGGTTATACCTTCTCCAAATGCATGTATTCCTCCATTTGTATTTCTCTATCCAACTCATTCAAAAAATAAGAACAGAGGGATTTGAATTGAACATCTCAATGTATAGGATTGGAATCCAATCCCTATCATACTCAAGAGCATAGTTGTACATGTAGAGTTCACATAATAGGAGCTGAATTTCATGAGTGTATGTTTTGATATAACCTAAAGAAGATCTAGATACACTGATATCATATGGTATATCAGAATTGATGTAGGTTAATTTGAGTTGCAACATATGTTCCTTTAAGAAGATAACATAAACATTAGATGAAGGCCTACATTTGAATATCTCATGGGCCACCTGGACTGTCTCTTCTTGCTTCTTCTTTAGAATTTTAATTTCTCTATCCTTTTCCTCAAGTTCTTGCTTATGTTGGAAGATGAGTTCTTCTTTCTCTCTTTCCCACTTTCCCTTTAACCTATTAACATAGGTCTCAAATTGATTCATCAAGTAATCAATATCAGGAAGCATTGTTTGTGTGGCCATTTCCTTACAAGGTGGTTTCACAGATCCCTTAGAACTTCTTGAATGAAAAATTTGGGGTTGTAATGGGGCTAAATTGGGGTTACATGTGCTTGTTGCACATCAGAAACATAGTGCTTTCTCAACTACCTGATCAATTACTCACTCAATATCTTATGGAACTTGTTCAATTTTTTGTTCATGTGGTTGTATGAATTGTTCTATAACTTTCAAAAATATGGCAATTGTTCATGTTCACTTGCTTGTTCCTGTTGTTCCATGGTTTTATTAATAATTTCTTGAACTTGTTCGATCTACTTCTACTTCCTCATTCTATTGCATCTCTCCTTGACCTTTCATATCAGGAATTTCCCCCCTCATTTAGAGTTGGATCCTCATGCTCCTCCATGGGATCTTAGGGTATTCTTGTCTAGTTTATCCTCCAACTTCTTCTTCCTTTTCTCCACATGACCCTCCATTACATGTACTATCTCCTCATCAGGAGTTTCTTGGTCATTTTCCTTTCAATTTCTTCTCCCTTATTCTCTTCATGACCTTCCATGGGATCTTTAGGGTACTCTTTCTCATGAATAGGGGCATCAATATCTCCATGTTGTGTTTCAATTTATTCTATAGTTTCCACATCACTATCTAGTGATATGAGCTTTTTATTTATTTTTGGTTTAGAGGTCCTTGGAATTTTGGTTTTGAGCCTATGAGAGTGCCTTGGTGGTGTAGGAGTGGATTTGGAATACTTTTATTTACCTTTGGAGGTGGAGGATTCAAGAGTGGAGAATTATAGGAGGGTTTCAACAATAAAAATTCTCTCTAGGTGAGATAGGTACATGGTTTTTCTCAAAAGATGGAAAATTATCAAAAACAAGGGGATATTTAGGTTGGGAGGTTAGATGTTGTAGGATAAATTACATGTGTAGAAGACATCTCATTTCTCTTTCTCCTCTTTCTCATGTTTCCCAACAATTCATCAATATTATTGGCCCTTGCAAAATCTTCCCACCTTATCTCAGGATAATCCCTCTACAGGGTGTGATTTATTATCAAGGTGATGAGGCAATGGTGTGATAGTGTAGACCTACCCCTTTGTGCTTCCCTACTCATCCTCTTCAATATCTCATGCAAGAAATTAGGTACATTCACTTGTCTATTTTGAGATGATTCAATAATTTAAAATGAATTGTATTCAACCTAGAATACCTTCCCTCACAAGTAAATTACTTAATTATAAAATTTGCAACCTCATCCCATAAGGGTTTAAGGGAAGTTATTTGTGTACCTTTTCTATCTGTGATGAATTCATCATCATCATCTGCAAATTCTCTCCTGTCTTTCTGGTTTGGCCTTCTCTTGAAATGGTTCCCCTTGGGCTGATAGGCTAGTTACTTCTGCCAAGATGTCATCACTGATTCTTGATTGATAAACCCTTCACTTTTTCCTCCCCATCACTAAATGTGTTGGAAAAATCTTCAACCATTTCTTCATTGAAACCTTGAAATTGGTTTATGTAATCTAGCCAACCATTATCTTGAAAATATTGTAAAATTTGAGGGTGGATAAGAAGTTGAGAATTATCAGTCGGTTCATGCCTAATCAAATCTCCTCCCATGGTGATTACACAATGTTCTATGGTTTCAATCCATAACAACACAACTATGCCTTGAAAGAATGATGCACAATTGAGTTGTATTGATGGTTTTTTTACCTTTTTGAACTTTGAGACCGATGTGATAATACACAACAAGGCTATGTGGGAAATCATTAATTGATGTGATCATGTGAAGCATGAAAATTGAATTGATTTGACAATATGGGCTTATGTGGAGGGACACCTCATAACATGAAAGGTGGTAGTGTTTTAAATGCAGTAAATACATGATGACTTGGCATAAATGCTAATTAATGATAATCATTCTAATTATACTTTAATAAAGTGATAGTGGAGTGCACTTATCTCGATGTTTGTTTGGAATGATTGTTGGGCATGCTTATTTGGATTTGCACCTTGGTTATATGAAAACTTTCTATAATGTTGTGGACATTTCTATGATGCTACAAATGTGTGTCAAACTTATATTGGGTGGTCCTTACTAAAACAAGATAACTCCCTAGAGAGGAATACCAATCTATTGGGGTACCAGTTTGTCTCTTTTCCATCTCTCACATATGAAAATATCCTTGATATTCCTTCATGTAATCATGAGTTAACCAAAAAAAAAAGACAAAACAAGGGTTTGTTGCATGTTATTGTAAGTGGAACCTTCAATCATTACATTCTCTCCTTGTGATGGAGATCATACACTCTTTCAATCACCTTACATTAAACCTGTAAAAAAAAACTCTAAGAAATAAAATGTGTTAGCAAAGTGTTGTTGATCACCAAAAGGGATGATCACAACACTTTTATTTGTCCTTGGAATAGTCAACAAGATGAATATACCAAGGCCACTGAAATATCTCAATTCTCTGGAATCTTAGAAGATGAGCCAGGGCTCAACTCCTGATCTTAACTATGATTTCCTTACTTCCATCATAATTTGACCTCCTGAAATACTACATGAATGTATTTTATGTCAACTAGTTTCTTATACAATCTCAACCTATGACCATTCACCAATAATTTGAACCTCACAAGGTCTATGGTGGTGAGTTTTATAGCTCCATTAGGGAATATTTTCTCAATCTCATAGGGGCCTAGCCACCTTGTCCTGAGTTTTCCCATATGGTCCTTGTATTTTGAATCAAACAAGAGTTCCTAGTCACCTTCTTGAAATTGTCTTGTCTTGATGTACTAGTCATGCCATTTGATTCTTTGCTTTTTACACTACTTCTGTGTTATGTATTGCTTGTCTTCTCAATTCATCTAACTCATTGAGTTGGAGAATTCTCTACCTTTGAGCTTCAGATAAATATATACCTAGCTCAAGTGCAATCCTCAATGTTTTGTGCTCAAATTCAATTGGAAAAACAATAGTCTTACCATACAAGAGTTCAAATGGTGTGAAGCCAAAGTTGTTATTTTCCATGTTGTGTTAAATGCCCATACTACCTCTGGGAGTATGTCTACCCAATATTTTCTGTGAAGTGCAATGGTATTTTTCAAGATGGCCTCTATCTCTCTGTTTGTAACTTCTACTTGGCCATTAGATTGGGGATGGTATGGTGTAGAATTCCTATGCCTGATTTCATACTCCTTAACTAGATCAAAATTACATCAACAATAAAGTGTGTACCTTGATCTGTAACAATCTCCTTAGAACTCCATATCTGGTGAAGATGTGATCATAGAGAAACTTGGATACTTTCTCACTTTTTTGATTTGGCAATGCCTTCACCTCTATCCACTTAGTTAGATAATTTGTGCATACCAATATGTACTCTTTTGTTGAGATTTAGGATCTATGGGGCCAATGAAGTCTAAGCCCCATTTGTCAAAAGGTTGCAAGACCAATTGAGATGCAATGACATTTCATTAGATCTGGTAGGCTTACCCATTCTTTGACACCTATCACATCTCCTGGTGTATAGTGTTGCATCCTTATGCAATGTTGGCTAATAATAACCAGTTGTCAACACCTTCTGCATGTTATTATTTTTTACAAAAAAATCCCTCCACAAGGTTCATTGTGGTAGGATATGAGGACATCAAATATCTCCTCATCATCTATACACCTTCTCATGATCTGATCTTTTCTGTATGAAATAGAAATCCACTATCCAAGAAAAATGTACTCTTTTCAACTATATATTTATTTCTCAGAGTATAAGTAATGTGGAGGTGTTTTACTGAGACCAAATAGTTGGCTATGTCTGCATACCAAGGTGTTTTTGTAGAAATAAAAATAAGTGCTCATCTGGAAAAGAATCATCAACTACATGTTCTTCATCATTAGTCTCCATCCTTGAAAGGAAATATGCTACCATGTTGTCCTTTTGCCAAGATTTTCCAATATGGTGACATCAAACTCTTGTAGAAGGAATAACCACCTTATGATTATGTTGCTTACTACTAGTTTTTTATCAAATATTTGATTGTAGCATGATCAATGTGAATGAACACTAGATAACATGTGATGTAGTGTCTAAATTTATTGATAGCATATACACAACTTCTAAGAACTCCTCTGTTATTGTGTAGTTTAATTTTGCATGCTACAAGTTTTTTGCTAACATAATAAATTACATAATTTAGAACTCCCTCTTTTATCCTAGGATAACTCAATAGCATGGTATGATGCATCAGTGTGGATATGGAAAGGAAGGTTCCAATTAGGTCCTCTTAATATAGGAGTAGTAGTTAACATTTGTTTCAAAGTTTGGAATGTAGTTTCACATCTCTTAGTCCACTCAAAAGTAACATCCTTTCCTAATAATACAAAAAGTGGTGTTGTAATCTTGCTAAAATCTTGTATGAACCTTCTATAATATCCAACATGGCCTAGAAATATCCTAACATCCTTTTTGTTTCTTTGGTGTTGGAAAGTTGATTATAATAGATACCTTTTCTAGATCAACTTGAATTCCATTAGAAGAAAGATAGTGTCCCAAAACTATACCTTCAAACATCATCATGTAGCATTTTTCATTACTTAAGGATAGATTGTTCTTTTGCATCTCTTCAAGACTTTGTCTAGATTTTGCATAGTTTCTTCAAAATTTTTCTGCCATGTATAGTGAATTCATCCATGTAGACTTCCATGCAATCATTTTTCAGATCTAAAAGATACTCAAGACTTCCCTTTAGAATGTAGTAGGTGCATTACACAAGCCAAATGGAAGAACTGAATAAGAAAATGTTCCCCATGGGCATGTGAAGGTAGTTTTGTCTTGATCCTCTGGTGTAATTGAATTTGATTATAGCCACTATATCCATCAAGAAAAGAGAAATAATTTTTACTAGCCAAAGTGTCAAGCACTTGATCAATGAAAGGAAATGGGAAATGATCTTTCTTTGTTGTTGCATTCAACTCCCATGTAATCTACACATATCCTCCATTTTCCATTCTTCTTTGGCACAATGACAAGAGGTGACACCATTAACTATCTAATATTGGGTATATAAATCCAACATCCAGTAACTTCTTCAATTCTCCTTTTACAAATCTCTATTGTTGGGTTCATTCTCCTTTGTGGCTTCTTAATTGGTTTATAATTTTCCTTGATATAAATCTTATGAGTGCAAATCCTAGGATGAATTCCATGCATATCACCATAGTCCAAACAAACGTTGTTTTATGTTTTTAAAAAGAGGCAATCACAATTTCTCTTGTTGTTTACTCAACATCTTGTTTACGTTAAGTGGATTTTCCTAGTGTTATTTCCACTTGTTTGGAGAGATCCATCATTGAATATACATTGCTGCTAACAAAATTTAGTATGTAATCATGGGGAAGAAGTTGATGAAGAATACAATTCTTACCTAGAATATCCATGGTGCTTTTGTTGTGGTAGAACTTGGTTCAAGGGACAACTTAAACACCTTAATTATCATCCACTTCTTCATTCCTTCCATATTTATTCTACAAGACATTGGAGAGAACAACATCTTCTTCTTGTCCTTCAATTTATACAATATTTCTCCAGCATCATGAGTTGTTGTACAGAGTTATGATCTGCTTTTGGTTCTTCAACCCAATTTTTTTGATCTTCATCATTCAATGGTTGGGCAGGAGGATAGAGCATGAGATTCTTAGTACCACTTCCATTGGAAATAATCATGTTTCGGACTGCAACCTATGAATGCATCTAGTAGTGGCCAACCATGGTCTTCCTAGAATGATAGGATATCCTCCTAAAATTTCTTTTGGTTGAAGGAAAATAAAGTCAGTAGGGTATTCCCAAGATTCTACCACCACAACTATGTCCTCAAGGACTCCTTCAAGTCTCACTATTGATCTATCTGCAAGTTGTAAGACTATAGTTGTTGGCCTTAGTCCTTCCAATTTCAAGATCATCCATAATTTTCTTGGTCATGATGTTAATGGCTTCCCCTAAGTCAATCAGATTATTCTTTATTTTGTGTCATTAATTGTAATGTTTACCAAAGGACTTCCTAGATCTATATACTTTGGTAAAACTGAATTTCCAAGCATGATATCAACCAACTTGTCCAATAACTTGTACAATGGATGGATCCTTTATTTTTCTTCCTAGTTTTTTATGCATATATCCTTAACCAACTTTTTGTAGATGGGCACATCCTTGATGGCTTGAATAAGTGGAATTTTGACATAAATATCCTTCAGTTGATTGACAAAATCAGAATCAAGAATCTGATTTGAGGTCAATCTTATTTTTTCCTGTAATATTTTTGGAAATGGTGGTTCATTAGCTTGCATTTTACCCTTGCTTTGGAACTCTATTTAGGTTGTTGTGGATCAACTTACAACATGTTCTATATTTTTATGGATCAGTCTATAGCAAATGTGTTCATCTGTAATCTCTGTAATGGTGGGTTTACTTGGTGGAGGAAGTGCTCTTCCTGAGAGAAGATGGATGTTATTAACATCAACTGAATAAGTAGGGTATTGAGATGATTCAGTGGTATAGGCTGGTTGAGAAAATTTATTTTTGGGGTTAGGTGTTGGTTGAGATGGTAGTTGGGTATCCTTTGGTTGAGAGTCAGATTGGGGTTTGGCATCATAGCTTTTTTTGTGGATAAGGAGGTTTGTTTAAGATTGTTGGTAATTAGGAGGTGGGTTATTCCATTGCTTCCTCCTCTCCAAGGATGCTTACATGATTTAGGGGGTTGTTTCCATTGTTGTTGGCTTAAAAACTTGAGGTTTTCATTGCTGTTGGTATTGGCTAGGGTATGGAGTCAACCTTGTTGAGTATTATCCCAAGGTGGGGTTGTATATATGGATTACTAGCCCAATTTTGAAAATATGGCATAGGATCTTATGACATACCTCCTTGTCTTGGTGGCCATGGATTTATTTGAGAAACATAGAAGACTTTTCCATCCTCTGTTTCTATCATCTTGAATTTGGTGAAGCCTCCTTTCTTTTGCAATGTTGGCCAATCCCCTGCATCTGCAATCATCTTTCTTTCTTCTACATGCATGAAAAACTCTGTAAGTGTTTCCTCTACATCTTCTCTCTTCTTCTTAGCATGTAAAACATCAAGTTGGGTGGCCATGTCATTGAATATCTCTTGTTTCATGTTCTTGAACATGTTCACAATCTCTGATTTGGATATCTCCCCAATTCCTTTGGTAGCTGATCCACCCTTTGATCTAACACTTCTTATTCTCTTCATAGTTTCTCTGGAGTAATTTCTATAAGGCTTCACAAATTTCCTCAAAGGGTATTTTGAGATATCTCCAGCTCCTATCAGGTCCAAAGCATCCATATCCTCCTCCATTGAGTCCTTTTAAGAAAAGTATATTGAGGGAATCATTAGGTAACCTTGTGTGTTTTGACTTTTGAAACACGAATAAGAATATTTCTAGGTAATATTCCAATGGCTCATCTTCCTTTTGTTCCATCTGAAGAGTTCATCACCTCCTCTCGTTACTTGGCTTGCAATAGTCTTGATATTTTACTAGGAAATTTTTCCTTCATCTGCGGCTAGGTTATCACAACATCTCTTCCTAAACCCATGAACCATCTCAAGGATGCTACATCCTTGAGTGTAGTAAGGGAACAACTTAAGCTTATGTGCATATGTGGTGTAGTCATAACTCCTACATAAAACATTAAACTCAAACAAAAAGTGTCTAGGTCTTCAGTTATGGATCCATGAAAGTTAGGAAGGGATGAGGGAGAAATGTTCTTCATTACAATAGGATGATTGTTGTTGGAGATTGGGAACTCAAAAGTAGTTCCCCATGTCTTCAAAATTTTGGTTCACTTCTTCTACCATGATTGGATGATCAGGAGAAGCTTCATAACTTTCACTTGGAGGGGGTCTTCTAATAAGCAAGCCTTGTATAAAGGAAAGTATGTCTTCTTCAGAATCTTTATCATATGAAGATATCTGTGCTATTTGAGGATTAGGTAAGAATCTACCATGGGAATCTCTTGGACGGTGCATGCATCAACTAGCTCAACTCAATCAACATAAATTAGTGGGGGTTTAGAGGTGGAATTTCCTAAACCTAAAATGCTTCTAAGAAATGAAAAACCTCTCAAAAACCTTATAACTTGGCACTATCCTGAAACAACATCAAAAATGGTGGTGTAAATTAACTTGCAACAATTAATATGTTGTAATTCATATTCATTTAATCATCAAACCAAGGATGTAAAACTTTCAATAATGTTAGTGTTGTATGCATAATTATAAATAATTTAGGAGGTATGGAAAGAAATATTTGTCACTACAATACTTAAAATAACAATACTCAAAGTAAAATGCTTGAAACAAAACTTAGAATTGAAAGAAAATGGATTCTAAACACTATGTCTAAAAAAAAAGCTTATAAATTCAAAATGTAGATAAGGAGATAAATTGCTTCCTAGTCTAATCATGCAATGAAAAAAGAAAAAAAAACTATGGAGGGGTTTAGCAAACCAAAAGTGGGCCTTGCCTTGGGTGTTAATCCCTCATAAGGCTTTGTAACTAAAATCTACTAAAAAAACTCAGATTATTTATTGAATTGACATGAATATTACATCTAGGAACAAAGTAACTTTTGTATTTGTGTATCCTCTATTCTCTAATTTTATATATTCTCTTTATTATCCATCTAGATATATTTCTAGCATTAACCCTTTTCTCTTATACTTCTCAATCACAAAAAACGTGAGAAGAAGAGTTCAACTAGGATTTCAAATAGACTAAGTAAAAGATCTTGATGGAACAAGTGGAAGATCTCAAATAGAACAACAAGATTTTAAACACATGCAATATAACTAATTAATAGGTGTCAGATATCAAACACATAACTCAAGTAACCAAAAAGTTCCTTAAATCACGTGTTAACTAATCGATCAGTTCTTCAGTGAGTTGTAATGAATAATCAAATCTATAGTTGAGTTATCTTCTAGTTCTCATGTTCCAGTTGTAACTACCTCTTCAATGACACATATAGACATGAGTTTCATTATTCACATTCCAAGATATATTCATAATAACAAATTCTTTGTTATAGGTGATCTCCTTTGGCTATGGATGAGTGGCTGTAAATGGTTCCTTAGCTGTAGGTGAGTCCCTTTGGTGTGGATGGTTTCTTTGCAGATAAGTCTTTGTTGCATACAAGTTGCTACATATAACAAGTTGCTCACAAAAAGAGTGGCATCACACAAAATCATTCAAAAAAATTATTAAATTGAGAGAATAAATGCATACTCAAAATACACAAAATAAAGATAATTAGTTATAACTATATTAATCAGTATTTATGCCAATAAGTTCAAGTTATGATGATAGTGTTCAACAATATCTGGGAAATACAAGGACATAACTTCAATGGATTAACAAAAGTATAGATGATGAGGTGTTTATAAAGGGGAAAATAACTTTTACTATATATTTTTGCATTTTCCAACCAAATTGTGCACATAATATTGAGTATGATACCAATATGAGAACCTAATTAATTAGTATCATAATTACTAGTAGTTGTGTTTATAATTTTTAGACTTATTTTAGTTAGTTTTGTGATATTTTTATTGGTAATGTGAAAAATTCTATTTTTAGACATATAGTTTAAGCTGGAAGTATTAATTAGAGTGTAGTTAACTAGACGTGCACTTAATTGAGTTATAATTGTTATCTATTCATCCCAAGAGTTGGGGAACCATATATATATACACACACACACACACACACACACACACACACACACACACACACACACACACACACACACACACGCACACGCACACGCACACGCACACGCACACGCACACGCACACGCACACGCACACGCACACGCACACGCACACGCACACGCACACGCACACACACAAACACACACACACACGAATTTAGTTTTATTTTATTCCATTTACATTTTTATGATGCTTTGGGGTTCCTAGTTTGACTAGCATGCTTGATGGTTATACATGTGTTGCTTAAACTAATAATGACTTCTTGCATATTGACCATATATTATCGAGTGGATGATACTTGTTTTTAGTTCTATTTAGTTCCTTTTTTAAGCTTAGGAGTTGTAGATGTTATTATTAGTCTTTAAATATAATGGTCTTGTTGTAATGACTATATTATCCTTGAGGTTTTTAGGTTCCCATGATCAGTGAAATTTAGAGAGGATGAATGGGATTTATTTGTGTCAAGTTTTTAATCGGCGTGTTTTGAATCAAAGACCATGATTCATCGTTAGGGAAAAGGTCATTACCCATCTTGATATTTTATGTAATGATGAATCATGGTCTTTTATTCAAAACACGTTGATTTAAAACTTGACACATTCAAAACATAGAAATCTTCTCTCAAATATATTAGCCTTATTTTATAATCAATCGAATAAAAAAGTGGGCCAAAATTTTCCCAGAGAAATCCTTTTTCATTGAGTTTTTAAATTTTTTTTTTTTTCAGTTATTTACAAAATAAAATTAGAAAAAATGGGATTTATTATTTAAATTTATTCAAGTGCATATTTTTTCATCAATCTCGCCTATAACCATAGTATTTTAATAGCTAGATATTATGAGCAAGATTTTATGATCACTAGCTTCTTTCAAAGGGTATTTAAGATATGATTTTCATTAGTCCACACATCAAAAACCTTAATTTGGTACCAAGTCCTTGTTGATAGAGGGTTATAAGATTTTTAATCCATTATCATGAGAATCATAGCATTAGTGAATTATGTGTCTTGTAATATCCCCATCTTTAGAGGATACTGACTTTGAGTATCGCAAAGATCGAGTTGGATACAATTCATATTTGGAAGGGAGTTTAGGAGAATTTTATCCATGGATATATTCCACCTACAAATTGGATTTATTTGTCTCGACATTAAAAGAGAGTAAAAAAGGAAGAAGAAAAGGAAAATGCACAAGCGTTTTTCTATTTTTAGAGTGCCATAAACCCAAGAATTTATTCAAGAATTATTAGAAGAAAAAATTCCCACGAGGCATGGAATAACTTAGATAATTATTATAAAAGATATTGTAAGGAAATATAAGTATAAATCTATACTCATAAAATAAAATTTGAAAATTTTATGTTAGATAATGGAGTTGGAGGATATTGCATATTGATAAATAATTTAGTACATAAAATGAGGGTTTATGGAGAAACCATGGAAGATAAGTTCATATCAAGGAATATTTTGAGATCTTTGACACAACTATGGATCCACATTGTGATCACTCTTGAGGATTGTAAGGATGCAAACACTATAATTGTTGATAAATTAGTGTATTCTCTCTTGCCTCATGAGGATAGATGTGCCTATATGAAAGAGACACATAAAAAACTTTGGAACAAAAACTTGCAATGAAGGAAAGAATTTAAAAGCGTAAAGATAAATATAATTTCACAAGGACAATAGAAACCTTATTTTTAAACATTATAAAAAAATCTAGGAAAATTTATTAAAGATCGCAAGATATTGACATCTAGGAATCAATTTAATCGAGAGGGTGAAAAGAAGGTATTCCAAGCTAAACATAATGAGGAACATGAGAACTTAGAGAACTAAAATTATTGTATCCTACTAAATGTGGGATTAGAAGGTGGATATAATGTGTGGTTTATTAAATTAGGTTTCTCAAATAACATGACAAGTCAAAAAGATGGTTTAAATAAGTTAGATGATTCCTTCAAAAGTTAAGTGAAATTGGGAGATGTAATGCCCTTCCAATTTGAAGGAAATGTAGTGCCCCCATTCGATTCGTAGAAAATTCCTTTCATCGGCCTTTGCATTTTTCTTGGAATTTAAAATCATGTTCGTGTGTTTTGTGAATCCCTAAGTATCATGGAGGCAAGGATTCAAATCTTTCAGTTTCAATTCAAGGTATTTAAAAATTTGGCCTAGCGTCTCGGGATGGTCGTTAAATCTCGTAGTCGATGCGATTATCATTGCTTGGCCGCTTTTGTTGTTATTCTTATATGTTACCCGAAATCATTCAAATTCTCCATGGATGAGGATCCTTCCATTGTCCGTGTAGTTGATTTACTATTTGGAGGGTGGATTGCCGGCCATTTAAGGTTCCTTTCTCACAATTGTGAGATAACATAAACAATTTAATAAATTTAAATGTGCCAGATTATAACATGAAGTAAAAACTTTTGGAGACTAAAATGATATTACCAAAAGAAAAAAGGAAAATCAGATAAAAATTAGAATATTCAAAACTCTCTACAATACTTGGGGCTTGGGACAACCTCATTCCAAGAATAAAATTAGTGAAAATTTTGTGGCTATGTTTTGGAAATCCCTTGACATCATTTTAGGATTTCCCATGGTGCGAAGGTAGATTTTTGTACAGGTTTCACAGATGGATTCTTTGGAAAGGGTTTTGAAGCCTGCTGGAAAGATTTGATAGGTGTAATACTACCTCCACAATCTTAACTTGCATCCTCCCAGCCTGTGTGTGGAGCTATGAAACAAGGTATGAACATGCCTCAAAAAATGTGATTTCATGAAATGCGATATGCAAAAATCAGTGTACTTGATGGCGCCTTTGGCTTTTCAAACAAATTCCTCGACCAGATGTCATCTCATAGAGTTCCATGATTGCAGGTTCTGCACAAAACAACGTTGAAAAGTCTTAGAAAATTTCAAACGAATGCAAGTGGTGCGTATAGAGCTAGATTCTCAAACCTTTCAAGAATCCTTCCTTCCTATGGAAAATTGGGAACGAACTTCCATCGCAACATGAAGGAAAAGAAATTTTCAGATGTTTTTGTAGCTATCATGGAACGTAAACCATGGGAAAAATTATCACGGGGTCAGGAGGTGTTGTACACAAATTGGATTTTTGGAAAAGTCGGGGAAAATTCTAGTAAATCCCGACCCCCTTACCTTTAGCAACATGCACCTTCCTTGCGCGAAGGAACGCTTTGCCCAATTTTTGCACAAGCCGCCAAGAAAAATGACAGACAATGATTTTATGATGGTGTAGTTTCTACTACATTAGAAGACATATATGAAGGTTGGGGAAGCCTGCGCAGGACTAACAAATTATGGGCTCATGGGAATCAATGATTGCTATATTTTTTTACGTATGCACTTTTCTTAGGTGTAGGCCATAAGCCACTACCTTATTGCTTAGATCCTCCTTGCTCCTACGCCAAAGGAAAGATCTTGAAACTGTGTATGGGCAGAGTAATTGAGTTGTTTGAAAAAATAGATTGTTGTGATATGGATTCTCAGGCCCAAGTGGTTGCTGCGTATGCACAAAATGGATTAGTTAAATAGATTTGGAAACTTCATATTCAATTACAAAAGAGAGGTGTAAATCCAGACACCTAATCCCTTGTCAGCATCCCACGTATGTACAAAAAGGGGAGCTTTGGAACACGTTATGGAAAACCATAAAAGCTTAGTGGAGAGAGACTTTTTGTCATCAGTTGTTGCAAATGCCCTGTTAGATATGCTTGAAAAATGTCGAAACTTTCTCCAAGAAAATTGTTTGACAGAATACATGGGAGAAGTGTGGGTCATTGGGACCGCCTTTGGTGATCTGATTTGCATTGGTTGTTGGTTGGCCGCTCCATGCGGACTTAGTGAGCTCGATGACTTGGTTTGGGATAGATGCCTGCTCCATTGACGAGCTCGATTGGAATTGAAATGTATCGCTCCACCAATCTCGGTTGTGAGTTCGAGTTCTTGATAGCATTACAACTCATTTTCAACCGGACCATGACTCGTCATGTGCCTTGTGTGGACACCAAACCATGCACTTGGGTAAATTTCTAGGTCCTAAACACATGCTAGATATTCAAATGACTCCTAAGTAATTAAACTAGTAATTGAGGACTATCTTTGGCCTCTTTTCTTTGTTTTTGGTTTTCTATTCGGTCTTTACACCCTATAGCCTAGTTGGTATTTTACTTATTATCTTTTATTGCTCCAAACACCATTGCAGCTAGGATGAGAGTGCCCAGGTGCCCCTATCCCCTATGGGTACTCCTGACCCTTTCTTATCTTACTCACTTATTTTGGGTCTCTTTTATATTTTAGGTATCTTTTTCACTTATAGGACAACCTTCTAGTTGTCAATTATAAAATTCAAACAAGGGAATCATATAAATACATAGTTATGTGTTCAAAATAAAGGACCAAGCACTAAGCATTACAGGACCTAAGCTTGCATCCAAAAGGAACCTAAAGCACTCAAAAACATCCATCTAGCATTCATTAAAGGGACGAGGATGCAACAACTCGCATGCACTACATAGGAAGGGGAAGTTCATTTTTCCATCCATACATTCTCTTGCATTGCTACATTTAGCTACAAACCGCTATTAAGTGCACTTACACAAGGGCATCCTAGGGAACAAATCTTACACAAACTCACAAGAACTACATGGAGTCTGAGATGTAGTGCAACGCTCGGTTGTAAGTTCACTCTCGAGGTGACCATTACGGTCAGTCTGAATTCCCATATTGCATATTTATTTTTAGGTTTGATGTGGTTTGTGGATTTTGCAAGTGAATCTTTGTTTTATTGGTCATAGGTATCTCGGGGATCATATTACGAGCAACAAGTGCAACACATCACGGATCAGATTCGGAGATCCGACACGGTCACATGTTCTAGAAGAGGTCATCGGGCGCTACAGCAAACTGTCTGCCGTGGGCGCCCATGTCCAACCTTATTCCTGCACTCCATAATTTATCCTGAGCATTTATGACACTATCCACTTCTTGTTTAGAAGTGTTTCTAGTCTAGAACACCTCAGATCAAGGGTAAATCAACTAATTCATTATTTCTATATCTCGTATTTGCTTACATCATATTGTACTTCATAGTTATATATCATAGTTTACATTAATTACTCTATAATTAGGGTTTAATTAAAATTCTATTTTTAAAATCATTTGGTGAATCCATTCCTCAAATCCCACCTTCTCTATAAGGTTATATTTTTATACCCATCACTCGTAGTGGTCGTTTTGGTTCCTTTGAGTATATTGAATTTCCTCCCTCTAATCATAAATCTTCTAGGTCAATGGATGAATCTGATAACCCATTTGTTAATTCATATAATGTTCCCCTAAAAGACATTGAAACCTTCGATAACAAACAATCTTACGATGAGGACACTAATGTCGATCAAGAACAATTAAACAAGCTCACTAATTTTCGTCAAGCTTTGTGTGTCAATCGTTCACATCTTCAAAGACATGTTATTAATGCTTTAATTTTTTCCAAACACTCTCGAGATGCTAATTATGTACCTCTCGTAGGTTCCTCTTTGTCTGCCATGGCCTCCACCAAACCCCTTAACATCCTTACTATTCTATCGCTCCCATCCTCCATACTGAAGTGCTTCTAATGCCAAACCCGTTCCTCTTCCAAAGACCCATGATTTGGCTTCTTTATATAAGGATATACAAGTTCAAATCCATCAACTCTAGTTAGCTACTTTGTGTACCTCTCCATCTCTTGAATCCTCTACCATTTCTGCATATCCAATTCCTTCAAATTTCATCACCCCTATGTTTCCCACTTTCAATGGCCATGGTAACCCTCAAGAGAATCTTTGATGTTTTCATGTGGCATGTCTAGATTATGCGGATGATCATATAGTACTAGCTAAGCTATTTCTTAGGAGAATTTAAGATTACACCATGTGTTGGTTTTATGATCTACTTGTTCATTTAGTAACTTATTTTACGCATCTAGCCAATGATTTTTTTCTCATTTCTCAATCAATATTGGCACCAAGATATATTATGCTCAACTTGATAAAATTAAACAAATATATAATGAAAATCTAGATGGATATGATTTGCATTACAAGAAAAATCTAGCCAAGATGACCAATGTGCTTGTTGATTCAGAACTACAAGATCTTTTTGTTCAAAGCCTCTTACCACCGCTTCAGGATAGTGTCATATTTGAGACCTCTCCTTCATTAGATAAATTATGTCATATTCTCAAAATACGTGAAGTCAAACTAATCTCTCTAGGAAAACTCAAATATCAAGATACTTCTTCATCACCTTCTAATAGGTTTAAATATAAATCAACATTCAAGCCATTTCATAAGCCCAGAAGAAAAGACAGCTGTTAATGCCGCATTTCCTCCTAAAAATATTGAATGGAAACCTCGAAAGTGTACTTTCACCAAATTACCATATGCACCTCAATTTCTATTGCCTCAACTTCTTGAAATTCATCTAATAACTCTTCCACCATCACTCAATAATGATCTATCTTGCCCCCTATGTCCGTAGTTATGAAGAAATGCTAAATGTGACTATCATCAATGCATTGGCCATTCCACCGATCGTTGTTTCAAACTCAGACATCTAATTCAAGATCTTATTGACATTAATTCGCTTGAAAACCCCGAGACATCTTCTTCTAAACCGATCAATGATAAAAAAAAAGATCAAAATCTTTAATGACCCTTTTTCTAAGAATGACACACAAACTACGAAGCTTTGGATAATCATACATATCACACTGTGCCTCCTCCTTCATTGGGGCCCCTTGATTTTTTTGTTGCTTCTGTTGATGCATCACCACAAGCCATTACCTTTTCTGAACACAATTATCATGTACAATTTTCTTTTGATTCATTACACATTAATGATTCTATTGGTTCATATACTGTCAATAATACTATGATCTATCCAATGGCTCCTATCAAAGTATGGTCTATTGAACTTCTTATGGCTATCAAATGTCCAATATATGCTATCACATATCCACATATCTATTTCCTAATTATTTTGGCTACATTAGGCTTCCCATTAATTTTTGTCTTTTTACGATGCTTGTTTCATTCAATGTGGCATCTTTAATTAAAGAATGTGATAGGTTCTTTGGTCAACTCGACTCCGTGTCGCTCAAGTTATTCCCTCCATACATCATTTATATTTTAAATTAATTCATAACAATAAATTTATCACTATCAAAGGCATTCCACCATGCACACCATTGCCTCTACCTCATCTTGATGACATCTTCCACCAACTTCACTTCTAAGTCTCCTAGACATCTCAAATCTAAGGCACATTCAACACCTAGTTTTCCCATTTGTTCACATCCTCCTTCATGATGTTGTCATCATCATAAGTCCACTAGTCTATCTCGTCAACATCAGTCCCCTACTTAAGCAACCCCTTAACATAGGTGTTCACCACCTCATTCACCTCATAGGTATAATTCACATAGTTGTTCACCATCTCTTTTACCATATAAGATTCCTTCATAAGTACATCATCCTTTTCATACACCACTAATATTAGAGCATTGTCACACACCTTTATCTCCTCAAACATTAGGTGGAGGATCTTTTCCCTTCACTCTCATTAGATAGCTTAGTTTTCATCACACACTTGGGGGCATCACACTTACTTCCCCTTCCTAATATCACCGGTTCACTGTCACTTATACTACTATGCCCCGTGCTACATAATTTCTATTTATAAGAATTCTTACAAGAATTGATACACACATTGTATCCTCACTAACCTATGATGCACTCTAGTTCCCGATTCACACTTGACTACCGAGGGTTTAAATCTAAAATGAACTTCACCACATTCACTCTTTATGCTCTATGTTTCATGATTTATCTTTCTAAGAAACACTTTAAAACCATTTCCCGATGATGAACTCTTATTCTATGGTCCATTCTTGACTACTGAGGGGGCATTTATAAATGAGCCCCATTTTAAACATATCCTTTGAGGGGCACACTGTTCCTTTCATCTTCACATTTAAATAAATTGCATACCATTCCTCGTCATTTATATAGTATACACTTTGCATATGAATATCTTTTCCGCACTTAATCTTTCTTGATTATATTGTTACATGATGCACTTTTCTTACTATGTTAGTCATATATTCAGCATGTCATTATCTTTATCATTTACACATGGGTGTTGACTTGGTCTCTAGTTGTGAATGCAGATCACTTACATATTTTGACACGTTGTAATGATGCTTAACATTGTACCTCTTACCAGGCCCAGTGAGGCTCCCTGGGGGAATATACATTTACTACTTGTTAGCATATGGATTTGCAACATGTAAATGACATGCAATAGTGTGGGAGCGAAGTCCCTCCTCAATGAAGGTGAGGCTGCCTTTATTGAAAACCAAAACTGTATTTACATCTGTACATTCAAAATTGTATCTGGGGGGGTTTGGAACATCAATGGAAGAAAAGTGAATGAAGGAAATGAAATAGAAAGAAGGAAAGGATTGGAATAGAATGAACTGAAAGAACATGCAAGAGTTAGGTAAAAACAAAGCCTAATATTGCATGAAGAGGAAAGTTGACTAACCAACACAAATAAAATGGAGTTTGAGTTAGCCAAACAAGAACATGCAAAAGGGAACACACATGAGCAAGTAGATATCGAGCTTGATCACTGTGAACTAGAAAAACTGATTACTAATGTTGACAATAAGATCAAAGATAATATTTGCATGCAAGATTCAAACACCTAACATCTAATGAACATAAGAACACCAAATGTTACAAGAGACAATGAATGAGACACAAAGTTCTTATTTATTAACTCCAAAATGTTTTTCACAAAGAACACAAAGTTTCTTCTTGAAACAAAGCTTGCACAAAAGTATTTTCTTCTCCTCTCTCAAAGTCACCTTTACAAATGAGCCCCTCACTTCCTTTTATAACCCAAAAGTTGGTTACAAAGTAGTTAGGGTTTTAAATGCACATTAAATAGGGCACTTAAGTGACTTTGAATTTTTCAACCAACTTTTAAAAAGTGACTAAAAATAGAAACCACTTAAGTTAAAAGGTCATTTAAGGAAAAATACATAAATAAAATAAATGGGTACATGTGGACCCCACTTAAATGACTTGTATGCACATGTAGACATCCTAGTCAGCAATGTGCCACCTAGATCAAGACACCTAGGATTAGTGCCTTATCCATTGGGCCAAGAGTCCACCTATCCCGATCATATGGGAATAAACTCATTGACCGTGCTCTGCAATCCTCAAATGACAAGAGTGTTGAGCTTGAAACTTGAGCAATTCATCTACCCCTCATCGAGCAATACCTGGTGCTCGTATTCACATTCACAATCCTCCACATGCTCCGAGTACCTTTCCATGGTGAATTATTCATTTGTCGCGAGACCGTAGTCGTTACGCCATCTTGGTTTATCGAATCCGACCACGGTCTTTCACCATTGAGAAGATCTCCAAGAGCCAAAATTGCAATTCACTTCCAATGGTATTACAAAACATGGATTTAACAAACACCCCATGAATAAATATAACCAATTATTTGCACTATACATCTGATTTGATGAAGTCAAAAGCATTGTCTAGTTTTGCAAACACTTTCTACAAATTGAATAACCTGACTCTTCCATCTCACTGCATAGCCTATCTTTTATTGGTTCACTTAACATCACCAATAATCACCAAAAATAACATTTTCCTTGTTTGAAATGATGGAAGTACGACTGCCACTGCCTTTGAATCTCCTGTAGCGTCCAAACAATCTTCACTGTTAGCTGCACTTGAACCTCCTACCAATCCAAAAGCTGATTCACTTTCACTTGATTTCAATGCCCCCATTTCAGCAACTAGTCTCTGGTCAGATGAAGATTTGAATGTTTTCTCCCAAGCCATTGCACATGGTAGTGAATATTTGTTTCCTGCAGCTGCCATGGATCTGAGTTCAGAATAAGGATAAGCTTACAATTGCATTATGTTTGCTATTTGTGACCTTCATTTATTGCAGCTTTTAGCAATTAAACTGTAAGCTTTATCAGGGCCCCATATCCATCCATATGCATTACGCATTCTTTCTAAAGGCCGATGAAAATGTAGAATATAACAAGTCACAAAGACAATTCATTTTTTCAAACATACTTGCCCATGGTTCGGTCGGGTCGCATTGACACTCGATTATCATCCCTCGTTGATCTTATGGCACCATCCTATCTCCTCTTCCCAAAGATTGTTGCCATGCATCCCTGGGTTTCTCAGATGCCTGCCAACTTAGTGACTCATTGAAGATGTTCATATAATTGCAAAGAAAATTGTGCTTCATGAATATTCTTATATGAAACAGATCCACCTCTATGAGATTCTCTTCCATGAGTTACATCGTAAAACAAGTAAGGTCTCAATAGAGAATCTTTGTAATAAATTTCATCAGGTCTCCTAGTAACACTCTCACTGTCACTTAATCACTTTTGATAAAAATATCTTGAAGGAAAAATCCGAATTTGAGGATGCATTCCCTTGAATGGATAATAGCATTTGGACAACTTTGCTTGTTGAAGCGCTCCTTAACAAATCTTCATCAACACCTAGATCCTTGCACCACGGGAGAGCTCCAGTACACAGAGACGATGTTGAAAACTAGGGATCATCAGTTGGTAGCTTTTTCTTTGGCTTGGTTCTTCCTGAAGAGTTTGTAGTCGACGTGCTCTTGGAAAGTCGTGGCTGGGAAGAGCGGAGGGTTTTGTCGTTCACCATCTCTTTCACGGGCCCGATTACGGCGTCTTTGGGAGGGCAGCAGAAGACCACCCATGATATCCTCACTTTCTCCTTGTTCACCAGTCCTCTGTGCAGCCCGCTACTGTATTTCCCGTTGCAATGCGTAGAAAAGGAATTTTTTCAAGGCGTATGCTTAAAAAGAATCGTTTTTAAAGAGTTGCTCTATTCCTCCTAGGCATGGCTTTTCCTCCTTCACCCTCCAGCATGTGGACTGTTCTATTTTCTTAATTTTCTTTACTTAAAAACTTCTTCTTTCAGACCAATGCGTGGTCTTTACCCTCTTAGCTGGGCGTGGGAGCTAGTTTTCACCTCCACGTGGTCTTTTAGACAAAAATAGAAGCTTTTATTTGTCTTATCCAATCCCTGCAAATTCGTTGAAACCGACTTCTTCTTCCCTGTAGCTGCTGCATATAGCCAACTACTTCCTCACGGCACCTTCCTAGGAGAATTTCAGTTCTACGCTTCACTGATACTGCCTGTGCAGCACGATTTTGAGAATCCACACCCACCCTCGCAACATCAGGCGACAGACCTTCATTTCACCATCAATGAATCCATGATCCAGAACACGCTGTAGCAATTCATCTATTGCAACATTTGATGGAGCGCAAACAAGCATTCGTGGTTTAGGGAAAATTTTAGGAAGCATACGGAATAGTGTGCGATCCATACTCTGAAGAACATCATCGATTGATCCTGTGCCAATACTGTCAATACTGTTTGCATTATTATAGGATTGCCTGTAGCTTTCAGGAGCAAGTTTCTTAAGCAGTGCACCATAATAGTGCTGATATTGAACAAGATGAATAACATTCAACATTCCCGGGTGTGTGTGTCCTTCCTATCCTGGTGGACCTTGCACCAAAGTGAAGGGCTAGGGTTCCTGCCATTTAGCAGACCCAACTCCATTTGTACCAGCTGTTGTATGCATAGCAGCCCACTGAATTGCAGCTAGCTGTGGACCATTGAAACTCCTATGAAGATGGTCGATAAAATTTGGTGTGAAACATTCAGGCATTGCTGGAGGCTGCTCCTCATTATTTGGAAAGTGCTCTAGCCTAGGATTTAAAATTGTTTTCTGCATTCTCCTCCTTTGCATGCATGGAAAACTGTTCTTCCTTGCTGTCTTGTTTATCCACATTCATGGATTTTGGTCTTTTCTCTGTGTTTAATCTTTTCCCTTTGTTTAATCTTTTCCCTTTGGTCGTGGAACTGAAAATTTAAATCCTTGTTTTATTTTAAAACAAAACAAATGCTCTATATTAAAAAAACCTTTCTATTCCTAATGTGTGGAATGGCGTGGCTTTTTGGTATGATTGTTCTCCTCCACGTGTGTTTCTCCCTTCTCTCTACTGGGAAATTGCTGTCCTTCCTTTCTTTCTTTATTATTATCTTCTTCTTATGCAATGTGTGGAGCTGTTGGAAACAAAACCAAAAACTTCCTTGTATTTTCTCTTCTACAATGGCGTTAGTTTCTCTTGCATAAGGCTGACAAAATATTATGTCTTCTTGAAAAAAAAAGCAATTGAAATTTTCGCACGAATTTTTCAACGGGTTTGATGGAGGAAGTTACGGGAATTAATCTAACTTCCTCTCTTCCCGGGTAGTGGCTTAAGTGCCAATGGGAAATGGGAAAAGTAATGGCAATTGCCAACGGGAATGGCAAAATGGGTTGGCAATCCCCGTCTAATTTCCCCATGTGGGAAATTGGGGAATTTTATGCCCGTTTGCCAATCCATGATTTGGCAATTGGCAGAGAAAACCCACGTGTGGGAAATTTGAAGGAAATTGCCAGGAAAGTGGAAATCGGGTTCGGGAAGCCAGTTTGGCTTCCGAAGTTGGAAACGAAAGCTTACTTCCCCGGCACTAAAACTTGTCGAATGAACTTTAATTTATATTTATTTAATTAAATACTCCTTAAGTGATTTAAAAAAATTAATTTAATCAAACAAGGAGCAATTAATTAATTAAATATTAATTAATTATTTTAATGTATTTTAATGCGTTTTAAAGCCTGGCGGGAAGAGTTCTCGCCCGAAAATCACGAAATGAAGACCGAAACGATCACAAAAATAAGACGATCGCAAAGAGTCCAATTAACCACGCAAAGTAACACTTTTCAAAATTTTCTAATTTTTAATTATTTTTTAACAATTTTGTGAAGTCAAAATTGGTGATAATAGTTGGCTCGATTGGGGACAAGGACTTCATGGACACAAAGAACGGACCCAGACCAAAATAGTCATGAACATGATCACAGAATGATGGGGCACAAAAATGGGGCGACACAAGAGAGGAGACCAAAAAAATAGGAAACAAACAAACCAAAAATCCTAATTACCTATGTACATACGGGGAACAACCTGTTTCAATTCTAGTAATACTTGAGATATTTGCCTTTGTAGGGCAAAGGCAAATGAGTTCCATCAGGATATGCCAAGTAGTAGGTACTATCTCCACGAAATGTCTTATTTTGAATGGTCCCGGCCACAGTGAGTCAAACTTCCCATACTTTCCCTTCGGCTCACGTCTTTTATCCTAGAGAAGAACTAAGTCATTGATTTGAAACTGTCTCTCTCTAGTTTTCCTTTCAAACAACTTCTTTACCTTGGATTGATGTTCCTCGATCCTGTTGGCCACTTGACTTCTTTGTTCCTCAAGCTTTGTTAGAAACATGACCCTTTTATCTAATGCATTGGTGAAGCATTCATCATCATTGCTGAGCTAATTTTAATCGTTGGTAGCTCCAATGTGACGGGAATTTGAGCATCAGTTCCATACAGAAGTTGAAATGGAGACATCCCAATTGCCCTTTTGGGAGTTATGTGGTCAGCCCACAATGCATCATATAACTTTTTGTGCCAAGTTCTTTGATTTTCTTCGACTAACTTGCGCACAATGGTAATGAGGTTTTTGTTGTTGGATTCAGCCTGACCATTTCCCTGCGGGTAGTAATCTGATGAATGAGACAAAGATATCCCATATCCATAACAAAAACCTATCATCTCTGTAGAAGAAAAATTTGAGGCATTGTCAATCACGATCTTGTGAGGAATTCCATAACGAACCAATATGTTTTCTTTGATGAAATCACAGATTACTGCAGTAGATGTTTGTTTCACCGGTATAGCTTCTACCCACTTAGTAAAGTAATCAGTGGTGGTGAGCACGTGGGTATGACCAGCGCTAGAATTAGGATTCAAGACCCCGATGAAATCTAAACCCCATTGTTGAAAGGGTTCTTCAATGACAACTGGCTTCAAAGGTAGTGCTGCCAACTTTGGTCTTCCAACAAATTGTTGACAGGCCTCACATTTGGTCACCCATTTCTGAGCATCAGAAAACATAGTGGGCCAGTAATAATGTGCTCTCAGAATTTTATGGGTCACATTCTTGGGCCAGAAAAATGACCACCGCAAGCATGATTGTGGAAGGCTTCCAACAACCTAGGTTGTTGTTCTTTATCAACACATCTGAGGAACATGCCGTCAATTCCTTTCTTGAACAATGTGTTATCCCAAATGATGTATCTGGCAGCTCTTAGTTTGATAGCTCGTTTCTCTTTAGCTGTAAGATTCTCTGGACACTCGCCGTATGTGAGGAAGTAGGCAATATCAGAATACCATTCATCCGTGGTACTGACAAAAACTACCATTGGTAAATTTTCTTCAACTAATTCTTCTTCAGAGTTATCTCGTGGTTCATTCTCTGCAATGAGTTGGCAGAGTCCTCTCCCTCGAACCAACTTGGTAGGCTTGATGTCCAAATCATATTCTTGGATCTTGGAGACCCAATTACCTCTTTTAGATCCTGGTTCCTGTTGTGTCAACATTGATTTCACCGCGGTGTCTGGAACTAAGACTTTGGTGTGAGAATTCAACACGTAATACCTGAAGTGTTTCAGGGCTCTTACCACCGCGTACGCATGTCTCTCAAGAGGAGTGTAATTAAGTTCATGTTTCTTGAATCCCAAACTCATGAATGCGATAGGAGATTCAATCCCCTCTTGATTGTGCTGAGTCAAAATGGTAGAGATTGTGTGTGGTGAAGCATAGCAATAAATTATAAAATCCTTCTTAAAATCGGGACACACCAATGTAGGAGCTTTTGCAATAGCACCCTTGATTTTCTCAAATGCCTCTCTACCTTCTTTTGACCATTTGAAAGATTCTTTTCCTTTCATCATATCAGCGATTTCTTTAGTCAGCTCGGCGAAATCTGGCATGAACCTTCTCAAAAAGTTCACCTTTCCAAAGAAGGAGTGGACTCCAAGTTTACTTGTAGGCAAGGAAAGATTCTTTATAGCTTGAACGCGTTTAGGATCGATCTTAGTTCCTTCCTTAGAAACAATATGACCTAGGAGTTTACCTTCTGTAACTCCAAACATAGATTTTTTTGGATTCAGAGAAATCTTATGAAGTGTACACCTTTGTAAAATTTTCTCTAAATCTCTTAAGTGATCTTCTCGATTCTTTGAGAACACTGTCAAGTCATCTAGGTATATCACAATGATCTTGTCTTTATAGTCTACAAATGCCATATCCATGGCCCTTTGAAAAGTTGTGCGGCATTGATTAAACCGAAGGGCATTCTTCTATACGTGAACGTACCCCAGGGGGTAGTGAATGCGGTTTTATGTTGATCTTCTCTAGCCACTTCAATCTGATTATAGCCAGAGAAACCATCTAGCATAGATAGCATTTCGATCCGATTCTACCTGCTGTAGAATATGGTCCATGACTGGCAAGTGGGTAGTTATCCTTCAAGGAAGCCTGATTAAGATTGTGGAAATCCACGCAAATCCTAATTTCTCCATTTTTCTTGCGAATTGGTACAATATTAGCTATCTAGGTCGAATGTCGAATAGGAAAAACTATTCGTGCATCTAGCATCTTTTGAACTTCATGAAATATTGTCCCTGTAATCTTGGGATTATATTGTCTTTGCTTTTTCTGAATGGAACTACGCCAGGCTTCAAGGGTATGGCATGCTCCATTTCCCTGGGTTGGAAAGACTTCAAGTCTTCGTATGAATATGCCAAGACGTCAGAGTATTTGGTAAGGAGATTTATGAATTTCCTGCGCTCCTCAGGTGAGAAACATTTACCAATATTGATCAGGCGAGGTTTATCCTTGGTGCCGATATTAATTTTCTCATAGTCAGTAGAATTTGTAGGTCCTGCCTGCTCTTTCTCTTTGATAAACCTATCATGTTTGTCAAAAAGTTCTTCAAGTGAAACCAATCCTTTGGGAATTTTATTTCCTTTGAGTTGAATGATGCCATCACCAGGATCTTCATTCTCAACTCCTTCCTGAATGGGTGAGGTAGTTGATTCGCGAAATGCCGAATCACTTCCTTCAAAGTACAACTGTTCAAAATTTTCTCTCTTTTCCAAGAAGGCAATAATTTGTTGATCATCATTAAATACTTGCCAATTTTCTGCATTGTCAGGAACACTTGGCCTAAAAACCATTTCAATGGTGTATTTGTCTTGATCAAATTCTGAATGAGGAATCATTAATGACGCTGAGACTGCTAGAGAATCCACTTTGTCATTCTTTTCATGAGGGATAAATTTAATGGAAAAAGCGTCGAAAACTTCTATTGCGTCCCAAACTTTATTTCTGTAGTGTCTCAGACGATCATTCTTTACTTGGAACTGATTTCTTACTTGTTTCACGATCAATTCCGCATCTCCAAAGACTTCCAAATTTTTATCCCTTTCTCCTCTGCAACTTGGAGGCCAAGGATTAATGCCTCGTACTCTGCAGTGTTATTAGTATTTGAAAATTTGAGTTTATAGGAAAAAGGAAAAATTTTACCATTTGGAGATATGAGCACCACTCCTGCACCAGAGCCCATTGAGCAACAACTTCCATCGAACTCAAGAGTCCAGATCTCATTGGAATCTTGGAAAGTGATCTCAGGGGTATGAACTTCTGTAGTCATCATATAATTACCCATACTTGAGCCTTGGAAAAGGATCTGTGCATGAGGATCTTCAGTTTTAGTTACCGTGAACTTTGCCTGAGCTTCCGGCATAAGTTTCTTCATTTCTCCATTGATAGGAATCATGGCATGAGACCAGTCCATTTGAATCTCACCACCCAAATCCCTACAAAATTTCTGCTCAACAACATTCCATACGAGGCGGGAATATCAACAACTAAAATAGTTACCTTAACTCACTTTTGAGGGAATTGGGCTAAAACCATTTGGGCATCTTTAATCTGCCCGATTAGAGGAACTTGCTTGGTTTCCATGGAGTAACATGATCCGAATGTTCTCGTACAAGTCAAACCAAGAGCATGTGCTACTTTTTCCGGCATCACATTATCCGAGGCTCCAGATTCTATAATGCAATTACTTAACTTGCATCGTTGATCAGAAAAGACACAAAGAAAGGTTCGATCTTTTCATTTGAAGGTGTAGTGGCCACCACAATATTTTGAGTTTTCAAAATCAGTCTCTTCCTCATCAACCTCGATGACCTCAATCTCATCATCACTTTCTTCAATGACATCACATTTGGAATTAGCGGGTCGCCTTGATAAAGCCTCGTTGAGCACCTGTAATCCCGGCTTTGATGGGAACGTATCCTTTTCGGGATGTCTTTGTAAGGAGTAGGTTTACTACTTTGAGAAACTTGCTTCTTCAAAGCTAGCACATCATTAGCCAACTTAGTGAGTATAGTTTCTAAAGCGTTGGGAGTTTCTTGACTCTTTCCTTTGAGGGAATTTTTTTGAATTTTCTGCCATGATTAAGTCATCTTCGATTTCTATGGCCAAAGATTGAGCAAGTTCCAAAGTAGCCACCCTGGCCCTTCTTAGATGATAGCACACTTTTGGTTGTTGTGCATTAATAAAGAAACATTTTTATCCATCAAGGTTGGGACGAATCCCAGTGGGAACTTTGTTTACCATCTTGTTGAATTTGGCCACGAAATTCCTCATGGGTTCTGTAGTCTCTTTCTTTGCCTGGGATAGTTGGGAAAGAAGAGCATGTTCATCTTCGCCATTTTGAATCGATTTTCAAACTTATTTTTCATATCATCCCAACTTGTAATGCATCCATTGGGAAGATGATGAAACCAATCTGCAGCAATATCATGCAATGTCTCGACGAAGAGAAGAATAACAACATCTTCATATTCTACTGACAAAACAGCACATGCAAGAAAGAAGGCAAAGATATGATCATCTGGTGACGTCTTCCCATCGCTATCGAACTTGGGAAGAATCTTTCTTGATCCTCATGGGAGTTCATGTCGAGCAAGTAAGGCCAATGGGCCTATGGCATTTCCCCATGGTACATTGGCTGCCATTGGAGAAAAGGTGGTATGCGAAGGTAAAACAATGTGAGCAAGGACAAGTGCTTGACTGGTAGTGGTTCCTTCCTTGCTTGCTCTTTCAGGACTTGATGCAAGGCTTGCAGATCTACGAGGTGTGTTCTTCTTGGGAGGAGATAACTTGAAACCAAATTTTCCTTGAAAGTCAAAAGTGGGGTCAGATCGACCTTTAGCTTTTTCTCCTCACGTAAACCTCTTTCCTTCCAGTTTGGAATATTTATGGTGAAGAGATCACTGGCATGTTCCAACCAGCTCTAGCCTTTTCTCTTTGCTCTCTTTCTTGAGCTATTTTCACTGAATAACTCTAACAACTCTCGCGGCTTTCTCTTCTTCGTTATCTAGTACTGATGCGGCAAGATGAAAATGATGGTTACTTGTGCGCTTTTCCCAAATAGCTTGCCTCAAATCTGATGATATGTCTTCTTGAGTATCTGCAAAAACAAGATTTGGTTGCAAGATAGGTGGGTTACCTATAATAGTCATACAAATTATTACCTGGGTGGAAGAGGACCACGTCGGTGAACAACTATCAACACGTGCCCAAGAGGTCTTCTAGCCACAAGTGCGGGTGCTCTTCTTCTAAGGTCTTCGATGTATATTTCTCTGTCAATGGCTCTATCAACAGCCACAAATTGCTGCAAGCTTTCACGGTTTTCCCAAGCTACTATTCGAAGGTTGGCAGCAATGTCTCCTTGAAATCTTCGTCGGGCACAAGATTCGGTTGAAGAACTGGAGCTTGTGCAGAGGGGATAGTCATAAAGATTTAACCAAGCACTGGTTAATGATTTCTGAATCCCCAGTAGAGTCACCAAAAACTGTTAGCATATGGATTTGCACGCATGCAAATGACATGCAACAGTGTGGGAACAATTCCCTCCTCAATGAAGGTGAGGTTACCTTTATTGAAAACCAAAACTGTATTTACATCTGTACATTCAAAATTGTATGTGGGGGGTGTTTTGGAACATCAATGGAAGAAAAGTGAATGAAGGAAATGGAATAGAAAGAAGGAAAGGAGTGGAATGGAATGAACTGAAAGAACATGCAAGAGTTAGGTAAAAACAAAGCCTAATATTGCATGAAGAGGAAAGTTGAATAACCAACACAAATAAAATGGAGTTTGAGTTAGCCAAACAAGAACATGTAAAAGGGAACACACATGAGCAAGTAGATAGTCAGAGCTTGATCACTGTGAACTAGAACAACTGATTACTAATGTTGACAATAAGATCAAAGATAATATTTGCATGCAAGATTCAAACACCTAACATCTAATGAACATAAGAACACCAAATGTTACAAGAGACAATGAATGAGACACAAAGTTCTTATTCTATTAACTCCAAAATGTTTTTCACAAAAGAACACAAAGTTTCTTCTTGAAACAAAGCTTGCACAAAAGTATTTTCTTCTCCTCTCTCAAAGTCACCCTTACAAATGAGCCCCTCACTTCCTTTTATAACCCAAAAGTTGGTTATGAAGTAGTTAGGGTTTTAAATGCACATTAAATAGGGCACTTAAGTGACTTTGAATTTTTCAACCAACTTTTAAAAAGTGACTAAAAATAGAAACCACTTAAGTTAAAAGGTCATTTAAGGAAAAATACATAAATAAAATAAATGGGTACATGTGGACCCCACTTAAATGACTTGTATGCACACGTAGACATCCTAGTCAGCAATGTGCCACCCAGATCAAGACACCTAGGATCAGTGCCTTATCCATTGGGCCAAGAGTCCGCCTATCCCGATCGTACGGGAATGAACTCATTGACTGTGCTCTGTAATCCTCCAAATGACAAGAGTGTTGAGCTTGAAACTTGAGCAATTCATCCACCCCTCTGTCTGAGCAATATCCTGGTATGAGCCAGTTCGTATTCACATTCACAATCCTCCACATGCTCCGAGTACCTTTCCATGGTGAATTATTCATTTGTCGCGAGACCATAGTCGTTACGCCACCTTGGTTTATCAGAATCCAGCTTCTGGTCTTTTGCCATTGAGAAGATCTCCAAGAGCCAAAATTGCAATTCACTTCCAATGGTATTACAAAACATGGATTTAACAAACACCCCATGAATAAATATAACCAGTTATTTACACTATACATCTGATTTGATGAAGTCAAAAGCGTTGTCTAGTTTTGCAAACACTTTCTACAAATTGAATAACTTTGACTCTTCCATCTCATCATCGCACAACCTATCTATCTTTTATTGGTTCACTTAACATCACCAATAATCACCAAAAATAACATTTTCCTTGTTTGAAATGATGGAAGTACGACTGCCACTGCCTTTGAATCTCCTGTAGCATCCAAACAATCTTCACTGTTAGCTGCACTTGAACCTCCTACCAATCCAAAAGCTGATTCACTTTCACTTGATTTCAATGCCCCCATTTCAGCAACTAGTCTCTGGTCAGATGAAGCTTTGAATGTTTTCTCCCAAGCCATTGTACATGGCAGTGAATATTTGTTTCCTGCAGCTGCCATGGATCTGAGTTCAGAATAAGGATAAGCTTACAGCTGCATTATGTTTGCTATTTGTGACCTTCATTTGTTGCAGCTTTTAGCAATTAAACTGTAAGCTTTATCAGGGCCCCAGATCCATCCATATGCATTATGCATTCTTTCTGAAGGCCGATGAAAATGCAGAATATAACAAGTCACAAAAACAATTCATTTTTTCAAACATACTTGCCCATGGTTCGGTCGGGTCGCATTGACACCCGATTATCATCCCTCGTTGATCTTCTGGCACCATCCTATCTCCTCTTCCCAAATATTGTTTCCATGCATCCCTAGGTTTCTCAAATGCCTGCCAACTTAGTGACTCGTTGAAGATGCTCATATAATTGCAAAGCAAATTGTGCTTCATGAATATTCTTATATGAAACAGATCCACCTCTATGAGATTCTCTTCCATGAGTTACATCGTAAAACAAGTAAGGTCTCAATAGAGAATCTTTGTAATAAATTTCATCAGGTCTCCTAGTAACACTCTCACTGTCACTTAATCACTTTTGATAAAAATATCTTGAAGGAAAAACCCGAATTTGAGGATGCATTCGATACTGAACAGATAACAACATAGCTGGACAACCTGCTTGTTGGAAGCGCTCCTTAACAAATCTTCATCAACACCTAGATCCTTGCACCACGGGAGAGCTCCAGTATATAGAGACGATGTTGAAAACTAGGGATCATCAGTTGGTAGCTTTTTCTTTGGCTTGGTTCTTCCTGAAGAGTTTGTAGTCGACGTGCTCTTGGAAAGTCGTGGCTGGGAAGAGCGGAGGGTTTTGGTCGTTCACCATCTCTTTCACGGGCCCAATTACGACGTCTTTGGGAGGGCAGCAGAAGACTACCCACGATATCCTCACTTTCTCCTTGTTCACCAGTCCTTTGTGCAGCCCGCTACTGTATTTCCCGTTGCAATGCGTAGAAAAGGAATTTTTTTCAAGGCGTATGCTTCAAAAAGAATGCGTTTTTAAAGACTGCTCTATTCCTCCTAGGCGTGGCTTTTCCTCCTTCACCCTCCAGCATGTGGACTGTTCTATTTTCTTTATTTTCTTTGCTTAAAAACTTCTTCTTTCAGACCAATGCGTGGTCTTTACCCTCTTGGCTGGGCGTGGGAGCTAGTTTTCACCTCCATGTGGTCTTTTAGACAAAAATAGAATCTTTTATTTGTCTTATCCAATCCCTGCAAATTCGTTGAAACCAACTTCTTATTCCTTAGTAATGCATTGTGATATAGCCAACTACTTCCTCACGGCACCTTCCTAGGAGAATTTTAGTTCTACGCTTCACTGATACTGCCTGTGCAACACGATTTTGAGAATCCACACCCACCCTCGCAACATCAGGGTGACAGACCTTCATTTCACCATCAATGAATCCACGATCCAGAACACGCTGTAGCAATTCATCTGTTGCAGCATTTGATGGAGCGCAAACAAGCATTCGTGGTTTAGGGAAAAGTTTAGGAAGCATACGGAACAGTGTGCGATCCATACTCTGAAGAACATCATCGATTGATCCTGTGCCAATACTGTCAATACTGTTTGCATTATTGTAGGATTGCCTGTAGCTTTCAGGAGCAAGTTTCTTAAGCAGTGCACCATAATAGTGCTGATATTGAACAAGATGAATAACATTCAACATTCCCCAGACTGTGTGTGTCCTTCCTGTCCTGGTGGACCTTGCACCAAAATGAAGGGCCAGGGTTCTGCTGCGTTAGCAGACCCAACTCCATTTGTACCAGTGCTGTATGCATAGCAGCCCACTGAATTGCAGCTAGCTGTGGACCATTGAAACTCCTATGAAGATGGTCGATAAAATTTGGTGTGAAACATTCAGGCATTGCTGGAGGTTGCTCCTCATTATTTGGAAAGTGCTCTGGCCTGGGATTTAAAATTGCTTTCTGCATTCTCCTCCTTTGCATGCATGGAAAACTGTTCTTTCCTTGCTGTCTTGTCTATCCACATTCGTGGATTTTGATCTTTTCTCTGTGTTTAATCTTTTCCCTTTGCTCGTGGAACTGAAAATTTAAATCCTTGTTTTATTTTAAAAACTGCTCTATATTGAAAACCTTTCTATTCCTCCAGGGTGTGGCTTTTGGTATGATTGTTCTCCTCCACGTGTGTTTCTCCCTTCTCTCTGCATGGGAAATTGCTGTCCTCCTTTCTTTGCTGTTATTATCTTCTTCTTATGCAATGCGTGGAGCTTTTGGAAACAAAACCAAAAACTTTCTTGTATTTTCTCTTCTACAATGGCGTTAGTTTCTCTTGCATAAGGCTGACAAAATATTATGTCTTCTTGAAAAAAAAGCAATTGAAAGCTTCGCATGACTTTTTCAACGGGTTTGATGGAGGAAGTTACGGGAATTAATCTAACTTCCTCTCTTCCCGGGTAGTGGCTTAAGTGCCAGGGGGAAATGGGAAAAGTAACGGGCAATTGCCAACGGGAATGGCAAAATGGGTTGGCAATCCCCATCCAATTTCCCAGAAAATTAGGGAATTTTATGCCCATTTGCCAATCCATGATTTGGCAATTGGTGGAAGAGGAAAACCCACGTGTGGGAAATTTGAAGGAAATTGCCAGAAAGTGGAAATCGGGTTCGAGAAGCCGTTTGGCTTCCTAACAGTTGGAAACGAAAGCTTACTTCCCCGACACTAAAACTTGTCGAATGAACTTTAATTTATATTTATTTAATTAAATACTTCTTAATTGATTTTAAAAAAATTTAATTTAATCAAACAAGGAGCAATTAATTAATTAAATATTAATTAATTATTTTAATGTATTTTAACGCGTTTTAAAGCCTAGCAGGAAGAGTTCTTGCCCGAAAATCACGAAACGATCACAAAAATAAGACGATCGCAAAGAGTCCAATTAACCACGGAAAGTAACACTTTTCAAAATTTTCTAATTTTTAATTATTTAACAATTTTGTGAAATCAAAATTGGTGATACCACTACTCTCACATAATACAAGTGTTATTATTCCATTTTTACTACTTCTACTTACTGAACACTACTCTCCATTGATACATACATGACTCGACATAATTTTTATCTTTCTAACATGTTAACAGTTGCTTCATGTGTAAAATTTTCCTTACAAGACTATATGCGACCATGGTTATTTGATACATTTTTCTTCTCATTGTTTTCTATTATATGTAATTCTTTATGGGCTATATCCCATGTCTTGTTTTATCACTACTTGTATGTTTTAGATGCTTTGGCCTTGATTGTCTTGTGCCATTATGAGTGATGTCCCCTTTGCAACCCACTTTTCGTGGTATGCTTTTTGATTTTTCTACTAACACGTGTATCTAGCCACATTGTTTACATGTGCCTTAATTTCTAACATGCACATTCCATCCCTCATATAGGGATACGATTCAGATCAAGCATCACGTCCTATCTTTTGGGTAGTAAAATCCTACCAATGTCATGTGCACCCTAAATGAGGGGGAAATACACTAGGTGAACAAATCACCCCATAAAACAACTCGATCGGTAACATAATACAATACAAAACAAAATCAACACAAGTTATAGTTACAACACTGGCTCAGAATCAGACTTGGGTTAGAGTGATGTCACAAAACCAACACCTGGACCGGATAGAAGTACCGAGCACCGGTATCATCCCCGAGGCACTAATTTCATAGGGGCACACACAATTAGTTTCACAGATCAACACAATTTACATAATCCTCAAGAGTAGTTTTACAGTATCAGACACATTCCTCTACCAAAAAAATCCATTATATTTTCATTTCAATCAGAACAAACATCACATTAAAAACTAATTTGGGATATCATGGACAAAAAAAGGACACACTATTTGTAGTAGTGTTTATCGGGTAAAGTCGTGGAATGAGAGTAACACTAGAACTCTCTCCCCAATACTTGCTTTTGGCACAATATCTCCCAAAAAACTCACACTTGGTGTGAGATCACCCAAAACACTCGCTCTCGACGTGAGATCACCCACAAACTCTTACTTGGCATGAGATCACCCAAAAATTTTCTATTAGCCTAAGATGGCCCAAAAATCACTCTTCACAAAGCATTTCAAGACATTTCTCTATCCTTGTACACTCTTATACATCAGTGCGCTCTTTCCTTACACTTTTACATACTTATGCACATTTTTATCTAATTTATCATATACATGAATTTGATTACATTATTGCTCTTCTTTTTTCAGGTCCGTCCTTACAAGAAGCAACAAAAACAAGCACAACAATAGGTAAAACACTATACAATACATACACTTCACCCCCTAGGGTCACTTTCCTTTCCTAGTTTCCATGCATTAATTTTACATAATTCCATGATTCACTTGTCAACTTGACATGTTCTTCATTGCACATTCTACATGGTGTTAGGTATGTTGGATCCCAAAAATGCACCCCTTAAGGGAGTAAGGGCGCTACGAGGCAAAGAGGCTCGGTGACGAGGGGATACTCACATGGATTGTCGTTTTATACCGGGGTGAGGTCTTCCTCTAGTCTCTCGCCAACCCTTCTTGATGGGGGTGATGGGGAGGAACCCGGACAAAGGGTGTGGCTATGGTCCTCACTAATTTTGACCGTGCCCAAGTAAGGGCGAGAGGACCCGGGAGTGTTTCCGGGGAAAATACAGAGGTTGGGGTGTGGAGTTGGATCGGTACTCCTTAAACGCTAGGAAGAGTGAATTCGGGTAGGGTGTAGCCATTTGATACAACAATCACTCAATGGAGTGGTCATGAAGCACTACAAACACCTGAAGACCTAATGCGAGAATGCGAAGGAAGGTAAAATTCCAGCCCGAAAATCTTATGTCCGAAAAAGTGATGATCAAATTAATAACAAAAGATTTGAGTCAGATACTAGAAAAACATGGTTATGTCGATTTTTTAATGTGTTTTCTAGGTGGGTCATTCGGTATGATAAAAGTAATCCGAAATCTATCGGATGGGTCATGGTTCTATTACAGAGTTATATGAGTTCTAAACGGAGATAAAGGGAACTATTACATAGTTATATGAGTTTTAAACGGGGATAAAGGGAAATCTCACAGAGAGGAAAATAAAAGAAAGGGGAAAGGATCCATGAGGAAAAATAATGGGAAACAAGAGAACCAAAGGTCCAACCATAATCTAGCCACATCTCAACATGGATGTAGGTGAAGAAATTTAATGAATCTAGTGAAAAGAAAATTACATGTGGGGAAATCTCCAGGAAAATCAATCTTTAAATTCCTTACAATCCAACTCAGTACACCTAAGACAAGATTACAATATGCGAAATCATGCTTGAATGGTCTAGATCAAGGGACCCCCAAGAAATTACCAATTATACCCCCAAATTCTACTTAGTCCATAGGGAGATTTATACAGGTCAAAGAAAAAGGGTTTTCGGGTACCCACGTAAAACATATGATGCTTACACCTTTCCTAGATGAGATCTGAGCAAGCATGAGATATGTTCAAATTTTGAGCACAATCATGACCCACAAATAATTTTAATGCAAAATACACATCATTCCCACCCAACATCACTTTGAGACAAATAAAGAAAAGAAAATATCACGATTCCAGACACATTCATCAGATACAACCATTAAACATAGGAAAAGACAAGG
Source organism: Taxus wallichiana var. yunnanensis (assembly GCA_018340775.1). Classification (NCBI taxonomy): domain Eukaryota; kingdom Viridiplantae; phylum Streptophyta; class Pinopsida; order Cupressales; family Taxaceae; genus Taxus; species Taxus wallichiana. Next base: position 177,819,183 of record CM031242.1, on the reverse strand, counting down.
GAAACATGTATTAATGCTCTCAAATTCTATTAATGACTGTACAATATGCAATCATCTTAACACAAATTCTGCTAACTGGTTTGCATATAGAAAACCTTCATCGCAATAAGTTCTGTTCCATGGTTCGCTATGCCACTGTGAAATCTCACCAAAGTTTTCTTCCCCCAGGACCTTCCCGCCAATTTTCGCCCCTCCTACAAATAAAATTTTCCCCTTTTTCTAAAACCACCTCTCTCTACATATATTAAAAATCATCTTATCTTCTTAGGGTTTCAAGGCATATTCCTCAGATATCCAGACTAACTGTCGCTGTTTTCAAATACTTTGGGCTGCCATGAAAACATAAACTATTATTCTCAAACAGCCACCTGTTGCACCAATTTCCATTGTATCATGTGTACGTCATTTGATGACATAGGTAGATATTTTCCAGGTCATATCACATTTAACATTAAATTTTTCCACATGTGTAAAATCATGATGTGGCTAGAAAGATTAATGTGATGAGACATTCTCAAATTTTGCAGGAAGTTAATTCTTCTCGGTGACATGCTCCTCATAAACAATTTTCATTTTCATTTAAATTTCACACGTACTAAGAAATTGAAAATTGATATGGCATTAATAATGGAATTATTTTTTTTGCCATGTTAATGCCACCACCATGCCTATTTAAGTGGTCTATCAACTCCTTTCCTTCGTCACCTATCCAGTCCTAAGTTCTCTATAGATTTTCCAAAACCGTCTCCTTCCTTGCCCTCTAAATTTCTTGAAGTTCCTAGCGAATGGCTTCACCTTTACTTAGTGAAAATCCTCAAGGGGAGGAGATGGCCCATATAGACCATTTTTTTCAACTTAGAGGGCCATATGAGGCCCCGATCAACCAAATTTTCAAAATTCTAAATGCCGGGAAAATCCCCAAGATTTCCTTCATTAGCCCGCCCTGGTATTATCCTTTATAAATCGCCTGGCTGAAATGTATCCCTCTTTTCCTATCTTTTAGATCCTACACTTTCATTTGGTTCACCCAAAGTTTTAGTTGAATCTTGAGGACCGAGGAATCACTGGTCTCACCACTTCCCGCATGTCCATGAAACCCACTAGCAAATGATGAGAGCATACTACACTCCATCCCTTCTAGAGACAATGCTCTAGTTTTTTTCTCAACACCTAGGGGACAAAAATGAAGGCCCATAGTTAGGAAGTCATGCCAGTGGATTGGAGGATAATTTTGCTGCATATATCATGGGAAGGAAAGAAAGTCATAACTATTCTTCTCGTTCCTTTATAAGTTGTGCACCATTTAGCCTTCATTTTTAATCTATTTCACGTGAACAGGATGAGTCCTGGGACAATTATTTACACAAGAGAATCAGTCCCCAAATTGTAACTTATTCAGAATGACCAATCAAAGGCATCGTCTTGGGAATTGGGGGAAAGATTTCCCCCTAAACCATCTCTGGAGATATCAAGCCTTTGGGCTTTGGGGTAAAAATACATTTATTACCCTTGTGTTCTTACCAAGCATACCCAAGATCCCAGTTTCACATTACCCAATCAACTTATGAAAATGAGCCCCATACTAATCCACCTTTTCAAATAAATTTACTTAATAATCCAAAAAAATGGCCAAACACAAGGCATACTTATTTGGGTACCAACATTGGCTCCTACTTGGGGATGGACTCCTCCTATAGGTGTCCAAAGAATACAAGAATCAGAAGATCACTCACCTATCCATTGGGCAAGAGAGTCAACAGATGATTTCCAAAACTATAGGTTACTAACGAGAGAGCAAAAAAACAACAAACAAAGACCAAAAGAAAACCACCAGAAGAACAAAGAAAACCACTATACATTATACAAGTGAGCCACAGGGGTCCAAGGACCCAACAAGAATCCATCACAGTCCACTAGGATCCCACATGATACGCATGTGTCTCATCCACACACATAGGTTACCATACCATCCTTCAAAATTAATGATCACAATCCCTTCAACTGAAACACTGATCATCAACCAATTGTCACCATCTAAGAACCCCTCATTATGCAAGAAAGATCCTAATCCTCATTCAAATCCACAAGTCTGCTCTACCCTCCAGGGGTGCCTTGGTCATACATAGCTACCTCTCCACAAAACACCATAAAATACATCAAATCAATTATCTACATGTGTTCCCTAAGGTGTTCGAAAAATTTATCCTTCTCCAAAGTAGACAAGTCCCCAACCATCCAAATTTTTTCAAACTCGACATATATGTCAATATAATGATCAAAACACACACACACACACATGTCTTCATCTTCCATACTTTCCATTGAAGAAAAGACACTTTTTGTTACACTTCTCCCAACGTGTGGGGGTAGTACTAAACCCTTCAGATATATTAGTATCAACATCCTTTATGATTAAAATCAAATTACTAACCTTATGGCCTTCATTGAATGATACTATACCATTGTTGTGTAAGTGACTCTCCTTTTAATCAAGGTCATGAAAACATCCTCATAATAAAGTGCGAGGAATCCAACTTATCATCACTCAGACTCTCTAGCTAGCCTTTTGGAAACTCATGCAGTAGTTTGAGATGTCTCTCATGTTTTACTATTGTATCAAGCAACATGCATCTATCTTCCATCGAGGGGACAACTCCATTGTATTTGGCAATCATTCCATTCATTATTAGGACAATATCACAATTAAAATAAATGCCACTTACATCTGAAACAAATGCATCTAAATATCTATTTAACTCCCAACATACCCCAAAGAGAATATCCCAAAACTCACTAGCTATACAGGCAAGTATGAGTTCAAGTAGAAGACATCATGTCATACCTCTTCAAGGATCCATGTAATAGATCCTTTTCCTTAGTTCTTAATCTTTTGTTTTCCAGGTCAGGAACATTGTCTCCAACACAAGGAGTATGGGGCATAAAGCACTCATTACACTAGACACAAGCATAATCAATCTGATCACCATGATTAATATAATCATCTGTCAATGTCTTAATAATTGGCACCTATCCTGCCATGTTGTTTTCTTCACTCTTGAAACCCATGAACCTTATTCCTTCATCCAGATATAGGGAATTTTCATCACATTCATGAAATAAAAAGGAGGATCATCACTGAAATTATCAACAAATAAGGTTACCCTTTCTTCCCAAAAACACCAAGAAGATTAAATTGGGGTTGGGTGAAACCACTAGATGCAACACTCACTCAATGGAGTGGTCATGAAGTGCTACAAACACTTGAAGAACTGATGCGGATTGAGGAGGGAAGGTAAAAGTCAAATCTGAAAATCTTATGTCCCAAAAAGTGATGATCAAATTAATAACAAAGGACTTCGTGTTGGATACTAGAATAACATATTTATGTTGAGTTCATAATGTGTTCTCTCGGAGGGTTAGTCGGTATGATCCATGTAATCCAAAACCCGCTGGATGGGTCATGGTTTTGTTATAGAGTTATATGAGTTTTAAACGGGGATGAAGGGAACTCCTACAGAGAGGAAAAGAAAAGAAAGGGGAGAGGAGCCACGAGAAAAAATAATGGGAAACAAAAGAACCAAAGGTCCTACCATAGTCTTTCCATGTCTCAACATGGATGTAGGCGAAGAAATTTAATGAATCCAGTGATAAAGAAAATTACATGCGGGAAAGCTCCAGAAAATCAATCTTTAAATTCCTTACAATCCAGCTCAAGTACACCTAAGGCAAGATTGTAGTATGTGAAATCATGCTCAAATGGTCTAGATCAAGGGACCCCCAAGAAATTACCAATTATACCCCCAAATTCTACTTAGTCCACATGGATATTTTTACAGTCTAAGAAATAAGGTTTTCAAGTACCCACAGAAAACATATAATGCTTACACCTTTCCTAGATGAGATCTAAGTGAGCATGGGATATGTTCAAAGTCTGAGCACAATCATGAACCAAAAATAATTTTAATGCAAAATACACATCATTCCCACCCAACATCACTTTGAGACAAAGAAAGAAAATAAAATATCATGATTCCAAACACATTCATCAGATACAACCATTAAACATAGGAAAAGACAAGGGAAACATGTATTAATGCTCTCAAATTTTGTTAATGATTGTACAATATACAATCATATTAAAAATTCATGTAATTGGTTTGCACAGAGAAAACCTTTATCACGACAAGTTCTCATTCCATGGTTTGTTATGCCATTGTGAACTCTCACCAAAATTTTCTTCCCTAGGACCTTCCCACCAATTTTCCGCCCCCTTCTACAAAGAAAATTTCCCCATTTTTCTAAAACTGCGCTTTATCTACATATATCAAAAATGATCTTATCTTCTTAGGGTTTTAAGGAATATTCCTTAGATATCCAGATTAACTATCATTCTTTTCACTCGATTTGGTCCGCCATGAAAACATAAACTATTATTCTCAAACAACCACCCGTTGCGCCAATTGCCATTGTATCATGTGTATGTCATTTGATGACATAGGCAGATATTTTCCAAGTCATATCACATTTAACATTAAAATTTTCCACATGTGTAAAATCATGATGTGACCAAAAAGATTAATGTGATGAGACATTCTCAAATTTTGAGGGCAGTTAATTCTTCTCCAGGTGACACGCTCCTCATAAAAAAATTCATTTTCATTTAAATTTCACACGTACCAAGAAATTGAAAATTGATATGGCATTAATAATGGAATGATTTTTCTTTACCACGTCAATGCCACCACCATACCTATTTAAGCAGATCTATCAACTCCTTTCCTTCATCACATATCCATTCCTAAGCTCTCTGTAAATTTTTCAGAACCGTCTCCTTCCCTTCCCTCTAAATTTATTCAAAATTCATAGCGAATGGCTTCGCCTTTACTTAGTGCAAATACTCAAGGGGAGGTTATGTCCCATATAAGACAATTTTTCCAACTTACAGGGCCTAATGGGGCCCTACTCTGCCAAGTTTTTAGCATTCTGAATGCCAGGGAAAATCCCCAAGATTGTATTTATTAGCCTGCCCTGGTATTATATTTTATAAATCACCCGGCAAAAATGTGTCCCTATGTTCCTATTTTTAGACCCTGCACTTTCATTTGGTTTTCCCCGAGTTTTAGCTGAGTTTTGAGGACCCGAGGAATCATTGGTCTCACCACTTCTTGAGTGTCCATAAAACACACTAGCATATGATGAGAGCCTACTACTCTCCTTCCCTTCGGAGACAACGCTCCATTTTTTTTTCTCAACACCTGGGGGACTATTATGAAGGCCCATCGTCGGGTATTCATGCAAGTGGATTGGAGGAGTGGTTGGCTACATATAACATGGGAAGGAGAGAAAGTAATAGTTATTCTGCCCATTCCTTTATAAGTTGTGCACCATTGAGCCTTCATTTTTATCCATTTCATGTGAATAGGCTGGGTTCGAGACAATCATTTGCACGAGCGAACCGGCCCCAAACTATAACTTATTCAGAATGACCAATCAAAGGAATCATCTCAGGAATCGAGGGAAAGATTGTCCCCTAAACCATTTTTGGAGATATCAAGTCTCTTGGATCCAAGTTAAAAATACATTTATTACCCTTACATTCTTACCAAGCATGCCTGAGATCCTAGTTTCACATCACTCAATCAGCTTATGAAAATGAGCCCCATACTAATCCACCTTTTCAAACAAATTTACTTAATAATAAAAAAAAAAGGCCAAACATAGGGAAGACTTATTTGGGTACCAACATGGTACGCATCTCTTATGTACTTTATGTTATCAATTATTCACTCAACAACATAAAGTGGGGAAAATGTAGACATAAACTCACACACTTGGGTACCTTTCTAGGTCCTAAACACATGCTAGATATTCATATGAATCATAACAAGAAAACTAATAGTTGATGACTTTCTCGGCCTCTTTTTGTTTTTCTCGGTTTTCTATTTAGTATTACACACCCTTAACCAAGTCGTTATTTTAATTATTTATATTTTATCGCTCCAGACATTAGGGCCCATCCAGGACGGGAGCCCTTAAGTGCCCCTATCCCCTCTGGGCACCCCAGACCATTTATTATCTTACTCACTTCTTTTGGGGATCTTATATATTTTAGCATGACTTTTTCACTTATGGGTTGGCATTCTAGTTTTCAATTACAAAATTCAAACAAGGGAATCATATAAATGCATAGTTATGTATTCAAAATAAAGGATCAAACACTAAGAATTACTACCATCACCTATGCTTACATCCATAAGGAACTTAAAGCACTCAAAAGCATGTATATAACATTAATTCAAGGGAAAAGGGTTGCAACAATTCTACATACACCGCATAGGAAGGGGAATTTCATTTTTCCATCCACACATGCTACTACATTACTACATTTAGCTATAACCCGATATCAAGTGCACTTCCACAAGGGAATCCTAGGGCATGAATCTTACACACACTCACAAGAACTACATGGAGTTTGAGACATAGTGCACTCTCAAGATGACCTCCGAGGTTAGTCAAACTCCCATATTACATCTTTATTTTTTTAGGTTTGATGCGGTTTTTGGTTTTTCGGTGAATATTTGTTTGCAGTCACAAGTTCCTCATTGATCATATTTTGAGTAACAAGATATCAACACATAGTAATTGTGACATACCTTTGAAACATCAGAGATCATATCTGGAGATCCTACATAGTCACAAGCACCCAAAAGAGTTCGTCAAAGCACCAGTGCCCCTATCTTGTCATGGGAACCCATGTCCGACCTTATTCATATAGTTCAAAATTTATCCTAATCATTTACAAAACTGTCCACTTCATGTTCAATAATTTTCCTGGTCTAGAACACTTCCAAATCAAGCATAAATCAACTAAGTCATTCTTTCTATATCTCTTGTGTAGGGTTTCATCCTTACTTGCTTATTTTCTTGTTTCATATTGTTATTAGTAGATGTATATCATAGTTTACATCAGTTACACTATAATTAGGGTTTAATAAGAAATTCTATTTTTTGTTAAATCACCTCGCTAGTTCGAATAATCATGCATGGTCATCTTATTTTCTCTCGTTGCACAATTTTAACAATTTTAGCTTTCTTGTTTTATTGTAGTATAAAATCATATTAAAGAGGAATAACTTATCGGTGAATTAAATGAGACATAGTAGCTTATAGCACATTTACCTCTATTTTGTACGTGACTAGAAAAGTAACCCACAATATTAACTCTTCTCTCAATCTATCTTGTGAGATGTTGGAAAACCTTTTTATCACTTTTGGATATGGAAGTCACATGAGTGGAAAATCAAAATCTATAGTTAGGATAAACTACTCCTTGGTGACTTTGTGAAATATTAATAAAACCTGTTTTTAATGAGGCGTAAAACATCTCTATAAACCTTGAAATAAGCAAGCAAATTAGGCTTTGAACTTGTTCCTTGTCATGTGGAGTGTTACTCCGAACCATGGTTTTCCCTCGAATGTTTCATTTGACCCCTTTTTCGACATGCATTAGGAGGCGGTGAACCGTTTCACGGGTTTGGAAAATTGTTGTCGGTTAAAACATGTAATTTGGTTTTGACCCGCCGTTTAGGCCTTGGTTAGAGAAATGCGATTCAGCCTCCGCATACCTCTTGTTTATGTCTCTGTGGAAAATAAATACTAACCTTTATTTTTGAGGATTTTTTTTTCAAAATATTCTTCCAAGAAGGTTTTATACGCCTCTAGTCATTGGGCGATAAGGCCATATCAACACAATTATGATTGGTTTCTCCAAAAAAGTAGATTCCTATTGAACCCACTTAATTAGTTTTGGGTTCTCTCAACTTCAATTGTTTCCATGTATATAGGGTAGTAGGTAGGGATTTGGATCCTGTGTAGTTTGGGTCTAAAAGATTATTTTCAAACATGTTTTTGAGCTATGGTGTCCCTGATTTCACCCTAAAATCTGGGACTAACCATTTGAAAAAAATCATTCTTTTTAAAATAATGAGTATTTTTGTGTTTTTATTGCGTAAGATGTCTTTATTATGTTAGGATATTCCCGAGTGAATCATATGAGCCAATTTTGAAAAATACCCGGATGCCCAAACTCATTGTATCCCTCCGCCAAGTTTTATGTCTCTGTGGTAAATTTTTTATTTAAATATTTATTGAATAAATAATGCCCTGTTTGAAGTAAATTGTGCTCGGTTGAATCTGTTGAAGTTTTGCATGGCAAGTATTCACTCATCTCAATAGGGTTTTCATCGGGGAATGAATTGTGGCATTATCTCGCAACTTCGGTAATGTTTTTCACTTTTATTTATTTCTTTTACATTTTTCTCCGGTTTTCTCTACAATTTCTTTGTGAAATTCCCCTAGGTCTATTCTTTGTCTAGTATAGTCTATTTAATTTCTGAAGCATCTAGAGATCATCTACCAACATAGCATCGAAGGAATCAACCTCAAAATGCAAGCTTCTGATCGAAAAAGATGAAGTCGTGCACAAAAAGCCTCTCCCAGGCAAGTCACTTTTTGGAATTAATGAGTGTAAGCTGCAATGGGATTTTTGGTAGTGGCAAGACAGGTGGGAATTTCTTACCTACCTTGTAGGGTACTTTTTTCCATGAAGTCAAAGTCACTTAAGCTACGATGAGAAAATCAGAGGCGACAATTTGACGAGAATTTCTTACTTTCCTTGAGGGTTATTTTTCCCATGAAGTCAAAGTCACTTAAGCTGCAATGGGAAAATTAGAGGCAGAAGGTAGGTAAGAAATTCTTACCTATCTTGCATGGTAATTTTTCCCATGAAGTCAAAGTCACTTAAGTTTCAATGGGAATATTAGAGGTGACAGGCGGTGGGAATTTCTTACCTGCCTTGCAGGTAAAAATTCCCATTATAAAAGAAAATCACTTAAAGCACCATCGAGAATTTCTTACCTGCCTTGCAGGGTAAAAATTCCCATTATGAAAGTCAAACAACTTAAGTGAAAGAGGGGATTTTTGGAGCTGCAGTGCAGGGTAGAAATTCCCATCAAAGTTGACTTCCTATTTTTGGAAATTACCCTTGCTAAAAAATGTGACCCACCTTGGGTGAATAACAATGCATTTAATAATATTTATTAATGGTTTATTCACCCAATTTTGGCGCCATAAATAGAAGGAAAGTCAATGCAAGTGGAAGAGCTAAGGAGAAGTCAAGGATGCATGCTAAAAATAAATAAAATAAATTTATTTAAAAGCAACCAGCAACATGCATAATTGGGCGCCCAATTTGGGTGAATAAACATGATTGTTTATTAATTAAATTGCCAGAAATAGGAAGGACAATTATTAAAAATAGTATGTTGAGGATTATATAAGCATGGGCTGCCATAATAAAGAAGCAATTAATTATTTTTGATGAGGATTGCAGCCCAAGATAGGTTTTGGTGCCAAAAGAAGGAGGATTTTGCATTAAAGTTTATTTTCCATTATCGGAAGCTTCCAGTTTTGGCACCTAGGGTTGGAATAGCCTAATTTTGGTCATTCTAAGCATCTGCATGTTGGTATATGTGCCCGGTGAATTAAATAATATTTTTTCTTGCTTTGCATGCAAGTAAAACCTCAAATTTTAGGGCAGCAAGCTTTATATGTAGATTTTGGTGATAAAAATCAAGTATTCATGCCATGGACTCCATCTTTGTCTGAATAAATTACAGGTATTCATCACAGGTGCTCAAATCAATGTCAGGTACATTGAATATATCTTCCAAATCAGAAGAAATTGTCATATCTACACAAATTGATCCAATTGCAAGGGATTAGGTAGAATTAAAAGAAAAAGAGCTCAGACAAAGATTGTTCCAGCCATGATGAAGCATGATGAAAGAAAAAGATCAGCAGAATCATGCATAACTTCTAGATTTTCTGAAGTCAATGATACAGACATAGGCCCTGAACTTATCACCAATTTGATTGACAGATCCAACTCTCATAATTGCAAAGGATTTTGGAAAAAATCATCCTCTTGTTTCTAACGCAACCCATGTGGAAGTCATTGCATGGAGAATTCCTTTCAGAAGCTTGTGCATGTGCTCCCAATCTTCCAGTTGAAGCCTTCATTGAATTTACTTGTGTTTTCCTTCACCCAGAGTGCTTTCCAGAATTTAAAATTGCTCATATGCAATTTTAAATAAAAGATGATGAGTTTTGTCTGAATTATTTATGGCAAACATTGCACTAGTGCATGTACTAAAGAAGAATTGCAAAAGCTTTAAGGCCCCTTGCAGCAAATCACATTCAACTGTTTCTAGATCCAGTTTGGTGAGAATCAAAGGAAATAATTCAACAACATATGGGAGTATCTCAGATCCACGGCAGAGATATCATTCAGATCATTCATTGCTAAAATAGATGAAGTAGAAGTACAATACAGGTTGGATCAGCATGCAAAGTATGGAAGGAGAACAAGACTGGGAGGGTTGCAACTTTCTTCTTATTTATTTTCCTCTTTCTTTTATTTTCTCCGACAAAGTAATTGAGCAATCAATTAAATTATAAAACTTAAGTGATTGGTTTAAAAGTGTTACTTGAAGAAGTCAATTACTTGGAAATAGGTGGAAAACATGCAAAATAGAAGGTTCTATTTTTGAGTTATAAATCAGGCATGTCATGCAAAGAGGAATTCTAGGAGGAATATTTCCAGTTGTTTCCTTTTTCATAGCTTTCGTATGTGGGAATTCATTTAAAGATTCCTATTTGTAATTGCCTTTTATACACTATAAATAGAGAAAGAACCTATGGGTTAGAGAATGAGAATTTGTAATCAACATTCTTGTGTTCTAGACTTTGAGTTGAAACCCCTGATTTCTGCAAGTAGAGGAATAGAGAAGAGATTTCCAGAGAACTTTGTGTCAACGGTGCATTTTGCTTCTTATTTCTTTCTAGATCTATTCATAAACTTTGTGTTATTATAGATCTAGATCTGAAAGTTTCCTTTGCTTTGAATTATGTGTTTAATGATCTATTTGTTTTAATCTATGTGCATGCGATCAAGTCTGTAAACTATTGATTGGGTTGCACATCCTCTCTCCTTTCTCCTAGTTTCCTATTATTTTCCTCTTTTGCAGATTTTTCCTTTCTTTTACAAGTTGCTTACTTGTTGCAAAACTGTCTAGCTATGGTTCATGAGCTACATAGTTAAAGTAATACCAACAAATAGATATTAGGAAATATAATTGACAAAATCTTACACTGGAGCCTCACCGGTAAATGAGGGAGATTTATCTCATGACTGCCTAGGTTTTCAGCTATGTAGAAAATCTAGCCAACAAGCTACTTGTCTAAATTTAGCACTTTTTGGGAACTTGTAAATAGATGGGGAAAATGGTCATATGACATTGCTCAAGCAATATATTGAATCAGAAAATTTTTATACACTAACTTATGACTGTAGGATACTTCTTTTGATGCTTATTTTGAGAAGAGTGTGATTGTGGAAAAATAGTGTTTTCTCTCTCCTCTCTCTAACTCTCTCTTTATAGCTCTAAAAATGAATTGAAATGACATTTACATTTCTTACTCTCTTTAGAATTATGTTAATTATTGTTTGAGTATTATTAGAAATATATGAAATCATGAATTGTGCTAGTTTTTAGATAGATTCCATGCCAACAATAGTGCTGACCGTGTCTGGTTGAATGTTCCCAGACGAGGAGAAGTGCAAGTCTTGTTATTAGCATACTATCATAAAATAATGTAATTGTATATAAGATTTCATTGATATTTTTATGAATAGAATGTATTATTTTCATTATTTCCATGATGCACATGATAGTGTTGTGTATTAATAAAATGTACTATTTCATACATAGTTTTAATTTTTCCTATTTGAGTTTTTCACTTAGTCGTATTTATGTATATTATGTTAAGTAAATGAAGTTAATTGTTTCATGTTGCTTTGGAAAAAAATGTAAAATAATCTTTTCTTTAAGTGTCTAAATTAGTATAGAAGGATGAAATTGGAACCTTGTCATTTAAAATTTTTAGTGCCATCGTAATTTTGGATATGATTGTGTAAGTAAAATTGTTGGTAATAATTTAAAATGGTGTTTTTTTACCTATCTACTAGTGATGCATTGAATTAGGAGGAAAGCAAAATAACAACTTACGATTTTGTGTTTTCTTTTGGGATGAAACAAACAAAAAAACATACAATTTGAATTATTGACCTTTGTTGAATGGAATGATCCTCTCAAGTAAACCTTGAGTTATGTTTGGCTCCAAGCACATTTTGTACTCCTAGAGACTTATAGGCACCATATGTGTTTGCGTGTTCCTCCCTAGGAACCTAGTTGAGAGCATTCACATGGGTATGAAAGTGTGTAAGATGCTTTGGTGCAAGGCATAATGTTGCTTTTGTGACATACATGATGACATGTCTAGCTTGAAATCTTATGGTTATTTTAGAGATTAAACAACATTAGAAGTGGAATATAATGAAAATTGGTTGGGACCATAAGGAAAATTATGTTATGCATTAACACTCTATTAATTTTTTAATTATAAAGGAAATTTGCAACTTTCTATGGTTTGAGAATGTATTCTTGTGATGTCGGTCTAAGAATTTTAAGTACCATGGAGTTTCTCATAACTTAACAAATATTTCTATAATGTGAAAGTGGATGTGAATTGATTCCACGTGAGAAAAAGTGATGAGTAAACATAGTTTCTCAATTGAGAATCAAAACATATGATGTGTAAATGTTAAGATAATTCTAATTAACAATCGAGTTATATAATTTATTTGCAATAAGATAAATGAACAAAATCTAATGGAACCCTTATAAGTTAAGTGTTAAACGAAAGTAAGAAAATGTAGTCTAGAAAATAAAAGGGTAATGTGTGTTCCCATGTTAAGTTATTTTCAAACCTTATAGGTTAAATAATGGAATATGACTATGATAAAGATGTATCCATGAAAATGTGGTGTTGTGGAAAGTAACCATTTGTGATGTTCACTTTGTGGCTGGGTCGTTGCAATTGACTAGTCCATTTATATAAGTGTGGCATTATTTCGCATATTGTGTTATCCTATTATTTGCATGGGTCCATGTTGTATAAGCGTCATTTGTGATGTGGAGTTTTCTGGAGTAAGCCCATGTGTTTTCTTGTGAACCTAAGTGGTGTCATATAGTTGTATCATGTGTTTGAAACAAAAAAAAAAATTATCCAGTATTTTTACTGTTGTATTTGGGTGTGTAAAATGTGGGCACGATAGTTGGTATCATAGCCAAGGTTCATACTCTTGAACCTTTGGGATAGTTTGGTGTTGTGATGATTATTCATGATGGTGGAGGAGTTAGAAGAGTAATGTGTTAATTTTTTGTGATGTGACAAACTTGGTACTTGTGATAACGTGAATGCACTTGTTGTGCATACCACTTGGTGTGGGCTTGTTATGATGTTGAGGTGATTCCTGATGGGAGTTCACTCTCTCTCTCTCTCTCTTGTGTATTAAATGTGAATTTCATGTGTGTTACCACCTTTGTGTGTAAAAGAAATGTCATTGTGGACTACGAAGAGTTGTAATTTTTCATTATCTTGTGATATTGTATATGGGTACTAATGTGTTATATGAAAAAAGTGCTTCATCATGAAATATGTCTTATCATGTTTCCACCATGTTGTGATGTATCATGATGTTATCTTACATGTGATGTTGTAATGGTGTATATGTTGTGATGTTATTCTTTGTGTTCATGTACATTTTACTCATATGATACATGATAGGTTCATGTTGAGAATTGGGGATAGATGGTGATTTTATGACCCCCTAATGTATTGTACTTGCACTTTTGGTGTGTTATGTGGGAATGTTTTGAGTTGCAAGATGTGGAATATGTTTATGTTACACCATAAATTTTACCATGCGTAAGACACTATGGTTATTATGTATATGTATTATTGCGCTAGTAATGTAGTTATGTGTATGTTGTGTACCCTACACTAACTGACCCTAAGGGAAGCAATCAATAAAAGTGTATGTATGGAGTGAGAAAATTGGACCATTGACCATTTAACTTGAGCTGAGTATGACCCAGGAAGTGGAGTCTAACATAGACTGAAAATCCACTTATATTCATTTAGTATGAATGGTGTTTACTCATGGGATGCATGCATATTGTGTTGCGCGGACACCTTAAGCTTAGTAAATGGAAACCTGTACCTCTTTATCTCTCTCTGTAACTAGTTATCTTATAGAAAATCTTGTGTGATTATGACTTTGTTGAGCCTTGTGGGAGTTTGGAGGTGATGATTCTGATAGAGACTATGACAATACATGATTTTGATTAGTTATTATTTGTATTTTGCATGAGCAAGGCCTGATATTTGAGTGCCAAAAACTTGATGATTACCCCTTTGGTGGCCACATAAGGGCCATGTAGCGATCGTAATGTGAATTTTTTCTATATTCTTATTCAATTCATAAATTGATATTCTTCTATTTTTCGTATAAGAACCATCAATTTACTTGAGTGATGTATCTTTAAATATTTGGGAATTTAATTGGTTTTGTGAGAAGAAGAGGCCTTTGAATTTTTGTGGCTATTTAGCAATTTATTTCTCTTAGATTGAAAATTTATTTTGAGCTTAAGAGAATTATAGCCAAGCCCAAGGCTTGGTATTTTGTTGTCACTTGGAATTTGAATATGAATGATATATGTTGGTTACGATGTTGTAATCTATACGAATAGGGTTATGAGATTCATAATGGAGTGGTTGGACATATGGACCTACTTCTTTATATATGGGTATGCCTTAAGGGTGTCAAGGGCCATGTATTTTTGAGCTACATGTTACTAGGTCCATAGGGTGACCCTACCTCATTAAATGGAGAGATAAGGGGAAAAGGATCTTAAGTGAGTGACTGTTTTCATGTGGATCATGTACCCATTGAATCTCTTAGTGATCTCGTGCAACATTGGAACATCCCCAAGGTGTGGGACCTTGTCACCTTAGGATGAACCTCTGGAGAAGGCCAAATTCCTTTGAGACTTGGAGCACTTGATTTAAGATCAATATGCAAGGCTAAAACATTTGAAAATAACTCTAATCTACTCAATTTATGGGGCTTAAATTCAGAGATAAACAAAAGAAAAATAAGGTGATGCACCAAGTATATTTAACAGATAGAACAAATAAAATGCACAATCAAATCCTCACAAAAATATATGATATGCAAATGTCTTGCAATCTTCCTCCATCCATGATTGTAAATAATAATGCAAATTTATAACAGAAAGGAGACAAATTTTCCACAATTGATATTCAAAGTAACTATATAATTTTTCACATAGATTGAAATAAGATAACTAAGATAAAGGTATATTAACCAATCACATCAAGGAATTAAACATTCACAAGATATAAATTGATCAATGATTAACACAATAAACCAGATATTTCATGGAAAAATATTGTTATGAATATAACTGAAAGGCTCAAAGTATTTGAAGCACTCTTCCAAGCTTGAAGAGTAACTTCCCAAATGATCTAAATATTCTCCTTAAAACTTAATGCATCTAACTATTTATAAGTTCAAGAGGTTAAGCCATTACAACTAAACCTTTAACTAACTAGTTACTAAAAATAGAGTGTAATTAATTTCAAGGAACAAGCTCCCATAAATATAACAAAGTTGTTGCATGGGTTTGACCAAGTCAACCCTATAACTTTGACTGACTCAGAGCTTTGGATCCATTCCAACAATGGCTGCTAGGCTTATCTAGAACTGTAAAATTTGTTTCTTATTCAGTTTCTCTTGATCCTTTTCCCACATAGCCAAATGGTGCTTGTAATCAATGAAATGTTTGATAATTCCTTGTATCTCTTCTTCCTCTAGCCCACACGCATAATGATTCATGACATCTACGTTGTATCAACCTCTCTCGTAACCTTGACTGGAAGCCTTTTCAATTTGTTCACCACCTTCTTCAACTAGCTTATGAAATTATGACATGAAACTAATATGTGAATTGAATTAATATTGAAATTTTTAGTTACCTCATCATCCTCCTTAACTAAACCTTTGAAACTTTCTTTAATCTAATCAATTAGAAGAGCATCAATATTCTCGTTGAAGAATTTACAGTTGATGTTATCAAATTCTTCTGAAATGTCACTTAGTCCATCCACTATTTCAACACATTTATCCTCCAATTTCTTGATTAAATCCTGTAACACTTGAGATATAAATTCCATGGCCTTTTGATACTCAAAAACTTAGAGACATTATCAATTACACCCTCCTAGAGAAGTAGATCTAGATTCATATCTCTAATTTCCTCCCAAGTAGTCAAATTCAAGTTCAAATTATTAATATCCTCAGAGAGGATTTCATCTAACTTTTGAATAGAAAATTTTTCCGTATGCAAATCATTGTATAGTTCCACAAATATTTTTATTAAAGGGTTGGTTTATTGTATCATACAATCAATCCACATGTCCACTGATCATCCCTTCTAACCTATCTTCTCAATTTCATGATATGAGATATCATCAAGATGGGAAGAGATAGTTAGAGCAGTCATAGTTGAAGGATCCATGGTTGGAGTAGGTTGTGTGACTTTCTTCAAAAGAGCTAGTGAGTTGTTCAACCTTTGCTTTCAATTCATCCTTAGAAGCCTTATCTTTGTCATACTTTTCTAACAAATTCCCAAGGGCCATTTGAACATCCTGTTTTGCACCCTCATGTGTTGCCTTTCCTAATGAAAACCTAGAGATTTCAAAATTTATTGTGGTAATGGTTTCCTTGATTTTTCCTTCAGTGGGGGTGGCTATCTCCATGAGGATTTCTCTTGACTAGCTTAGAAACAATCTTTGGCCATTTGGTATGCCTTTTTGGAGTGAGTTCCAGCACGCTCAAATCAATCACATCTACAAGGGTCACCTTATTATTTTTCCTGGGGGTCTGGAGATATAGCCATTCAAGTATAACATACGTAGATGAAAGTGGCATGGTCACAACTGAACTTGGAGCACTAGGTAAAATAATAGCACCAAGTACAACAATTGAAATGGAAGTGGTAATGATATATGGTGCGGGAGTTAGAATAGATTTAGGAGTAGATGAAACGAGATTGGAAATGGAAATGGAAGGAAATGGAAGTTGCTGAGAAAATGGAGTGGAAAGTGGAGACCCAATCATCTCTCCAACTGAGAGAACATGAAGGGATGAGAAAAATTGGGCCATAGATGGAGATGGAAAAGTAGAGATGAGAAGAGGAGTGGTAGATAATGATGGAGGCAAGTGGAGCTAAGGATGGTGATAATGGTAGTGAAAGATAAAGTGAAAAACCTTGTGATACAACTAAAGAAGCAGTAACATCAATAACTTCATATAATTGCACTGTAAAAGACACAACCTTGGTAGTAGGGAGTTTTGCAAGAGAATAACTACTAACAACAAATGATATAATTCTTAGAGATGTTGTGGCCTTTTGAGTAGACCTCTTATCTTTTGTAGGTGTAGCAAAACTTAGGGTTGGATGGGATTCTATTCTTATAGGTTGGTATAACCCTTTGGGTGATATTCCCAAAGTATCTAGCCAATCATATGTTCTTTGCAAGATGGGCCCCACCCTTTCCTTTGTATTAGAACATTCTTCTTGATACCAATCAATCCATGGTAATGGTTGATTAGCAATGTTATCACTCTTATAAATTGGGTCAAGCACATCATCATCATCTTCGATTCCATTAGGAACATCTACAATACCATATTGTTTAACTTCATCAAGAGTTAACCTTTCAAACTCTCATTGTCTAATGATGACCTCATCTCAACAGTGGATCTAGATATCTTCTAACTGAGGAACATGGGAACTAGCCAACCCTGTTTCACTAAATTTTCCCCAATAATCAAAGTTAGTTCTAGGGTGGAAAGTTTGCAAGGTAACTTCAGACATTTCTCCATTGACATTCTTTGCCTTGTAAATACTAGCACAAGTGTATCTTCTAATTGAAATGGGAAACTAGACTCCTGCCTTATGTCATTTATTTTGAATCTTATGATAATCCAATAATTGATGAACCAATTCTAACAAGACCCATTTATCAGTCGGGCATCTTGGTAATTTATTAGGAGCACCTAGGAAACCTAGAACCCTGATGTATGTAAATGTTGGGAATTGGAGATATATGGCTCCCCATTCCCTTACCTCCTTGAAAGCTTCATCAGAAATTATGTGATTGTACAAATTCTTATCAAAACAATAAAGGAAGAAAAAAAAAAAAGGCATCATTAACTCTACAGAAATGTTTGCTACCTTCTTATTTGTGAGTTAAGGATAGACTCATAAATCTGTGAAATTCTCCTAACACCCTTTATATTCAATTTGTTGAATTCTCCCATGGAAGCTGCCACATAGATGAGGAAAGAAGTCATGAAGATTTTTTTTGAAGTCAAGACATTTCCCAATTGAAAAAAATGAACTACTAATATGTTCTCCCCATCTTATAAAATCCTTATGTTTCTTAATGGTAGAAATGTAAAGAAACATCCACTCTTGAAATTATCTTGTTGAAGCGAGACCCAAAAATCTACTCAAAAGCACAATAAGGTCATTGAATTCTTGGATGAAGTCTGAGCGAAACAATGTTTTGGGGAGCTTAGTAACATTCTTGGCCAAATAATTCTTCATCATGATCTTTGTACATAGTTCAAATTCCTTATCCCAGTATTCAATTGCAGCCTCTGGGGAAATTTTTGCATATTCCTTGACATCTAGAAGTTTGAATAAGTCTTTGAAAAAATTAGTGTCCAACCTAATCAAAACTTTCCATCATCATCCTTTACTAATTTAGAGGCCTTATCAAAGTGAGCTGTTGCAACCAAGACAAAATCAAGGCAATGCATGGATGAAGGAAAACCAATAGCGAGAGCAAGTCCACTGTCAAATATGGCTTGCATACAATATTTTTATTAGGGTATTTTAGTCTTTTCTAGAATTCTAGCATATCCACTTGTCCCAATTACATGTCTCCAATGTTTCCCAAATATGAGGATAGGCATGTATGAGGGGAAACTCTTAAGAAGGTATACTTCATCTTTTCCTTGCCTTTTGAAGAAGAAGTTAACATTAGTTCGGGGTTCAAAACCCGATCGAACCTTGAATTTTTATAGAAACAATTTGAAGACTTTGAAATACTGAAGTCTGAAGGTTTGAAAAAAAAACCTCCAAACACAATTTAATTATGAAAATATGAAGCCCGAAACTCCAAAAGTCCAAACTCTTCTCAGTTCTGAAACCCAAAAATCATACCTCTGAAATTTTGAAAAGCAACAAGTCTTGAAGGTCTGAAAAGAAACAAGTTCCAAAGGTCTAAAAAACAACAAGTTTCGAAGGTCCGAAATGATGCTAACTCTGAAAATGAACTCCAAAATTGAACTCCTCACGGTTATGAAATACCGAAAGGCATACCTCCAAAATGCATACCTCCAAAATATCACACCAACAAAATCACACCAACTCCAAAAGCTAAAGGTTTCGAATATCGGAATGAGATTTTTCAAAATCCTTGGGTTTGATGAGACTCGATGCCTGCATGATTTGAAGCTCGCAAGATTGAATGAAAGACCAAATAACATGTTTGAAATGAACAAAAATGAACAAAAAATGACAAAGTGGCTTCCATGTTTAAGAAAGAAGAAGAATAGAAAGAAATAACAAACAAAACCATGGCAATATAAACCAAAAAGATTAAATAAAACCCAAAAATTACCTTAAAATTGATTCCTACAAGTGTGATATGGTGCGGTAAAAATCGAGGTGTCAGAGTGAAAATGATAGGTGAAAATCCAAGTTTATATAGGTAAACCTAAAATTAATGCCCGAAAGCCGACATATGTGGGGTGGTTGGGAATTAAATGTTATGTGGAGAGTCTCGAAATTTGAAATGCAAGCATGACCATTCTAATGTGAAACTGAAGTCCAAAACTCGAAAGACCAAAGTTTTGAAATTTTGGAACTTCGGGATTTCAAACTTCGAACTCGGGAACAAAAATAGCCCTAGGTGTAAAGTGAGACTTTGAAACCCGAAAACCTGAAGTTCAAAATTTTATAACTTTAGACTTTCGAGTTCAGAATTAGAACACTAAAACAATTGAAAATGTCAATGAGAACTCTAAAACCTAAAATCTTGAAGTTCCAAAATTTTGGAACTTTGAGATTTCAAAATTCAGAACATTAAGAAATTTTTTTACTTGCAAATAACACAAAATCTGATGTAAGAGAACCTTTTCATTTTGAAGTCCAAAATTTCAGTCTTTGGAAAACTCCTGATTCCCTAAAAATTAGGGAAGAAATTTCACAAAATGGTAGATTTTTTTAAAACTACCCTTCATTAAAGGTAACTTAAAAGGTTAACATTTTTGGTGACATCTAGGGAATGCCTTCCTGCTAAGCATTAGGCCAGTAGCCTTATACCATCCATTGGGAAAAAGAGTCTTAAAAATATATTCAAGAGAACACACCAAAACAAAAAACAAAATGAAAAGAAAAAGAAAAAGAAAACAAAACAATGTGTGAAGCACTTGGAGGAAATGAACAAAACAAACACTATACACACAATATTTCTCAAAAGAAAGCTTTGAGATGAATCCCATTCACATGAATGGGAAATTCTTCTCCATTGAGTCTGGATAAGAAAAATGAATTTTCTTCCTTACAACTTGTGATGATATATGGTCCACTCCAGAGGGAATCAAATTTAGAATGCATACTCGACTTGGCCCTATCAGCATCCCATTTGAGAACCAAATCTCCTTCATGGAACTCCTTGTTGGATTCCCTTTTGTCAAAAGATATTTTAACTTGAGATTGGTGTTGTTCTAGAGTCTTCATTTCTTTTTCTGTGTTTTCTCTAGCTCAATCAGTTTGGAGTACTTGATTGTCATTGAATCATTTTCCATAAGTTCCAGTTGATGTGCCAATTCCAAAGAAGGAAAATCTAGATATAGCGGGAGTTTCTCTTCCTCTCATATACCAACATAAAAGGTGAATTCCCAATATCCCTTTTGGGTGTGATCTGATATTCCCACATGATTTTGAGCTGAGTGTGCCAAGTTCTTCTATTGGTTTCCATTATACGCTTGATGATCTCGTATGATGAAATTATTGTTACTAGATTTGACTAATCCATTCCCCTATGGGTAATAATTGGATGAATTTTTGAGATAAAACCCATTCTTGATGGCCCATTTGGTTAATTTCAAACTAATAAATGTCATTGCATTTTCTGAAATTATTGTAAATGGGACACCAAAACATGTCATTATCCCCTCTAGAAAATCAAGGACAACCTTTTCGTTTCCCTCTTTATGTGGTATGGCTTCATTCAATGAGTAAAGTAATCCATCATGGTGAGGACCCATTTGTGTCCATCAATTGATGAAGGATTAATCATCCTATGAAATCCAACCCCCACTGGATGAAGGGTTGGTCGACTTGAATTGGGTGAAGAGGCAGGGCTGCCAATCTTCTTTCCTACAAAGAAAGCACATTCCTTGCATTTCCTTACCCAAAATGGGTATCTTTGAATAAATTCAACCAATAGTAACCGGCTTTCATGATCTTTGTAGTAGTTATATGTGTAAAGTGATGCCCTCCTGATAGACCATAGTGAAATTCTTCTCGTACCTTATTAAATTGTTCTGGTCCTATGCACTAAAGAAGAACACCATTCAAATCCCTTCGAAAGAGAACATTATCCACCATAATGTAAGGAATAGACTGAAGACAAAAATTTTCTTTGAAATTTGTCCATACTTACAGGGTATTCTCTTGAAAGGAGAAAAATTTCATCTTTGATAGCCAATCAATCTGCTTATCATCCTAAGGTTCATTAAGAAACATTGTGTCTTTTTCTACCTTTGACTCACAATCTGCAGCTAATTGTTGACACAGACCTTTACCCCTAATGAGCTTAGTGACCTTAATATGTACATTATATTCCATCAGTTTAGTGACCCATCGACATGTTTTCATTCACATCTTTATTTAGAAAAAAACTTTAACTTTGGGATGAGACACCATCAAATGTATCTTGTTATTGGACAACATGTGTCTGAATTTCTTCAAATCTCGAATAACAACAAAAACTTGTTTCTCAAAAAATGAATATTTGAGCTCATAATATTTTAGGGATTGACTAAAGAAGGCAATTGGTTGTTCCATTGATTCGTTATTTTGCTGAGTGAGAATCCTAGAAATAATTTCTTGACTAGAAAATGCATAGAGAATGAAATCCCTATCAAACCTTGGATTCACCAATGTAGGTGCTTGAGAAATGGCTGCCTTAATGGCTTCAAAACTCTCCTTCCCTTCCTTTGTCCATGAGAAAGGTATATTTTTCTTCAACATGGTTGTTAATGGTTTGGCTAGGGCTGCAAACTGAGGGATGAATCTCCACACAAAATTTATTGTTCCAAGAAAACTCTAAAGTCCTTTCTTGTGACTTGGAAGAGATAGGGACAATATCGAGCGTATTCTAGCTGGATCAATGGACATTCCTTTAATGAGATACCACATGCCACTTACCTTCTTGTACAATGAAAATACATTTCTTGGGATTTAAAGAAACTTTGAACTCCCTACACCTCTTAAATACTTTCCTCAAATGAGCCATGTGATCCTCCGCATGTTTGGAATACACTGTTATATCGTCCAAGTACACCAAGGATAATATCATTAATTAGTCCCTGGAAATCCATGTCCATGGCCCTTTGGAAGGTAGCATCAACATTAGATAACCCAAATGGCATTTTATTATAGGCATATGTGCCCCACTTGGTAGTGAAAGCCATTTTGAATTGATCAGATTATTTGACTAGAATCTGATTATAACCCAAATATCCATCAAGCAAAGAGAACCTTTGAGCTCTTACCACAGTTTGAAGGATTTTCTCCATTGATGGAAGAGGATAATGGTCTTTTAAAGAAGCACGATTCAAATCCCTGAAGTCTACACACAACCAAATCTCTCCATTCTTATTTCTTATGGGAACTAGATTTTCTACCCAAGAGGAATGATTGATTAAAAAAATGATGCAAGCCTCAACAAGCTTAGTCAGATCCTTTCTCATTAGTGGCTCGATTTTGGGATTAATCGGCTTCTTTTTTCGATGAATCGGTTTGGAACCAAGATCAAGTTTGATGGTATGTTGTGCCAAACCTGGCTCAAAACCATGCAGATCTTTATAACTCCATGCAAAAAAATCATTATATTCTTGACAAAGTTTGAAAAATATTCTTTCTCCTCTAGGGTACACACTTTTATGATCTTCATAACTCTTTCATTTGCTACCTTGACTTCTTCAAAATCATTCTCTTAGATTACCATATTAGAATTCTGCCTTATAAATTTATCATATAAATTAAAAATGGACTCAAGAGTGACCAGGCCCTTTTGTAATTTTTACTTTTTAATTGAATGATTTGGTCACCATATGCTTCTTTTAACTTAGCTTGATTTTTTGCAGCAAACTCCACTTCTTCCTACAAGAAAAGAATGATCTTCTCATCATTTTCAAAAACTTGCCAACTTCCTGCATTATTAGGAACTGCTGGATGAAAAACCATCTTAACAAACTATAATCCTTCCTTCATTACATCAGTAGGAATGTCATACTATGAGCTGATAGTTTCAATTCTATCTACATCTTGGTTCTAATTCCTAGGAACCGTGTGAATCCCAAAAGCTTCAAAATCTTCAATCAAACTCCATACTCTATTTTTATAAGATCTCAATAGATCATTTTTTGATGCACTACGAGCTCTAACCGATGCACTATCAAATTGCTATCTCTAAAAACAATCAAGGATTTGATACCCCTTTTAGGGCTAGTTGAATTCCTTGTACCAAAGCCTCATACTTAGCTATGTTATTAGTGTAGCTAAATTGTAATCAAAAGGATGAAAAATATTTACTTCCTTCTAGATAAATCATCATGACAACATCTCTGATCCATTTTTACTCCTTGAGCCATCAAAAATAGTTTCCAAAGTCCTTCAAAGTTATTTTGGGGCTTGATGAGTTGCGGTATGATCACATCCTCTTCATGAATACAATATGTACCCAATCCCGTCTCTTCTAAAAATAACAGACTAGATTATTCTTCCACTAATGCTTCAGCATATGGTTCATACTTGATTATTAATACTTACATCATCCAGAAAAGTGTCTCTGACCTCTTCTATAGGAGTGGATGGTTCGTGATCAACATCTTCTTCCTCTGCATCATTAATGGTGTAATTCCCATTTATTAGACTAGCGGTATGGGGCTCCACATGATTTTGAAAAATTGGTTCTACCCTTATAGTCACCTTGGTTCTGTACCGAGTCCTAAGAATCATATATGACCGGTCGGTGATAGGTAATCGCCCATTTTGGTAGTGAAATCTCGTGATAGAAAAATGGTGAAAAGGGGAGGAAGATGGATGACCGATGTCTTGTGTGAATGGAAAAGCTCGGGGCATATATGAATAGTAAGTTGAAGTCCTTTGATGATTCCAATGGTCCTTTACCACTATTCCATCCAATTGAACAACTCTTCTAGAGACTAGCATGTATTGGATTCCTAGCACATCCACAATTTGCTTGGGCATGACTAAAATACTGACACCAGAATTAATCATACAATTATGTACCAAATGATCACCAATGATCATGGAAATATAGAATGGTGGCGGTTTGTTTGTATTAACAATACTTTTCCCTTCCATTTGACACAAACTTGTAGCAATTACTGCTCCATGACCTAATGATCTGTCGGTTGTACCAAAAATTTTTAGAGCCTCTTGCAACAAGTTTCTTTAAGAAGGAATTGAGAGTGCATCCCACATGGTAACACTCAAAGTTGGTATTTTTCATTTGTTCCACAATATTGAAGGGAATTGTGCCTAATTTTCTGATATTTCTTTGGGCATTAGAATCCTCTTTTGGAAATTTTTAATTGGGTAGTGTAATTCTCGAAGAACTTGATTTCCTCACATACTTTGGCTAAGCTACGACTCGCGTTTATTTCCCACATCTGTATCAACTACAACTTGTACCCGAGAAATTTGTGAAGTAGATGTTTGATTAGCTTTGGAAACTTGGGATTCTATTGCCCTCTTTTTGGAGTGGGTATTTGTTGACTGATGAAGAATAAATATTCAAACCATAGAAATCGTCCTCTTACAAATTTAGCAAAGTGGTTTCCTCAGGATCCTGTGCTTGATCGGATGCTTCCTGTGTGGATGAATTTTTTGTTGCCTCTGGTGGAGAAGATACACTTTGAACCATAAGTTCCTAGCTCAGAACTCCATTTGGGAAAATATTTTGATTGTGAGGTTGAGAACAAGGATAACACCATTCATAGTCTTGAACTAGATTATTTTGGACTGGTACAATAGCTCTAGAAGAACTAACAACAAGGGGATTCCTAAAATTTAGGGGCTTGACATTTGCAGCTTAACTTGCAAATTGATTTTGCACCTGATTATTCCCTTGAAATGGTGGATGATTTGATTGATATTATTGATTCTGTGATTGGTACGGATGAGCATATTGAGACTGTTGCCTCTTGAGTGCTATGAGTTCATTCCCAAAAGTTTGTAGCAATGACTTGACCTCAACTAGATGTTTAAAGGAACATGTGCAATCACAATTGGTTGCCTAGAAGACGATGGAATAGGGAAAATGGTTGGATGATTACTTGAAAGTTTAGCAAACAAATGCATGGGAGGTCTGGGTGCAATTTTACTTGCTTGGATCAAATATTTCTCGGCCCTTATTGTAACTTCATAGGCATCAAGAAGTGGGGTACCTTCCACGGACTAGATCATAACTTATATATCGCTGTTCAAATCTCATAAATAATACAAGAATTCATTATTGGGAGAAGGTTTTATGAGTGCTGGAATTCTATTCCAAGTTTTGTGGAATCGGAATTTGAAATCACTCATGTATTCTTGAGGAGATCTCTTTATGGTAGTGATTTGTTCCATGAGTGACAGGTGGTCACTCTTATCTTTGAACTATTTGCAGATCTTCTCTCCCAACATGTCCCAAGTGGTTATAATACCATATTCTAACCCAAAACCACGAAGTGATTTTCCCTTGAAGGAAGTGGCAAGGATTACGGCGACAAAGAAATTTTATTCTCAGTAATATTATGTACTGAAAATGTCTCTGGCTACATCAAGAATATGTTCCACTGGAATAATATGAGTTTCCCATGAGTAAAAGGGATAACTTTTGAGTTTTGTACTAGGCATAGGATCACTTTGAGCAAACTAAAGAGGACTACCCGCATTTAAAGGAGGAAAAACTTGGTTCCTTGCGGGGTTTCCATACCAACAAAAGCTCGATTGTTCTTGGGTTTAGGAAACATTCCATAAGGAGGATTTGAATGATCCCTATGAGGTGATGCCACCTCTAGTGATGTTGAACTTCCTCTTCTTCTCCTTGGAGGAGAAAATGATAGCTCAATATGTTGATAATTTCCTTCTCATCTCGCATAATATCTTGTCTTAATGCTTCACATATGTTAACACACTGAGATATGAAATACAAAGATATGGAGTTTCTAGGTAATTTGATTCATACAAGTATGAAGAGAAGTACTAAATTTTGTCCAACAGTGTGCCAAAAATTGTTGTCATGCAGATCATGCACCTATTGAATCTCTCAATGATCCCATGCAACGTTGGAACATCCCCAAGGTGTTGGAACTTGTCTCCTTGGGATGAACATTCGAGAGAAGGATGGATATTTTTATCCTTGCATATTGATATTAAAACAAGTGCTCCAAGTATCAAAGGAATCCAACCTTCTCTCGGAGGTTCATCCAAGGCGACAAGTTCCCACACCTTGGGGATGTTCTAATGTTGCACAAGATCACTTAGAGATTTAACGGGTGTACGATCCACATGACAAAATGACCCGATATGGAGAAATAAGGAGATGGGGATCTATGGTGAGTGCCCCAACATGGAGAAATAAGGTGATGGGGCTCTATGGTGAGTGGCCTGGATTTGTTCGACATTATGATTATTTTCTCTATTAGGATGAATATTGAGTGGTTTTGTGAGGCAAAGGGATTTATGTGTAAATGTATTATTCTTATCTTGAGACTATGTTTCATTGTGTAAAAATATAAATTCTCCCTTTGTGACATCTTATCATTTGGAATTCTTGCATATCAAGTGAATATATATGTATTGTGAAACATGACAAAAATTGTTAAAACCTTCACACTAGACCATCTTGTCATGATCCAAAAACACAAAAATGAAATTACACAAAATAATCTTAAAAGGAAATGCTTGTAGTCAATCAAGTATTCCATGTCTTATGAGATGAAAATAACCTCCTATACTTGAAAACCACTGATCAATATTTGTGATGGAAAGATTCTTGTCATGTTAAAACAAATGGAAATAACCGTAGATCATACTTTTTACATTTTAGTTATAAAATATGTATTTTCTCTCCTCTATGTATCACCACTTGTGAAAAATAAACTATCACCTTCGACCCTTCAACTAGTTTAAAATAGTGATTTTTTTTTGCTTATGCTATTTGGTTATTTTGGGGTATGATGGTGAATTTTTTTCTTCATGATATTGGGAGCTAGTGGATCGTGCTTGGTGATTTGGTATATGTTTTTACTTGGGATTTATTGGATTGCATATCCTATTTGGAAGTATTGATGTTAATATGCCTTATTATGGTGTTTATGTGGATCGATAAGTTTTTCTTACGTGAGTCTTGTTATACATTGTATGTTTGAGGCTTGGAGTTTCTCTTTGTTGGTATGTACTATTGGAACTTACCCTAGGCATTGTGTGGGTATAATCATAGTTTGAGTCATGTGATACAAGTTACATAGGTCTCAACATGATGCTTCATTGTTTGTTAGTCACATGTGTGTGATGGATCTATGCATGGGGAATAATTGTTGGAATTTATATGTTAGTTGGAATACTTGTTACCTTTACATGGTGGAGTTGGAGGTCTTAAAATATTGTTCGAGTCATGAAAATGTGCTAAAAATGTGTTCTATGGGTTGTTTTGTAATGTGTTTGTACCTTGTGTGACATTGTAAGGTCATTTTTTTGGGAAACCTATTGGAAATTTGAAATTTGAAATCCTTAACAAGTGATAACATTTCAATTAATGGAAAAGTAAATTGGAAAATTGACACAACTAATAAATGGTGAATACCCTTATATGAAACCGCATGCGAATGTGTTTGAAATGAAGACAAAATTTTGGATTTGATTCCACTATGGATTTGAATATTTGAATTAAGAGGTTTCATAAGATTTGAAACTAAGAAAAGGTTTTAAGGAAAAGATAATTTGAGTAATAATAATGAATAATGTCAATCTTCACAGAACATAAAGAAAATGAGAAAAATTTAAAATATTCTTAAACCTACTTGGTGGTTGCATCTTAAGCAATAGATCCCTTTTTGCTAAATGGAGTATGTCGTGTTGAATTTCCATGTTTTCTCATCTCTTTAGTATCTTGGAGTATGTCACATCGTGGATGATGCTTTTATAAGGAATGGGAATGTAGTTCCCCCTTCGATTCATAGAAAATTCCTTTCTTCAGCCTTTACAATTTACTTGGAATTTTAAATCATGTCCCTATGTCTTGTGAATCTCCGAGTGTCATAGAGGCAAGGATTCAAATATTTCGGTTTTGATTCAAGGTATTTAATTTTTTTGGCCTAGTGTCTCGGGATGGTCATTAAATCTCGGACTCGATGCGGTTGTCATTGTTTGACTACTTTTGTTGTCATCATTAAATGTTCCCTAAAATAATTTAAACAATTAGTGGATAAGAAACCTTCCATTCTCCACATTGTTGATTTCATATTAGAGGGTAGAGTGATGGTTGTTAGAGGTCCATTTTTCTTTATTGTGGCATAACAATTTTTTTATAATAAATTTAAATGTGTGAGATTATAAAAGGATGTAAACTTTTAGGAGACTAAAATGATATTACCAAAAGATAAATAAGGAAAATTAAATAAAACTTAGAATATTCAAAACTCCTTAGACTACTTGGGGCTTGGGTGAACCACATTCGAAGAATAAAATTAATGAAAATTTTATGGTTGTGTGATTTTTTCGTGAGAGGATTTAGGAAATTGTTCTGGGATTTTGAGGAATTTTTAGTTAGGGAATGTTTTGGAAATGCCTTGGCATTGTTTTTGGAGCTCCCATGGTGTGAAGGTAGATTTGTTTGTAGGTTGCATAGATGGATTCTTTGGAAAGGATTTTGAATCCTACTGACAAGATATGGCAGGTGTAAAACTACCTCCAAAATATTAACCTGCATCCTCCTAACTTGTGCATGCAGCTACGAAGAAATGTCTGGACATGCCTACAAAAATGTGGTTTCATGAAATGCGATGATTGCAGGATATGCACAAACTAGTGTTCTTGATGGTGCCTTAGGGTTTTCAAAGAAATCCCTTGATAGATGGCATCTCATGAATTGCCATGGCTACAAGTTATGCATAAAACAACTTTGAAAAGTCTTTAAATTTTTTTAAAATAATCCAACCTGGTGGGTGTATAACAAGATTATCAAACCTTTCAGAATCCTTCCTACCTATGGAAAATTGGGAACAAACTTCCGTCATAGCGTGAAGGAAAATAAATTGGTAGATGTTATTGTAGCTCCCATAATAGGATTTTTTCCAAGTGAGGAAGCATAGATAGAGCATGTGAGTGTGGGAAAAAAATAAAATGATGGCATGAGGTGTTGAAAAAGTTGTGGAAACTTTAATAAAATGTAATTGGTTGGTGTAAATCCTAACCCCTTAACTTTTCAAAATGCATGTTGCCTACGCCAAGAAAATATTTTCCCGGGTTTTGCACAAGCCTCCAAGAAAAATGAAAAAGGATAATTTTTAGATGGTGTATGTTGTCACCTCCCAAGGGTTATGAATTTTTTTCTCCATTTTAAAAAAATTCGAGGATAAGGTGATTGTCAAAATGCCTTTGTAAGGGTCCCCTAAGAAAGATATAGTTTCAAATAGTTAGTCATTTTTCAAAAATTTTGAGTTTTGAGGCTTTTTCTTTGTTATGCGGGTATTTCAGATTTTTCTGTTCCTTATGTCCCAAGTTTTCTCTGGGCCTCTTGTTGTCTAACTTTCTTCTTTCCTTGCATTGCCTTACTTTTCCTTTATTTTTAGTCTTTTTGGCTTTTTGGAGAAATGGTGTCTTGATGTCCAAAAGTACTATCCATGTCATTTTTGTCCAACTTATCTGATTTTAGTGTGCCCAGGGTGTTTAGGATTTTCATGTCCCATGTGTCCCAAGTTCTCCCTGACCGCCATTTCCCCATAAGACCACCTTTTCTAATTTTCACTCACTATGGCTATTTCAGCTCAGCACATCCTTGATGTAATGATGTCCCTTGGGAAAATTGTGTGTGTTTTCTCCACCTTTACTACAAATCAGCTATTTCGGCTCCCCACGTCCTAAATGTCCCAGTGTCCCATGGGCTGATTGTGCACTTTTTTTCCACCTTTTTTATTTTCATTGTTTTAGGTCGGCATAGAGTATTTATTACCTCATTTATTTCACCTCGCCAACCTACTTGATTTAAATGTGCATAAATAGTTGGGTAATTGGTAATTTTTACCATCTTGCTTGTATTTGCTAGTGTCCTTTCAATTTCTCCCTCTCCACTATTTGTAGTCATGGTGAATCCTACTCCATTATTTTCAAAATTTGCAGATATAAGGGAAGTTGTGAATCATCAAGGCATTACTCAAGGAACTAAGGAAATTTCTCTCATAGAGATCTTTTGCTCCTAACATAAAATGAAGATCAATTTCAAAGGACACGAGTACTTATCTTCTTTAGAGATGGCCATACCTGATATAGGTGATAATGAGGCTCAACACCTTGATTTGGATGATTTTATGGCATGTATTAATGGTAAAAAAAATTCTCCCATTGCTCGGCTAATTAAGGATAGTGGAGTCTCGAAGTGAGGGTTTTCTAGTTTCAGTCCAATGTGCCAATACAATGCTAGCTTGTGGTTCCTGTTTAAACCTGAATACTAAGGAAATTATTGACCCTCAAGGAAAGGTGGTGGATTTACTTGATGAATACGTATTCACACTAATTTTAGAACCCCCACAATTGAAGGATCAAATATTCTTACCAGGAAGCAATCACAACTTCTTTTTTATCAAGATAGTGAATGATACAAGAGTAGAGTGGTGAAGTCTTGGTTTAAGAACCCAAAGAAAGGAGCCTCAAGGTTTCCCAAAACAATGTATAAGGTTGATTTCCATGAAGAATTGTTAGATGTTATCACTCTCCTTGCCAGGATAATGGGAATTCCCTCCACTGAGTTTCATTATTAGATGTGCCCTTATATCAATATTATATGTGAGGGTAAGCAAATATTGAACTAGGTAGGGATAATCTACGACAACCTAACTAAATAATTGGTAAATGTTAAAATAACTCAAGCCTTCTACATGATGTCCTAACTGATGTACACCACTGTGGCTTACGGTGAATGGTTGGGTTACTCCTTGTTGAAGATATGAAGGATGCTCCCATATATGAGTACCATCCACAACTAACTCTAAAGGTCAATAATAATAATTTTAGGAGAGTGAATGATTATTTCACCATGTAAATTTTCATATTATTGGAAGGAGATATTGTTAGAAGGTTCTTAGATGAAGCAAAATTTTTTTTCAATGTATATGGTAGCTTTTTCACCCAATTCAAGAAATTTTCATATATACGATTGGCTAGATTTGAGGGTCAAACCCTAAAACTTCCAATGTAATAAAGTGACAAGATGGCTTTGGTTGAGATATGAATATAGTTCGATAAGCTACATAAAACATGCAGGGATAAGAAGATTGCAGGTATTCAGTTCCCAATCACATTGGGTAAGTACACCTATAAGACTCGCTTTTGATGCTCGAGAACATTGATAGAACCATCGATCCTCTTACCCTCAAATATTATAAGCATAGAAATTTATTTAATATTACAGAGTTCATTTCCACCAAGTACAGAATGGGTTATCAACATCTTGCTGATATTGAATACTACTAGGTGATTGTCTCGATGATTATGAAGCCCGAAAAAGGTACTATGGAAGATTGTCTCTACAACAAATCATAGATTTTGGTATATATAATGTTCTTAAAGGATTTGAGGATGATGATGAAGAATTACAGTCTCTTGAATATGAGAGGTCAATCAAGCACACCCCTATTGAAACCATTGATTGGTTTGTTAAGGAAAGAGATGATTTGAAGGAGCTCAACAACCCTGTCTTGGTGAGAACTAGGCTTTGGTTTGACAGGAAAAGTAAGATGATTAGAGCAAGAAAATATAGGTCTACTTCTCAAGATACCTCCACCCCTCAAAAATAAATACCTTTAGAAGCTCTAGAGGCACCTGAACAATCCATCCCTTCTCCACCAGAATCTTCAACTCTGGTGTACACTAAGAAGAGAAAAGCTAAGAAAGATGATAAGGTGGAGAATTTTATTTAGGAGAATGAGAGACGACCCTCTCCTAATCCAACTTAAATAGTACCTGATGAGGGAGTAATTGTGGAACTAGGTGATGATGACAGTGAAAGAAAAGAGAAGGAAAATCTAGAGGAGAATATCCTTGAAGAAAGCAGTGAGAAGGGGGATCAATCAAAGAAATTAGTTTTAGAATCTATGGAGACATTTCCTAAGGAAGCTCCCATTACTCAAACTGAGACCTATGTATTATAAGTGTCTTTTGTGAAAAATCTAAGTGCAATGAGTGCATTTGCACTTGGTCCCATTACTCCTTCCACTTCTAGTTCTTCATTTTCCTTGGTACAACCATTGCTAGAAAGCAAGAAAAGGAAGGCCACTTCAAGTATTGTTTCTCCTAAGTTTGATGTAGTGGAAAAACTTTTGGGTACTACTCCTCCCCCTCAAGATAAAAATTCTAAGGTCACCTCTAGATTGGTTTTAGACTCCCAAGGCCAAAAATTCATGGAGATTGCAAGACCCAAGATTGAAAAAGATGAAAAGGACCTATCAATGGGTGATCTGGAATTAAAAGAATTTCTCTTGGTGAATCAACACCTGAAAGTGAGGTGCATAACCTAAGGGAAATAATGTCTAAAGTGATTGAAAGAGTTGAAATAGGGAAGCAGACAAAGGAGATATTAGAAGAGATGAATCAAATTTTATCAAGTTTCATCAAATCCATATTGGTAGAAGATAAGGTACTTGACCCAACCCCCCTGGCTTCCATCCCACCTCCTGCCATTTTGTCTAATGATGAAGTTCAAGCCATCAGATATATTTATAAACATGCCAATTATGGGAATTTAATGGAAGGCATGGTTGAACAATTGATAATCAAAGGTTTGAATTTCATTGAGGAAGCATTCAAGGCATATGAGATAATTGCTAAGATTCAATTAAAGTTCACTACAACACTCAGTGGTTTGGATAGGGAACTAAAATTATGGAGTGAATGTATTCAGGATATTAGATTAATGAGTGAGACAAATGTACAAATACTTTTGGAGAATAAGGTGTTTGATGATGCAAAGTTGAATCTATCTAAGCAATGGGTTTTTAGTATCAATTGGAGGATAAAGGTTCTTGAAGAGTACATTGGAGAACTTAGGAACATGTTGAAAAAATGAGAAGATTTTAAAGCTTGTGTCATGTCTACCCTCTAGGATATTCACTCTCAAATCTTCAAGGATAATTCAAATGATAAATTCACCCTCCAAGAAAATAAGTCTCGATTCAAGACATTTTTTCAAGAGGATTTTTTCAAGGACACCATATTTAAGGAGAAGATGAAGGAAATTTGCACCCTACATGAAACTATCATAGATGCTAATAAATAATTCATGGAAAATACATGGGTTGGAAAAGAAATGGAAAAGTGTATGGGAAGTTGGAATCATGTCACTGCCAATACAACAATTCCTCAGGGAATGGACATAGTTGAGGCATTGAAAAGATTCAGAAATCAAGTTCTCAAGACAAAAGGGTCCATAAACACTTCCTTCAACATATTGACATCATAGTCCTCAATTTCCTTTCTTAAAATATCTAATTAAGGTGGTTTTATCTCTTTAGTCATATGTTATGGAAACAAGAGATAAATTGAGTTTGTAATATTTAATTAGATATTAAAATTTTGATATTAAAAGAAAGGAAACTGAAAAGGATTTTTGTAACCATTTCTTGGGTTATTTAAAGAACTTTTCTTGTCATTGTAAAGGATTGGATTTTGATATCCTGGGTGTAAAATAACATTGAACTATAAATCAATACAGAAGAAGTTTCTTTCTCTCTCATGATTTATCTCTTTCTATTCCTTGTCTGATTCATGTGAAGCTATGCATATTTAAGAAAGAACTTTGTGTCTTTCAGTTGATATTGTGCTTAGAAATTTTTGTCTAATGCATGCATGTCCTGTGTTTTTACATGCATAGTTTAAATATTGTTATTTTGTCAAGCATTAGTAAGATATTATTCTGCCATCTATATGTCTGAAATTTTCTCTCTCTCTCTCTCTCTCTAGTTTCTAAATCCCAGTTCTTCTATTTTCCTCTCTTATGTATTGAAAATATTTAGATGAAGACATCTAAAATGTCAAAATATTTACCGAAATATTGAACAAATATTTATATTGTGAATAAGTAATTTAGATTTTCTTTGTTGTGTTCAATAAGGGAACCTCTCCTATTAAGACGAGGAACTATTGTCCCATGGATGTTGCTTGTTTTCAAAGATCAAATTCTAAAACTGACATTTGTTGGTGCCTTTGTGGGGCACGTATTGTGCATCCCACTAAAACAACTTCAATTAAACTAGAAGTATTGACACCTTGATAGACATAAGATATACAAGAGGTCAAAGAGCACATGGTATTGAAGATCCATATTTTCTTTTTATAGAGTAACGCAAATTTTCTTTAACCATATAAAGATGGAGAACAAGATCCAAAAGTACCCCTATTAAAAATAGAAATGAAAAGAACACAGACTCACAAACACATTCAAGCCCTAGTATTCAAGATTTGGTGTTGGCTAGAGTCACTGTCCCATTACAAACCATTTTTCCAATAATTTCAACACCTCTACCTTGGGGATAATGGGTTGGACCTCTGGCCCTTGCTCAACCATTGCATGATCTCCCAAAAGGGAATAGGAATTTTTTCCCTAAATTTAGAGGTGATGGAAAAGTGCACCCTGATGAACACATTTCTGCATTCATTATGGCATGTGGAATACTTATAGTGGAGCATGAAGATGTTTCCGTTAGGATTTTTGTGGAGACATTACAAGATCATGTTTTTGACTTGTTCTATCACCTCTCTGCTTTGGTGTTATCACCGACTAGACCACCATGAGAACTCGGTTGGAGGATTGATTCAAAACCGATGAATATGTACATGCTTTCTTGGATCAGATTTCTCAGATAAAGATGGAACCATATGAGCCTATAAGAGAGTTTTTTCCAAGTTTAACAAATTATTAAATAAGATTCCGGTGGCCACCCATCCCGAGGATAAAATTAAGAAATGTTTTTTTCTTAAATGCACAATTACCAGAAGTGATCTATGCATTGAGAAGAGCCAACCTTGCTACTCTAGATGTTGATCAATGCTTGGCCATAAGTGTTGAAGATGATTTAATAATGTATGGGAAATTAAAAAAGGAACTTGCTAAATCTAAGGCTTCTTCTTCTTCTTCAGGAAACAATTCCGACCAATTAGTACAGAAATTGGAAAATGATCTCATAGCTATCAAGAAACAATTGGCCTAGAATACTCCTTACAAAGATATTCCGAGAAGGAATTTTCATCCCGAAATCATTTTGCCCCTATCAAACTAAAAATTGTAATTGAAGGGCCACCTCTCAAAGTTCCTATTAATGCAACATGTGAATTCTAGGAACAAGAGGATGAAAATGAAGTTGAAGGATATGAGGAGCTCAAAGAGGAAGAAAATGAAACACTAGAAGAAGCCAATTATTATTAGGTTAATTTTCTCATCATTAAGGGAGTTGATGATGATGTAGATGATTACGATGGATAAGTGGAAGATATGAACAACGAGTCATATGATTTCATGAAGCGAGAACAAATGATTAAGAAAAATGAAGTGGTCCATCCCACAATAATATCTAAGGAGGTTCCAGTTACCATACCAATTGCGAAAAGAGGAGCTCCTATCCCCAACACTTCTACTCAAAAGGTAAGTAGTGTTAATACTCATTCTAATTCCTTGTCTTCACCATTGAATATTCCAACATCTAATGTAAAATATTATAGGTGTAAGTGTCCCTCTTCTTCTAGCACAGACACCCCATCCACCTCAAGATCTTTTGACATAATTGACCACATCAACTAAAATTCAAATTTCAAAGGATGAGTTTTATAAGATGCATCCCGATGCCTTTGCTTAGGTTGTAAAATTTGTTAAATCCAAATCCAATCCTACATCCACTACCTCTAAAGGCCTTTTACCTACTCCCACCTCTACACCTCAAGTAGAATCCAATGGCTACGAAACCTTCGTAATTGAAAAAATCGAGTCTTTCTATGTCACCTTTGCTTATAGCCGGTCATAGGCTCAGTAATTGTGTCATTGATTTGGGAGCATTAGACAATGTGATGCCTATTAAGGTTTCTCATGTTTTAGGCCTAACTTTAACATGCACATTTGGTTCTTGCTATTCCATGGAAAGTAAAGAGGTACCGTTGGTAGGTAGGAATAAGGATGCACAAGTAGCTTTTGTTGCTTTCCTGGAAAAAAGGGTCAAAGCTACTATATTAGTAGCAGATATTCCCCCATCCTATGGTATGCTTTGCTAAGAATAAAATTTTGTACAGAAGTGGGTGGGGAAATTCAAATGGACTAGTCACAAGCTCTCATTCTAGTTAATGGGAAAATGAAGAAGTTGTTACCTGAGAGAGACAGTTGGAGTACATTGTGTAGAAAACCGATGACCCTAAAGCACAAATCCTCTATGAGGACATCGATCACAGGAAATACATGATCATTTCAGAAGAGGAAATGAAAACTTCCAAAGGTGTGATGAATGACCCTAATGGTGTTTGGTGTAGATACTAAAATTAGGTCACACTACCCTTTGGTCCCTTGACCAATAAACACCCTTTATTACATTTACCTAGCCATAACCCCCTTCACCCACGAATATTAATTAAATTAAATTAATTCATTATCCTCACTATATTTATTATTTAAATATATCAATTTAAATAATATCCACACATATGGTTCACTTAGACACCGACCAAGCCAACTCAACCTAAGACCTATTCTTAGTAAGTTGCCATA
Source organism: Taxus wallichiana var. yunnanensis (assembly GCA_018340775.1). Taxonomy (NCBI): domain Eukaryota; kingdom Viridiplantae; phylum Streptophyta; class Pinopsida; order Cupressales; family Taxaceae; genus Taxus; species Taxus wallichiana. Next base: position 177,781,800 of record CM031242.1, on the reverse strand, counting down.
ACTAACAAAGACTTGCCCAAACCCTAAAAATCAATGCCTACATTCCCTCTAACCACATTCCCACATGCTCAAAAGAATCTCCCAGTATAATCCATGGGATAATGACACGAGATCCAAGGAAATCAAGAGGATCACCCTAGTTTAGTAAACCTAAGAAATCTCGCCTGACAGATGCGGTTACCCCTAACCTTCATTTGGTTAAGCGGCACCGCCCTCGATTACTCCTTTTAACCCTAAAACAACCTTATTCTCAAGGTTGGAAAAAATTAGGAGAAGGTTGATGAGAAATAACACATCTCAGAGAGATAACACATCTTCAGAGAGAAAATTCCAGTGAAAACCCACATGCAAGGAAGGAGATTGAGCATCTTCTCCTGCATAGCCATCCCAACCATGATTTGATCTATCCAAGCAAAGAGGAGAGTACATGCAGCCCATGCAGAAGCTTTTCTTCAGTTGGTGATCACTTGCAGCCTTCAAACCCCTCATCAGCACCTCCATCCCTCACACATAGGCATTCAGGATCGAATCCAAGTAAGTATAACATCATACTTTCCTGGTGTATTTCATTTCATCATCATTTTATCATCCATTGTTTACCTTTCCCCTATTGACCTTCTCCAACACTTCCACCTCCATATACCCATTAAAACCTCACCAAAGCCTACTCCAGTCACCCAATACCTCATCTCGACCAACCAAATTCCTTTGTGTAATCACAAAGGAGACCAAAAGCTTGTTTTGTGACATTTCCAGATCTCACAGTAATCGGCACCGGTCACATCTAACCGCTGTCGGTCACTACCCCCGATCGACATCGGTCTCTGTATTTTCCCATACATCCCTAAATAGAGACCTACCTACCTAATTTCACCTCACCCTCATTCATCTGTGATCTACCCGAGACCTCTATCAGACCTGCAGAAATAAGAACCAATCATTTGACCTTTGGATCCTATTCTAGCTTAGCCTATTAGATTAGATCTATTTCTTATTGTTTTTAAGTGAGATACCTAAATCATTTTAAATAACAATAGGATTTACTTTGTTTACATCATTAAATTGTTTAAAACAGTGGATTGACATCCATCTAGGAAGTATCACACTTCCTAGATCTAGCATACACTAGGTAGTTCACTACCCATATTGTTTAATTCCTTTTGGTGGTCTTGTTTTCATTACAAGTAGTTCCTCCTAGCCAAAAGGAAGCTCTCATGATCAGTTGTGGATCCGGAAGTCATATGCGCATAGCAACCCATCAACCAAGATTTGAACAGGTATTCCTCCTACATCCGTTACCCTATCTATTTCATCAACACTTCAAAGAAACAATCTAAGAATCAGGTGAAACATTTTGGCATGCCTGATGGGACACATCTAGGGTTCCTTTCATTTCATTCATTCCTAGGAAAACATTGTGTGTTTTTTCCCTTTTGAAAAGCGTACACACTAATTTTCTTCCCGGTAATCCACCTCTTCTTTCTATTTTCTCTAAAGGAAACTTTTTCTTTTGGTGTAATTAAAAAGAACAATTTTTTCATGTTTTCTACATTGTAGTGAAAGAGCATCCCTCTTCCTCTTCATCTTATTATGTCATCCAATTTCACATTTTCAATTTGGGTTTAAAAATAAGTGCATTCCATTCTTATTTATTGCATTAGCTCACATTAATTGAGGGCAACCTATATGCTGGAAGTCATGCCTAGCTGATGGTTGATAAACAAATCATATAAAAACACTTCTGTCCTTTTCTCTTTCTTTGAGTCTTACCAAACCTCACAAAAATTCAAAATACATACATTCTTAAACAACATCCTACCTGGAAGAAGCTATAGGTGATCACACGATCATGACACAGTGGGCACCCAACTCGCTGCTCTGTCGAGTCATACTTCAGAGTGAAGCCTCCCCACCATAACATACCTGAAACCTCACCTTTTAGATCTCCTTCTTTATAGGAAGCCATCCTCACAAAAAAATCTATTTCATAATTCATGTGTCAGTCCCTAAATAGCATAAGCTAAATAAACATAATAGAAAAGGCACTCCTAGGATCACATTTTCTTAGTGTTTCTTTTTGGCTTGCGTTTTGAGGTGAGAGATCACGTTTGTCATTTTTTTGTTCATCCTTGCATGCTCCTCATCATAGCTGGTGTATTCGGCTTCACCTAAGTGTGCCTGGGCCATATCATCATCATTCTTAGAATTATGGGTCTGATTCTACATCAGATTTTAATTCACAACCACTTTATTTCATCACTGTTTCAATTTCACAGTAATCATTCGGTTACCTCTGACTGCCATCAGTTATACCAAACCGACGTCAGTTCTAGGTCCTTTTTCTAACCTACTCAAAAGGACATTTTACTTCACTTTCTTCCACTTTTCACAGTCCCTGTCACTATCATTATTCCCATTGACATTTTAAACATCTTCAGATTTGACATACCTATCAGATTTTACCTTCTGCCTTGTTGTTCACTCACTATCCATTTCTATAGTAACTAACAATGTTACCCCGACTGCATCGGTTTTCCCTAACAAGCATCAGTTAGCTTTTGTTTCACATTCTAGCCACAATTTGGTAATTAATCCACTTTTTGTTGCTAGATTCACTGTTCTGTTGTTCTCTGTCATTTACAGAGAAACAACCCTACTCGATCTTGATCGGGTTCACATGGTGCTAACCCGAAGACAAGCAAGTGCACTTGTATTTCACACAAGTTTTCAACCACTCCCACCTAGTCCTTCACCACCTTCCATTTTATCACCAGCCATGGATCCCATCCAACCTATTACTATCACTATCGGAGATGAGGAGTTCACACGACTCCTTGACCAAAACCCTACCACCTTGCAGTTTTACCTTTCCCACTCATCCACTTGAGATGCCTCGGGTCAGTTGATATATGACATGCTCATATCTATCCCCCAAATCTCACACCCACTCCCACATCGGCCGCATCTAGCTCCGTGTTTCCCACATCTACCTTACCCCCAGTCGTTTCACAGTTAGGTCCTATACCTACTTTGACTTCCACGTCGATACCTCTCGTGGCTCTTGTTACATCCACTGTACCCTTGAAAACTACCCCAAACACAACCTCATCCACCCCTAATGTCTCACACATACCTGTAGCTACATTACCACCTCCAAAGTGTCGCAACCCCTACCCCATTTCACAACGTGTTTCTTTCCATTCCACAATCATTATCCCCTATTGCCACTAGGGTTACCATGACCCTTCCACCCCCATTTACATACTATCAACAACCTCCCATTTCATCCATTATACATTCTAGGTACGTACCCCATGTTTCACTACCCTCTTCTCCACCACCCTACATGGCAGCCCCATACAGTGGAGTGCCACCCCTGTTATATGCCCAAAATCAACCTTCTCACACTACGGAGGCATCCAATCATCAAAACCCACCAACGACCTAATTAAAATGATGTTGGAAAAGATGAGACATTGGAGGCATCGGTTTTCGCTCCCATAACACTCTCACCTATGGCGAGAAGATTTGCAACGAGCCTATTCACCCATCCATTCCTATCTGTTCATACCTGTGCATTGGGAAATGCCTAAATTCAATCGTTTCAATAGCAAAGAAGACCCACAACAACATTTGCGGTTGTTCAAACATGGGTGTTATCTGATTGCTCATGATGATGCCTTGCTTTTGAGAACCTTTCCCATGTCCCTCACTAGACTTGCATTAGATTGGTATAGTGGGTTACCTAAACACTCTATATTCTCATTCAATCAGGTAGCCCAAGCCTTCTTGGATCATTTCTCTATCAATATCATCAAGAAGGTTACTATGACTGATCTATATTCCACACGTTAGTATGAGGATGAATCTATCATAGATTTTGTCGCTTATTGGTGCAGCCTGATCAATCAACTTACCTTCCAACTGCCACAAAATGAACTCATCGATCTCTTCACACGGGCTTACGCTAGACATATCTCTCGGACCTTGTAGGTCTAAACCTTCTAAAAATTCGATGAGGCATTCAATATGACATGAAATTTAGAGATTCGGGCCATTGAATAGAAGAAAATCTAATTACACAATAAGAATTTAGCATTTAAGTCGAATGATACCTCTTCTTCTTTAAAAACACAAACCAATTATTCAAAAGCTAAGGGCACCGCTAATGCAGTGGTACTCAAGGCCAGCCTAGCTCATCCATCAAATTAGGCTACACCCTCATCTAATCTCTCACTTGTCCAGACTTTTCAATTCAGATGAGAGTAGTGAAAATATACCCCAATTGGGGAACCTTACTCTTCTATCTTAGAAAATCTTATCAAAGTTGGAGCCATCACCCTTCCACCTATAAAACCACACATTGGTTTTGACCCTGCTCACCCCATGCCTGCATGGTATAAAGAACATGATTTCTATAACTATCATCAAGTAAAGGGTCATAGTGATGGCAATTGCATCACTTTCAAAAATATTGTCCAAGAAATGCTTGAGAAAGGTGAGTTAATTGTGGATAATCCCAATGCCACCCCCAACCAATATCTATGAATCTTCAAAAACCATTTCCCAAGCATGCCCCTTAATCCAATCAAACCGGTGAGACATCAACTCATGATACCCATACCCACGAGGTTCATGCTATCTTTAATGAAGTACCTATCACCTCCTAATTACCCCATATTCCTTCCATAAAGGAGATCCTAGCCCAAAATCCTCCTTCCGCATTGGAACCAACCTCCTTTGTTCCTTCACCAACAGAGGAAAACATTTCATCTCCTTCATCACCAATAGACGGGTTTTCCACTAACATTGAGCCCATCTCACCCCTGGCTTCACCACTTAGAGAACCTTTACCTACAGTACCTCCTCCACCCATAGAGGAGCACCCATTATCTCCTCCACCCACAGAGGAGCACCCATTGCCTCCTCCACCCACAGAGGAGCACCCATCTGTTCCTCCACTTATAGAGGAGCTCCCATCATCTCCTCCACCTATCATAGACCCAGTTGAGATACCTTTTCCTCTTGGTGAGCATTCTCCATCAGCTACCCAGAATCCCGCAGACCTACTTTCGGCTCTCTTACCCACGGAAGCTGACGCTAGCCAATTCCTGTCTCTAAGACACATTTTATGGGAATTACAATTAGGTCCTCACTAACTCCACCCACAGACGTGTTGTTCTCATGTTTGATTGATCGGTTAGATTATGCAGATAGGGATTTACTATGGGGGCCTCTTACTCCCCATCTCAACATAGATGCAGAGATCCATAGCTGATACCTCCACTATCTACCCAAACACATTTCAACCAATCGAACCAAACACAACCACCTCTTTCACAACCCCTTCCATGACACCTATTATAACTCAAATCACATCCTTACCCATAACCCGACCTACATCTAAACCCAAACCCACACTTACAATATTTTCCTCAACTAAACCTATTACCACTTTAGGGGTCACCATGACCACCAACCTTACTCATCCACCTATTAAACTAGATTTAGCTACATCCTCCAATGTCAATACCACACCTACTCGACACCCAAACCAAAGAAACAAACCCATCGATCTCATACCCCGACTGCACCAATCACACTAGCACTTGTCCCTGCTCTGTCTTAAGACCTCACCTGCCTAACATGGTCAAGCAACCTCCACCCATCCATAAACTAATAACACAACCACCCATTCCTTCCTCACAAACATCTAACCTACCAGTGCACAACATGACTTACACCCACACCTACGGTCCCTTTACCACCAATACCTCGAATACCCTCACCATTGCTTCACTACCCACCACACTTCGATCCATCATTGTCCCTCACACCCCAAGCACAACCCGCATCATCTACCTTCACAACACCCCCTGTTATCCCCGTGGGTATCTCACCCTCTTCCTCCATTTACTTTTCCTTCTAGACCTCATTAACCTACATCACCTTTACCCAAGAAGGTGCAACCCAAAAACAAAACCCCACTACCCTGTAATAAGGTAGTAAAAAAACCACACACCCTCCTACCCGTCCATCTATGCACTACCCCTACCCAAACAAACATGATGGATACCTAAAACCACACCGATACCTAAACCCCTAGCTCGAACCGTTCCTACTCTTCCAAAAATAGTTCCTCAACAATCAACTACACCTACACCCAAACCCACGTTCACTTCCCATTGTGATCCAAAGATAGCAGGGTCCTATGCTAAAATTTTAACCAACCTCCTCGAGACTTGTTATCACATTACCTTCGGTCTAACCTTAAAACCCCTTCAAACCCAAGCCAAAAGGGTTTGATGATACTAAAATTTGTGCATACCATCATGTGCCAAGGCATGATGTGGAGAATTGCAAGGCCTTGAAAACCATCCTTATCCAATTGTGTCCACCAGAAACCAAATTTGATGATGACGACCTTCTTGACAAGGATCCTACTTCACCAACACCCATTCCCACACTGCCCACTCAACAACCATAACCTCCACCCTCATAGCTCCTAGAGCCACCCCCAAGATTTGAAATTAACATGGTTCACATCATAGAACTTGCCACACCACCACCCCAATGTCGTTGCGCCTAGCTCACCTCACAAGGATTTTCTCCTCCAGTAGGTTTTTTTCCCTTTATGTCATTATACCACTCATCCTACACCTTCTCCATTTTCCAACACCCCTCAAATCAACATGATACACGTGTGCAGAAGGGAAAAGAAAAGGAAACTGACGTACCAACCAATCCTATACCCAACATACCATCTACACCCATACCTAAAATAACTATCCGTGGCCCCACATACCCCATTTCTAATGGCGTCACACATCGCACCATGATCAAACAATTACACCAATATCCCCTCAAAATTTCCTTATATGACCTCATCCAAACCTTAAAATCCCATCGTCAAGCCCTCATGGAGGTTCTTCAATGTATTGAGGTTTTACCCTATGACCCTACACCCATAGCCTCCATTATCACACCCCATCATGTAGCCTCTCTCACCAAATTATCACCTTCATCTTCACCACACCTTGTTCACCAAGTAGCCTCCCTTAGCTTCTCAGAGGAAGAGATCACGCCACACCAAAATGATGACCCGGATCCAGCCCTCTTCATCTCCATCCACATTGATGACATACGGGTACATTGTGTGATGATTGATGGAGGCGCTAGCATTAACATCATTTCATCCCATGCATTTTCTCAAATGCGCATACTTGACAATTACATGCATAAACATCCGGTCATGTTGCATTCATTCAATGACGCTATCACCTCCACACTAGGCACTATCATCCTCCACATTCACGTGGGTCCCCGCACTATTCCAGAATTGTTTTACATTTTGGAGGGGGAATTCCAATATAAATTGTTGCTTGGTAGACCCTAGATCCATTTCATGGGTTGCATTCCTTCCACTTTACATGATTGTGTAAATTTTGAACACGAAGGACACACTTATACCATTCCGGCTGACCCATCACATTTCAAAACATGTAACATGCTTTACCAACCCAATGATGTGCTCATACCTGTCAAGCCGTCTACCTCTGCAACCAATACCGTTTCACCTAGACCTCCACCTATTAGTACAACCACTCTTTGTCACTACACATACCTCCTCCATTCCTACCACTACTATAACCTCCACAATTGACCCATTAAATTCCCAATCCATTAACTCCACCTCCGCATCGACTCTCAACACATCATCCATTCTAGCTACCTACATACCAATGACTGATCCTTGGAAGGTGTTTTCAACGCCTCACTGGGGGAGTACCACCTATATAGTGTCAACACATTCCTTACTCGTAGGAGTATGGAAGCCTTCACCAAAACCCTTGCTATGATCATAGTATAGGAGAATGCCTCCTTTATGGTCCTCCTCATCTTCATACTAGTCTCACCTATGGGGGACTTGATACTACCACTTACAAACCTGAACCACCATCACAAACCAACCCATTTTCCACTGACTTCCAATCACTTACCAATCACCGTTTTTCCCACACCTTCTTACACCGCTATGTGTGGAAGGGTTTTAGTTTTTTCTTTTACAAGCAAGGCCACCATATCGTTATTCGATGTACCACCCGTAAACATAACAACCATAGTGGTATCGGTTTCCTCGAACCTCCTACCAAACAGGACCACATTGAACTCATTAAGGACCCTAGACCTTCTCCACCTTCATCTTCATCACCACCTTCACCCACTCCACCTTCATCATCACCCTCACCGGCGGAGTCTATGGATCCTGAATATATCCCTCCTAACTTTTTTTTTTCATAAACACTATTTCCTTGGGGCCTTTGACTTATCAACACGAAGGTGAGGCCCCTTCCACTCTTTCATTCCTGTATCCTGAATTGATTGATGATGACACACCTATAATTAACGTCATTCAATGTCAGGATGATGAATCCATACTCACCTACCTTGGTGTAGAAGACTCATATATTCATTAGTTGCTACCCTCTGAGATGCAAACCATGTTGAATGAATTGACTATCGAGATCAATATTCATACTCAAGACGACCCACACATCCTAAAGATTAGACAATATTTAGATGTTGCTGAACAGAAGCCATCACTTCTTTTCTCCGAGATCATAACCACACTTTCACTTGGTCTTATGTAGACATGCCCAATATTGACCCCACCATAGTGGTCCACAATATCGTAACCATTCCCGATGCCAAACCTATCAAACAAAAGATGAGGAAAATGCACCCTCACATTGCTCTTCTCATCAAAGAAGAACTTCAAAGCACCTTCTTTCCATGTCCTTCATCTTACCCATTGATTATCCTCATTGGATTTCTAACATTGTCCCTGTTACTAAAGCAATAGGGGGACTCTGCATTTGCATGGACTTCCGTGACCTCAACCTAGCCTGCCCAAAAGATGAATTTCCCTTGCCCGGTATTGATCAACTGGTTGACCTCACCGCTGGTCATGAGATGTTATCACTCATGGATGGCTTCTCGGGTTATAACCAAATTTTTCTTGCCCTAGAGGATCAACACAAGACCACATTCATCACCCCTTGGGGAACCTTCTACTATTGAGTCATGCCTTTTGGCCTTAAAAACGCTGGTGCTACATATCAGCATGCTATGACTTACATCTTCCATGATATCATGCATCGCATATTGGAAGATTACGTGGATGATCTCTTGGACAAATATAAACTTCACTCCAAGCACCTCGCTATCCTCAAAACCATCTTTGACCACCTCATTAAATATTGTGTCCACCTTCAGCCTAAGAAGTGTGTCTTCGTGGTTCTCTCAGGAAAGCTCCTGGGATTTATTGTTTCCCTCTATGGTATAGAAGTTGACCCTACTAAAGTCAATGCCATCCTTGAAATGCCTTCACCTACTAACCTTTGCCAACTCCGTAGCCTACAAGGTAAATTACATTCCATTCATCGTTTCATTTCATAATTATCGGATCGGTGTCAACCATTCCATCATCTGCTTTCAGAAGGATGTCTCCTTTAATGGGATGATGATCACATGCATTTTGAGGCTCTCAAACAATACCTTCTACAACCACCTGTACTCATTCCACCTAAACATGATAAACCTTTTTACCTATATATATTATTATCGATAATTCATTGGGAGTAATGCTCACTGATTGCGATGAAAAACATAGGGAGCAGGTGGTTTGTTACATAAGCCGTAATCTTTTGGACTATGAAACCTGATACAACCATCCCGAAAAACTTTACTTAGCCTTAGTTTTCGTTGCCACCAAACTCCGCCATTACCTACTCAACCACAAAACCTATGTTGTGACTAACACCGATCCCTTACACTTCATGTATGCCAAACCTTATCAAAATCAGCATTCCGCATGATGGCTTATGATTTTAGCTGATCTTGACCTCAAATTCATTCATCAAAATTCCATCAAGGGCCAAGCTATCCCTTATCAACTAGCCGACGCACCTATTTCTAGGGATCATCCCTCTAATTTTGACTTTCTAGATGAGTCAATTGCTACCCTTTCCCTGGACGAACCCCTTACCAAATGACACTTTTCTTCAATGGTTCCAAGTGTCAGCATGGGGGTGGGGCTGGTATTATCCTTATTCCTCTGGATGGAGAACCCATGCCTTTGTCTTTCAAACTAGACTTTGATTGCACCAACAATATTTCTGAATACGAAGCGCTCATACTAGGTCTCCAAGTTGCCTATGCCCTAGATGTCAAATCAATCAACATATTTGGTGATTCACAATTGGTTGTAAACAAAGTCAATGGTATGTACTAATGTCGTAAAAGATACTTTCAAAGTATAAACAACATGTCGACATACTTTTGACCACCTTTGATCGTTACACCCTTCAAACCATCCCACGTTCAACTAACAAATTTATAGATACCATGGCCTCGCTTCGCTTTCCAAATACCCACTTCCCCATCAATTCCAAAATCTTTGTCATCTGTACAATGCCTCCATTCAAATTATTATTTACCTCACGATGTTTACTCAATTGGAACCAATACCCTAACCGAGTGACCTTTGGTATAAACAATAATCCGACTACCTTTCTCTCTCCATCTTACCTCTTGATCTCACCCATAACAAACAATGTGCCTTCCTTAAAAGGTCTCTTGTTACGTCATTCTGGAAGGAATCCTCTATAAGTGTGGCTTTGATGGTATTCTCTTACGGTGCCTCACAAGTTCTGAAATTCCTTATACCATTAAGGAGGTTCATGATGGCATATGTGGAGGTCACTTTAGTGGCCTTGCTGTTGCTAAGCGTATTCTTTGCTTAGGCTATTCTTCGCCAACCCTTAACCATGAATGTTGTGTCAATGCCAAAAACATTCCAACCTTCATCATACACCCAGTCATGCCTTACAAGTCACTTGTGACATTTGGCCCTTCTCTCAATGGGGTTTGGATCTTTTCAGAGAAATCAATCCTCATTCTTCCCAACGCCATCAATGGATCATAACTGCTACCAAATACTACACAAAATGGGTAGAATCCATACCACTCATCTCCACGAAAGCTAAGAAAATATGTGATTTCATTAACCATCACATTATTTGTCGCTTTGGTGTCCCTCATTACCTCATCACTAACAATGGAAAACAATTCAAAAACAAAACATTGTAAAAACTTTGTGACACCTTCGGCATTCAACTTAGTTTCTCATCACCTTATTACCCACAAACCAATGGCCAAGATGAATCCACTAACAAAACCCTCAACAAAATTCTCATGAAAGTTGTTGATGATACTGGGAAGGATTGGCACACACACATTCTTTTTGCCCTATGGGCATACCGCACTAGTATTCACACTTCCACCGCGGCCACGCCCTTTTCATTGGTCTACTAGTGACAGAGGTTGTTCTACCTCTCGAAGTCTAGATCCCCTTACTCCACATTTCTCTCCATGACATGCTCACCGATGATGAATTTTGTCGGGACCACTTAACACAACTAGAGTGATTAGATGAACATCGTCTTAATGCTCTAGATCACCTTCAATTTTACCAAAAATTTATCAAATGTTCTTATGACAAACGTGTTCATGCACAAACCTTCCAAGTCGGTGGCCTTGTCTTGAAAGAAAATCAACACGTAACCAAAGAAGAAAAATGTAAATGGGGAAAATTTACTCCTAATTGGCTTGGACCATACATCGTAACTCATACCTATGGATCAGGTGCCTATAATTTATCTTCACTTGATGGTAAACCGAACCTAAGCCCCTTAATGCATTACATCTTCGACCATTCTATTGTTGACTCATCGTCCTACCTCACCCTTTGTCTCTTTACAGGCTCGTCCCTTGAGCGCTATCCATTCCATACACCTCCCTAACGATTAAACAAGAATCATGTGAGTACCCATCACTAGTTATCTTCTCTTGAATATGTGTACCACGACACTGCACATAACATGATTCTCATGGATACTTTTCATCTACCTTTAGATGAGATCCCATGGTCGTTCCACCTTGCCTTTTGAACAAGAGTCCTATCCTCCACCTTGGTCTTATCTATGAATTCAAAGACCTCACATGGGGCAAAACTCCTTGAGTCAAACTTCTAATAAAAATATGACTCCCTTAAAAGGACATCTTCCTCTTAACAAATTTCTGCTATAAATAGACTGCTCCCTCGAAGGACAACTATGTGAAGTTTAACAAAAAAACAAGAGAAACCAAAGCTTCCCGCATCGATCAGCTTCACAAAGACCTCAAGGAGTACCATATTATTTATCCCATATAGAATTCCCACATCGATTAGTCTATAAAAAAACCTTTTAGTCATGGACTTGCCCATTGTGACCTAGGACCCCTTGCCCAAAGGCCTGTTACTCAAAACATATAAAATTAGCTACCTTTCACCCTCCTTACCATTTCCACTCTCATTTCCTCAATTTCCTCAAGGGACATCTTGGAATTTAGACATTTGGTGATCCTGTGACTACTTTCATTGTAGAATAGTCAATCGTGTAATGTCTTTAGGGTCTTATGTTCATCACCCCCTCCATGGTATGATCTACTTGGTATGATCCTACCCAATCAGGTGGCTTTATTGCCCCCCTCTTATCTTTTAACCATATTTGTTTACATTTTGATTACCTTATACAAGACTTGGTCCTCAATGCTTACCTTTGGGGTACTCCTCCCCTTTTGCCATAATCACCTTCCCCTACATCATTTTACCTATAATCTACCCACACCTATTAAACCTAAACCCACAACATGCCAAAAAAGCTACCAAATCATTTTCATATTCTTCCCTAGCTCATGGGAGAACTACATCGATCTGAGGTCCCTTTTTGCTTTGTGACTATGTAGGCAACACTCCAGAGGTCATGGGGCCCTTGGAGGTTAGCTCGACCATTTACATAACATTTCACTTAGTTCTTCTCTTATAACAAAATTGGAAATTAAGCCACATACATAATAAGTTGCTTCCCATAGCATACATTTATTACACCTACCATCTCTCTATCATCACTATGCATAGATTATACAATATTTCACATATGACCCATATTATCATTCATTGCCAAAATAATGAATCCTAACCAAACCTAACTCAACCATGCCTATAACCTGACTTGATCCATGCCTAAACCAACCTAACTCAACCATGCCTATAACCTAACTTGATCCATGCCTATAAACCTGACTCGATCATGCCTAAACCAACCTAACTCCATCATGCCTAACTCACCTAATTTCCACCCATATCAAAGTAACAAATCCATATCTCATCTAACACAAGCCATAAACCAATGTCTCATAAACACATCAACAACTCAAATAATACCATGTATCTCATCATATAAATCAATAAATGTGTATCTCAATATACATGTCATCGACACGCAGGTGATATCTAATACAAAATGTCATTAGCATGCGCAGCCGGTTTCATATATACAAAATAATGAATCAATACAAAATCTCTTTGGCACGCAGGCTGGTATATGCTCAAAATATACAAAATCACTCATACATCCTCACTGTCTTTGGCACAAAGGCTGGTATGTGATAAAAATATGACTATCTTCAAAGCACGCAAGCCTACATATATATCAAAAAAATCACTAGTATACATCAAACATTAGGCGACCACATATCAGGCATCTTGCTAGATGTCCTCCATCTCGTGTCACCTACACCCTCACTCAAGCACTGGTCACCATGAACTTGTGGCATCTCCCTAATTAGGCCTCGGATCTCGCTAACCTCTCTGTGCTCTCCACACTATGAGTGTGGGATCTCGTCCTCTCTCTGGATGCTTGATGTGCCATGTACTCTCCGTAGGATAGGAAGTCTATCCCGGCTGCCATGAGTTGGTTTTGATAATATCTCACCTCACTCACCTAGGGCATCCCATAACTTGGATACGTGCATGGTTTGTGGTGGTCTGTCATCACAAATCCGCACTATGATAATTCTCGCACGGGAACTCCTTGTGCTATGATTATTTACTAATGCATAGCCTTTAGTTTGGTGGATGTAATCTGGAAACACAACAACAAACATAACACAAGAAACCATAGACTATGATAAAAGGAATGATGATAAATCTGAAATATCGAGTAAATTATAATATTAGCATGGAATTGTTACAATCTCACCCATGAGGAACTTCAAGTGTTATTGACTTCACTTGCATTCCACAAATATTATGGGAGAAATTTTACAATTACACCTCTTAATGGCTTCTTCAACACACCTTTAAACTGATGGCTTCATTTACACACTTACTCATACAATATTTCTCACTACTTCCTTCTATACTAAATGAGGGGGTGGCCTCTTTATTTATAGACTTCTAGGCTTATCCATCTTATCTCTAAGATAGGATAAGAAATCCACTCGACAAATCATATTCCATACCTTAACTCTTATCTATACATATAAGCTTATCTTTTAAGATAAGATAAACCTTATCATTTCACATGGGTTCCACATTTTTAGACTTTTTACAAATAAAATATACAAAATATTTATGACCTCACTCCTTGTCCTTATTACCAATATAATATTTCTAATTCCTAATCATGTAGACCCTACTTCTCTACTTACCCCAACTTTGACATTTTAACATTACTGGACCACTTATGACAAATATTTACTTTTTACCACAACATTCCTATTATACTTTTGACTATTACCGTACTATACATTATTGGTGGCGTCGTACTGGCAGCACCGTTATCTTCTATCAGACGCTACTACTAATTATACTTAACAACATCCTATTCCTAATACATACATTAATGAAATAGAAATTACGGAGGAAAATTTTAGTGTCGACATCTTCCCCCTTCCTAGCTTCTACTCCGTCCCTGAGTAGACTATTCTGGTGCTTGGAAAATCTTCAACTTGTCATGGTTGACCCATTTCGTAATGGGAGTGCCATCCAATTCCTCCAGTCGGTATGTACCATTTTCATGCACAGCTACTATTTTGTAGGGCCCCATCTATTTTGGAAGAAATTTTCTCTGTCTTCTTTTTTGTATCTAGAATCATATACTATAACCAAGTCATTCACATGAAATGGAGACCACCGGATCTTTTGATTAAAGTATTCCTTTCGCTTCATTTTCTTCTTATGGCTTGTATCCTTAGCTATTTCCCTCATTTCCTCTAGCAAATGAAGATGAACCAACCTTTCTTTTATGAATCATTTTCATCCATTCTTTCATTTTCCATTACTCGATTGTGGGAATATCAAACTCAATAGGAAGAACTGGATCAATGCCATAAGCCAACTGAAATGGGGAGTATCCTGTTGCTGACTTTGATGTTGCCCTATATGCCCACAATGTTGCATGAATCCTTTTATCCCATTTATGTACCTGCAAGGCTGCATCTTTTGCTAGAATTTGACACAACACAAAATTTGTTCATTTCACCTATCCATTTGTGCTTGGCTTGTATGTTGTTGCCTTCCTGTGCTTAATAGAAAACTTATTGACTAGGGCTTCTACCACCTCATTAATGAAGTGGCTTCCTTGATCTGTTACAATTTCTAATGGACAACCAAATCTAGTGACAATACGTTCATATATGAACCTTGCCACTTCATCCATGGAAGTTGTTTTCAATGGCCTAGCTTCAACCCACTTGGTTAAATAATCTATGGCAACTACAATATACTTATTTTGGTGTGAGGTAGTTGGAAGTGGACCTACAATGTATATTCCCCACTTTTCAAAGGGACCAAGTGGAAGAATAGGGCATAATGGAGCTGATGAAGTCTTACGGTTACCATGTGTTTGACAAATATCACATGTCTTACAATAATTATAACAATCTTTAAAAAGAGTGGGCCAGTGATAACCTGCATCCAAGATCCTTCTTGCTATAAGTTGTCCAGAGAAGTTCCCTCCACATGTACCATTGTGGAATTCTTCTAGTAGTTCCTTCCCTTGATCACGTCCAACTGCCCTCTTGTATTGTCCATCAGGTCCTATTCGAAATAATACTCCATGCAGAATAGAATATGGATGACTGACTTGAGTAATATTTCTCTTAGTCTTTGCATTGGCACCATCAGGAAACTTGAATTCATTTAGATAATTCCAAATATCTATGTATTCACTAGGGATTGTGTCAAGGGATAACAATCCTTGCATCGGGAAATCATCATCATCACAAGATGATCCTAAACCATCATAGGCTCGAGAGAGTGCATCTGCATTGACATGTTTCTTTCCGGCCTATCTATAATATCAAATTCAAATTCTTGTAGCAAAATTATCCATCTTGCTATCCTCCTTGATGGGTTAGGCTTATTGACAATATATTTTAGAGCCTGATGATCTGTTACAACTATAAATTTCTACCCTAGCAAGTAATTTCTAAAATTTTTTACAACAAAAATGATAGCTAGAGCCTCTTTTTGATTCATAAGATAATTTACCTCAAAGATCGCTCATTTGTCTTCTCCCAAAGTAAATTGGATGTTCATTCCCATTTTCATCCTTTTGGCTCAAAGTACTTCCTAGTGCTGCATCTGAGGCATCAGTGTACACAATGAATGGCTTGCTCCAATCTAGATTCTTTAAAACAGGTGAAGACACCAGGGCTTCCTTCAGTTGTCCAAAAGCTTCATGCGCCTTATTTCCTGGTTCATAAGTAACATCCTTCTTCAAGAACTGGGTTAGTGGCTATGTAATCTTTGAGAAATTCTTGATGAACCTTCTATAGTACCCCACATGGCCTAAAAATGATCTCAACTTACTTCTATTCATAGGAAATGGTAACTCTTTGATTTTTGAAACTTTATCAGGATCAGTACCAATACCATCTCTGGATACAACATGCCCTAACAAAACACCTTTAGAACATCCAAAGACACACTTTGTAGGGTTTAGTGAGGCTTGTGCTTCATCTAACCTTTGAAATGTTGTCTCCATCTAGTGCAGGTGGCCCAACTTGCTCCCATAGATGCAAAAATCATCCAGAATTACTCTGATGAAGGTCCCAATGTAGGGTTCGAACACCCTATTCATCAAATGCTGAAATGTTTCCGGAGCATTACACAACCCAAAAGGCATAACTCTATAAGCAAATGTTCCCCAAGGAGTGGTGAACGTGGTCTTCAGCTGATCTTTCTCTGCTATACGAACTTGGTTGTAGCCGCTATATCCATCAACAAAACTATAGCACTCTTGGCCAGCTACTTCGTCCAAGATCTGATCTGAAAATGGAAGAGGGTAATGATCCTTCTTTTTTGCCTTATTGAGCTTCTGTAATCAACACAAATGCGTAGCTTCCCATTCTTTTTTATTGAGATCACAATGGGAGAAACCCATTCTGAATTCTCCACAACAAATATGAATCCTGCATCAAGCAACTTATCTATTTCTTCTTTTACAGTCTTGGAAAAATTAGGATTCATTCTATATGGCATTTGCTTTATAGGCTTAGCACCATCTACCAGCTCAATAGAATGTTCTACCCAACTTACTTGACGGAGTTCCTTGTAATCAAAAGTGAATATGTGTATGTACCTTCGAAAGAGCTGGAGGTAGGATTCCTTCTCACTCTCCATCATAGCATCACCAATCTTTATTTGTTGGAGATGATCATCAACTTCTTCTTCAGATAATTTTATGGGGTCATGAGTCGGTGTGATTGGAAGGATATCCATGACTGAAACATCAAACTCACTTTCTTCATCTTCAGTGTCCATTTCACTGGTACTAGATTAATTAGAGGATGTCCAATCATTAGTCTCATCACTTGAATTCACAGATCTACCTTATGATGTCGAGGGATCACATTTATCTTCACCCTCTCTTTACCACATCCAAGTGTCATGAAGCCTTCATTCCAGTAGTTTCTTGCATGAACTCTCCTTAGCCATGGTCTTCCCAGCAACATTGGGTACACAACAATACCATTTTTCATCACCTGAAAGTCTACCACACATACAACACCCATAACAGATATTGCCACATTTGAAACTACACCTTCTGGTTTAGTTTTTCCCTTATTTAATGACCTTAACATAAGTGTTGAAGGGAGATCAATTTTTAACCCCAACATATTCATTACAGACTCGGTCATTACATTAACTGCAGCACCTCCATCAACTAAGACATCATGAATTGAAATACCATTAAATAATACCTCATCTTGTGGAGCATAGGGATCCGCCTCTCGCCTCCAAAACAGGGACCTAAACCTCCTCCTTCCTTTGTCAAGCATTGAGTCCACTTCGTAGCTCCCGCCTCTTCTCTCGAAGACATAGCCAAGAGTTGACCATATGTAATATTTGTAGGCCTTTTGGATAGATCTTCCAAGATGGAGTATGGTCCTTGCCCCGTGAAATTAGAAAATCCTGCACACCCAACTTTCTTCTCCTATGTTTCTTACTAGTTTCTCCTTTCATCTTCTTAGGATTATTTCCATCTTGATTATCTTTTTCTTTTTTCTTTTTGTTATAAACACATCTACTTCATTATTTCTCGCTCTTATCTACTACATCAAAAGAATTCAGGTGTGCTTTTCCTTTATCATTATCTCCTTTACTGATGTAGAAGCTCTATCTCGGATAATTATACTTATAATGACCCTTTTATAACAACCATAATATACAACTTCAGAAATATTTCTTTTTGGACCTCTATCTCCTCCCTGAGAACTAAATTCTTTTCCTTGAAGAAGATTAATAGTTAACTGACCCATCTTTTTGAGCAGATCTTCATACTCAGTAGATGTACTAGGAGAAATATTTGTGCTCACCGAGAGTGGTTGTGGATTCTGGAGAAAAGGTGTTGGTGTAGGTTCTACTTTAGCAACAATTTCTTTGGGCTCCTCTTCCATGCTTTCTTCTTGCCTTCTTGCAATATCCTTTGCTTGTTCAATGGTAGCTGGGCGGTCATACTTCACTCGTTGTCTGATCTCTGGCTTCATCCCAAGAATGAAGTGCTTACATAGGAGATTATCCACACCATTCATCAACCCATCCGCTAATCCTTCCTTCCGGATCTGGGCGTCAAGCTTTCTCCTTAGCTCTAGAACATGAGCATGATAATCCCTTATCTTCTCCTTCTCTCCTTGGGTTAGCTTTGTGATATCGATCATGAGATCTGCATATCTCTGTTGTTCACCAAATTCTTCAAGAAAACTTTCAGTTAATAAATCCCATGAGTTTTTCACATTATCACCTAGTGTTTCAAACCACCTAAGGGCTGAACCATCCAAAAAGGTAGGAAAAATTCAGTCCATTATTCCCTTCTTATAAGGCCATTACAAATACAAGATCGTTTAAACTCTTGAATGAAAGAGGAAGCATCTTCATTAGATTGGGCTGAAAAAATAGGAATCTTCCCCATTTTCAAAAGTAACCATAGTGAAATACCAACCCAAAAGTACAATCAACAAGACTTATGTGCACCAATAATTAAAATCACTATAATAGAAAATAGAAATGACCATGGTAAACTATGGTAAAACTTGACTTACTGTGTAAAAACTGACTTTACTGTGGTAAACACTATTCACAATAAAAAGTGAAGTTATTGTGGTAAATACTATTCACGGTAAAAAGTGACTTTACTGTGGTAAATACTATTCATAGCAAAAATGACTTTACCATGGTAACTACTATTCACGGCAAAAATGACTTTACCATGGTAACTACTATGCACAGTAAAAACAAGGTTACCCTCCAATTGATTTTTAACTAAGTGGGAATATCTCTCCGCATAATCCACTAACGAGGAATGGTCCCGCAACGAGAACCAAAATGTCATCACCAATCCGTAACTATGATAATTCATCACCGGGAACTCCTCGTGCTATGATTATTTACTAATGCACAACCTTTAGTTTGGTGGATGTAACTGAAACACAACAACAAACATAACACAAGAAACCATAGACTATGATAAAAGGAATGATGATAAATCTGAAATATCGAGTAAATTATAATATTAGCATGAAATTGTTACAATCTCACCCATGAGGTACTTCAAGTGTTATTGACTTCACTTGCATTCCACAAATACTATGGGAGAAACTTCACAATTACACCTCTTAATGGCTTTTTCAACACACCTTTAAACCGATGGCTTCCTTTACACACTTACTCATACAATATTTCTCACTACTTCCTTCTATGCTAAATGAGGGGGTGGCCTATTTATTTATAGGCTTCTAGGCTTATCCATCTTATCTCTAAGATAGAATAAGAAATCCACTCTAACGAATCATATTCCATACCTTAACTCTTATCTGTACATGTAAGCTTATCTTTTAAGATAAGATAAACCTTATCATTTCACATGGGTTCCACATTTTTAGACTTTTTACAAATAAAATATACAAAATATTTATGACCTCACTCCTTGTCCTTATTACCAATATAATATTTCTAATTCCTAATCATGTAGACCCTACTTCTCTACTTACCCCAACTTTGACATTTTAACATTACTGGACCACTTACGACAAATATTTACTTTTTACCACAACATTCTTATTGTACTTTTGACTATTACCGTACTATACATTATTGGCGGTGTCGTACTAGCAGTGCCGTTATCTTCTATCGGACGCTACTACTAATTATACTTAACAACATCCTATTCCTAATACATACATTAATGAAATAGAAATTACGGAGGAAAATTTTAGTGTCGACAGTCCCATAGGTCTCGGCCCCTATACCTACCCTGCGGTGACATGTCCTGTAGTAACCTACCCTACGCCGGCCTGTGAACTAGGACCTATTCCCTGTGCCACTGAGCAGCAAGGTCTGCCACCTGACCATCTCTATCTCCATCTCCTCCATCCCATCCATCCCCTCCCTTCGCCATCTGGGCCTGCAGACTAGTCACCTGTACTTGTAGCTCTACTACCTCTACCTCAGATCCCTCCAGTTATGTATACAATATATGTATCTAGGTAATCAACATTGCTACTTTCCCATGTAGGGCATCTCTCTACACTGTAATGGTATCTAGGTCTAGTTGCCCCAGTCTAGGTAGTATGGCTCGTAACTGAGCCACCCACCACTGCCTATACCTATCTGTACATCCAGCGTCATCTATCCACCAACCCACTGGCTCCTCTTCCTCCCCTGTAGGCACTGTAGGATGTGGTAGAGGTAGAGGCCTCTCCACATCATCTCTCTGATACTATGGAAAAGATGGAGGAATGTCTGTGCATAAACTCGAACTACCGTCGGACCCTGTCTACCGGATCATCTCATCCTCCCGGCATGGCGACCCTATATCCACCTCTCTAGCTGGAGCTCAGCTAGCTCCTCATGCATGTGCCTATATGAGGGGAATCCCACATATGGCCTCCAGATAATGTCCACTCTAGACAACCCCTCCAACAACTGTAAAAAATGGGCCACATCATGTGTCAGACTATCTCGATCTCCACTCTCCAACAACCGGCACCCATCTCTCGTATCCTACCTATAAATATCTCATGGGGAATGCATCTGCTCAAAGTATCCCTATAGGTTAAACACATACTATGTGCTCGTAGGCCCAACAGTGTAGTATAAATGTACAACACAAAGCTAAAACCCGCACAACCACCCATATGCCCACAACTCTTAGTATAGCTTCACCAAGAATATTGTTACCCAGGGAAACCAGGTATCCTCTACCATCATATCATGGAGCACCCCCATTAGTGATTAGGGAAAGCATCCACTCTTTACATCTTGCAGTGCATAATAGCACACTGCCTCCATCAATAGAACCACTAGCCTCATCTCATCCGAATGGGCTAGGTACATCTCTCCATAGCTCAAACTAGTGCTATGGAATCTCATATCCACCGCCCCTCACCAAAAATTGTCCCGATCAGCTCCTCTGAGGCCTTAGAGGAGATAGAGTAAACCTAGGAACCCAATATGGGTAACCACAAAATCCAAAACACGTCCTCTAGGGTGATAGTCATCTCACCCGTCGGAAGGTGGAACGTGTTGGTCGCGAGTCCCATCTATTGATGAGCGCGACCATCAACTTGGGCTACCAAACAACATGTCGAGTAGCACTAAATCCCACTTAAGACCACTACCTCCACATGTTACAGCTCCAAAGGGGCCACTAATCCATGCAATGTCACTAGTAGAGGTGGAACCCTATCCCGCATGTGTAACTGTGCTCTCCCCTGCATCCAATCCAAGCACGACATTAATCCACATTTACCATGACCATATTCACCAATTATCATTACCCTCCACCCTATTTTTACCCTACCCATCTCAACTACCTAACCTACATCACTTTTGCACCCTTGTGCCTAAAATCCTGACCAGTACCAGTTTATTCTAACTAACTTCAGGTCACCTTTAAACCGGCATTAGTCACCTATTTGGTGACCACTACCGGTTCACCTTTACCGACCATGGTTATCACTTAACCGACATCACCACTGTTTGGTGACCAATACCGATTTTACCCAACCAACGTCAAGCTTGCTTGACTGAGACGCTGACCACTGCCGCGGTAAATTCTATAACTTCCCAAACCCCCTTTTTAAAACTCTCCCACATGTCCCTTTTACCCCACCTACAATGACCTACACTACCCTAGGACCTCTACCCACCCCACCTATACAATTTACTACCCTCCCCCTCTTTTTTCCCGTTATTCTCCCCATACCCACATTTTTCTTTTTTCCCACCCACAAAAACAAAAACCACAAAACCATGACCAATAACAATAACCAAAACCTCTCATCTATCTAATCACCAATATAGAGTTAGGCACTTACCTCGTCACACCGCTGCCTGTCTCAGTGGCACATCTGGCCGCTATGCCGGTGGCCCACCCGATCCCTCTCTAGCCTCTGCCATCATCAAATAGCTCCCGAAACCTTTGACCAATAATATCTCTTGCCCTGCTCTCATGGACCCGCTGCTCACTAACCCAACCCTCGTCAAATCAGACTACCAACTCATTGTCTCATTTCCTCCAGACACTTTTCTCTCTTTTCTCTCTCTTTTTGTCATTTCTTCACTTCGCAAATAACAAATGAATAATAAAAACATGGATTTTTTGTTTTTATAACCCACCCGACCTAACCGACGTCGGTTACCATTGATTGGCATCGGTCGCGTGCCCTACCTAACCATCGTTAGTTTTCCTATACCGATGTCGGTTATCCATGACCACCATCGGTCACCCTCACCTACACATTGCCCTTAGTTTTCCTTTTAATCCACCCTTTACTCGATCCTTTACCCCATCCAACCTTTACCCAACCCATTACCTTACCTTTCCTGACCTCATCACTTCCTACCTCCATTTTTCCTCCTTTGGGGACTTCTTATTCTTTTACCCCTACCTTGGCCTTACCCATGCCATGACCTAGATATTTGGACTGGACCATCGCTAGTGACCTTTGACCTCATGTGTTCACTATACTTGTCAGGCAATCGTTACCTATGTTGATTGACCGATGACCTTACCTAGCCTATTCTTTGTGACTATTTATCCCGACCCTACCTTTAGTGTACCAAAACATACCTAAACATTCCTACACCTAACCTACGTTGTGTTTTCTTGACCATATCCTATACCTTTGATAGTGGATTCACTTCAACCTTATTTGGATAAACCTATCGACCTTAGAAAATGTAGAGTTTGCCTACTCTTCAACCCGATAGTGTGCTGCGGTTTATACGTGTGCATTTATTCGACTATTTCTACCTTTGACCCTAACCCATAACCTAGATTACCCGAGTAGACCTTTCACCTTTTTATCCCCGTTCCCACCTTTCTTTTCCTCACATTTTCCATTAATCAAACCACTCACTACTTTAGCTTGTTGCCTTATCAGTTCCTGGTTTGAGGGGGATCACCTTCACCCACACATGGGGCAACCGCATCTTATTTTTGTTAGCATTGATTACCGATACAAGCTACACAACAAAAAGGGGGAAAATGTAGACACTAAAATTAGGTCACACTACCCTTTGGTCCCTTGACCAATAAACACCCTTTATTACATTTACCTAGCCATAACCCCCTTCACCCCAATAATATTAATTTAATTAATTTAATTCATTATCATCACTATATTTATTATTTAAATATCTTAATTTAAATAATATCCACACATACAGTTCACTTAGACACCTCACCAAGCTAACTCAACCTAAGACCTATTCTTAGTAAGTTGCCATAACTAACTAAGACTTACCCAAACCCTAAAAATCAATGCCTACATTCCCTCTAACCACATTCCCACATGCTCACAAGAAGCTCCCAATATAATCCACGGGATAATGACACGAGATCTAAGGAAATCAAGAGGATCACCCTAGTTTAGTAAACCTAGGAAATCCCACCTTGACCGACACCGGTTACCCCTAACCATCGCGGTTAAGCCGGACCACCATCGGTTACCCCTTTTAACCCCAAAACAACCTTATTCTCAAGGTTGGAAAACATTGGGAGAAGGTTGATGAGTAAGAACACATCTTAGAGAGATAACGCATCTTCAGAGAGAAAATTCCAACGAAAACCCGCATGTAAGGAAGGATATTGAGCATCTTCTCCTACACTGACCATCCCAACTATGATCTAATCTATCTAAGCAAAGAGGAGAGTACATGCAGCCCATGCAGAAGCTTTTCTTTAGTTGGTGATCACTTACAACCTTCAAACCCCTCATCAGCACCTCCATCCCTCACACACAGGCATTCAGGATTGGAATCCAAGTAAGTATAATGTCATACTTTCTTGGTGTATTTCATTTTATCATCCATTGTTTACCTCTCCCCTATTAAACTTCTCCAACACTTCCACCTCCATATACCCATTAAAACCTCGCCAAAGCCTATTCCAGTCACCGAATACCTCATCTCGACTAACCAAAGTCCTTTGTGCAATCAAAAAGGAGACCAAAAGCTTGTTCTGTGACATTTCCAGATCTCACAGGAATCGGCACTGCAGACACATCTAACCACCGTCGGTACCCCTCGAATGACACCAAGATCTCGTATTTTCCCATACAACCCTGAATAGAGACCTACCTACCTAATTTCACCTCACCGTCATTCACTTGTGATCTACTCGAGACCTCTATCAGACCTATAGAACCCATAACCAATCATTTGACCTTTGGATTATATTCTAGCTTAGCCTATTAGATTAGATCTATTTCTTATTTTGTTTTAAGTGAGATACCTAAATCATTTTAAATAAAAATAGGATTTACTTTGTTTACAACATTAAATTTTTTAAAACAGATTGGGTGACATCCATCTAAGATGTATCACACTTCCCAGATCTAGCGCACGTTAGGTAGTTCACTGCCCATATTGTTTAATTCCTTCTGGTGGTCTTGTTTTCATTACAGGTAGTTCCTCCTAGCCAAAAGGAAGCTCTCACGATCAGCTGTGGATCCGGAAGTCATACGTGTGCAATAACCCATCAACCAACATTTGAACAGGTATTCCTCCTATGCCCGTTACCCTATCTATTTCATCAACACTTCAAAGAAATGATCTAAGAATCAGGTGAAACATTTGGATACTTGAATTTGATGGTAGTTGTTCCTTATTGGTTCTAGAGTAGGAGTGGACTGTTCTCTCTTGAAAATAATTCTTGTCCTTTCTCCTATAAGATTCAATTTGAAAACACAAATAATATAACAAAATAGGAAGCTCTTATTTTAGGACTAGCCATGGATAGGGAAATGGGAATCAAGAACCTTTGTGCACGAAGAGATGCAGATCTCATTGTTAAGCAAGTGAGAGATATTTTTCAAGTTAAGAACAAGAGACTAAAACACTATAGGAATCTGGTGTGGGATTTTATTTAATTTTTGGATGCCTTTTCTATAGACTGTTCCCAAAGAGAAGAATACTAGAGTAGACGCTTTAGCTATCTTAGGATCCTTTCGATTCCCCACCTTGACTTTTCCCATGAAAATTTCACAACCTGAAATGGTACATAGGAAAAGTGTGCCAGATAATGCTAACAATTGGAAAGTATTCAACGATGACCAACATTTTCTCTCTTTTCTTGAAATTCAGGATAATTTCAATTAGTTGTATTTTCAAGGAAGTGAATATGCTCCTCATGAATCTGTAACATCCACCATGCCCAAGGAAGGGATTGTGGAATAACCTAATAAAGATGGTTGTATTAATTTAAAAGGTAACAAGATACCCAAAGGATTAGTAATCCTAAAATATTTGTTTGAAAATCATGATAGGTATATCAAGTCAAAGAAATCACAGGAGGTTCATCAGTCTACATGGAGTATGAAAATGTTAATATTGGAAGTAAAGAAGAACCCAAGCTTGTCAACATTGGCAAATGTTGCATAAAAGAAGAAAGAAATAGAATGATAAATTTATTAAAAAGATATGTTGATGTGCTTTCCTATTCATATGATGATTTGAAATATTTCAAACCTAGAGAAATGTAGCATTATATTCCTCTGAAACTAGGAATCAAGCCTTTTCGGTAGAAACAAAGGCAATACAACCCCAAGATTTCAGACACCATTTATCAAGAGATTCAAAATATCTTAAAAGAAAAGATAATTTTTCCAATTCATCACTCAGCTTGGGTGGCCAATATTGTGTCGGTAATAAAAAAGAATGGTTAAATATGGATTTGTGTGGATTTTCAAAATCTAAATCAATCCTCCCTCAAGGAAAATTATCCACTCTAAAAGAGGGTTTAAAACCCACAAGTGAGGATCATGAGGGATGATGTGCATAGAAACGGACGTGTGAATGGCAGTGTGAAGAGATCTCGGGAGGAGTGAGCATAAACCAAATGTGCATGCAAAGATTTGAAACATGGGCAAAACCTGGTTAAGCCATAAAACTCTCCTCTATCTCATAGATCAAATGGGGTGTACATAGAGGAGGTGTTGAGTAACCCCTAGTCTGCAAGCATGACAACTTTCAGTAGAGAGGAGAGTTACATTCCCGAGAATAGAAGTGTAACTCCTAATGACGTATATGACGCACTAACACACCGACGTGCTTTGATGCACCGATGTATTGACGCGTAAGAATATCTCATAATGACCCCTAAATGACACATGGACCTAAGATCTCACCTAAGTGAGATGAATCACCTAATGATGTGGGAAATACACACACCAACACCCCCCCTTCATCGTAACTTAGGATTAGGTGGAAAGTCGAAACAAGAAATGGGTCCGGTGACAAACCCCGATGAGGTACCCATGTACAAGAAGAAGATCCCTAGCAGTGAAGGAAAAACCAATGGGAAAAACATCCACAACAAGAGAAAAACACACTCTATAATCTAAGAAAGATGCCAAAAATTGGTCCCAGCTCTAGATGATCCTGAAAAGGTACCCATGTACAAAGAGGCAATCTCTCGAAAAGAAGAAGAAGAGAGAAGAAGAGGGAGACGAGAGGAATGCAGAAGATGTCATGGACATATCTGAACTCTATAGCTCTAGGAGGTCTCCTAAAATAATTTCAATGATGAGATCATGTACCTTTGGACTAAAGAAGAGCCACCGCATCGAACTATGTGCCTGCCCTTAGGAAGGACATAAATGACATGTTGGAAGTCTGCCCACTCCGTAAAGGAAATCAAGGTAGCAACACGAAGAACTCTGAGTCTAGTGCACAAAAGTGTGACATAGGTCTAGCGAGTGAGTGCCAAGGAACTGAAGGTAATGCCATGTGCGTAGAACTATAAGAGTAAAAATGAGGAACACCCACAGAAAGGATGTCCATGTGATGTGAAGGGAATAAAACATCCTCCACAACAAAAAAGGGATCTAAAAGCAAGGGTGGATCAATGAAGGTCTCTAGAAATGTCGAAGGGACATGATTCCTAAAAGGGGCACTCCTAAAAATAGAGATGATGAAATCCTCTGAAACACCTGTAGATGGATGAGGGACCTATAGTGCATCAAAAGTAGACTCTGTGAAAAGATGACCAAGGTCAGGCAGATACTCGTCCCAATGAGGGGGATCAAGAAATAGAAGAGCGATGTCGGATAGGTATGAGTCATCTAATGAAGGTAGAGGAGTGAAAGGGGACTCACACACTAGAAGTGGAAAGGAGGCTGGTGTAATGATGGTATGAGACTCGAGTAGGAGGCGCTTGATATCGATGAGATGTGGGATGAGACAACACTGTCTCTCGTAATAGTGAAAGAAGAGGAGAAGAGTCCTCTGTAGTAATCTCTCGCATCGGAACTAGGTGCACAATCCTTCGCCAGGAAGTAGAACCAAATGAGTCTATGTTAGCGAGAACTACCATCACAAAAAGAAGAGGAGACAATGAATCATTAGCAGCAACAATGGCGGTAGTATGTGAAGGGTCTCCATAGAAATATTGAAGAATACTCCAGGACAACTGCGAGGTGGATTTGAGTCGCCACATGAAACCAAAGAGAACAAGAGACATGTATCATCATGTGACTAAAGACATGGTCACAAGTATCAAAGAATTCTCCAAATGACGATGATCGGTGGGTGCACGAATCGCCCAAGCAAGAAGGGTAAAAGACCCTCGTGGGTGAAGTAACGTTCCATGGAAGCATGCCAAGCTGAATAGTTTCCTCTCCCGGTGAGAAGTGGAAAAGGTTGTAAGGTGATCCTATGACACTCAAGTTTGGAAAGAGCAATCTCCATGATGAAAAATGTAAGATGCACAAAAGCAAGACATCAGACTTAGCCAATAATGCATCTGCATGTGAAATCCAGAGAGTACAATCAACCCCCAAGAATGCGACACTTTATAAAGTAGTACGTTTAAAAAATTGACAATGTCATCATGTAAAGTGCGAGAAATCATGCAACTTTGACCAAGGAAGCACTAAAAATGAGTTACGAATTTTGGTAGGGGTTTGTTTTGACTGTGAGGGGGGGTTAGCCTCTTGCCAACCCCAAACCTCACCCTTCATCTTCGACGCTCGTAGGAGGGTGAACAATACAAGCAAAAAACCCAAATTACAATGCCAATACTGAATGTTTTAATTTTTAACACCCTAAAAATTAAAAATAAGGTGGGGGCCCACGTTTGAAGTGGTCAATGCCACATGGAGGAGCTGGAGGAGAGCCCATGTGGAGGTGCTGCAGGCAGGTTGAAAAAACACAGGTTGAAGGCTCGAAATGCCACGTGGCACTGAGGGTTGTGTGTTGCAGTGCAGTCGACATTACCACCAGAAGAAACAATGACCAATGCAACGGTTACACACAATAATTTCCAACCATGTGTCAATGGCAGTCAAGGTCCATGTGCCAAGGAAGAGCTGTGTGGAATGCCAAAAAAGGAACGTGGTAGATTTGTTGGGATAGATTATGCAAGTACATTACCGGCTCTAAAATGTTGTTTATGTTGGATGAATTTTTAGGGTACAATTAGATTGAGGTTGATGTTATTGATCAACATAAGATGGCATTAAAAACTCCACGGGAAAATTTTACTTATAAGAGGATGTCATTCATTTGATTAATGTCGGTGCCACTTTCCAATGGGAAATGGATTTGGATTTTGGATATTTGAAAGGAAAATGTATTGTTGTGTATCTGGATGATTTGACTATCTTTTCCAAGAAGAGGGAAGATCATTTCCAACATCTTGAAATTTTCCTTCAAAAGTGCAAGGAACATGGGGTATCTCTCAATCCAAAAATTATATTTTTGGAGTCACTAAAGGTAAGCTGCTGGGACATATCATTTTCAAGAAAGGAACCAAGATAGATCTAGAAAGGGTTCAAACTAGCACAAGTAAAAATGTTGTGCATTATTTATTTGGAAAGATAATTTTTTTAAGGAGATTTATTCCTAATTTTACAAAGATGACTATGAAAACAACTCGAGATGATGAAAGGGAATGAATATTTTTGTTGGACACCGAGAGGGGAAAGAAGCTTTTGAAAATATCAAATAGGTAATTTCCTGAACTCGATTCTTGATTTCCCTGATTTTGAGAAGGATTTCTTGATCTATTGTTATGTTACTGAGAATACTTTGGTTATTATTCTTTCATAGAAGAATCATGAATGATGTGAAATACCCATCAATTTCATGAGTTATATCCTTAAAACTCATGAATTGAAATATACTCAGATTGAGAAACATGCTTTCGTTGTGGTTAAGGCAGTCAAATAGTTTTGTTTCTATATCCTTAGTTCTCACTCTATTGTATTTGTACCGGATACAATGGTTAATTCCATTCTCACACAACAAGAGTTTGGGAAAAAAAGAGGAAATTGGGTGGAAAAGGTGCAGGAGTATGATTTGGACATCATGCCAACTAAGATAGTCTGGGGAAAAGGGCTCTATGAATTGATTGCTACATGTTGAAGATAACTCTTCCAAAGAAGACACACATATCAAATCTGTTCTCTTTATCAATTCAAATAATGAATGATATGTTGATATTTCCCATTTTATTACTTATGGAGAATGCCCATCTCATATAAATGATAAAGAGAAGAGAGCCATTAAGTTGATATCTATGCATAGTATGTGCTTTGGGACAATTCCTTATTCAAAAGAGGGATTGATGGAAGGTTTCTCAAATGTGTGGATAGAGAACAAAAAAGAGGTTACTTAGAGCATTTCATGATCAAGCTTGTGGAGGAAATTTCTCATCCGCTGTGACTACTCATAAAATCCTTTGTGTAGGCTACTACTGGCCAACCCTATTTCAAGATGCAACTAAATGGGTGAGTAAATGTGAAGCTTTCCAAACTTTTGTGGGATGGCCTAAGTTAGCCACATTGCCACTCAAGCTAGTGGTGATAGAAGAACCTTTTCAAAAATGGGGAATAGACTTCGTGGGTACTCTTAACCCTCATTCCAAAGGTTAGAAACACTCATGTATTAACTGCCACTAATTATTTCACCAAATGGGTGGAGGCCATTCTAGTAAAAAGCACAACTTCTGAAGTGATATGTAACTTTATCAAGGAAAACATTCTGATTAGATTTGGGGTACCAAGTAAAATTGTCACTGATAATGCCCCTAATTTATCTTCTTATGAAATGATGGATTTCTGCTATGGGTATGGAATTTCTCTTGCACATTCTTTTTATTACTACCCTTAAGGAAATGGACAAGCAAAATCAACAAACAAGAATTTGGTAACCATCATTTAAAATCTTGTTAATGAATCACAGAGGAATTGGCATAAGAAGTTGTATGATGCTCTTTGGGCAGATAAAATTACTCCTAAGAGGGAAATTGGGATGTCTCCTTTCTAGGTGGTGTATGGGCTCGAAGCTCGATTCTAGTGACTATGAAGCGCCATGACTTTACCACCGATAAAGGCCATTGAAGATTCAAACTTTACTAGTTATTTAGAGAAGATAGTCATGTACTTGTAGAATTTGGATGAGGATAGGGTGTAAGTGGTGGATAGGATTGTCACACATCAAAAAATATTAAATCATCTATTTGATAAACCTGATGAGACCTAGGGACTTTCGGGTTGGAGACATTGTTCTACTCTAGGACAAGAGGCGGGAGTCTTAGGGATGCCATGGCGAATTTGATTCTCTCTGGTTGGGTCCTTTCAAGATCGACACTTTATAGGAGAAAATTATTTCTACTTAGACTATATGGATGGAAAATCTCTTCCATTACCATATAGTGGGAAGTATTTGAAGTTGGTTTAGTCCTAGGTTCACAGTAGCTTTTTTATAGTCTTGTATAATTTTCATTTTGGTTTTTATGTGGTGTTGTGTGGGTGTCTCTTCTATATTGTCTCATCCTTGACTCTATTTTACCCAATGGATAAGGCACTGGTCTAACTTTGAAGCCCTAAGATTCTCGAAGTTAGTGTTATGTCTTGTTATTGCGGTGCTCAATCTAAGCCATGTCCCCGGAAAAATGCAATTGTTGTCACCTCCCCAAGGGTTGTGAATTTTCTTCTCTATTTAAAAAAAATTCAGATAAGGTGACTATCAAAATGCCTTTGTAAGGGTCCCTTGTCCCTTATGAAAATTTAGTTTGAAATAGTTATTCATTTTTCAATTTTTTTGAGTTTTTAGGATTTTTCTTTGTTATACGGGTATTTCAAATTTTTATATCCCTCATGTCCCAAGCTCCTCCGAACCATCTATTCTCCGACTTTCCGCTTTCCTTGTATTGCCTTATTTTTCATTTATTTATGGTCTTTTCATATTTTCAGAAAAATGGTGTCCCGATGTCCCAAGGACTATCTGTTTCATTTTTGTCCAATTTATCTTATTTTAGTGTGTGCGGGTGTTTTGATTTTCATGTCCCGTGTGTCCCGAGTGCTCCTGAACGCCATTTACCTGTAAGACCACCTTTTCTGATTTTCACTCACTACGGCTATTTCAGCTCCGTAAGTCCTTGATGTCCTGCTTTCCCTTGGAACAATTGTGTGTGTTTTCTATGCCTTTACCACAAATTGGCTATTTCAGCTCTACGCGTCCCAAATGTCCTAGTGTCCCATGGGATGGTTATGCACTTTTGTTCCTCCTTTTCTGATTTTCATTCTTTTAGGTCGACATAGAGTAGTTATTAACCCATTTATTTCACCTCGCCAACCTATTTAATTTAAAAGTGCATATATAGTCGGGTAATTGGCTATTTGTTACCATCTTTCTTGTATTTGTTGGTGTCCTTTCAATTTCTCCCTCTCCACTATTTATATCGATGGTCGAGTCTTGCTGCATTATTTTAAAAATTTGTATATATAAGGGAAGATTTGAATCATACAGGCATTTCTCAAGGAACTAAGAAAATTTCTCTCACAGAGATCCTCTACTCCTAACACAAAATGAAGATTAGTTTTAAAGGATATGAGCACTTATCTTATTTAGAGACGACCATACCCAACATACGTGATAGTGAGGCTCAACACCTCAATTTGGAAAAATTTTGGGCACGTATTAATGGTCAAAAACCTTCTTTCATTGCTTAGCTAATTAAGGATAGTGGAATCGTAGAGGCGGGAGGTTTTCTAGTTTCAGTCCAATGTGTCGATATAGTGCTAACTTGTGGTTCTTATTTCAACCTCGATACGAAGGAAATTTTTGACCCTCAAGGATAGGTGGTGGCTTGACTTGATGAAGACTATATTCAAACTTCTTTCGTAATCCCCATAATTGAAGGCTCAAACATTTTTACCAGAACCGTGCACAACTTCTTTTTATCAACACAATGAGCAATATAAGAGTAGAGGGGCCAAGTTTTGGTTTAAGAATCCAAAGAAAGGAGCCTCAAGGTTTCCCAAAATAATGTACATGGTTGATTTCCATGAAGAATTTTTAGATGTTATCACTCTCCTTGCCAGGATAATGGGAATGCCCTCCACTAATGAGTTTCATTATTGGATGTGCCCTTATATCAATATTATATGTGAGGGTAAGTAAATCTTGAAATGGGCATAGATAATCTGTGACAGCCTAACTAAACAATTGGCAAATGTTCAAACAACTCAAACCTTCTACATGACCTCCTATTTGATGTACACAATTGTGGCTTACAGAGAATGGTTGGGTTTCTCCCCTGTTGAAGACATGAAGGATGCTCCCATCTATGAGTACTATCCAAAATTAACTCTGAAGGTCAACAATCATCATTTTAGGAGAGTGAATGATGATTTCACCATGTACATCATCATATTATTAGAAGGAGATACTGCTAGAAGGTTCTTAGATGAAGAAAAACAATTGATCAATGTCTATGGCACATTTTTCACCCAATTTAGGAAATTTTCATATATACGATTCACTAGATTTGAGGGTCAACCCCTAAAACTTCCTATGTACTATAGTGACAAGATGGCTTTGGTTGAGATATGCAGACAGTTGGATAAGCTGCATAGAACCTGTAGGGATAAGAAGATTGCATGTATTTAGTTCCTAATCACATTGGGTAACTACACTTGTAAGACTGCCTTGGATGCTTAGAGCATTGATAGAATCATTGATCCTCTTACCCTCCACTATTATAAGCCTAGAACTTGCTTTGATATTAAGGAGTTCATTTCCACCAATTTTAGAATGGGTTATCAACATCTTGCTGATATTGAAGACTACTGGGCCGATTGTTCTGATGATTATGAAGCTCAAGAAGGTACTATGGAAGATTGTCTCTACAAAAATCATATATTTTAGTATATATAATGTTCCGAAGGATTTGAGGATGATGAAGAAGAAGTGCAGTCTCTTGAATATGAGAGATAAGTCAAGAAAACTCCTATTGAAACCATTGATTGGTTTGTTAAGGAGAGAGATGATTTAAAGGAGCTCAACAACCCTATCTTGGTGAGAAATAGGCTTTGATTTGACAGGAAAAGTAAGATGATTAGAGAAATAAAATCCAGGTCTAATTCTCAAGATACCTCCACCCCTCATAAAGAAATAATTTTGGAAGCTCCAGAGGCACTTGAACAATCCATCCCTTCTCCATAAGAATCTTGAACTCTGGTGTACACTAAAAAGGGAAAAACTAAGAAAGATGATAAGGTGGAGGATTTTATTTAGGAGAATGAGAGACTAACCTCTCCCAAGCCAATTAAAATAGTACCTGATGAGGGAGAAATTGTGGACCTTGGTGATGATGACAGGTGAAGGAAAAGAGCAGGAAAATCTAGAGGAGAATATCCTGAAAAGCAAAGTGAGAAGGGGATCAATCAAAGAAAATAATAGAATCTATGGAGACATTTGCTAAGGAAGATCCCATCACTCAAACTGAAACCTCTCAGTATTATAAGTGGATTTTGTGCAAAATCTAAGTGAAAATAGTGCATATGCTTTTGGGCCCATTTCTCCTTCCACTTCTAATTCTTCATTTTCCGGGGTACATCCATTTCTGGAAAGAAAGAAAAGGAAGGACACTTCAAGTATTGTTTCTCCTAAGTTTGATGAAGTGGTAGAAATCCTGGGTACTACTCCCCCTCCAGCTAAAAAGGATAAGGTCACATCTAGATTGGTTTCAAACTCCCAAGGCCAGAAATTCATGGAGATTGCAAGACCCAAGCTTGAAAAAGATGAAAAGGACCTATCAATGGGTGATCGGAATTAACAAGAATTTATCTTGGTGAATCAACACCTGAAAGTGAGGTGCATAATCTGAGGGAAAAAATGTCTAAAGTGATTGAAAGAGTTTAAAAAGGGAAGAAGACACAAGAGAAATTGGAAGAATAAAATCAATTTTTTCAAGTTTCATCAAATCCTTATTGGTAGAAGATAAGGTACTTGACCGACACCCTAGCTTCCATCCCACCTCCTACCATTTTTTCTAGTGATGAAGTTCAAGCCATCAAATATATTCATAAGCATGCCACTTATGGGAAGGAAATGGAAGCCATGGTTGATGAATTGATAATCACATGTTTTAATTTCATTGAGGAAACATTCAAGACATATGAGAGAATTGCTAAGATTAATTTAAAGTTCACTACAAAACTCAGTGGTTTGGATAGGGAACTAAAATTATGGAGTGAGCGTATTCAAGATCTTAGATTAATGAGTGAGAAAAATGTATAAATACTTTTGGTGAATAATTTTTTTAACTATGCAAAGTTGAATCTATCTAAGCAGTGGGTTTTTAGCATTGATTGGAAGATACAGGTTCTTGAAGATTCCATTGGAGAACTCAGGAACATGTTGCAAAAAGGATAAGATTTTAAAGCTTGTGTCATGTCTTCCTTCCAAGATATTCACTCTCAAATCTTCAAGGAGAATTCAAATGATAAATTCACCCTCCAAGAAATTAAGTCTCAGTTCAAGACATTTGTTAAAGAGGATTTTTTCAAGAAGGACACCATATCTAAGGAGAAGATGAAGGAAATTTTCACCTGTAGGAAACTATCACAGATGCTAATAAAGAATTCTTGGAAAACATAGAGTTTGGAAAAGAAATGGAAAAGTGTTTGGGTAGTTGGACTCATGCCACTACCAATACAATAATTCCTCGGGAATGGACATAGCTGAGGCATTGAAAAGATTCATAAATCAAGTGCTCAAGACAAAAGGGGCCATAAACACTTCCTCCAACATCTCGACATCCTAGTTCTCAATTTCCTTTCTTAAAATATCTAATTAAGGTGGCTTTATCTCTTTAGTCATATGTTATGGAAACAAGAGATAAATTGAGTTTGTAATATTTAATTAGATATTAATATTTTGAGATTAAAATAAACGAAATTTAAAATGCTCTTTTGTAATCATTTCTTGGGTTGTTTAAATAAATTTTTTTTTTTTTAGTGCAAAGGCTCGATTTTTATATCTTGGGTGTAAAAGAACATTGAACTATAAATCAACATAGAATAAGTTTCTTTTTCTCTCC
Organism: Taxus wallichiana var. yunnanensis; assembly: GCA_018340775.1. Classification (NCBI taxonomy): domain Eukaryota; kingdom Viridiplantae; phylum Streptophyta; class Pinopsida; order Cupressales; family Taxaceae; genus Taxus; species Taxus wallichiana. Next base: position 177,745,516 of record CM031242.1, on the reverse strand, counting down.
TTCTTTATCTCTTTATATTCCTTTCGACTCATGTGAAGCTATGCATATTCAAGAAAGAACTTTGTGTCTTTTAATTGATATTGTGTTTATAAATTTATGTCTAATGTATGCATGTCCTATGTTTTTACATGCATAGTTTAAATCTTGTTATTTTTTCAAGCATTTGTAAGATATTATTCTGCCATCTATATGTCCGAAGTGCTTCTCTCTCTCTCTCTCTAGTTTCGAATCCCACTTCTTCTATTTTCCTTTCTTCTATATTGAAAATATTTGGATGAAGACATCTAAAATATCAAAATCTTTACCGAAATATTGAATTTTTTTTTATTGTAAATAATTAATTTAGCTTTTATCTTTTGTGTTCAATAAGGAAACATCTCTCATAAAGAGGAGGGACCGTTGTCCCCCGATTGTTGCTAGTTTTAAAAGATCAAATTCTATAACCAATAGTCTAGTTGCTAGTGCATTGGAAGACATTTATGAAGGTTGTAGAATCCTATGTAGGGCTAAAAATTATTTGAAAGAATTGTGGTCTCGTGGAAATCAATGATTGTTGTATTTTTTGAGATATGCACTTTTATTAGTTATAGGCAAGACTCCAATTCCTTGTTTCTTAGATACTCCTTCATATTGGTATCCAAATTAATTCTCCTACAAGGGATGAGAAACATCACAAAACTATGGCAGGGGGGATTCAGCTAACTCTTTGTCACTCAGGCGTTGGAGAAATGGATATCACCTTACTAAGGGTTTGATCTACCCTCACTAATTTAGGTTGTGCCTTCAACCAGGGTGAGAGGACCCATTCTATAACCCGTGTTGGTGAAGGATATCAAGAGATCCTTCTTTGCACAATTTTCATGAAAACATTGAGAAAATATGATCAATACAACACAATATAACTCTCACGAGTTGTCACACTAGAGAGTGGAGATGTTTCTTGGACAAGGTTTGGGTTACTAAAGATAATAATTGAAACCGATTGTCTCTACATATTTTGGCAGTGAAATTTTTAAAATATTTGTGGATACATAGTAAAAACAAGGGTAGTTCATGTAGGATTTATCATTTGAGAAGTTTTTGGTGGGAAGTTAAGCAAGATAAAGTTTATTATACAAGATATTTGAAATCCTTTAAAAATATTGGAACACTCAAAGACAAAATGCTTCAAAATAGCCAAAATATTCCTTCAACCAGAAGGTGCGTATCAATGGAGGCCCATAGATGCACGATTTCATACACTCTTCAATAATTCAACACAAAGGCTCATGTTAAATACTGAATTAAATGTTGGAAATACCTAATTAGTCATGCCTAAGATACACTCATAGGCTAACAAACAATATTTTTTAACACAATGAAAGTAAAGTGATTTTAAATTGTTTATTTCATTACAAGATGAAAGCTCTCCTCACAATGAAAATTCAAATGAAAAAATACTACCACGTGGATAAGATCTTGTGTGATTGAGAGGGATTTTAACATAAGATTACAACAGGAACATGAAAAATTATTTGAAAACATTCTAAAATAAAAGTAAACACAATTATACTCATGATCAACACAGATTCATTCAAGGTTCACTAGATTCATAAATAGGGAGAGTTTCTTCAACAATCTCGAGCTTGTTAATGGCTATACACTTGCAACCATCTTGACATTACTAAATCTACAAACACATGGAAATAAATAGGTTTCTTAGATGGTCTCTCGAGAAAATGGTTTTTCTCAAACTTTCTCAGAAAAATTAACCCCCAATGCAAGAGTATTCTCATTGCATTTATACAATTTCACTCACTCACTCATCCTAAATTTTTTCCCCCAAAGTATAAATCTTAAAGAGAATATTACTCTTTACAACATAGCGTTTAATCATGTTTATTCCCTTTAAAATATCTTACTTTTTGTTGCTAGGTGGATAAATCATGAACTCGATCACTTTTCTCGGTTCCTTAACTATGACACAAATGCCATGTCATAACTTTTGACAGTATTTTTAATCATTCTTTTATTTTTTCGTGCAAGAAATCCCTTTTTCAATAATTCTCAGGTGGCTCCATATGGTTTGATCTGACAAGCAATCATTTTCACCTTTGAGAATACACCTTGAGGAATAGATACTTGCATTCATAATTCTTAGAAATAAGTGTCCTCGCATGGATTATACCACATATCTGCACTGCGAGTCTGAGTCAGTCAAGTGTAAAGAGGAGCCAATGGAATCCTCCATGTGTATCCTTGGCCCAACTACAAAGGTGAATTCTATAGGTAGGTTCCCAAATGAGCACGAGTCATCCAAATGTTCAAAACCCGAGAGATTTGCACCAATCGTTGAAAAGTACGAGCATGGGAAAGTCCAATGAGAATCTTCCATGTGTCTATTCAACGCAACTTCAAAGCTGAAGTCTAGAGGTTGGACTTCAAATGAGCACAAGATATCCATGTTTCCTAGGCCTAAGAAATTTTCCTCATCCATTGAAGAAGTATCAGCATAAAGAGGAGCCCATGGAAGCCTCCACGTGTCTCTTTCGCATAGTTTTGATATGGTGCCGAAAAGTAGAAACCCCAAATAAGCACAAAGGCTCTCCACATGTCTCGTGCCTAGAAAAGTTGTAGAGTCGTTGAAAAAGTTTAAGAACCAGTGAAAAGTGCCACATGCCTAGGGTCTGAGAAAGTTGCATTAGATGCATGAAAATTATAAGTATAGGAAGATCCACAGTAAACCTCCATGTGTCTCTTCGGTGCTCTTTCAAAAGAAAAATTCAGGGGCATGTCCCTAAATATGCATGGGCCCTCTACATGTCCCTGGCCTAAGAAATTTTCCTCGACCATTTAGAAGTCTCAAAGTATAAAGAGGAGCCAGTGGAAGCCTCCATTTGTCTCTTTGGCACAATTCCCAAAGGTAATACCTAGAGGTGGGGACCTCAAAGCAGTGTAAACTCTCCACGTGTATATGGTCTAAAAATCTGCACTTTGGCCTTTGAAAAGTCTCGAGCATGGGCAGAGCCAACAAAAACCTCCACGTGTCTCCTTGGCACAACTCCAAAGGTCAAAATGAGAGGTGAATCCTCAAATGAGTGTAGGCCCTCCACGTGTCCTTTTGCGGGTCTTAGGAATTTACCTTATACTTTCAAGCCCTTCACCGTAATGCATCAAAATATCAAATGAGACCCACCACGCCGCATCCAATCAGAAAAGACCAAGTATCCACGGATGTTGGGACAAGATTTACAGAGGAGACACAATCATGGAGGATGCCCAACAAAATTTTTTTCCATGTGGAGAGAAGAATATAAATAATACCAAGACCCAATGTGATCCATGACCCAAGGAAAAGACTAAGAATGACATCGAAATGAAGGAAAAAATTTTCACGCATCCATACAGGGATACAAAAAATACTTCTAACCAGGCGGGCTGGAAATTTTAAATGACAAAGGGCCAAGATTACAATTGAACCCCAACACCAGTTGTTGGTATCCAAATTGATTCTCCTGCGAGGGCTGAGCAACATCACGAAACTGGAAGAATGCTTAGAGATAGACAAATCATGATATAAGTCATTTTGTAGTAGAGGAGGGGATTCAACTGACTCTTTGTCACTCAGGCATTGGATAAATAGATATCACCTTATTAAGGGTTTGATCTGTCCTTACTACTTTAGGTTGTTCCTTCAACTAGGGTGAGAGGACCCATTATGTAACCCGTGTTGGGGAAGGATATCAAGAGATCCTTCTTTACACAATTTTCATGAAAACATTGAGAAAATATGATCAACACCACACAATCTAACTCTCACGAGTTGTCAAACTAGAGAGTGGAGATGTTTCCTGGACAAGGTTTGGGTTACTAAAGACAATAATTGAAACCTGATTGTCTCTACATATTTTGGAAGTGAAATTTGTTAAATCTTTGTGGATACACAATACAAACATGGGTAGTTCATGTAGGATTTATCATTTGAGAATTTTTTGGTGGGAAGTTAAGAAAGATAAAGTTTATTATACCAGATATTTGAGATCCTTTACAAATATTAGAAACACTCACAGACAAAATGCTTCAAAATAGCAAAAATATTCCTTCAACCAGAAGGTGTGTATCAATGGAGGCCCAGAGATGCATGATTTCATACACTCTTCAAGAATTCAACACAAAGGCTCATGTTAAAGACTCAATTAAATGTTGGAAATCCCTTATTAGTCACACCTAAGATACACTCATAGGCTAACAAACAATCTTTGTCAACACAGTGAAAATAAAGTGATTTTAAATTGTTTATTTCATTATAAGATGAAAGCTATCCTCACAATGAAATTAAAAATGCCACAATACTACCACATGGATAATATATTGTGTAATTCGAGAGGATTTTAACATAAGATCCAACAGGAACATGGAAAACTATTTGAAAACATTCTGAAATAAAAGTAAACACAATTATGCTCATGATCAACACAAATTCATTCAAGGTTCACTAGATTCATCAGCAGGGGAGAGTTTCTTCAACAATCTCAAATATTTTCAATGGCTATACACTTGCAACCATCTTGACATGACTAAATCTACAAACACATGGAAATAAATAGGTTTCTTATAATGGTCTCTCGGGAAAATGGTTTTTCTCAAACTTTCTTAAAAAAATTAACCCCCCCAATGCAAGAGTATTCTCATTGCATTTATACAATTTCACTCGCTCACTCATCCCAAATTTTCCCCTAAAATTCTAAATCTTCAAGAGAATATTCCTCTTTACAACATACCATTTAATCATGTTTATTCCTTGAAAATATCTTACTTTCTGTTGCTAGGTGGATAAATCATGAACTAATCACATTTCTCAGTTCCTCAACTATGATTGGGATGCCATGTCATAACTTTTGACAGTCTTTTTAATCATTCTTTTATTTTGTCATGTAAGAAATCCCATTTTTAATAATTCTCAGGTGGCTCCATATGGCTTGATCTGACAAGAAATCATTTTCACCTTTGAGAATACACCTTGAGGAATAGATACCTGCATTCATGCCTCTCAAAAATGAGTGTCCTTGCATGGATTATACCACATATCTGCTGCTGCAATTTGAGTCGGCCAAGTGTAAAGAGGAGATAGTGGAAGCCTCCATGTGTCTCCTTGGCACACTTGTAAAGGTGAAGTCCAGAGGTAGGTTCCCAAATGAGCATGGTCCCTCCACGTGTTTAGAACCTGAGAGAGTTACAATAGTCAGCTGAAAATTTTGAGCATGGGAAGGTCCAACGGAAGCTTCCACGTGTCTATTTGGCACAAATTCAAAGATGGAGTCTAGAGGCGGGACCTCAAATGAGCACAGGCTCTCCACATGCCCTGGGCCTAATAAATTTTTCTCGACCATTGAAAAAGTCTTAGTATAAAGAGGAGCCAACAAAATCCTCCACGTGTCTCTTCACCGTACTTTTGATATGGTGCCCAAAAGTGGAGACCCCAAACAAGCACGGGTTCTCCACGTGTCTTGGGCTTGAAAATTTTGTACCAGCTATTGAAAAAGTTTCAAGATAAAGAGGAACTAGCGAGAAGCCTCCATGTGTTTCTTCGGTGCACTTTTGATATAGTTCCCAAAAGAGGAGACCCCAAACAAGCATAGACTCTCCATGTGTATCGGTCCCAGAAAAGTTTTACTGGCCATTGAAAATGTTTAAGAACCAGTGGAAGGTGCCACGTTCTTAGGGTCCAAGAAATTTGCATCGGATACTTGAAAAGTCTAAGCATGGAAGAGCCAGTGGAAACCTCCATGTGTCTCTTGACACTCTTTCAAAAGTAAAATTTAGGGGTAGGTCCCCAAATAGGTGTGGGCCCTCCATGTGTCCTAGGCCTAAGAAAGTTTCCTTAGTTGTTGAGAAGTCTTAGTATAAAGAGGAGCCAGTGGAAGCCTCCACGTGTCTCCTTGGTGCAACTCCAAAGGTAAGACCCAGAGGTGGGACCTCAAACGAGCATAGGCTCTCCATGTGTCTATGGTCTAACAAAGTTGTACCGGCCATTGAAAATTATGAGCGTGGGAAGATCCAACAGAAACCTCCACATGTCTACTTAGCGCAACTCCAAAGTTCAAAATGAGAGGCGAATCCTCAAATCAGCGTAGGCCTTCCACGTGTCCTTTTATGGGTCTTAGGCATTTACCTTTTACTTTCAAGCCTTTCACCATAATGCATCAAAATATCAAATAGACCCACCATGCTGCATCCAATTAGAAAATACCAAGTATCCATGGATGTTGGGACATGATTTACAGAGGAGACACAATCATGGATGATGCCCAACAACAAAAATTTTCCTCATGGAGAGAAGAATGTAAATAATACCAAGACTCAATGTGATCCATGACCCAAGGAAAATACTGAAAATGACATCTAAATGAAGGAGAAAGTTTTCATGCATCCATACAGGGAGACAAAAATACTTCTAACCATGTGGGTTGGAAATTTTAAATGACAAAGGGGTGAGATTACAATTGAGCACCAACACTAGCTCGACTTGGGGATGGGCACTCCTAGTGAGTGCCACAAGAACAACATAATCAGACCATGTGCCAAAAATCCATTGGGAAATGGAGTCAAGAACAAGCTTGCAAAGTAGAAAAATAATTTCCAACCTCCCAAGAACAAACTAAGAAACCAACAAAAACCAGCCACCAAGGACCAGGATGAACCAAAATAGAAAAACGTAGAAACGAAAAAGAACTAAAAGACTATACACTGTACAATGATGTATGCCTTGATTATGAGAAATCAATCAAGGAAATGTTTCAAGTTCCTGCCATTAATAGGCAACTCAAGAAATTCCCCATCTAGATCTTTTAGGAAGAAGGTGTGCTCACCGATCCTAATATCAATAGAATAAGGGCCCATCCATAATGTGTCAAAATTTCCATGTTTTCCCTTATCCTCATGTCTGCTATCCCATAGTAGCACCAAATATCCTACACTAAAAACTCTTAGGGTAACCTTTTTGTCAAACAATTTCTTCATTTTCTCCCTAAAATTCACATGTCTTTGATGGGATTCCCTTCTCTCTTCATCTAGTTCAACAATTTGATTGATCCGTGCATCATAGGGACTAACCTCTTGGTCCTCCAACTATCGGATGAATTGATATGAAGATAATTGCATATGCAGGGGAAGTAGAGCTTGAGTTCCATACACCAATTCAAATGGGCTCTTTCTAGTAGCTATTTTAATAGTAATTCTATTAGCCCAAACAAAAAACTTCAACTAATCATCCCACTTCCATTTTGTTTAATTCCAAGTTCCTTCGATTATCTTCAACAAATTCTTGTTGCTTGATTTTTCTTGTTCGTTACCTTGGGGATTATCATTTGAAACATATGATAAATTGATCCCATACTCATGACACATGGATACCAAATGTTTGGCTTGAAAAATCATAGCATTGTCAGCAACTATCTTAGTGGGAAATCCAAACTGCAAATTATATGATTAGAATGAAGTCCATAACAATTTCGTGGGTAGCTTTCTTGGTAGGGATTGCATCCACCCACTTGGTGAAGTAATTAGTGGCCACTAATATCCACTTGTGGCTTGCACTTGAAGAAGCTTAAATCTCACCAATGAATTCCATTCCCCGCTACTTAAATGGGGCTTCAATCGATATAGGTTTCAAAGGGAGGGAGCCTGAAGCTTTCAATCTTCTGAAAAATGTTGACAACTCTCACACTTTCTTACCAAAAGTAGATTTTTATCTTTAAAAAGAGTTGACCACCCAAGTAACCAACCCTTAATATCTTATGGGCCATGACTCTTCTAGCAAAATACCCTCCACAAACACCTCCATGGAAATCATCAATTATTTTCAGGGCTTCATCCTTAGTGATACATCTCAAAATAAATCCCTTAGGGTTCTTCCAAGCTAACCCATAATTAGTGACGATGTACTTCTGGGAGCCTAACTTAATTGCTCTCTTTTGATTCTTCCTTAAATAATCAGGGCATTGTACATGTTTGAGATAAAAAATAGTATCCTCGTACCATTCAAAATTTGTCAATTTATCAAGAATATTCAATATTTCTTCTTGAACCTCATTTATCTCAACTATTTTGCAGGTTACTTTTCGCCATTAGATTTGTTAGGCCCAATCCTCGACCAATTTTGTAGTTTGTATGTCCATATCATATTATTGTAACTTATTTGCCCATAGGCATCTTTTACTTGAAATTTCCATCTCGATAGATTATCCTTAACCATGGTATGGGGAACATAGGATATGACTTTAGAGCTCAAAATATATGGCCTAAAGATTTTTGTGGCCCGACCAAAATAGGCCGATTCTCCATGATAGTATACTTCAACTGCTCCTTGTAATGCTTTACTAAAGAAAGCAATTGGTCCTTTAGATCCTTCATCATCCTTTTGTAATAGGACAGATGCAATGGTACTCTCAAAGGAAAAGGAAAACATTTGGAAAGCCTTTTTATAATCAAGAGCTACTAAAACAGGGGCATTCTTCAATGCTTCCTTAATCCCAGTAAAATATTGAATAACTACTTCTTCCCATTTGATACTCTGATCTTTCTTCAACATACTGGTGATTGGGATAGTCAATTCAGCAAAGTTGGAAATAAATATCCTAATAAAATTTATTTACCTGAAAAAGGATTGAATTCCCTTTTTAGTTCTTGGGATAGGAACTTTGTTAATGGTTTCCACTCTCTCAGGATCGATCATGACTCCTTTTGATACAATATGTCTAAGAAACTTAGCCTTTTGAACCCCAAAATGACATTTCTTAGGGTTCAGTGAGATACCATATTCCCTACACCTTAACAACATATTTTCTAAATGTTGTAGGTGATCACTTCTCTTCCTTGAAAAAACTGTCACATCGTCCTAATACATAGCAATAAAGTCATTTATATATCCTGAGAATGCTACATCCATTTCTCTTTGAAACATGGCTCCAGCATTCATCAGGCCAAATGACATTCTTATGTACACATAGGTACCCCATGGAGTAGTGAAAGCAGTTTTGATTCTCTCTGATTGCTTCACAACCACTTGGTTATACCCAAAAAAACCATCCAAAGTAGATAACAATTCTGAACCTATAACCAATTGCAACATGTTATCCATATTTGGCAAGGGATAGTTGTCTTTAATTGATGCCTTATTTAAATTTCTAAATTCAACACACAATATTATGTCTCCGTTATTCTTTCGGATAGGTACCAGGTTTGCAACCCATGAAGAATACCTTGTAGGTTGTATGATTCCTCCATCCCTTAAATTTTTCAACTCTTCTTGCATTTTTAGAGAAAGGAGTGGATTAATTGGTCTTTGCTTCTGCCTAAACAGCTTGGAATTAGCTTTCAGGGGTATTTCATGTTGAAAAAGGTCTTCCCTGTATGCTTTCAGTTCTGAATATGACCAAGCCAAGCAATCCATGGTACTTTTTAGCAATTGGACATATGACTGCTTTTCTTCTCTATTCAAGTTGTTGCCTAGCCATATTCTCCTAGGTTTATCCTTTGTGCCTAGGTTATATTCTTCAACATATCTTGAGGCTGACATGTGTCTATTAACAATGTGGTCAACATTATCAAAATTTGATTCCAATGCAACCAAGCCTCTTAGAATAGTATTGGTTTTCAATTAGATAATGTATTTACCAAACAGGTCTCTTTTCCATCATTTACACAAACCATTGGTTCCCAATCCATACTTTGATTAGAAAATTCTCCTTTATTTTGTAAAAACCTTTGGACCTAGGAATCATCTTCAAAAACTTGTCAATGCTTGATATTATCAGGGACAGACGACCTAGTCAATATTTCAATATCATATTCACAATAGGGAGACATTGTACAATTTTCAAACCTAGATCCCAATACTACCAATTTTTCTGCTACAGTATTATACTTCCTATCATGATGTATTATATTGAAAGAATCAAACATTTCAATGAAGTCCCAAACTGCATGCTTATACTACTTCATTCTTTGATTATTTGTTGCATACAGTTTTCTAACTTGCTTGACTATCACTCGAATCCTCTTTAACAATAATATCCTTGACACCATATTTCCAAGAAATCCTTAAACCCAACAACAATGCTTCATACTCAACAATATTGTTCGTGTACTCAAAATTGAGTTTAAAAGAAAATTTAAACTCCTCTTGGATTGGAGATATCAAGACAACACCAACGCCATTACCAGATCTAGAACAAGCCCCATCATACATCAGGGTCCAAGGAGAACCAACTTGCTCGAATATTTGCAATCATCAATTTTATGCTCCTTACAATCAAGTATAGCCCACAAAGTTATCGACATCGACATCTATGTACAATACTTCATAAGAAGCATTGTTAGGGTCCTCAATGATATGCAACATTTTCTTCTCACTGTACAACTTCATAAGGTTCCCCCACTTTGGTATGGTTGCATATGACATGTCCATTTGTATGCTTCCACCCACACTAGCTGCCCATTTTATAGACAATAACATCCCCCACTTGGCAGGATAATCCACAATAACCACATTCATGGTTAAGAATTTTCCTGGATAAGCTGCTAGTTGCACTACCATTCCTTTGACATATCCAATTACTGGCACTTATCTTGAATCCATAGTAGTACATTTCCCAAAAGTTGTTGTTACCTTGATATTCAACTCATTCATTACCTTAAGAGGCATTACATTACATGAGGCTCTGAATCAAACATGCGTTATGTACCAACCTATCTTTAATAATCAAAGTGGTAAAAAATGGATCAACATCCAACTGAGATTCAACTAGAGAAGTTTCCAAATACACCTCAGATGATTCACCCAGTTCCTCCAATGCTTGTGGCATTTCTAATTCTACAATAATGGGAGGAATCTCTATATTATTAACACTTTTTCCTTGAGTAATATTTTCTTCCTTAAATCCCAAATATTCGAATGCCCTTTTCCTATGCTCAAGGATCCTGAGTAACTCAACAATGGGAACAATAACCTTGATCTGACTCAAGATTTGGGCTATGTCATAAGGAATATATTTGGGTAGGATAGTATTAGGAGGAAGATTCATAGTTTCATCTGATAGTATAGGAGTTTTCAGAGTTTGGGCATGGGCAGGAGCACATGTTTTATTTGGGGTAATTAGGCCTTTGCTAGATGTATCTTTCTTAGGGGTTTCCTTCGGGATATTGGTAAGAACTAGAACTTTTGGCTTGGTTTGTGGCCCTCCCCTTTGAAAACCTTACTTCTAGTGTTATATTATTTCTCTGAGCAACTACTGCATTCATCAACAGATTGCTTATCCTCTTCAAAAGGATCCCTCCATCATACTTTTTAATCATCAAGGCCCTTAAGTATTCAAAATCATGATTAGGAAGATCAAATGCTTGCACCATATCAATTTCAAAAGTATTAATAGGAGGAAGAGGTAATACCCGGTGAACACAATCCTAGAAGTTTTCAATATTTTTGGCACTTATGTTGGAATGCCCCCTATCATGAGTTTGCAGGGCATTCCATCATGCACACATCATCATACATCTCATCATCATCTGCTTCCTCAACTTCTTGATCTACATCACATGGGGAGTGTGGTAAGAAACACCTATCACACCACTTGATAACATTGGCCTCATCCACAGTAGCAACCCTGGCAGTCAAAGGATCAGGAACCAATCTATTCTACCTAAGTTAAGGTTGTTTATTTCTTGATCACATGAGCCCTTTCCCTCTGTCATTTGTTCTGTGATCACCTCTGGGATTATTTTCAAATCTCTCCTAACCATGTGGCTTGTGCTAACCCTAGGAACTTTCTCCTATCCCTTTTTTTTCTCTAGTCAGTTTATAAGATATCTCTTTAACCGCTCTGGCCAAAGTCTTCACAACCTCTTCCAAATCCATATCTTTGTTTGATTGAGGCCTCTCAGGATTGATTAACTTGACACCCTCTCTCTTAGGAGGCTTTCCAACTGCTTTGATATTATTTTCTATTTGTAAGGCCATGGTGAAAGCCTTGCCTCAATGTTCTCAAGTTCTTATCTCTTAAGTAATAAGCGACCTTTTTATCAAAAGTGTCAGAATATTTTATCAAACATGATTCATCGCTTGGCCTTAGGATTATAGGTAGCCTATTTTTGGTCTTATTGAACCGAGTATTGAAATCATGGATAGATTCATTTGGATTTTTCTTTATATTTTCAAATTCAAATAAAAGGAACCTAAGATCTGTCTTATCCCCATATTGTAATCTAAAGGCATTTTTCATCTCAGTCCATGAATCTATTGAATTATCTGGTAAAGCTTTATACCAAGCATGTACATCTTCCTTAATAATATGATTAAACAAATTCACATACATGTCTTCAAACTCAATTTCAAATTCTTCCATCATGTTGAAAAAGAGTTTTAAATGTTGGTCACCAAGTGATGGCATTATTCCCTTGAAAATTTGGCAACCTATTTCTAACATCTTGTGGCACCATATTAGGATATCCATCCATACCTCTAAAATCTATAGGTCGAAAGTGTTGACAACAAAAGGAAGTCTAGGTAGAGGTTGGGCCATATTGCCTTGAGGCGGTGAATTTACAGGAGAATCAATATGATAGGGAACAAGGGGTCTTTGGAGCATAGGAGTATAGATTTCAAAATAGATATTCTCTAATGACCCAGCTTCATGGAAATCCCTATCAACTTTGGAGGACACAGGAAAAAATTGAGAGGCACACTTTTCAGATGAAAATGATGGCCCCTCTCTAGTTGGAGAAATAAAATTTATATAAATATTACTTGGTTCAGATCACTTGAAGACGTATGGTAATATTCAACCACAGATTGATCACCTTTCAAAACTGATATCTCCTTTTTTATTCTTGATTTCCAACAACTTTCCAGACTTTTTTTCCTTTTGAATTTGCTTTTCCTAGTTCTGGAAATAACTTTTTAGTAGGATCCCTAGTGAAGAAAGACCTTCTTCCCTCCATCTTTGCAAATATTGATGAAAAATTTCACTTGACACAAGTTAAGACACTAATAATCATCAAAATTTCAATTCAACACAGAGTCACCACTAAGGATTTTCACCTTAGTTGTGTAGATGCACTATAAGTAACTTGCCAAGTGTCTATCAATGCTTAATTTCTACAAAGCTTAACAGATCGACCTTCCTTTACCCACATTTATCACTATTGATGCAAATTTAGTGCAATAACCACTAGAAATTGGAAATACTGCACAATGAACTTGTAATCTTGCACAAATCTTATAAATCTCAACAAAGGATGACGTTTAAACAACGTATTTGTATTTAAACCATGTAAGAAACATTACAGGGTTGGTATGTGTACACATTTGTAAAAATAGTCCCTAGAAACAAGTGCCACTTGGGTGTTGTTTCTGCACAAATAGGTCCCAGTGTTCAAATAATCCTCTATAATTCAAATAGTTCGATAACGGTGCCACTTGGGTGTTGTTGGCACACAAAATAGGTCCCGGTGTTCAAATAATCCTCTACAATTAAATTAGTCCCCAACAATGGCACCACTTGGTGTTGTTGCCACACAAATACATCCCGAGTTCAAATAATCCTATGCAATTCAAATAGTCCCGAAAACAACGTCACTTGGGTGTTCTTGCTGCACAAATAAGTCCGGTGTTCAAATAATACTTCAAAATTAAAATATTCCCTGGAAACGGTGCCACTTGGGTGTTGTTGCCCCACAAATCGGTCATGGTGTTCAAATAATTCTCTATAATCCAAATAGTCCCAAGAACAACACAACTTGGTGTTGGTATCCAAATTTATTCTCTTGCGAGGGATGAGCAATATCATGAAACTAGCAGGATGCTTAGATAAGGACAAATCATGATATAATTCATTTTGTAGTTGGGGAGGATTCAGATGAATCTTTGTCACTCGAGGCATTGGAAAAATGGATATCACCTTACTAAGGGTTTGATCTACCCTCACTAATTTAGGTTGTGCCTTCAACATGGGTGAGAGGACACATTATGTAACTCGTGTTTGTGAAGGATATCAAGAGATCCTTCTTTTCACAATTTTCATGAAAACCTTGAGAAAATATGATCAATACAACACAATCTAACTCTCATGAGTTGTCACACTACAGAGTGGAAATGTTTCTGGACAAGGTTTGGGTTACTAAAGACAATAATTGAAACTTGATTGTCTCTACATATTTTGGAAGTGAAAGTTGTTAAATCTATGTGGATACACAGTACAAAGAGGGGCAGTTGATGTAGGATTTATCATTTGAGAATTTTTTGGTGGGAAGTTAAGCAAGATAAATTTGATTATACCAGATATTTGAGAGCCTTTACAAATATTGGAACACTCATAGATAAAATGCTTCAAAATAGCAAAAATATTCCTTCAACTAGAAGGTGTGTATCAATGGAGGCCCAAAGATGCATGATTTCATACACTCTTCAAGAATTCAACACAAAATATTGTGTTAAAGAATCAATTAAACGTTGGAAATCCCGATTAGTCATGCCTAAGCTACACTCATATGATAACAAATAATCTTTATCGACACGGTGAAAGTAAAGTGATTTTAAATTGTTTATTTCATTACAAGATGAAAGCTCTCCTCACAATGAAATTGTAAATGCCACAATGCCACCACTTGGATAAGATCTTGTGTGATTCAGAGGGATTTTAACATAATATTGCAACAAGAACATGAAAATCTATTCGAAAACATTTTTAAATAAAAGAAAACACAATTATGCTCATGATCAACATAAATTCATTCAAGGTTCACTAGATTCATCAGCAGGGGGAGTTTCTTCAACAATCTCATACCTTGTCAATGGTTGTACACTTACAACCATCTTGACATGACTAAATATAAAAACATAGGGAAATAAACAAGTTTCTTAGATGGTCTCTCAGAAAAATGGTTTTTATCAAACTTTCTCATAAAAATTAACCCCCCAATGTAAGAGTATTCTCATTGCATTTATACAATTTCACTCTCTCACTCATCCCAAATTTTTCCCCAAAATTCTAAATATTCAAGAGAATATTCCTTGTTATAACATACCGTTTAATCATGTTTATTCCCTTGAAAATATATTACTTTTCTGCTAGGTGGATAAATCATGAACTGATCACTTTTCTCGGTTCCTTAACTATGACCCGATGCCATGTCATAACTTTTGACAATATTTTTAATCATTCTATTATTTTGTTGTGCAAGAAATCCCTTTTTCAATAATTCTCATGTGGCTCTATATGGCATGATCGACAAGCAATAATTTTCACCTTTGAGGAATATATACCGCATTCGTGCTTCTCATAAATGAGTTTCCTTGCATGGGTTATACCACATATCTGCACTGCAAGTCCGAGTCAACCAAGTGTAAAGAGGACCCAGTGGAAGCCTCCATGTGTCTCCTTGGTGCAACTGCAAAGATGAATTCCAGAGGAAGGTTCCCAAATGAGTGTGGGCCCTCCATGTGTTCAGAACTTGAGAGAGTTGCACTAGCCTCTAAAAAGTATGAGCATGGGA